>OX382295.1:25917066-27117066 GCA_947507805.1 Aporophyla nigra
CCATGGGGGTAGGCAGAAACCACGGAACGCCATCTGCTACGATCTCTACACACTCCTTTTGCCTCGTTTAGGTTCATACAATTGGTCATACAAACACGCCGGTGGCGAGTACTACGCACCTGTCTTTCTGAAGAACATCACCAATAAGCTCACTATATGTCCTCCTAGGGCGTCCCCTCCCGATGTTTCCACTGATATCAGCCTTGTAAATACCTTTTGTGAGCCGTCCTTCATTCATCTTCTCAACATGACCAAACCATCTAAGCATACTTTTTTTCAATTTTTGTCACTACATCTTCTTTTAAACCACACCGTTCTCATATCACATCATTCCTCAGCCTATCATTCATAGTCACATAACACATGCTTTGCGAGGAATGCATTTCCACAGCATTTATTTTACTTTCATGCTTCTTTTGCCACACCCAACATTCACTTCCATACATAAGCGTAGGCACCAGTACACCATTGTGAACAGCCAGTCGAACCTTATCGGATGATGAATGATGAACGTGAATAAAATCTCAATCTGTAATGAGATTTAATACATCATAACTAGCTTCTGCCCGTGACTTAGTACGCGTGAAAAAATTTTGTGCCGCGACCCATCGCATCGCATCCCTTCACACACCTGCGATTCGTTCTGGCTTATGGTTATTTTTACTCGGCTCCTAAGAGTCGCAGTGTTATGTTAAACAGCAATCCTCAAGAATTATGACACCAAATACAAGAAGATTTTTTCAAATCAAATCGGGAGTTTAAGAGATAAGCGCGTTCAAACAAACAAACTCTTCAGCTGTATTGTTAGTATTAGTATAATGTAAAGAAGAGAGAAACCAGAAGGTCATGTTTCATAGTAAGTATCCGGGTAGGTACCATCACCCGACAAATCGACGCCTCCCACCCATAAGGTCGTAAGGCTAAAAAGTATTTTTCTCAGGAGAGCATTTTTCGTATACGTTTATGCGCGGGAGCGTTTAAATGTTAAGACTATTATCCGTTAAAAAACTCATTATTTATATAAGATAATAAAATTTGGATTGTTGTAATGGCACAAAAAAATGGTTTTAGTCAAAAACAATGTTCCGACCATCTGCGTGGGAGCCATCGAAATAGAATTTGACAAGGAATAATAATATATGTGAATCTGAATGTGTGTAAAACTAGCCCGAACATATCCAAAGGTAAAGAAATAGGACTTTAGAATCTAAGTTATTTTTTAAGGTACTCCTTTTGTCCTTTTGCCAAAACGGTATGTTTTCAGAACAAACAAGAACTAACTATACAATAAAAAACGTATTTATTCTATACAAAAGCAGACGTAAATATTCTATTAAAGATATTTTTATAACTATTTCAATAAATACGGCAAAGATTCAACCCACGCTAATTGCGTAGGTCGTAACGATCACATACCAAATTAAACATCCAATTATGTACTAAGGTATAAAGTATCAAAAACAATTGTTATTTGTTAAACACTTGCCGGTTCCTCTAATATTTATTTCATGTAATTCAACCAATAAATGTCTTAATTGTCTGTTGCCATAGTTACCGCCTACAATGATTGTGCCCAACTATTAAAGAGATTTATCTCAATTCTAACCGAAATACCTTGATATTTTACGAGAAAACAATACGGCATTCACAGAATTTGGAGAGGTACCTAATTAATTTGCCCTCGCACTCGAAGACACCCACTGATACTATTGTTGGAAATTCTAGGTTAAAGAACGTTACAATATCATATACTTTGCGAATTTTTTTCTTGTGGCTATGCAATAACCCCCTATTTGATCGTGGATAGGTTATGACCGTCTTCCCATACCACGACCCCTCCATGTCTCGGAAAATACGCTAAGCCGATGCTCGTGGATCGTTGACAGTCATTACAAGCTGTTAGAAGCCCGATACTCTGACTACCAGTCTTACGGTTATCCAGTAGCTGCCTTAACTGGGTTGTATAGGTAAGATAAAGAAAGAAAAAAACTTTTTACAAAAAAAATAACAACCGACTTCCTTAAAAAAACACTACAATGTCAAAAGTTAATTAATTTTGGAAGTCGGTGGCAAAAAAACCTTAAATACAGAATTTTTTTTGTTTTTTTTTTTTATTAACTTTTTAGTTATGGTAGATACCCCGCACTAATCTAATAGCGATATTCTATCATTTGTCGCGCAAATATTTAATGCAAATTTAAGACTTATATGGTTTTCACATGGATCTCATTGTCCGAAGGGAACCATAAACTAATTAAAATGGGACCATTCGGGAAGCACCAGCTTTTAAATAAAAAAAGAATCATCAAAATCGGTTTACCCAGTCAAAAGTTATGAGGTAACAAACATAAAAAAAATATAACAAAAATACAGTCGAATTGATAACCTCCTCCTTTTTTTTTTGAAGTCGGTTAAAAATGCTTTTAATGAGATAACGAGAGATGCGTAGATAGGGAGTCGCTCCACGTAAAATACTGGTATTCAGCTGCATCCAAAGAAGTAAGCTCCTTCATAGCTGGAAAAGGAGTCAGACGATGATAATTTGTGACTTTGATCGTAAAATATGGGGCAATGCCTCGACCTATTTTAGAAGCACATACTACAGAGTCGTAGGGGTTTAATAGCGCAAAGTGATATTGTGTTGTCTCATTATGAAATTCTCAGTGGCAACTGGAGTCTAGATAAGTATACCTTCCCTGTATATACATTTTAAAAACTTTTAAATTTGTTCGGAAACATCCAGAAGTTTATTCAAAACGCGAAGACATACAGACACGCTATCTACTCAGACACCCATCAAGGCTTAACTTACCAAGCTCTCGATTAAAAATGCATTCTAAAAGTCCCTACGTCATGTCTATTAAATTATATAATAAACTACCGGCAGCAATAAAAGGAGTAGACAAAATAAACATATTCCTAAAAAAACTTAGACTATTTTTGATAAATAAAAGCTACTACTCAATAAACGAGTACCTAAATGATAAACTCATAACTTAGGTACTCGACTTTAAACTATATTTAAATCATTACCATCATTTTATTTCATCTCTTTCTTTTAATTTATTATTTATTTTTTATTACATTTGCAATCATATTTTGTATCTTGTATTTAATATTGCTATTGGTTTATCATAATTATAATACCTCAATCATTATTTTATCCTTAATCATTATTTTTATATTATTTTACATAGTAAGTTTCCTAATGCAACAAAATTAACAAATGCTTCCTCTCTCCTAACTCACTTATTTTGCTGTGCCCGACAGGGTCCATGTGATCTAATCATAAGTTAACCACCTAAGAATACATGTGGAATGCAATTAAAGTATTGAGTATTGAGTAAGTGCCCGGTTGATGATAAAAATACCTAAATATTTTACATGGGACTTATCATCATCATCATCATCATCATTTTAGCCGAAAGACGTCCACTGCTGGACATGGGCCTGCCTCAATTTGGGGGGTTTACCATAATCGCCACGCTTGGCAAATAGATTGGCGATCGCAGTATGGTGGTAAAATGCATAGAGAAAGCTGCTGCCCATTCTCTAGTAAGTAGGGATTTTTAACGCAATTTAATAATGCGAATGTTTTATTCCTCCATTTCTTCCCGTGGGTGTCGTAAAAGGCGACTAAGGGACTTACTAGAGAATGGGCAGCAGCGTTCTCTATCCATTTTACCACCATACTGCGATCGCCAACCCGCCTGCCAAGTGTGGCGATTATGGCAAAGCCCCCCAAATTGGGGGAGGCCTAAGTCCAGCAGTGGACGTCTTACGGCTGAAATGATGATGATGATGAATGTTTTATTCACCTCTGCTTACTCTTTTGAGGGATACAAACGCAATATTATCTAAAAACGATGGCAATAAAAAGGTCGAGAAGACAGAAGTAATCATTCTAGTCTCAGCCCCCTGAACAATATGTAACAATAAAAGACTGGTCAGTATAAACTTCACGTACCTGAAAATCCCAAATCCCTTTCCGAAAAATTATAGGCGTAGTAAAACATTTGTTAGCCTGAAAACATTTCAGTTTATCTTGTGTACCATTGATTTATTAACATTTGAGTATCTTGCCAATCCCTAGTTATTCACATACAGAATCAGCCAATATTGTTGCTATTGCTGGGACTAAAGCCTCAATTGTTAGAAAGGGAGTGGGCCGTACTCCACCACGTGTGCCCATTGAGGTTTGGTCTTACAATGTTTCACCCTAGTTAGTTAAACTATGGGACAATTTATAGCGATGGGTTTAATTTTGACAGCTCACTCAAGTTCATTGCCTTACGTTGCTGAGCAGACAAATTATTCAAAACTATGAAGCAAATGGATAAGCCGCAATGTCATTCAAACCTCTCGGATTGTGATTCAAAGTGTGCTAATTAATTAAATTAGTTTTTTTTTTCACTAGGGTGTCAATATATTTATACAGCCTGCTGTACAGGGTGTCGGGGATATTGACGCACAACCTGTAACCGTTAATTATTACTTAATTTTGAAATGTAGGGGCCCTGCGTTCATATTATATTTCAGCGATTATTAAGAAAAAAAATAGCGGTTTCAGACACGTTTAGGTAATATGCTTTTCTATGAAGCAGCAGATTTTTTTTTTTCGACGAAATATGTCTACTCCTGGGGTCTACCAAATCATGTGCTGAATTTTTGGTTACAGTTTGCGCATCGATTTCATACTGTATAGCTTGTGTGGATAACCTGAAGAAAATAATAAGAAAATTATCGTTCCTACCGCCATCGTCACAAATGTCGAGACACACGGCTTATGTACTAACGTCAATTGTATGTATTGTGAAGACAGATCGCATCGCGTGTCATGTCGGCCATATATTACGTACGAACGTGGACGCTTGTAGTGCCAAGTATTTACTACTATGAGTTATGTTTCGTAAACTATTTGTGTGTGGGTGTGTATGTTTTCTGTCCACAGTAAATTTCATGTAACCTAATCCTTTGGTTGAGGTCATCGTTTATCTTCTGAGTGGGCTATTAAGTTCATCATCATCAGCCTATAGCAGTCCACTGCTGGACATAGGCCTCTCCAATTTCACGCCATTCAGCCCGATTCTCGGCAACTCTTATCCAGTTGCTACCAGCCACCCTGCGAAGATCGTCGCTCCACCTAGCCTGAGGGCGTCCTACCTTACGTCTGCCGATTCGCGGTCTCCACTCAAGAACACGTCTACCCCAACGGTCATCGGTTCTACGGCTAATGTGGCCGGCCCATTGCCACTTCAGCTTGCTAATTCTTTGAGCTATGTCGATAACTTTGGTTCTCTGCCGGATCACCTCATTCCGGATTCTGTCCCTCAGAGATACTTCAAGCATAGCTCGTTCCATAGCTCGCTGAGCAACTTTGAATTGATGGACCAGTCGTACCGTGAGTGTCCACGTTTCGGCTCCGTAGGTCATAACAGGCAGGACACACTGATTGAAGACTTTCGTCTTTAGGCTCTGCGGAATACGCGACGAGAAGACTCGACGAAGTTTCCCAAACGCTGCCCAACCCAGCTGAATTCTTCTGTTAGCCTCCTTCTCAAGGTTGTTCTTACCAAACTGCAGAGTTTGCCCGAGGTAAACGTATTCTTGAACAACCCTGAGGGTACCGCCATTAACAGAAATCGGTCCCGGAGTTACGTGTTCGTTGAACACAACTTGGGTTTTGTCCAAGTTCATCCGGAGACCAATGCTTTTAGAAGAATCAACTAGGTCGTCCTGCATCTGCTGCAAGTCCTGCAGCGATTCAGCCAATATGACGATGTCGTGTGCAAATCTCAAGTGTGAGATGTACTCGCCGTTGACGTTAATACCGCGTCCACTCCAGTTCAGCGTCTTGAACACATCCTCCAATGCGTTAGAGAACAATTTAGGGGAAATTACGTCCCCTTGTCTCACTCCTCGACGCAGGGGGATGTGTTCAGTTCGCTGGTCCTGAGTTTGGACGGTCATTGTCGCGTTTTCGTAAAGACATCTCAGCACTTGGATGTATCGCCAGTCAACTTGGCATCGCTGCAAAGACTCCAAAACAGACCAGGTCTCAATAGAGTCAAAAGCCTTCTCATAGTCCACAAACGCAAAACACAGCGGCCGATTATACTCTTCGGACTTCTGTATAATCTGCCGCACTGTGTGGATGTGATCTATGGTACTGTATCCTCCTCGAAACCCGGCCTGCTCCGGTGGCTGAAACTCGTCGAGTCTCCGCGCTAGACGATTCGTGACGACTCTTGAAAACAGCTTATATACGTGGCTTAAGAGCGAAATGGGTCTGTAGGTCTTTAAAAGGGTTTTATCCCCCTTTTTAAAGAAAAGTACGACTACGCTCCTTCGCCACGCTTATGGAGTTCTCCCAGAGAACAGGACCGAATTGAAGAGCTCTCGAAGCTCTTTCAGGACTGGACCTCCTCCCGCTTTCAGGAGTTTGGTCGTAATCCCGTCCTCACCAGGGGCTTTTCCATTTTTAAGCTGTTTAAGAGCCGCCTCGATTTCGTTTTGGCTGATTTCGGGCAGGTCTTCTGTGTAGTGGCGGGTTAAGGTGGCTCTGGAATCCTCATTTTCGGGATCAGGTCGAGATGCATGCGATGCGTACAATTGGCCATAGAAGTTTTCGACTTCCGAAAGGATCTCCGGCTTCGAAACGACGATATCCCCACTAGATTTAGTCAACTTCGTCAGGTGGCTCCTCCCAAGTGATTGGACGAACACTTTCGACCCCCGATTCTGGTCGATCGCTTCCTCTATGGAGCGTGTATTAGAGCGTCGGAGGTCGCGTCGTACCAATGTTCTAATATTATTGTTGAGCGCCCGTTGTTCTGACGAAGTGACAGGTGGGTTTTCACGTCGTTCCGTCATTAGCTCCAGAGTTTCTTCCGAAAGTTTGGACTTCTTGCCCGTACGCCGCATTTTGCAAAATCTCGAGCCTTCTTCCCTGAGGATTCCCACCATTTGGTCGAGGGCCTGGTCGACGTCATTTGTGGTTTCCACGGCAGCGAATCGGTTCTCCAGGTCTAACTGGAACGCTTCAGATCCTAACATAGTTTGGAGCATACTTGGACGGAGCCTAGACTTCATCAAACGAATTCGCTCCAGCTTGAAATTGATATTCAGAGAGCCTCGGACAAGTCTGTGATCACTACCGGTATTGAACCTGTTGATCACCGAGATATCTCTGAATATATGCTTTCTATCCGTTATGATGAAGTCTATCTCATTTTTAGGGTTCCGCACCTCAAAAGGAAAAAGCGGAACCCTTATAGGATCACTTTGTTGTCCGTCCGTCCGTCCGTCTGTCAAGACCCTTTTTCTCAGGAACGCGTGGAGGTATCAAGCTGAAATTTATATCAAATACTCAAGTCTACTGTCCCTTGGAGCTGTGAAAAAATCAAACTTCTAAGCTAACGCAATCAAAAGATATAGCCGTTTATACCGCAAATTTCCACAAATTTTCGAAACTCGCAAGGGAATCAAAACCTAAAGGGTACTTCCAGTCGATGTAGAATTTGGAAATTTGGTACGAAGCAACGTCTTATAGCACAGATAAAGGAAAAATTGCGAAAACCGAAAATTTTTAGTTACATCATATAATAAACAGAACAAAACACAGACAGAAATAAAACCAAGCCAAGAAACAGAACAGAACTACGACTCGATTGTCGTGATGGGTGAACTTTTACTTATATACCTACAGGTTTGTACGGAACCCTCGGTGCGCGAGTCCGACTCGCACTTGGCCGTTTTTTGTCATAGTGTCGGGGCTCCGCCACGTCCACTTCCTTTGGGGCTGTTTCTTAAAGAAAGAATTCATCAAGAAAAGTCCCTCCTTCTCAAGGAAGTTCACAAGCATTTGCCCCCTATGATTTCTGCTGCCAAACCCGTAGGATCCTACTACCGATTCACTGCAATTCTGTACTCCCACTTTAGCGTTAAAATCCTCCATGACAACGTTGTAGTGGGCCTTAGTGGTAGAATGCAAGGCCTTGGAAATGTCTTCGTACATTTGCCCCACTTCGTCATCCGAGTGTGCCGAGGTTGGTGCGTATACCTGGACAACCTTGAGGCTATACCTCTTGGTTAGCTGAACTACGAGGTACGCTACCCTGTTCGAGACACTGGAGACTTCCACAACGTTGTCACTAAGGGATTTGTTTACCAGGAACCCGACTCCGCCTTGGGATAGCTGGTCTCCCTCTCTAAAATATAAAAGGTGGCCTGATTCAAGGGTTATTGTGTCCTCCCCCTCTCTTCGGACTTCACTCAACCCAAGAATGTGCCACCTTATTTTTCCGAGTTCTTCTTCGAGCTGCACTAGGTGGTCGTCGAGCCGTAACGTGCGTCCGTTATACGTCGCCAAGGTCAGTTGGGTTTGGCGGCTATCCGTAACCCGGGGATTCTTCGCACCCCCTACCTTGCCGTTACCGTGATCGCCGCCATAATCAGGAATAGCAAGGCGGCCGGGAACTGGGGGCCGTGGTTGAATTTGGCTTGCCATTGTAGGATATGCCCATAATCGCCACGCTGGGCATGCGAGTTGGCGATCGCAGATCGCTGCTTTTCGCACTAATGACGCTGCTGCCCGTCACTAGTCTGCGCCATTTAGCTGCGACGTTTGATAAAAAATGGTTATCCCGCCATCTGTCGGTTGTCAGAGCCTCGTTTGTTAATCAGCAGGGTGCACCACGAGCAGGTGAGGTTGACTTGGGGCACTGAGATTGTAGGTGTGCCCCCTTACACCCCTATAAGGCTATTAAGGCTATTAAGTTAGATTCACAATTTTTTTTCTCTATTTTACGAATTTTATTATCAAAATCATGTAGTTTGTCTAATGTGGATAAAGAAATCTATTTTGACTGTAAAGGTACGTACGTCCACATTACGAAAACGTTAAAATGCCATTATGGTTATAATATATATTGGAGGGTGGTTCACTCTTAAGGTGATCTCGCCTGCTGTTATCTCTCTTCCGCTAGTCTGCAAAGTCGAAAATATTTTGTTTTACCAAACACATCTCCAGGTCAGCCCCTAATCCGGGTAATGAAAGAGATGTAAATTGAATCTCTTTAATGTCTTTTCTGAACGTCCTTGTTTCTATGGAACTGGCCGCCTTTGCTGTCGTTCAGAACAGAAGATGCGGTTAGCCATCCCTTCATCAGCATCCTCACAACATGTCCAGATCAGAAAAGTTGACAAAACATTTAATAGACTTCAATTCCTCAGACGAATCCCTTTGCAGGTCATCCGTGTTTCTAACACGTTCGGATCATTTAATGTTTAAGATTTCGGGGAGGCACTTAGGGTGAAATAAGTCGAATGCGCGGATGTGTCTCTTCTCTATGATGTTTGGATGTTTAGTTGTTTGTTACTAAATCACGAAGAATCAGCTCAACGGATTTGGCAGACAGATTATAATTTATAATCTATATTAATATTTATGTTACTTTTTATCCTGGTAGTTCTCGGTAGTTCCCGTGAAATACTGTCCGACTTCCACGCGAACAAAGCCGCAAACGAATGTTAGTGTAAAATATGCTGGTAAAATAAAGCATGCAAACCATAAAAACAGTCTGTTTGGGTACTTCCTGCAAAGTCCTATTCATCAAAAGAGGTGAAATGAGCATTAATGCCAGAAAAAAAACTTTCTACCTACGTTCTGTTTTCATAAAAGCAATTTCCTTAGAACCTTGCTCCCAACGTTTTCAAAAATAAACAAATGAACTCCACAATACGCGAACAACTGTTAACTCTTATAAGACTAACAATAGCCACAAAAAACGCCCACTTGAACAGCCCTACAAAGAAAACTAGGAAAGCGCCACAGTCTACCACAGTCTAAGTAAAAGCTTTCGCGGCATAATAACCGGCTCTAGTGGTAAGGCTGTGCATTTTTCACTCTGTGCCATTATGCGCGCACACGACGTTCGTAATGAAGTGGCGTGCCGTGACGTCACCACAGTTACACTACGTGACCAAATGGCGGAGTGACGAATTAGATGCAGACCGAATTGCGAGAGGTTTTTTGAGGTTGGTAAGCATAGAAAGGATTGTGTTTGTTTTCTGAAAGAGAGACTACTGAAATCACGGATCAAATTTTACAGGAGAGCTAAATTTTTGTGAAAATTCACCTAGTCAAGGTTTACCAGCTCTTTAACCCTACTAATATTAGAAATGTGAATGCAAGTTTGTTTGTTACGCTTTCACGCGAAAACTAATTAACCGATCATCATGAAACTTTGTGCACATATTCTAGGAGGTATTAGAAATACCATAGGATAAATAAGATGTTTTTTTTTTCTATTTTTATTGTTATTTTAACGCGAGCGAAGCTGCGGGCAAAAGCTAGTAAGAGACAATACAATTGACAAAAAAAAAAAAACTTGTAGAAAGCTGGTAAAACTTGAAGAGGTGATTTAAATATTTGGTCTCCTGTAAAATTGAGAAAATGTAGATACGTTCATCTGACTCTCACACCGGGAAATGCAAATAGTTTTTTATTGTAATGGTTAGCATTTTGCTTGTAGATAAAATATACATAGGAATGATAGACAATTTTTATTAAAGTAAAATTGTCGGCCATGTTGTTTTAAAAATCCTACTTATTTATTATCCAAAGGGTGTATTTTCCAGTAAAGGTTTAGCAATTTAATCGCTAGCTTCCTTATTTAATAATAGACTTCGAGCTATAAATAATTTTAATTATACTGTCATACCCTTTGCCCAACATGGCGTCGTTTTCAGGACACCCTTATAAATAAAGACGGGGTAGTAATTGGAGAAATATTTGCCTGGCACGTGTTGCTGTAAACGTGAAAGCTACAATTTTCTAGAAAAACGGTGGTTGAAATATAGCAACCGCGGTGACTGACTGCTGTCATGGAAATGATGGCAACGAGTTTTGATCTTAAGGTGCCAAAAACATTCTATAAGAAAACATACCAATTTAATTTTAATAAAGATTCAGTGACGTCATTCGGTTGTAGATTGGGGATGATGATGCCAGCAAACAGTTTTCTAGGAAACCATATAGCTCTACTGAATAGTTTTAACGTTGCATTTTGAAGTATTGAAGCAGTAACCAAGATGTAAAATTTTGCGAAAATTATCAAGCGATGGGATATTACTAAGAAATAGGCCTTGAACGATAAATAAATGGTACAATTAATGGTTATGGTTATTAATAGTAACTTATTTATCGGGCTAATCTACACAGGTTTTAAGAATAAATTGCCTAGCCTGTTCCACAGCTGAACAAAGGCCTTCCCCAAATCTTTATAAAACATATCTTTATCAACGTTAAAAGACGTCATAGCTCATAGCTCATGATCAGCAGCCTATAATGTTGTCACTGCTGGAACATAGGCCTCCTCTCGGTGACATGAAGTGGGTCATACCTAATCCACCAGCGGGCCTAGTGCGGGTTGGTAGGTATCACATCTTTTAAAAATGATGGTTCTAAGACAACGGTTTCCTCACTATGTTTTCCTTTGCCGTTTTGAGAGCAGTGGTGATGAAATAATTTATACAAAGTGCTTACTTGAGTTCAAACCCACGATCTATAACTCGAAAGTTGGAGCCGATACCACTGGGCCACCTTTTTACTTCAACTCATCATCATCTGCTTAGACTTCTTCCCAGTACGGGGTCAGTTGCCAATCTAACAGGATACATCTGAATACCAGTATTGATACCAGTATTTTCTGCTAAGGCCGCGAGATTGATCGAAACAGACACCGTGACCCTGGCACATGGGCAACTGAAGGGACTCGGGTGGGTTTTAGTCAGTAAAAGTCTAACATGCCCGGCGGGAGAAGTCATTATGTGATTTCCCATCCAAAAAAAAAAACCAGTATTTTACATAGAGACGTCACAGCTATATGTGGCAATGGACGTCTGACCATGATGGTTCATCTTTATGAAACAATTCTTTCGACGAAACTATTGAAGAACAAGCGTCATCCAGATATTGAATCATCCATAGAATATTGCAATCCCTTTTCCACTAAGGTCTGGCATCCCAATGAAGTATAGTAAATTACCAAGGTTTCTCCAACTCCCTGTTCATTTCCCAGTCGTAAACAAATCTAGTTATAATGAATTATGATCACGTAGTGGCGGTGTTGTCGTCGACTATACGCGAATTAATCTCTCGCAGCCCTTGGCCATTCCTCTCACGTCTCCCTTGCACAAATAACCAGACCTGTACGTGCCTCTTGAAGCAGTAAATGAGTTAATGTGGTCATTATTTTTTTGTAACTCCGGTCAAAAAAATTAAGTAGATAAAGTTCATTTTCAGTTGAAATGAAATAATTGATTACTTAGCAATTATGGATTTAAGTTCGTTCCTTTTGTTTGTATTGCTGCAAAATACGCTGTTTGGAGCGAAATAATTTTACCATGACATAGAGAAGAACAGGCTTTATTCTCTGGAAGGTAGGCGGAGGCTAGTGCCATCATCTGGACACAATTTTAAACCAAACTGGTACTAGTTGCTAAGGAGCAAGGAGGTGGTTTCTATAGAAAAACACAATAATACTTTAATTCACGATCAATAGCAATTCATAGAAGTGTTTTATCCAATATTGGAAGACGTAGAGTTGGAAGATCCATACCACCATAAGGTGAACCGATGACCTTGTGAAGGTTACAGGAATCCTCTGGATGCGAGAAGCACAAAACCGGTCGAAGTGGCGGAGCTTGGGGGAGGCCTATGTCCAGCAGTGGACGTCTTTCTACTGAAATGATGATGATGATGATGATCCAATATAATTTACATGATGAAATATATCACTAATTTAAAAAGGACCTTTCATAATGATCTCTTGTAAAACACAATTAACAAAGTAACGAGTATTTTAATCGATTCTTCGATTAAAATCGGTTCATCAAAGCTTCGGAGTTCCTGCCTTGTAATCGAATTAAATCCCTTTCTGTTATAATCCAAGGCTTCGTATAAATTTGAAACCTTGAAAGTATGTCATTGTTTAATAACTTAATTATACATTACGTCACATTTTTGTTTTGGTCCTTGATGGCATGAATGAAGGTCAAAGTCCAGAATTGTTGGGAGAGATAACCATTTAAACGAAATCGACTTTAATATTTTATTATAAATCTGGATTTTCTGAGATTTCTGTTTTTTCTGAATTTATTATCTATCCAGTCTTCAGCCCTATCAAGATTCAACATTAAACCACCATATTCAATTTAAGCATTTCCTAAGCTGGTAAACAACACTGAATTCAAAATATTCTAACGGTCGTTTTCACAAAAAGTTATCGAACATCTAAAGCATTGCTAAAACCTCATTATCAAAGAGTGTTATTCATTATCGCATTTTAGCACCTAAACATTCTATAAATAAAAGAAGCCAGAACCGTAATATAACAGTGTTATAAGGAAAAGTGACCGACTCTCTGCAGCAACTGTTTAAGAAGAAAATGACATTTGACGTACAAATGTTGTGTTTCAACTAATGTCAATTTGGAAGCAATCAGTTGACAGTAACAATTTCAAATTAACTGTCATGTAATGACGTCAGAAGTGTCGAAACTGTAGACAATAAAATAGTTTCCCATCAAGATCTACATGTGTGTCAACTGTATCAATCAAAGAATTTTACTCGTGTCCTCAACTGTTTTTACACGCTTTATATTAGCTTCACTTGTATATTTGTATATTTGTATGTTTGTATATTTGTATGTTTGTTTGTAACCGACTCCTTATAGTGCTTTTGATCCACTTTAAACGACCAGATTTCATTCAAACTTTGCACACCTGTCAAGGACTGATGAAAATGCAATAATTTCATAAATTTGTGCCATTATCCTTGTCAGGGTTACCAGGACAGCAAAAAAACTGTCACAAACTACGTTGACATACGTCTCAAAATTCGAAATACCCTAAAAAATAGAAAATAAATAATAGTTTAAAAAAACTAAAAAACACGCTTCCATGGAAAACCAAACTAAAAAGTACAAAATAATGGAAAAAAAGCGTGGGGTGCTTTTAAGGTATTTTTTTATTGATATCAGGCACCCCACGCTTTTTTTCCATTATTTTGTACTTTTTAGTTTTTTAAACTATTATTTATTTACACGCTTTATTTTTTTACACGCTTTATATTAGCTTCACTTGTATGTTTGTATGTTTGTTTGTAACTGACTCCTTCTAGCGCGATTTTAACCCACTTTAAACGACCAGATTTCATTCAAACTTTGCACACCTGTCAAGGACCGATGACAATGCAATAATTTCATAAATTTGTGCCATTATCTTTGCCAGGGTTACCATGACAGCAAAAAAACTGTATTCGAAAACTACGCTGACATACGTCACAAACTAATTTGTACCATTATCCTTGCCAGGGTTACCAGGACAGCAAAAAAACTGTCTTCGAAAACTATGCTGACATACGTCACAAACTACGCTGACATACGTCTCAAAATTCGAAACACCCTAAAAAATAGAAAATAAATAATAGTTTAAAAAAACTAAAAAACACGCTTCCATTGAAAACCAAACTAAAAAGTACAAAATAATGAAAAAAAAGCGTGGGGTGCCATAATCCATAAAAAAATACCTTAAAAAGCACCCTACGCTTTTTTTCCATTATTTTGTACTTTTTAGTTTGGTTATTTCTTTTTTGTTACCATATTTTTGGTTTTACCAAACACACTTGTTTCCTCAACTCACTTTAGACATTGGCAGATTAGTCGACTTCGGTTTTCTTGCCATTTCATAAAAAATAGAATAGAATAAAATAAAATATTTCATAATACTTTGTAATTGTCCATAGTCCCAATTTATTCGGTGTGTATACAGAAATTCTCGTTTGACAATTCAATGTGTTGGTCAATTTGGTGTATGTCTTCATTAAAATGGCAAACATTTTGATTTATAAATGATATAAGTAGATACAGAACGTTTATGAATACACAACATTTTATCTAATTAAACAATTAATGTCGTAAATCTACGCTAAGTTTTTTTTTATGAATAAGACCGCAAGAATATATTCCTAGTTACTATTTCACAAGGAATATATTATTGATAGAAACTAATACGTTTCAATCAATTTCAATTTTACTATTCCGACAAGTGGAATATCTATTTGCTGTATTACATACCTTTGGGAATAACTAGATTTAACTTAGCTGATATCACACATTCGACAGTTCCGATACTTGTGTCCCTTTGAGTAGATTTTAGCTATAGTTTGCTACAGAAATTGAATCCTTGAGTATGTTTTATTAAAGTTTATTTTGATGTATGCGAATTCACTAATTTTGCTAGTCAGGCGGTGTATTCAAATTTTCTTCATAGCATTGCTGGAAAAAGCTCAAACATAATAATTTTTCTTAAACATATTACTATCGTCACAGAATACAGGGTTCAACACCAATCCATCATCATCTACCAGGACTTTTGTCAACTTTGTTCGGATCAGCTTCCAATCTGACTGGATACAGCTGACTACCAGTATTTTACATGGAGCGAGCCTATCTGACCACCACAACTCAGTGACAGGGTAACACGATACCCCTTGGTAAGACTGGTTGTTGTACTTTCGGACTTCTGACAACTACTGTCCACGATTGACAGTCGAGGCCAACGGCTTAAACGGCTTACCATGCTTTTCGAGGCATGGAGATGTCTTCATATGATAAGACGGCCACCCATCTACGAATCAACCACGGTAAGCTTAACATAACCTGATCGATCAACCCGTGTTAGCCAAATTCAAAATCATTTTTTTTTTCGTGATTTCATAGTTACTGTAATAGGAATACCACTTCAGAATGGCCCGTGTTAACCGCAGTTACAGGTAAAATTTGAAACAAAGAGTCTTAAGATAATAAATGTAAGGAATGGTTCTTTTATATTTTAATAAATAAACAAACAAAAAAAAAGATTTTACATTACTGCTCCGCTCCTCTTGCTTGTAGCGTGATGTTATATAGCCTATGTTACTTGCAGATAATGTAATTTTTTAAAATCAGTCCAATAGTTTTTGAGTTTATCCATTACAAACAAACAAACAAAAATACATTTTTTTCTCTTTATAATATTATTACTAAAAATAATTACTCGTTATTTTCATTCACGCCACAGAAATAAACTAATAACTAAATAACACATACAACGTAGTTATAATACACCAGAAATCAGAGCTCAAGTGACCAGGAGCACATAAATCAGTAGGAATTTAAACTGCGCCCGTGCCTCCCCAGGGAGTCCACTCACAAGATGAGGGTAAAATACTGAGTTAAGAGGTACAAATATGTTCCGAGGTAGAAAAGTTAGCTTGTGCCTGGACACTAGCTTCCCCTGTGGTGTGTGTAGAATTCAGAATGGCTCGAATATTTATGGGTAATTTTTTGTGACCAAACATATATTGCGTAGCACTTTCGTAATCACAAACGCTTTCATTATGATTTCATGTTGTCGCTTTGGAGACACACATACCCACATATTTACATTTTAATAAGTTATTTTGATTTATGGTTAAGCTTTTAGTTGTTTTATTTCTTAAAACATGTCATTAATGACATTTTTAGACCTAATCAAAATTAAAGCAGTTACGTATGTTTTATCTGCTTCATTTAGTAAGGCCCATTGACATTACGCAGATCAGGAAAATGGATGCCCATTTATTTGAATATAGATCATGATTTACAGACAAGGAATGCGAATTGAATGTAGGTCAACAGTCAATCAAGGTCCAGTGAATTGGTGACGTCAGCAATTAGACCAACCAATCGAAGCCAATTACAGACATTGCAGTGACCAATAAAGCTTTTAGAATTCCTCCTTATCTGGTCTTGACTTCTGTGACCCACTGAAGTTTTAACGATTCTGCTTATGTCATTTGTTTAGCAAATACGTTAAAATCAAAAATATTGAAAAATAAGGTATTCATTTTACAAAAAATCTGACAAAAATTTACTTTTCAGGTTGTGTAATTTTTATTTCAAGGAAGGTTATAAATTATAAATATTATAAATGAAAGTCGGTTTACGCGTCTGTCTGTATGACGGCATTGTTCTTCTAAACTCGGCAACGAATTTTGATACGGTCACCATCTCACAATCCTTAGTCGCCTTCTTCGACACCCACAGTCCCTTGGTCGCCTCTTACCACACCCCCGATTGATTCATTGTATGTCTATAATACATTAATATTATTACGCTTACTTCTAAAAGAGACCTCGATGTTTTCTTAAATCACAAAAAACCGTGTGAAGCAAGAGCGGTCACTAGTAAAGTATAAAATATTCACCTGGAGTGTTTGTATACAGCCATTTTTATATATACCTATAATTCTACTGTACGTGTGTATGTCACTGAACTCCACCTAAACGGCTGGACCGATTTGACTGGATGGTTCAAATTCACATATCAGCCCAACAGATGGCGCTGCTATCGAGTTCTAGGAAACAGGACAACGTCTGTCCGGTCAGCTAGTACTTACATATTTCTAAACACATACATATCTTAATATATATATATAAATTATAGATCACGTTTGTTGTCCGTGATGGGCTCCTAAAGTATATTAAAAATACAAAAAAAAAACCGTGTGCAGTGTGATCCAACTTGAAAGATAGCATAGCTTACATCTCAATCCATAGTCGCAATATTATTTTATTGCAAATTATTTGTTTATTATTTAACAGTCACAATTATCTGTTAGTTCCAAAGAATTTGAGCAAAAATTTGACGCGGGCGAAGTCGCGGACAGAAGCTAGTATCGTATATTTCATACTTAATCGTACCAGTAAGTACTGACGTGTTATAGGTACTTTGCTAATATACACCACATCGTAGTCTATACTAAGTATATAATGGTTCAGCTCAAATTAATCGGATGTCACGCATTCAACCACGGTGGCTGACACTAGATTAGGTAATATCAACATGTCAACACGCTCACAACATGTCATGTCGTGTTCCTATATCATTATAATGGGTTACTAATAGACTATACACGTGAAGCAGCCCTTTTTAACCGAATTCAAAAAGAAAGAGGGTCTATATTCCACTGATTTTTTTTTAATGTATGTTCACCGATTTCTCCGCCAACTGTGGACCGATTTCAAAAATTCCTTCTTAATGGTTATGCTACAAGGGTGGTCCCATACAAATTTCATTGATTTTGCTTTGGTCGTTTTTGCGTTAGCATCAATAATACGTATTTGATCCACTTTATTTTATCGTGATAATATTCTAATACTTCCAGTCACTGTTACTGACCTGGCCAGTAGTAGTATACGAATAAGTGCGAGGTAGCTAAAAAGTGAAAAATAAAAACCTTTTTGCAAAAGAAAAAAAACCGACTTCCAAAAATGAAAATACATATCCAAAGACACCAACTTCCGAAATTAAAGTTATTTTTCACTTTGAACTGTTTTTTTTTTTTTTTTTTGAAAGCCGGTTGTTTTTTTTTTTGGATTGCATTCATCTTAATCAGCCTAGAATTTCAGTGAATCCCTTCTTTCGATCTCTGCACCAGCTCTATAAAAACTTTTACGAGGCTAACGCTTATGCTGTCGACGTGGCTGAATTTTGATCAAAAAATTAATACAAAAGTTATATCAGTGTTATTAAAAAGACAGACGTGGTCTAACCATCGAGCCTGTTTTTGAGATAAGAACCTAACAGAAATCTAAATACAGTTCTTTTTACAAAATCTACAACATTGTCATTTTTATGTTATGAAGTTTACTAAAGTCGACATATTTTTTTTTTTGGATGGAAAGTCATCAAATGACTTCTCCCGCTCTGGGCGGAGCGGGAGGGCGTGTCAGACTTTTACTGACTAAAACCCACCCGTGTTTCTTCAGTTGCCCATGTGCCAGGGTCACGGTATCTCTTTCGAACAATCACGCGACCCCGGCAGGCATCGGTCCTAGCAGACCCCTTCAGTACTGCTGACATCTCTTTGAGGCGCGCGTGGAACACTACGCGCCGTCGACCCGAGCTTGGTCCTTACCGGGCGGCGAGCTACCCATTGCTCGTCACCCGCAAGCTCACGCCTACGGTGGCCGGGAGTCCGCAATCGACTCCCGGCGCCCGGGGCGTCTCCTCCTGCGGTGGCTAGAGACGTGAGGGCGCAGAGACTGCCACTCCCTCACGCGCCCCGCCTCCTCCTTCGCGAGCATTACTGCTTCGCAGAAGGAGGTGACGGCTTCCCATGCCCTCTCGCTCCGTACCATGGCTCGCACCAGGGCCGGACGCGAGAGGTCGCAGTCGCCGATCGCCTCCACGAGGACACGGCGGTGCTCCGCCCTGGCAGGGCACACTTCCACCGTATGCTCCACCGTGTCCTCTAGACGATCCTCACAATGGAAACACCCGGGCGTTTCCTCCCGCTTTATCCTGAACAGGAACCCACCGAAGCACCCATGCCCGGTGAGAACCTGCGTCAGGCGGAAGGTGAGGATGCCGTGGCGCCTCTCTATCCACTCCTCAAAGAGGGGACTTACCGACGAGAGGACTTGGTTGACATTACGATCGAAATACGAGAACTGGCTCGAAGGTTTAAGTTCGTTATAGGACGGCATAACATATTATCACAAAACAAGATTTGACTGTATTTCGAGCCTAACCCGAGCGTTTGCCTATAATTACCAGAAATATATTAGGAATCATCGATACAACAACGAAGAATAAGCAAAAACTGTTATTGTGGTAGCACATATCCCTACTAGTACCTTTCTGAAAGTGCTACTGCCATTTATACCTTCAGGAATCTTGGGACCTGATCTCATTCCACTTTAACAAGATGCAATCAAACAGCAGTATCTCCGCCATCCTATGAATATTTTCTATCACTCTCAGCTAGGAATGGGTCCGGAGTGGAATTGTAACAGTTACGGGAACATCACTGCGAGCTGCGCCCAACGATAAGTGATATAACCGACATTTTAACGAGTAGGCCACTAAGGCAGAGAAGCCAGTTTTCTTAGAAGAAATGGTATTTATAAGTGGAAACATTTTGTGTGTTTATTTATTTAATTCGGGAAGTATACAGTTAACATACAAACATAATAAAAAATAGGTAGTGGGAAAGAAAAAAATAGATTATGTTGATTATGCTTAATTATGATATGTTATATTGCGCGAATTACGAAGGCTGCTAAGACTACATCCTGAGTATATCTAGGGGCTAACTTTTGTCGCGGGGCTGATGGGTTTTTTATGAAGATCTGTTGCTTGGGTTGATACTCCTCCTCCTGCTCGCGGGTTTTATTTCTATTTTCGATTAAAGAGGTGCGATTAGTAAGAGAGGTTTCGTTTATGATTTGGTATACTTTTTTCATTTGATCTCTATGGTTTAATACGTACTGTTGCAATAGGTGGCTACTAAGATCGATGTCCCACGGGTCTCGGCTATCAAGATGCCCAGTTATTACATCGAATGGTCTGCACTTAGTAAAACTATGGATTGAGCTATTATATCCGAGTAAGGCGTATGGTATTAGGTTATTGGCGGGTTCTTTTTTATGTTGAATACGTAGGATTCTTATATGTTCGAGTAACGTGGAGTGGAACCTTTCTATGTTGCCGTTATCATTGGGACTGTGAGCTAGCGTTTTATGGTGATTAATTTTGTGGAGTCTAGTGAATTCAGCGAACAGCTGATTAGCATACTCGGTACCGTTGTCCGTTATTATAGTTACAGGGAATCCGTGGTGAGTGCAGAACTGCAATAGGCCCTGTAAGATACTAATTGCGGTGCCGTCTTTCATAAGATATGCTTGCCCGTATTTAGAGAATACATCGATGAATGTTAGGTATTTTTCATTTTCGACCGTGAAAAGGTCCATATGAATTATCTCGAACGGTTTAGTGGCCGGTGGCACTATGTTAAATTTTTGTTTGATGGGACTTCGATCGTATTTTGCCTGACCACAAATAGTGCATTCGTTAACATATTTTGTGATCTGGTCTCTCATCTTAGGCCAGTAATATTTATGCGAGAGGGCTAGGTGACATTCGTTTATGCCACGATGATTCGTTTTTCCGTCATGATAGTGCCTAATTATTTCCTGCTGCCTAAGGTACTGTTTTACATTTTCGAGTTCGGATTTACATAGCACGAGGTTCATTGCAGAGCTTTTAAAGTTGTCTTGTATTATGGGAATGATGTCATACATACTCAAAGGGGGGTTAATAAGAATGCCGGTTTTTACTTTCGGGTTTACGTACTCTTTTATGGCGGCTACAACGTCATCTATTAGGTTAGATTGTGAAACTTGTATGGAGGTGCGAGTATGGGTGTCGAAAGGTTTGGTCGCGGTCGGTCTTTTTTTAATGTCTCCTACTACTGTCATGATTATTTGTCGGTGGAATTTATTTATAGGTTCGTCGGTGATTGGTACCTCGAGTATAGGGTTTTCGTTACTGGTATGGGCTGTTTCAGTACTAGAGTCTGCTATCGACGGGGGTTTCTCGGAAGGGTTCGCTATTATCGAGCTTATCTCGTCATTGTGTATTTCTACTCGCGAGAGGGCATCGGCATTGGTGTTGTTTTTGCCCTTTTTGTACACTACAGTAAAGTCATACTCACTGAGTTTCAATCTCCATCTAGTTAGACGCGAGTTAGGTTCTTTCAAGCTCATGATCCATTGCAATGGCTTATGATCCGTAACTATCCTAAACTTGCGTCCAAAGAGGTAGGGTCGAAAGTACTTAGTGGCCCACACGATAGCGAGAAGCTCTTTTTCGATGGTGCTGTAGTTTGTCTCGCTTTCGTTCAATGTTCGGGATGCGTATGAAATCGGTCTGTCTGACCCTATATGCCCTTGTGATAGTATGGCTCCTATTGCAAAGTTGGAGGCGTCTGTAGTCAGTATAAATTCCTTGTTAAAATCAGGGTACTGTAAGATTGGGTCGTTTGTTAAGAGGTTTTTACATCGTTCGTAGCAGTCAACGTAGTCTTTAGTAAGTGTAACGGTCCTACCCTTCTTTAAGCACTGAGTAAAGGGTTTCGTAATTTTAGCGAAATCGGGTATGAATTTTCTGTAGTATCCTATAAGTCCGAGGAACTGTTTTATCTGTTTTGCGGTTTTGGGTATGGGGTATTTCTGTATAGCTGCAATTTTGTCTGGGTTCGGTTTAATTCCCTCATTGCTTATTATATGACCTAAGAAAGCGGTTTCTAGCTTCAAGAATTCGGACTTATCCATCTGAATCTTAAAGTTAGACTCCCGGAGTCGTTGGAATACTTTTTCTAGGTTATTTAGGTGCTCCTGGAGCGAGGTACTGTACACTATGATGTCATCCATGTAGACCAGGCAGATCACGTTTTGTAGGCCTCTCAGAACATTGTCCATTACCCGTTGGAATGTTGACGGGGAGTTCTTTAAACCCATGGGCATTCTTAAGAACTCAAAATGCCCATGTTCTACGTTGAATGCCGTCTTATGAATATCGTCAGGGTCTGTCTCCACTTGATAAAAGCCGCTGGCAAGGTCAAGGGTACTAAAATACTGACACTTCCCTAATTTGTCCAGGACGTCTGTTATGTTCGGTATGGGGTATTTATCGTCTATGGTTTTTTCGTTTAATTTTCGGAAGTCTACTACGAGTCTCCATTTTTGTTTCCCAGAAGCGTCTGCTTTCTTAGGGACAACCCAAATAGGAGAGCTCCAGGCTGAGTCAGAGGGTCTGATTATATTTTGCTCCAGCATTTTTGAAATTTGCTCCCTAACCTCTTGGCGATGAACGAAAGGATATCTGTAAGTCTTGGTATAAATAGGTGTGTCATCTACAGTCCGTATACGGTGTTTTACTTTATTGGTGAAAGATAAGGGTTCGCCTTCTATGTAGAATACATCTGCATACTTCGAGCAAATATTTACTAAGTTAATTTTCTCCTCTTCATTAAGATGATCTGTCCGCAATTTTGATATTACTTTATTAATGCGAGATGTGTCGGGTATTTGTTCTAGGTTCATGCATTCGATATTATTTAAGGTTACAGCCTCTACCGGGTGGTCTAGGGATAGAATAGTATCGTTGTTTGATGGGTTTAGAATTTCTACAATGCCGCGGTTATTACAAACGGCTGTAATGCATTCGCTTACAATACAATTGCATAGGTATTGTTGTGAGATATGTACGTCACCGTCTTTAGCGTTTATGGGTAGTCTGATAAGCTTAGTAGTGTTGGCTGGTATAACAGCCTCGTAAAGGTTTACATTCCGCGAATTAAACATTAAGATAGGGTTCTTTGCGGTAGCCGTAATCAGTAGGTTGTCCTTTAGGTCAATCTTCGTATTCCATTTGGTCAGTAAATCTAGTCCGATAAGTCCATCAAAGAATTTGTGAAAGTCATATATGAATAATTTAATTTCGCTAGGGTCATTGAGTTCGCGGAAAGATGGTATAGTTATAGAATAGTCGTTTCTAGTTGTGGCATGGACGTTAGTCACCTCGAAGGGGTCATAGTTAAGAGGGTATTCCGAGTAGTACCGTTGTACAGCTGTAGGACTAATAAACGACTGGTTTGCTCCGGTATCAATGAGTAGGTTTAGTGGGGGGTCGGATATTTTTATGTAGGGCAACTGTCGTTGCGTTTGCAAGTTGACTTCTATTTTGAGGGTTTTAATGGGGGTTTCCTCTGAAAATCCTGGTTTGCGTTACTAGTCGAGGGTTGGGGTTCCTCGCATTTAGTAGAGGGTTGAATTGGTTTTTGCTCAGGCGGTACGGCCGGTCCGAGATCCTGTACGTAATAGTAGTTGCCGTCGTCATAATAGACGTTATTATAGTCAGCGTGGTCGTAATCATAAGAGTAGGGTTCCTCCACGACGTAATAATCGTAGTTATATTCGTTACAATCGTTGAAGTTCATCTCACGGGTCTTAAAATAATTTATTGGGGGCGGGTTGCCAAACTTGCCCCAGTCGTGAGGTCTACTTGGCATGGGTTTAGCAATAAAATGGCTGACCCCGCTCATTGGCTGAGGTCCCGGGGCTAGGGCACGTGGCTGAATTCTGAATACGTTACTTTGCGCGTTATAGTTAGGCGGCGGCGCGCGGAACATTTGCTGCGTACGCGTTTGATTATTAAGTGCGATGGGCGCACGTGGCGCGCCCTGTGGTTGGAACATAGGTGGTCTCCCACTGCTCTGCGGAACCGGTGGCCGTTGCCAGTTTGAAAAGGGTTTCGGCATCGGCATGGGTAGAAAACCTGTGGGCTGTGTTAGTAATTTGGGCATAGGAGCGGTTGGAAGTGGCCTTTTTACACTCGCGCTATCATTACGGTCTTGCAGGTACATCACATTTAGTTCCTCTTGAACAAACTCCAGCGCCCTTTCGATGCTTTCAGGACGCATGCAACGTATGCGGGAACCCAGAGGTTCTTTTAGGCCACGTACAAACGCTTGCATTGTTAGTTTTTTGTATAGTGTACGTTTCGCTTCTATGGTGGTATTCACTGTTTCATGCAACGATATATAAGTCATGATGGTGCTGAATAACGATTGACACTGGTCGTAGTACTCTTGTGGAGTGCTGTTACCTTGAGCTGATACTAGGAGGTCATTATAGAGGGCCGTTTCGTCCCTCTGGTCGGCAAAGCTATTAATTAGAGTATTCCGTATTCCTGCCCAACTATCTGGGATGCCATTCGAATTAATTCTAGTTGCCGCGGTGCCTGTTATTTTATTTAGTATGCCGTTCAAAAGGCATAGATTACCTAACTCACTGCCCTGTGCATTACTTAAATAAGTACTAACTATCTGGTCACATAGTTTAATAAATCGCGTGAGTACGTTGGGGTTCCCATCGAACTCGGGGACTGGGCGTAGAGCCTTATAAATCGTGTCCGGATCGCACGACATTTAGCAGTCTTCGTATAAACTATTTAAACCTAAATCTATATCCCTATTCGAATCTAATACTAATTGCCTACTATTGGGTCTACCTGATGTAGACTCGCGAGGTCCTAAATTACGTGGGTGGAAAATTTTGAAGGATTAAGAGACTTGGGTACACAGGAAGCAACACAGGGAATAATTCAAGCGTACTCACATAACCTTCATATCGGTCTCTGGGGTCGATGTCTGGATCCCGTTCTCTCCCGGCAGCAATCCTTGAGTTCGGATACTCGATGAAGCTTGACAGCAGGTTAGCCGCGATCGCTCACGCGCGGTAGCGATAATATCGATATAAGATAGACCTAGCTAACCTCGAGAATCCTACCGACTGCGCCAATTACGAAGGCTGCGGCCGGGATACTTAAAAAAAACCAATTTAGATTTTAAAACTAGTTTAATTCAAGTGAAAGGAATTACAATAAAAGAAAACTATATCTAGCTAAATCTAAAGTTATGTCTTCCTTCAAAGCCGAAATAGAAGTGCTCGGCCTCATGTTGCGCTGGCGCGATGGTGCCGCGGTATTTTGTTAGTTCAGCACCTTTGCCTTGTGTCGCTAATTGCGCATTTTACTTGTTTGTTATAATTGATTGAGGTCGTCCTTAGTCAGCGCTTTAGATATACTACGCCTGCGTAACACGCGTGAATTTTTATACAACAAACCTAACTTTTGTTTACACAGAAAATAAAAAACCGGCCAAGTGCGAGTCGGATCGCGCACCGAGGGTTCCGTACAAACCAGTAGGTATTCACGGTTTATGCATAAGGCCTATGTTTATGAAATTAAATGGTTTTTTAGTTTTTATATTTGAGTTGATTGAATGAAAGGTAAATAGTGGATCTCGTTCAAACCAATTTTCGGTGGAAGTTTATATGGTAATGTACATCATTATATTTTTTTTAGTTTTATCATTCTCTTATTTTAGAAGTTACAGTTCTAAGTATGGGGAACCCCAAAATGTATTGTTTTTTTTTTTTCTAATTTTGTGTGAAAAATCTTAATGCGGTTCACAGAATACATCTACTTAACAAGTTTCAACGGCATAGCTCTTATAGTTTCGGAAAAAAATGGCTGTGACATACGGACGGACAGAGAGACAGACAGACAGACATGACGAATCTATAAGGGTTCCGTTTTTTGCCATTTGGTAACCAAACACAGTTTCACAGTTCACTAAACATATTTATTTATTTTTGTCATTTCTTTAATCGGACCTCTAAATTTCGCATTTTGGGGTTTTGAAAATAACAAATTGCCAACTAACTGCGGCGATGGCGCGTCTGGTCTAACCTTATCCATTTGTTTGGGGTGCCCTAGCTCAGTTACTGAGACCGATTTGGCTCGCGCGTTGTTGGTCTTAGTTCTAACTTAATCTAACCCATTATATCGTGTTACCCCTAGCTTAGTTAGTGCGAGTGCGACTAGGTACGATAATTTTTGCTTCTGTTTCCAAAATCTTTCGATTTGAGGTGTATTCGATTACAGTTTATTATGTTTTACATTTATTTAAAAACTACACTGAACTACGTTTTAACGTAAAGCTCAAATCCACGCAATTTAAGCCCTTATACAAACACATACATCAAATTTAAATCTCATTTTAAACCGATTAACGAATTTATATAATGTTTGACTCGCGCTACTAAATTACGTATTTAAACATTGAACGTTAGCTGCAACTCGTTCCGAATTCGAAATCACTTTGGAAAATTAACTGTAAACGATTTTATTTAAATCGTGTGTGTACTTCGGCCGCCATATTGATGCGGCACCTAATAGCCAAATGTAGCATTTTCAATAATGATTGTTATCAAATCATGATATGAATTAGGTTTCTATCGCGATTTGTATTTGGAAAAATATTGTAAAAATTAGAAGATCATGTCATATAACTTTTGAATTCTGATTATACGGTAGGAAAAATTGGGCTACCATTTTTTTTTTAAATCATCACTTTCATTCAACACATTACAGTTACAACAATATCACTTTATGAGGATAGGTCCCCAAACGTTGGAATTTTACCGTTCAGCAGTTCATATGACGCCTCTCAATTCTTCGACTCTGCTACAAAACACCGCAATCCCCTGATTACGCGGCCGCCCCCTATACTCCCTCCAGCATTAGCAAGAATCGTGAACCAAGGCATATTCTCACCATTCCCGATGGTATGACCCTCTCCCAAAAGAGTAGTAGAGCTTCTAGTATAGTTCCTAAATTAAGAAACAGACCACCGTCCTTCCGTACTCGCCACCGAGGCCCACCGCGACATCCCCGTCCATCTCCCCCCTGCCCCTAGCTCGAGCCAGCCCACGTAGCTGAGCCTGTAACTTCAAATTCATCCCAGAATAATCTAAATCCGATCCGTTCATTGCTGCCCTCCCCCAGTGACGCCTCAACCCGAGATTGGTATCTCACAGTGCGTGCCCTAAGCGTATAGTCACTTAGTTTATAAGTTTTCTACCATGTCTGCAGGCCTTAATTTATTCAGGCACCCACAGGAAAGCCCAGTTAAGCAACCAACTACTTCCTAGGTTGACCTGCGAGATGCCATTTTCCAAACTCAAAACGCTGAATGAGTTGTTTATCACTCAATAACTTCATACGTCTATGGCAGTTATGTCAGCCATCCACCACGATGTGGACTGCACTGATGGATCGATTGAATGATGCGGTAAACGGTTTGTGACTATAATGATTAGTGATAATTTTGCGAGTGATTGTTGCAAACCTTCAATAGCAATTTGCATTGAAAATCGTTGATGATATTCGTTTTTTCATGACGGATTTTAGTGTCTCTCTTTATACAATTTTCCATAATATTCCATGCAATAATTGAAGTCAATACCGTCCAACTTATTTTTACTTTA
Source organism: Aporophyla nigra (assembly GCA_947507805.1). NCBI lineage: Eukaryota > Metazoa > Arthropoda > Insecta > Lepidoptera > Noctuidae > Aporophyla > Aporophyla nigra. The sequence continues at coordinate 25,944,833 of OX382295.1, forward strand.
TCAGTATGGGGTAGTATTATTTTTATAAATATTTCTGTATTTAAATTCTTATGGGTACACATATACAAACCTAGTAATATAAATTTTTAACAAACTTTTTAGCTACTGAACATAATATCAATAAAGAGTTCTTGAAGACAACCTTTTAATTTCGAAGTTCGAAAATAATTAACTGCCTTATATTAACTGCGATGCTCTAAACCTCATATTTCCATTCCAATACAAAATCATTAGAGCAAAAATACATAATTTAAATTTTATAATAACTAATTTAAATAACAACATAACAACTCTTATTTATATTATATTTGGAAATCATGACATATCCTTACTAGTGAAATCAGCTAATCAAAATGGAATGAGTTGAGGAATATTCAAAATACAAGCATATCTTTTAAACCGGATCAAAATCTGAATCTCTCGCTTTCCCTGGCCCAACACTGCCAGAATCTCTTTATTAGACTCCTGTTAAATTTGCAAATGGTACAAGCTATACAGTATTAAGGACGTAATGACACCGATATGCATAATTAAAATATCTTTAAGTGTTTGACGGAATCTGCTTAAGTGATATAAATTGTTACAATTGTTCCATTTTGGGTAAATTCTAACGTTTTGGTGTAAATGGAGTTGCAAGTAATTTGTATGAAATAGTTTGTAGTGATTGAATTTTGGGTAAGTTCTCTGGGTTTATTTCTATGGGTTGATTGTGCATGTCGTTTTAATAAGTTTAATTGTAAACAAATACATCGTTTGTGTCATATCAGCCTATAATGTTCCCACTGCTGGGACACAGACTCCTCTCTTCGTACCACGTGGTCCTCGTGCGGGTTGATAAATGTCACATGTCTCCGAGTTTTTGGTTCTGCGACATGCCGGTTTTCTCATCATTTTTTCCTTCACCGTTATGAGAACAGTGGTGATGAAATTATCACAAAAATAGTAGCGCCTGCATGGGTTCGAACCCGCGAAGTCGGGGCCGTTACCACTGGGCCACCACTGCCCTATTTCTGTCTAATGATTCTTTTTTAACCGACTTCAAATAAAGGAGGAGAACCCTCAAAAATTTTGCCTGGGTAAACCGATTTTGATAATTCTTTTTTTATATGAAAGCTGGTGCTTTCCTTGTGGTCCCATTTTAATTTGGTTCTATTCTGACAATGGGATCCATGTGAAACCATATAAGTCTTACATTTGCATTAAGTATGTGCGGGACAAATGGACGAATAACGCGATTAGATTAGTGCGGGGTACATACCATCACTAAAAAGTTAAAAATAAAAACTTAAAAAAAATAATTTACCTACTTCCTTAAGTTTTTATAAACAATCCACTACATTTGGGCAAGGTGTCTTTTCATAAGAAACGCATATTTCGAATTTCTTCACAAACTTTTCGGCGTCTCTGGGTTACCGGTATCATATAAAAAAAAAGAATATCGGACTAACTGGGCACTATATTGGGTTGACATTCTGTACGAGTTAAGTCTTAACACGAGAGGCTTTTTCTAGCCGACATCAATTATAAGATCCTGTCAAAATGTCTATGAAAAGGCAAAAAAGGCAATTATTTCATATTTTCCTTTTGTATTACTTCATAAAGAAAATTACACTGTAAACGTATTATTTAACATTATTAACACACTTAAAATCATTTATTGTTATTATATTTACTTTGTTATTTACAGGGAAAACACCTCGCGTTATAAATTATTAAATCCAGCATGAAGTTAACCGCATCGTAAAATTTAAAGTCTGATGTTTCATAAATATTACATTTGCGGTTGTATTACTCTTAAATAAACCAAATATTACTTTTTGCAACAACAGTTTTTGTTTTCACATAACCATAAGTTGAAAAAACAAAATGTAAAATTGCCTGAAAATACTGGATTTAATACCGTTTTGTTAAAACTGTTTGTATATTCAGAATTTAATACTGCCAGTATTAAATCCAGAATTTCAAAAGCTGTTTTAAATTTTGTTTGAAAATGCAGCAATGTAGTCTTCATTTGTTTTTCTTTTTTCTTATATATTTAGTATGTTTATATTTATGTAACTATTATTTAGGATACGTATATCTGTGTATCTATTTTAGTATATTTTATGCTTATTATTTGCAAAATTGACATCTCCGTTTAACATCCAGGTTAATTACTGTCTATTCAGATTGCCTGGAAGAGATCGTAGAAAGTGCTAACTCCACCCATTGTTTAGTATTTTGTGGTGTCAAATAAATTATTTATGAATACATAAAGGTACTAACTCGTGCTAGTGTACTGTTCCTGCGTGTTCTCTTTCCAAACTACTCACAGACGTCAATTAACAAATGAAAGTGAACAAGAACAACAAATAAATAATTCGTTACAAAAGTTACCTTGTTTTGCTGCCTATCTACTACAACTATCTTTGTTTTCTCGTCTTTCTTTCTAGTCAAAAGTTCATGCAATTTATCAGAAGTCGAAGTAAAACGAACTCTTAGGCCTAAAACATAAGCCCTTGAGAATAATGTTTATACAAGAATAAAAAAAAGAAAACTTACCGTGAATGTGAGTACCACGCAGGCTAGATTGAATACATGACTTTATAACATAATTGTCTGGTAGTTTTGAGTATTTTGTACATGGTCTACGCAAATGTTCTGCAGATCTGCACCCTAATTGCGAAACGCACAATTTAACAGAATCTGAATGGGATTGAAGATTATTTCTAAACCATTGCGTCATTTGTTCGAATAAATTGTCGCCTCAGCAACGTAAATAACGCAATGAATGTTGTTTAACTATGAATATTAAACCAATTCCTGCCGATAAAAAGTTCCGCAATTACCCCTCTGGTAGCATCTTGTGACGGGTCGGTGAGCTCCCTAAAATAGGATTGAGCTACACGATAACTGAGACATACATGGCATCCGTCGGGACAGATCAGCTCAAAGCTGCAATGACCCTTTCTTCAAAAGGCTCTGCTAGACATGCCCCGGCATTGTTAGACTCACATAAAATTCTAATAATATAATTTTTGGACTATAAAGGAGACCTATGAGTTTGTTCCAACGTTTCTGCTCAGGGAACAGTCAGCTAAGAAATGCCGGGGCCAACCAGTTTTTTTTAATATTGACCTAGAAATATTGACGTGTAAAATTGTCTTATAAGATCTACTTACATAAATAAACATTTCATTTAGAAAAATACTCCTTCTGTAAATACCTGGTATTGGTTGAAACGCCTACACTATCCTTCCATGGACTACTTATAATTATAAAATGTTGTTAAAGCCAATAATTGCCAAACTTAAGTGGCAGTGGGCAGGGCACATTGCTCGCAGAACGGATGGCCGATGGGGTCGGAAGGTTCTGGAGTGGCGACCGCGTACTGGAAGACGGCGCGTTGGAAGGCCTCCCACAAGATGGACCGATGACCTGGTGAAGGCCGCAGGAATACGTTTGATGCGAGAAGCACAGAATAGGTTGAAGTGGCGGTGCTTGGGAGAGGCCTATGTCCAGCAGTGGACGTCTTTCGGCTGAAATGATGATGATGAAAGCCGGCTCTTCTCCATATGAAACTACAATTAGAAACGGCTTACCGAGCTTCTGATATTTCATAGGTGTTCATCATATATTGTTACGTTCATCATCATCAGCAGCCTATAAATGTTCCCACTGCTGGGACACAGGCCTCCTCTCGGTGAGAGGGAGTGGGCTGTAATCCACCACTCGGGCCCAGTGCAGGTTGGTAGATGTCACATGTCTTCGAATTTTTGGTTCTAAGACATGCCGGTTCCCTCACGTTGTTTTCCTTCACCGTTTTTGAGAGCAGTGGTGATGAAACAATTTACAAAAAGTAAAGCGCCTGCTTGGGTTTGAACTCACAACCTAATACTCGTAAGTCAGGGCTGTTACATTGCAGCCATTGTTACGTTATTTATTTATTATTTATTTTATTATTTATGTACACACAGTAAAAAAAACTGGCCTAGTGCGAGTCGGGCTCGCACACCGAGGGTTCCGTACAAACCTGCAGGTATTCACGGTTTATGCATAAGGTTTATGTTTATGAAATTAAATGTTTTTTTTTTATTTTTATATTTGAGTTGACTGAATGGAAGGTAAATTGTGGTTTACGATTTATGACGTATTAAAAAAAAACTACTTATTAGATCTCGTTCAAACCAATTTTCGGTGGAAGTTTACATGATAGTGTACATCATATATTTTTTTTAGTTTTATCATTCCCTTATTTTAGAAGTTACGGGGGGGGGGGACACATTTTACCACTTTGGAAGTGTCTCTCGCACAAACTATTCAGTTTAGAAAAAAATTATATTAGAAACCTCAATATCATTTTTGAAGACCTATTTATAGATACCAGATACCCCACACGTATGGGTTTGATGTTTTTTTTTTTTTTGAGTTTCAGTTCTATGTACCCAAATATTTTTGTTTTTTTTTTCTATTTTTGTGTGAAAATCTTATTGCGGTTCACAGAATACATCTACTTACCATGTTTCAGCAGCATAGCTCTTATAGTTTCGGAATAAAGTGGCTGTGACCTACTCGGACAGACAGACAAACAGACGGACAGACAGACATGACGAATCTATAAGGGTTCCGTTTTTTGCCATTTGGCAACGGAACCCTAAAAACAGAGTGATTAGGCGTATTAATACAATTGAGTACAAAGGTACTGCTTATTTCTTAAGAAATTTCTTCCAACAGACCTGCGAAAGGAGAAATGAAAAAGAAATGTAGACAAAAGTATAGGTGAAATAAAACATTTTTAATATGAGTCACCAAAATTTGTATGTTTTTTTCGAAACCATCACTACACCTATCTCTCATTCATTTTTAGTCTCCAAACTCAACTCCTGTACTCCACATTCGAATATTTCACAGAGAGCTCAGTTGACACCGCTCAGCGCACTCGAAGCCAATGAATACATGATTACCACATCGCTACGGTATATCCTCGCTGCAGGTAGACTGTATCAGGGTAAGTGCGGAACCTTGTGTATTCGAAGCTAGATTGGTTAGTGATGTTGGAATTCTTTATGATGTTTCACAGTAGCTACTATTTGGTTGGCTTTCAAAGTGGCATTAAGAAATCTTGCTAGTTATAGTGGCTAAACATTAGCCAGTCCGCAATGTTAGAAACGAAGGATGGCTGTCCAGGATATTCTCAGTGAAGCAGGTTGTTGAGAAAACTTCTGTGGAGCTGGTTGATATTATAAAAATAGGGTAATAGATTCTGCTTTAACAGAATACCGAGATCCTACTTACGTTATAAATATGAAAGTTGTTTGTTGGATATTTGTTACTCAATCACGCCAAAACAACCGAACGGGTTGGGATGATAGGCACACAGATAGTTTATTACCTGGATTAGCACACTGGATCTTTTTTATCCCGTGAGTACGATCCCGTGGGATAATTTCCAATACACACGCAAACGAAGCCGCTGCAAAAGCTAGTAATTCTTTAATCGGCACACTAGGAATTACAGGTTGAATAAACATAAGAGAATTACGTAACATACAAATAATAGCAGTGCTATTTGTTTTGACAATTGAATTAATACATTCCATCAGAATCTTTAGAGAAAGACAAGAAAGCTCGAACACATTCACCCATTTTCGCTTAAATCGTCAAATGCAATAAATATTTCGCTCACAAATCAAAGAACTTCTGGAGGTTCTCGAATTTTCTCGAACACTGAGGGCGGTTGCACCGGAGCGGATCCAATGAATACCTAATCAGTCCATATGGTGTGATCTGAAGGAATTGAATGCACGACTCAGCTGTGTTTCAAATTATTTTATTCTGTGCTCTAGGTATATGGTAACTTTTTGGTTGTGTGTATTTCGTTTTAAAATGACTTTAAAAAAAATGGAACTTCAGTAGGAAAAACAAAACAACTGTTTCATACAAAACTTCAATACCTACCTACTCGACACAAATTTATGTACGGCACGGCTGTTTATGTTGGCCTCATGACGGAGGTTATTCAGTTAGATATACAAATCATAAGCAAATATTTAGTGGAACTGCTTAGAAGTATATTAAAATAATTAAACTTATTAATAAGTAGTAGGTAAGTATTTAGTAATAATAATAGTTGAATGAATAGTAACATCAACTGAATGTAGTGGTATAATTATTTGAAACACACTTATTAGCCTGTTTACTAGTTGTTACCCGCGACTACGTCGGCGATCTATGTTCCAAACATCCAAATCCGTATACAGCCGTTTTAGCGACACAGAGCGTAACAAACAAACATACTTTGGAATTTTTTTATATTAAATTAGGATAGAGGGAGGCTGTGGGTAGGTGGTGTTCGTAGATCTTTAATAGTCGTCATGGGTTGTTAGAAGCCCAAAAGTCTAACAACGAATCATACTAATGTGTATCAAATTATCAAGTAACTGGGTTTTTTTTTTTTTGTGTGTGTGAGAAATCATCAAATGACTTCTCCCGCTCTGGGCGGAGCGGAAGGGCGTGTCAGACTTTTACTGACTAAAACCCACCCGTGTTCCTTCAGTTGCCTATATGCCAGGACCACGGTAACTCTTTCGAACGAATCTCGCGACTCTGGCAGGCATCGGTCCTAACAGACCCCTTCAGTATTGCTGACATCTCTTTGAGCCGCGCGTGGGACACTACGCGCCGTCGACCCGAGCTTGGTCCTGACCGTGCGGCGAGCTACCCATTGCTCGCCGCCCGCAAGCTAGCGCCTATGGTGGACGGGGCGCAGAGACTCCCACCTCCTCACGCGCCCCGCCTCCTCCTTCGCGAGCATTACTGCTTCGCAGAAGGAGGTGACGGCTTTCCATGCCCTCTCGTTCCGTACCATGGATCGCACTAGGGCCGGACGCGAGAGTCGCCGCCGCCGATCGCCTCCACGAGGACACGGTGGTGCTCCGTCCAGGCAGGGCAAACCTCCACCGTATGCTCCACCGTGTCCTATCATGTCAGCCTCATAGGCTATTACTGGCTGACTGACTGGCCTGTTAGTCTAGTGGTTAGTGACCCTGACTGCTAAGACTGAGGTCGTGGGTTCGATTCCCACCCAGGACAAATCTTTGTGTGATGAGCACAATCATTTGTTCTGTGTCTGGGTGTAATTTATCTATAATATTTATGTATTTAGAAATATATAAGTATGTTTATCAGTTGTCTGGTTGCCATAGTACAGGCTCTGCCTAGTTTAGGATCAGATAACGTTGTGTTGGTTGTCCTAAGATATTATTATTATAGGGACATTCCATCTGCGCTTAATATAGGTACCATTATTTTTTAAGTGACTAGTCAGGCCAATAGTAAATAAGTTATTGAGGGTTGAATATTAAATCACAGCCAATGCAAGCAGCCAATCTCACTAATAGAACTTTACGTGTATTTATTCAGCCATGAAGACGTTACCAGGAGTACACCATCAAAGACGTCCCCCCATAGTGATTTGAACTGATTTCTGAGATCTATTCGTTGGCATGGCACTAAGTAAGATCCAAGACGCTGCATGCCAACAAAAGGACTTTAATAGAATTGATCAGAATGCACTGGTAGGTGAGGTATTGAGATGTCAATGAATGCCGGATATCCAGGCACCTTCATATATAAACGTTCATATTACCTATAATAAGCGTAAATTAATACATAATACGTGTGTATTGTAAGATTTCATTCATCTGTGGAAATTGTGTTTAAATCTTGAATAATTGAATATTATTAAGCCAATAGTGTATTAAAGGTCTATCCCCACACATCAGTGCCGTGTCAGGGACGGGGCAGGGACCTGACGAAGCGTCAGGAGTCTAAAAAAATATCAGTGCATACATTGTCTATGAACTCGATCACACATGTCCGTGCCCGTGCCGGCAACGAAGCTTCAGTGTCAGGGCCGACCCCGTAACGTGTGCAAGTGTTCCGATTCCATTCCGTGGCGTGCACGTGTTGATATATTTTCCTTGCAATTTGTTGACTTTTTTGTTGATGAACATGAATGATGAGTTATTAATAGAGACTGTACGCGTACATAGCGTATTGTACGACTTGTCTAACATATACTCGGACAATGAAATAGAATGAAGTAAGAGGCGGGTATAGGTGGAAGGGAAGGCCTCGTCTGTTCACGGCACTGACTTGTGTGAACAGACAGCTGCTGACGGGACACGGATACTCGTTCTTGCCACGGTCACGTTCCTGCCCCGTCCCTGACACGGCACTGATGTGTGGGGACAGACCTTATCAATACCTATCTTTGTTTTTCAATGCTTCTTTATCTAAACAGAAGCATTGCGTTGCGCTGCTTTCACTTCGACTTTTTTCACTCCGGTGTTAACATCATCAGCAGCCTATAATGTTCCCACTGCTGGGACACAGGCCCCCTCTCTGTGAGAGGGAATAGGCCATTATCCACCACGCGGGCCCAGTGCGGGTTGGTAGATGTCACATGTTTTCGAAATTTTTCACTAAGTAAAGCGCGTGCCTGGGTTGCAACTCACGACCTTACAACTCGCAAGTCGCGACCGTTACCACTGGGAAACCACTGCTCTCCGTGCTAACACCGGAGTGAAAAAAAAAACATAAGTTAAATACTGAAATATAAATCATTATTCACTTGTCGAAAAATATTGAATTTAATTGTTTAGAATAATATATAATTAATAAATAATTATAATTAAATAATAATTATTTACAAGAAAAATGCAGCTAAAGTACTGAATTATAAGACTTGTGGTGCTGTGTCAGATGAAATCATCAAGTAGTTTGCTTACTACCATCTTTTTATGAATTATTTAAATGGTGGCATTAATATAATTCATAAATAAAGATGGCAGCGTCCGTTAATGAACAGGTGTATGAACGTAAACGAGGCAAAAGGAGTATATAATGATCGTAGCAGTTGACGTTATGTAGTCTCTGCCCACCCCAATGAGAAAAGACGTAAGTTTATGTATGTAGGTATATAAGCAGATTTCACTTGGTGACAAACCCAAGGAAGCCGAGGATACATTTTACATCTCTTTATCTTCTCTCTTACCGCAGGTAAGCTGGAACAGATATGGGAGTAATATGAGAGATTCTTAATTATTTTTTATTTATTTAACCATTTATGCACACATACAAACAGACAAGAAGAAAGGAACAGAAAAATAGGTTCAAAGGTCGTGCTTATTTCTATAGAAATCTCTTCCAGGATACCTGCAATAGGAGAGAATATACAAAGAGATGTAGACAACGTATGTAATAGATTCTTCAGAAGTAAGCATCACCTTTTGGTTAGGTTTTAGGTTCTTTTCTTCTTGTCTGTTTACATATGTGTGTATAATAATCATTATCAGCCATTTTCCAACTATGTTGGGGTCGACTTCCACTCTAAACTGCATCTGAATTTACAGTATTTTACATGGAGCGACTGCCTTTCTGAGTTACCACAACCCAGTTACTGGGTAATACCCCTTGGAAAGACTGGTTGTCATTTCTTTGTCTCGACTTTCAGGCTTCTGATGACCTGTAACTACTGTCAAAGATACACTAATGACAGCCGAGACCAACGGCTTTTTTTTGGATGGAAAATCATCAAATGACTTCTCCCGCTCTGGACGGAGCGGGAGGGCGTGACAAACTTTTACTGACTAAAGCCCACCCGTGTTCCTTCAGTTACCCATATGCCAGGGCCACGGTATCTCGTCTGAACAATCTCTCGACCCTGGCAGGAGACCAACGGCTTACCGTGCTTTCTGAGGCATGGTGGGGTTTTGGTATTTAAAGATGGTCACCCTTCCGCGAATCAACCGCGGCAATCGTAACTTTACCTGATTGATCGATCCAAGCGGCTGTTATTACTTAGCCAGAAAGCCCCCATTTATATGTCAATGGTTAAATCAATAAATAAAAGCCTTAGCAAGTCATTTAAATTTTTACATAAAGGTACTTTTTTATCGCAACGAGCTGAAAGAACCTAAAACTGTTTTAGACATTTCAATTTCCAACCTAAAACGGAAAGGTAACAAAACAGAAAAGTTTCCACTTTTATATCACAAAGCAGATAGTCCACAGGCTTGCGACATAACTCACAAACTGCTGAAGTGTCAGTGCATGTAATATGTTCCATTTTGCTTCGTCTGTGGCATGTGTCTACGTTGTCTTGTCTTGTTCTTGTCGGGAATATTTTAGGTAGTAGAATATACTGTAGTGGTAGTATTTAGTAGTATTTTTTGGTAGAAGAGGATTTAGTTTTTCTTGTTTGTCTTGTCACCTGTTTTGCCGAATGCCTTCTCAACGTAGTTTCCTAACCTTCTCATCATGTAAAATCTCTTGAAGGGTGCCAACATGAGTGTGTTAACTGTGAATTCATCAACAAAGAATTTTCATACGGCTTTAATTATCGTTTAGAGATTTTTTTCCGGAAGGTGTATATGTAAATAATAGTAAAGAAAAACCGAGATTTACAAATTTTGTAAAAAAAACATATTTTTTGGCGCTTAGTTAATGCTGGCTAAACCTTCCGAGATACATCTAAATATTGTACTATGCATTTGTATATCTTAAAAAGCTATATGGAAAAGTTTACAGTACATGTCTATCTCCTAAGGATATACACAGTAACCATTTTTATCTTTTACATGTTAGAAAATAAATAATGGGTTATTTACTAAGCTATTTTAGACAATGCAGTTCTTATCCTTATCCAATTAAATACGTTGATAGCTGTGTATTTAATGTAGATCAAACTGCTCTTTACAATATATACCGTAAGGATATTATTCAAATGAATATCTTAGAAAAGACATTCTATAGATAAACGACATCCGTCACATACACTGTACACCTTTGCGAAGCCGGGGAGAGTCGCTAGTTGGAATACATAGATACAAACATAAACATAAGCCTTTTTCCCTTACGGGTAGGCAGAAACTACGAAACGCCACCGACTTCGATCCTTACATGCTACTTATGCCTCGTTTAGGTTCATACATCCAGTTGCGAGTACTACGCACCTGACCTTTCTGAAGAACATCACCAATAAGGTAACTATATATAGGATGTCCCTCCCGGCGTTTCCACTAACATCTACCTTGTAAATACCTTTTGTAAGCCGTCCTTCAGTCATCCTCTGAACATGACCAAACCATCTAAGAAAAATGCTTAGAATAAAACAAAAGAATACCCGGCAATTGTACAGAGAAGCTCAGACCACACTCCAATAACTAATCTGTTAAGATTATTTCAGTATACGGGTAAAACAAAAGGTAATTCTCCAGTATAAAGATAAGCCTAAGCCTCGGCTGGTATAAGTAACTGGATAGTGATTCAGTAGTAAATAATGAGCGTTTGAATGCTGCGAGCAGAGCTCTCTCGAAGGTTGATATCGCCTCGCTCAGCCGCCGGAGAAAGACGACAGTATTGTTAGTGGGGAGATTGAGACAAACGATATTCTAACTTTTGTAAATTCCGGCAGAAAACCATCTTTTATTAGTCAATTTGACGCAAAAGCTGTCACTGATATAACTGACTCAGCGAAAAATGGTAACCGCTAAGATGACACAGAATCAAACGAACGGGTAGTGGCTTAATTTCTGTATTAGACTTGTTTAGAATGTGTTTTAGAATGTTATCGACTACTAGCGCAACATCAATTGGCTTATTCGGTTTTGAAAAAAGTATTTCAAAATGTGACGAAATTAATGAAAAACAAATTAATAACCCTTACAATAGGACTTTCATTCATATTTGGTCTAAAGATATAAAAAAAATACAAAACTTATTCAAATTTCTTAACCTAACAAATTCTAGCATGTTCAATCTTCGATTAAGAATGCATCGCATTCGCTATCGAAGGGTTAAGTACTTTTTAAATTCACATGTAGACGAAAGCATGCAATTTTAGATCGATGAATAAACCCTTCCTCTGCATAAGAACATTGTTTTCAGCGCATCGATGTCAAAGATTTAATATTGAAGCATCGCATCGCTCGCTCTTGCCGCTGCGTCGACTGAATTATTCATCACACCTGGATACTGATTTTAAAACTATATTTACATTCGCAGTTTGTATGTTGACTCTTTGAATAGCGTAGTTTATTGGAACTGCATGTCTTTGTGATGTGGTTTTCAAAGGAGCAAGACATTTGAATCATTCAAATGATAATTCCCATGTGACTTCGTTTGTCCATAGCTTTCTGCTTATTGGAATCTTTTGAACAGATTTTATTCAAACGCTCGGCTTTTGTTTTTCTTTTATTATTTATATCCGATGTTGAAACAAAGATGTTTATATAAAGTGACAAATCTTCAATCAATAAGGCTTAATAGCCATACTTAGGAGGTTTTGAAAGGTTCCGGAGTGACGACCGGGTACCGGAAGACGTTGCAATGGAAGGCCTCCGTCACGGTGGACCGATCATCTTGTGAAGGCCTCAGGAATTCGCTAGATGCGAAAAGCACAGGACCAGTTGAAGTGGCGGTGTTTGGGGAGGTCTACGTCCAGCAGTGGATGTCTGTTGGTTGTGATGATAATGATGATGTAGTGATAGTTAAAATGGCAGTTACAGCAATAATTAATGAATTACTTGAAAAAATAGCAATATAAAACCATGTTGGCTCTCATAATTACGACGTCTATTTAAACTGGAATTACTGCATTTTCTCATCATCATCATCATCATCATTTCAGCCGAAAGACGTCCACTACTGGACATAGGCCTCCCCCAAGCACCGCCACTTCAATCTATTCTGTGCTTCTCGCATCCAACGTACTCCTGCGGCCTTCACCAGGTCATCGGTCCATCTTGTGGGAGGCCTTCCAACGCTCCGTCTTCCAGTACGCGGTCGCCACTCCAGAACCTTCCGACCCCATCGGCCATCCGTTCTGCGAGCAATGTGCCCTGCCCACTGCCACTTAAGTTTGGCAATTCTTCGGGCTATATCGGTTACCTTGGTTTTCCTACGGATCTCTTCATTTCTGATTCGATCGCGTAGGGAAACTCCAAGCATAGCCCTCTCCATTGCTCTTTGGGTGACTTTGAGCCTTCTTATGAGGCCCATTGTGAGCGACCACGTCTCAGTGCCATATGTCATCACTGGCAACACACACTGGTCAAAGACTTTTGTCTTGAGACACTGCGGTATTTGGGACGAGAAGATATTGCGAAGCTTCCCGAACGCTGCCCAGCCGAGTCGGATTCGACGATTGACCTCTTTCTCGAAGTTGAATCTACCTAACTGGACAGTCTGTCCTAGGTACACGCTTTCGTCCACAACTTCGAGTGTAGCGCCTCCGATCTTCATTGGAGTGGGTATCACACGAGCATTGGACATGAACTTTGTCTTGTCCATGTTCATCCTAAGACCCACTCTTTCGGAAGCTCTACTGAGGTCATCGAGCATTGTACTGAGGTCCTCCATAGTCTCAGCCATGACTACTATATCGTCGGCAAATCGAAGGTGAGTGATGTACTCGCCATTGATGTTGATGCCAGCCCCTTTCCAGTCCAGAACCTTGAAGACATCCTCCAGTGCAGCGGTGAACAGTTTCGGAGAGATTACGTCTCCCTGTCTCACCCCTCGCTGCAGAAGGATAGGTTTCGAGGCTTTGTCCTGGAGCCGGACTGACATAGTGGCGTTTTCATACAAACACTTCAGCACCTCGATGTACCGATAGTCAATCTGGCACCGTTGAAGAGACTGCAGTACAGCCCAGGTCTCGATCGAGTCGAAGGCTTTTTTGTAGTCCACAAACGCTAAGCAGAGAGGCAGGTTATTCTCTTCGGTCTTCTGTATAACCTGCCGCAGCGTATGTATGTGGTCTACGGTGCTAAAGCCTTTACGGAATCCGGCTTGTTCGGGAGGCCGGAAGTCGTCAAACCTGCGCGCGAGACGATTCGTGATGACTCTTGAAAACAGCTTGTAGACATGGCTGCATTTCCTCACAGCCATCTAAATTATTAGCGTACTATAAACCACTCGCTATTTACGCGAATATCGAAAATTACAACCGTAGTAAACCACCTTAATATCAACACATCATAATCAAATAATTGTAGCATCGGCTAAAAGCATATTAACGAGATAACAGGCTCTAAAACAATTACATTATTGGAACGGACAGTAAATATGTATTATAGTGGCGCATTTCCAACCGTCCACGACAATGTTTATGTTCGTGAGTCGTAACGCAAACACTCGTTAAGCTGAAGGTGCACTAACAGCAATACCTTTTATGAGGTTTTTCCATTTTCGACCTTATGCACAAGTGGGTCGTGACTAAATAATAACAGAAGCACGGGTCAATCTTCACGGTTAACACTTTGAACGCCGGGCGTTTTTGAACTAGTCTAATACCGTACGCCGGCGATTTTTGCATTATTTTGAAAATTTGTAAATAATAGTCTATTACAAATACCTACATATATTTTTTTATACATTTTAAATTTAGGTTTATATTTGTTATTTATGAAATAAAATTATTCAATATATAATGAAATGTATTTATTCGACATTTTGGAATAGTGTACTGAACTACTCGAAACGAAGCGGGACGGCGTACTGAGCGACGGAGTGCGTTCGTTCCTGTCGACTTGACACACACATAAAAAGAGCTACGTGTCTATAATTTTGCACAAATATGCATTATGAATGTAGCTATTGACCAATAACAGCCAAACACGTGAACAGCGCGTCATTTTAGAACAAAAAATATTGAAATCGGTATCACGTCACCCTCGCGTGATCGGCGTATGAAATTATTTAACTCATCACGTGAACGTCCTGTGATTGGCGTTCAAATTGTTAAGCAACGCTTGCCGAGGTAGATCCGTGGATGGGTGACCATTCATTTCATGCCAAGCCCCTCCTTGCCTCGGAAAGCACGAGAAGTCGTTGGTCCCGGCTGTTTTCCTAGATCTTTGACTGTTGTTACGGGTAGTCAGAAGCAAGAAAGTCTGAAAGCCAGTCGTACCAAGAGATTTCATTTTACCCAGTAACTGGGTTGTGGAGGTCAGATAGGTAGTTACTGCAGTTTCATCCGGTTAGACTGCCGACCCAACATACATAATTAGGAAAAGATAGCTATAGAGGTATTAGGAACTGGGTGTAAAGATCACACAAAAGAAGATCGTCCGACGAGACGGCTGTATTATGTCTGGTGAGCAACTACCCAAAGATTAATGTAGGACGTTGTATACACGTACTCTAGTTGTGCGGTAAACTCTGCTTGTACGATGCAGAATTTTAGGTGAAGTCAATGTGATGCACAGTTCTTATGTGCCGGTGTAGATGCCGCTACAATTTAGACACTCATGAGCTGGTTCTAAGCCTGATTTGAATATATAACTGTGATTTATTACACGCTTTATATTAGCTTCACTTGTATGTATGTTTGTATGTTTGTTTGTAACCGACTCCTTATAGCGCGATTTTGACCCACTTTAAACGACCAGATTTCATTCAAACTTTGCACACCCGTCAAGGACCGATGACAATAAAATAATTTCATAAATTTGTGCCATTATCCTTGCCAGGGTTACCAGGACAGCAACAAAACTGTCTTCGAAAACTACGCTGACATACGACACAAACTACGCTGACATATGTCACAAACTACGCTGACATACGTCACAAACTACGCTGACATACGTCTCAAAATACGAAACACCCTAAAAAATAGAAAATAAATAATATTTTAAATAACTAAAAAACACGCTTCCACTGAAAACCAAACTAAAAAGTACAAAATAATGGAAAAAAAGCGTAGGGTGCCTGAAATAAAAAAAACACCTTAAAAAGCACCCCACACTTATTTTCCATTATTTTGTACTTTTTAGTTTGGTTTCAATGGAAGCGTGTTTTTTAGTTTTTTTTAACTTTTTTTTTTATTAGTAAATAAAAAATAAATAAATATCTTAGGACAATCAACACTCCGTTATCTGGTCCCAAACTAGGCAGAGCCTGTACTATGGCAACCAGACAACTGATAAATGTACTTATATATTTCTAAATACATACATATTATAGATAAATTACACCCAGACACAGAACAAATGATTGTGCTCATCACACAAAGATTTGTCCTGGGTGGGAATCGAACCCACGACCTCAGTCTTTGCAGTCAGGGTCACTAACCACTAGACTAACAGGCCAGTCAAAAGTAAACTATCTTCTGCCCGCGACTTCGTCCGCGTCAAATTTTTACTCCCCTGACCCTTCCCACCGCATCGAATTGCCTGCCAGTTTTCGTCCATTTTTCGCTACTGCTCTGCTCCTTTTGATTGTAGCTCGATGTTATATAACCTATAGCCTTCCTCAATAAATGGGCTACTCAACACAAAAATAACAAACAAACTCTTCAGCTTTATAATATTATATAGTATAGTATATTATACTTAGTATATTATACTATACTATATAATATTATAAAGCTGAAGAGTTTGTTTGTTTGGTTGAACGCGCTAATCTCAGGAACGACTGGTCCGAATTGAAATTATTTATTATATAGTATATATAAGACATCGATATATATATAGTCTATGCCTGCGTCAAACAACAAAGGGTAGTAAATCTAGAGAGCACTACGAATTCTAGCGAACTTGAGATGTGTAGGTACAATATATGAGAGAGAATGCATGGTGGTTTCTATAACATATTGGTAGAATCAGTTCAAATACGTCCTGGAGAATAATTGCGTTACTGGTTGACAATCGCTGTGCCATATACCTATATTGATCGTGTAGGTATTACACTTCTCTATGAATCCTTTTGAAAATTGACGAAAAATCTCTACGCCAGGGGTCTACAATCAGGAGCTGACGTCATTGTTTCAGTTTATGCCTTGCTGTCCACCTTTTATTCCTACCAATTAGTCATAATCAGTTTTGATAAATATACACAAAAAAATAATTGTGCAAATTATTTCTGAAAAAGGTCATAATTTTTGTTTTTTCAAGGCCAGAAAATAATGTTAGTTCCTTTTTAACCGTTAATTATTTAACCACTACAAGGTCAAAAAAAAAATGTATTTTTTTTATCTGCATTTTGAATCTGAATTCATGTAATTCTTGACTTTCAAAAAGTGCTAATTCTCAGCCAAAGAATAAATTACTTCTGCTCGATTTTGATTTGTGAATGATAGCGTGAAGGTTTATAGGGGAGAATGAAAGAGGAAATATGTTGCGCCGATCCCAAGTAACACAAAAATGTTGCTCCGACCCCAAGTAAGATTTATGTATAACTGCAGGAAGATGTTGATGACTGATTTTGATAAGTCCCGTACCAGATGTGCCCCAAACCTTACCAATGTACTAATAACGTCAGTTCATTATACCCGGTATCACAATACTCATGTTTACTGGTCTTTGCCGACTATGGTACCACTGGCCACTGTTTTGTTAAAGCCTCTCATTGTACAGTTCCACATTTAATTGTTCGAAAGCCAATTGAAACTCTGTATTTAAACAACATTTCATGTACATGGAATATGTTCGTCAAAAGCCAAACGTATTTATAGAAGTTACGGCATAAGGTTTGTAAGGCAATGTTGTATGAGTCGCTATTCGTGACAATGTTTGGGAAGTGAATTTTTAAAAGTGTTTATGAATTTTCCGTGTGAAATAATCCGATGGAAACTCTAGAAAATGATGATTTAGGTAATGTCATTTTGTGAAATACGTAAGTTACAAAACACCTTTATAATCAAATGAAGTCATCTCTAAATAATAAAGTCAGCTTTTCTCCACCAGGAGCCGGCAGAACTAGACTTGGAGCAGCTGCATTAAAATTTTCAAAGTTAACCTACCCAAAAAGAAAAGAATTAGGAGAGTACTGACTCCATGAAAAAGGCCCTGAATTAACAAAACCAAAAACACTTTTCTATGACATATCACATTTACAAACACAGCATCCTTTCCATCACATAAAAAATTCATTTCCTAATTTCATCAGATACATCTAAAGCATCCCTAACGACAGTTCACACAGATTTGATACCGTGCCGGCACCATGCATATTTCAGTAGCATTTCATCTAGTGGTTTTTCAGCCCTTAAAACTTAACCGTCGGATATTTCCATGCCCGAAGTGTAGAATTTCAGAGCGCCCGCTGTTCACACGGATCCATATTTTATTAGTAGACCGGTTTTGATTTACATTTTTTAGTGTTTTCCTAAAAACTTCCTAGGCTTGGATGATGTATAAGGAATTTGGATTTGCAATACACTTAAATACGATTTAACAGTAGACGATGACAATCACATCTTACATTTTATGTGGGTAAAAAATATTAATGGTTAAATAATAATAATATCTTAGGACAACCAACACACCGTTATCTAATCCCAAACTAGCCAGAGCCTGTACTATGGTAACCAGACAACTGATAAACATACTTATATATTTCTAAATATATACATATTATAGATGAATTACACCCAGACACAGTACAAATGATTGTGCTCATCACACAAAGATTTGTTCTGGGTGGAAATTGAACCCACGATCTCAGTCTTAGCAGTCAGGGTCACTAACCACTACACTAACAGGCCAGTCAGTTTGCATGCAGGGTGAAGTTTCTCACGATATAAACGACACAGTTTCTTGAGATCACAAATCAATGCAGTCCCATCATTATCTGCCTAGCCTTTTCCCAACTAGGTTAACCCCAACCGGGGTCTGCTTCCAGTCTAACTGGATGCAGCGGAAAACCAGTATTTTACATGGAGCGACTGCCTCTCTGACCTCCACAACTCAGTTTCTGGGTAATATGATACCCCTTGGTAAGACTGGCTGTCAGACT
This sequence comes from Aporophyla nigra, assembly GCA_947507805.1. Lineage (NCBI taxonomy): Eukaryota > Metazoa > Arthropoda > Insecta > Lepidoptera > Noctuidae > Aporophyla > Aporophyla nigra. The sequence continues at coordinate 25,963,616 of OX382295.1, forward strand.
TTCGGGCGTCTGACGACCCGTAACGACTGTCAAAGATCTACAAGTGACAGCCGGGACCAACGGCAAAACTTGTTTTCGGGTCTTGATACGTAAAGATGGTCACCCATCCACGAACCAACCATGGCAAGTGAAGCTTAACCTGATCGATCGATCTGTGTGTTTGTGTGTCTATTTTATATTTCATATTGTGCGTTTTGTGTGTGCGGATTAAACAATTTTTCTTTCTTTCTTTCTTTCTGTTATTACTTAGCCACAAGCCTCCCCACAAATCAATGCAGTCTACCAACTCAAATACAACAATGCTGCTTACCGAGAGAAATAATTACGGTGGACTCCGGACAGGACTTTTCACAAAGAGCTAAACATTGCTAAAGCTATTACGTGTACAATGCGCGCTCACCCTAATAAAATTAACTAATGGGGTCAAATTAGGGGAACGGCACGATACCCCGTTTTCCCAAAACCAACGAGACTCTGACGACTGTCAGATAAACGAGTAAATAACCACTCTATGTTAATCATATTAGAGGTCTATAATTACAATTCCAAATATATACGATCTTAATTTAAAGCCTAAAAATAAAGTCATTGGAATCACCGAAAATGTCAGATACTGCCGCAATAACGTCATTCGAAATTTCATATCACTCCCAAGAGTGACACTGGCTGGTGACAGTCACTCTAGAAAAGCGTCGCATCGATGGTTTTATGGCAGCTGTATTCTGATGACAAGCGAGGATCTCAGGAGACTCACTGTCGTACCACGTCCACGACTGACTGCTATTATCCTGATGATATTAAAGACGACCTCTGATAAAGGCTATCTTCTCCGTAAATACATATATTTTTTCAAATACGTGTGTTTTAAATGTTTGACTATTCTACTATCCCCAACTACTTTCACATTCATTCAAACCTTCAATGCTGTTTTAGATTGAAGCCAATTTTTTAACCAACGAAAAAAAACGGAGGAGGTTATCAATTCGACGCGTATATTTTTTTTTTTTTTTTTATGTATGACCACGCATAACTTTTTACATAGTAGTCCGATTGTGATAATTCTATTTTTATTGGAAAGGGTATACTCCGAGGGTGGTCCCATATAAATTTGGAAAACAAAATCGAACCCTAAGGGTCGGAAAACAGGGGATGATTGATTGTTCACTCACTGATTGTAATGTTTAACCACGCATAACTTTATACAGAGTAGTCCGATTTTGATAATTCTTTATTCATTGGATAGGGTATACCTTGCCAAGTATTATAAGTACATTAAAGCCACAAAAAAGTATAAAATAAAAACTTTTTACCAAAAACTTTATCCGCCGAAAAAACTGAAAAGCAAAAAATAATAAACCTTAAAATTATGAGTCGGCGCTGAAAAACCAATGAACAAAGATCACTCAAAGCGCCGACTCATAATTTTAAGGTTTATTATTTTTTGCTTTTCAGTTTTTTCGGCGGTTAAAGTTTTTTTCTTAAAGCAGTATCTTATATTATTTCATCCAGTACGTTAGAAACCAATAAGTAGGTAGATCAACATTGTGTTGCACATTTTTAAACTCCAAAAATGACAATATCCACCACCTTTTAGAAGAAGAAAAGCTGACATTTTACAATCTCTAAAGATAGATGCTTTTAACTACAAACTCGGTAACATCACTTGCATATTTCTCCAAGAATAACAAGTTTAAGATTCAGAGAAGCCAGGGTAACGGGTAGAATGGCTCGTGGCAGATAAATTAATAAAATGCTTTAGCAACGGAGCCGTCGACGTGATGAATGGAATCATGCCGGTTGTTCCGCTCACAGGTTTGTGGGGCCATGGAAACGAAGGTGAGACAGCAAATGTTACAAAATTGTTACATTGGGAATGATTTGTAACATTTTGCCTGACCTTGAACTAACCATCGCGTTGCCCCCTGAATATTGATCAGTCCCATTAATCTAAATTATTTTAAATTTCTGGCTGTCTTTTTCGTAGGTTTTAGGAGTGATAATGTCAAAAATTATGTCAAAATTCTAATTTTCAATGCAATGTGTCAGCCGTCGCAAAAATTTATTCATGCATTGCGTCGGAGGGGTTACATAAAATAGGAATTCTGACAATAATGCCAACATTTTGTGTCACATGTGAAGATTGAAGTAATACTATTTCAATTATTCAGACCGGTTAGAAGTAGCACGTTACAACCCGATAAATACATGCTAGATGTTTGTATAGATTTAAAAATATCGACGAAATCTTATGCAGATTTCGTCTTAGCAAAATTTCTAAGTGTTGAAAAAATTTGTTAAAATTTTGTGAAAGATGGAAGAGCCGTAGAGCGCTCTCTACATTTATCACTAGCATTTTGTCCCATCTACTCCCTACGGCTCTTCCATCTTTCACAAAATTTTCATTACCCTTACGTTCCAACAAAATCTGTCCCACTCCCCGTTGTTTTCCTGGCCCCATCTGTCAGCGTGTGAGGTGAGTTAGCTGGATATCTCACCGAGACTTCCGCGCACATTGTATGCAGTCGTATTTCATGCCACTGTTGCTTCGGCATTATGCGCATAGATGCACGATTGTTTCGTGCAAAGATAACGCTGTCACTGATTAAGATGTTAGGGGTTGTTGAGGGTTCGATTATTGAGATATTTGGCTTAGTGGGTGTGTACCAAAATAACCCTTACTAATCGCCATTTCTATATTTCTATACAATTGGTTAATTACTTCTACAGTATATCTGGCCTCATGTTTTTTGTTTTCACTATGATTTGTATAATTTGTTGTTTGTTTGTTTTTTGTTTGTTGTTAATTTATTTTTATTTTCTTTTAATTTCATTTTTTGTGTCTATGTATCATTTGCATCGTTGTATATGTAAGCGGGCACGCCCTTTATGCCTGGAGGCTTTAGTAAGATTTTAAGTTCTGTTTACGATTTTTGTTTCATTATTCATTTCAGCTTGAGTTTAGTTTTCAATGTTTTGTTGGTATAATGGCGTGTGCTAGCTGACATATGGCGAATAATGTATGTTTTGTTTTATTATATTAATAACTTATACAATATTGTATAGAATCAAGTTCTTCTAACTTAACAGACAGCAGTGCTGCTGGGGAGTTTGTTCCGCCACTTCTTCTTCCCAGCCAAAGCACTAGGAAGTGTCGAAGGGCGGGCGTTTTGGGGGGACTGTCTTATGTGACTTTGACGTTCAAAAAGTGCTGACTCTCAGCCTAGTTTGAATAAATGACTTTTGATTGATTGATTGATAAAAAAAGACTAACATTCAATAGATCTAAATAAATCAGAATGATGATCAATAATTAGGACAATGTACCTCTTACAATTCATAATATTAGTAATTATTATTATGCCGAACCCCCCTATTGGTGAAAAAATTCTTTTTGAGTTGAGTAGCCTATTCATTGAGGAAGGCTATATAACATCACGCTAAAACTAAGAGGAGCGGAGCAGTAATGAAAAATATTGCAAAAATGGGGAAAATCGCACGGACAGGCGATTTGACGCGACGGGAAGGGTCGAGGAAGAAGAAATTTAACGCGGACGAAGTTGCGGGCAGAAGCTAGTGCATTCATATTTCACACGAATTAATTCACATGCCAGCACACCACACTACAGCAGTGTAAACGGACAGAAGCACTTAATTGAAGCCCCTCAACTCGAGACAAGCCAGAACAAGTCCCTCGACACGTTGACATGTAAACAGGCTAATTTCAGAAGCGGACGTGTGGCTAACTCTCTTGCTAACTTAAGTATATTATGTATTAGACAACAGGGCAGGTAGGGAAATGTTGTGCTGGAGTAAATATCATATGCTACTGCAGCTATTGTGTTTTGGTAGGAGGATTTTTTTTTTTTTATGGGACTTCTCGTAGTTAACCTAAATAAGATTTTTACCACTTAAACGGATAGGGGCCCGGCGATTCCTAAAAAGTTAACTTTTTAGACCTCCAGCCGGGGCTTATTATACTTAAAAAAACTAAAGCGAAAGACCTAAGGGCTACCCCGAGGGGGGTACGAACCTCGGCTTAGGCGATCGCTGATAGAGAGGGCAGCAAGGGACAGGCTGAATCTGGGTTAAAACTATTTAGGGGCTAATTTAAAACTACAGGCGCAGCATCGCGGGCTGGCTCTTGCAAGGGTCGGGAGGGACTATTATTTAGTCGGGGTCGCGACGACGGACCTCGGCGGCGAAGTCGGTATGACGATTTGTGTCTGTGTAAATTAAAATCGGAATCATAGTCAGCCTACATTGTTCCCACTACTGGGACACAGGCCTCCTCTCGGTGAGACGGAATGGGCCGTAGTGACTGGCCTGTTAGTCTAGTGGTTAGTGACCCTGACTGCTAAGACTGAGGTCGTGGGTTCGATTCCCACCCAGGACAAATCTTTGTGTGATGAGCACAATCATTTGTTCTGTGTCTGGGTGTAATTTATCTATAATATGTATGTATTTAGAAATATATAAGTATGTTTATCAGTTGTCTGGTTACCATAGTACAGGCTCTGCCTAGTTTGGGATCAGATAACAGTGTGTTGGTTGTCCTAACATATATAGTTATTAAAAATCTACCACGCAGGCCCAGTGCGGGTTGGTAGATGTCACATGTCTTCGAATGATTGGTTCTAGGACATGCTGGTTTCCTCACGATGTTTTCCTTCACCGTTTTGAGAGCAGTGGTGATGAAATTATTTACACAAGTAAAGCGCCTGCCTGGGTTCGAACTGATGACCTACTTCTCGTAAGTTGGGGCTGATACCACTAGGCCACCACTGCTACTAAAATAGGAATATTAATTCAAAATGATTTATTTTGAGATAACTAGATCCAAGGAGAGCAGTGGTGACCTAATGGATTCCATTGATCTGGTATCCGCAGCGACTTGCGAGTTGTAAGTCGTAGGTTCGATCTCAGGCAGGCGCTTTACTTAGTATAAATAATTCGTCACCACTGCGTGATTGATCGAATCGTGTGGCTGTTATTGCTTAGCGAAGCTCCCCTCAAAACGCTCTCCACTAGTAAAGTTATTTGATTAATTCACATCTATAAAAGCCACCAAGAAAAACTAGAAATCCTTTCTGGAAATATTCGTACCTATGTATCTGATAGGTATAAATTATGATGATATTTATGACACTTTGATCTTTGACACTCTTTGTTTGGCGCAGTTTGTATTTGTACCATTTATTTATCTTCTGTGCCAGCTGTTCTAGCTTGTATTTATATCAGCAGTGTCAACTTTCAGCGCCTTATGTTTCTCCAAAACAATTCTCAAGGTTTCCTTTTCATAGCGTAGTTTTCAACTTTGTTTACTTAATTTTACCTATTGTTGTAACCTTTTACTATCCAAACCAAAACGTTGTGGCAACAGAACACAAAAACAAAAACATCAAAACAGTAACTATTTAGTACCGACAAGATAACAGAAACAGAATAATAATAAAGTACACAAAAACTCACAAAACGATATTTACCCTAATGAAGTCAAAATATAATCAGAGTAACTGCCTCGTTGGCCTAGTGATTGTAAGCGCTACTGCTGAGCACGGTTCGATTCCTAGGTAAGGCATACTATTAGTGAAATTTTTTATCTAGAATTTCTCAGTAGCAGGCCGGAGTCTGGAATTGGACCTGGCAATAGACTCACCCCTATTACATGGGACTTAAACATGACTGGCGAAATTTGGATGTAGGTATACTTAATAGGCTACACAGGTGCCCAACCCTTCAGAGAAAAAAGTCGTAATATTATGTACTATAGTAACATGCAGAAAAGTGCACAGACTTAGCTACATTCAGAAGCCATTTATAGGCAGTGTCAATTTAAGTTTTTAAATACTTATGATATACAATACAACTAACTTCTGCCCGCGATTTCGTCAGCGTCAAATTTTTGCTCCCCTGACCCTTCCCGTCGCATCGAATTGCCTGCCAGTTTTCGTCTATTTTTTCTTTAGCCTGCCTAAATAATTAGAATACCCAATACTAAAAGATTTTTTCAATTCGGACTAGTACTTACTGAGATTTCCGCATTCAACCAAACAAACAAACTCTTCAGCTTTATAATATTAGTTTAAATTCATACGTATTATGAAAACGTTTCCATACTAATATATTAATTTCTAAAGTAATTCCCTCTGCATGTTACCTTTTTACGCCTAAACCACTAAAAGGATTTCGGCAAGGAGATAGATGGCATCCTGGGGAAGGACAAAAGCTACTTTTTGTCCCGGCAGCTCGTTTCCGTGGGATAATTTACCACACCATCGTGGATGATGTCGCTGTTAGAAACTGAATTGAAATATTAACGTTGTACTGAAATGAAATGGTAACGATTATTGTAAGTTACTCTTTTAAATGCTACCAATCAAAGAGATATTTTATGTAAATATCGATCGTATATTATAAAAATTGAGAGATAATAGTTCCTCTATAAAGGGTAAATGCTATGACGCGCTCTTTGAAGGGGGCGGCACGTGGGAAGAGTCAAGTGAAGGGAAGTGACTCCAAAACGAGTCAGTTTTGTGAGGACAATAAACGAATGCAGACTCCCATTTCTTTTTGGTTTGCACGAACTACTAATATTTTGTGACCATTATTAATATTTTACTGTGTTAATTATTCTGAAAGTGAAATACTAACTAATTCACTGTATTATCGTATGCTATTTTAAACCTGCTCTATGGATTTCATACCACCGAATCGAGATGATGATGACGCTTGCCTATTCTTCTCCATACGAAACTACCTTTTGGAATGGACGACTAGAGTCAATTTTATTTCAATGTAAATGTTGGTGTTCAAAAATGACTTTTATGTGCCTATTTGAAACAAATGCTTTGATTTTGCTATCGCTCAGCCATCGCTGACGCCGTCATAAATCAAATCAATCAAATCAATCAAAAGTCATTTATTCAAACTAGGCTGAGAGTCAGCACTTTTTCAACGTCAAAGTTACATAAGACAGTCCCCCCAAAACGCCCGCCCTTCGACACTTCCTAGTGCTTTAGCTGGGAATAAGAAGCGGCGGAACAAACTCCCCAGCAGCACAGCTGTCTGTTAAGTTAGAAGAACTTGATTCTATACAATATTGTGTAAGTTATTAAAATTATAAAACAAAACATACATTATTCGCCATATATCAGCTAGCACACGCCAATATACCAACAAAACATTGAAAACTAAACTCAAGCTGAAATAAATAATAAAACAAAATCGTGAACAGAACTTAAAACCTTAATAAAGCCTCCAGGCATAAAGGGCGTGCCCGCTTACATATACAACGATGCAAATGATACATATACACAATATATGAAATTAAAAGAAAATAAAAATTAATTAACAAAAGCAGTTAAATAAAAAATAAAACAATTATATGAACTATCCATATAAACTGTCAGCAGGAAGACTAATTCTCGATTGAAAGAACATAAACATTGTCTTGAGTTGATCACAGCGACCAACTATTCTTATCGTTTAAGTAGTCGTTGATAGAATAGTATGCCTTTAAACAAAGGTTGGATTTTACTTTAGCTTTAAACTCATTAAATTGCAAATCTAGCAAAGCAGAGGGAAGCTTGTTAAAAAAGGTAATACCAAGACCAACAAAAGAATCATGAACCTTATGAAGCCGGTGAAAGGGAGCACGTAGTTTATCCCTACTTCTAGTATTAATATTATGAATATCACTGTTTTTAGTATAGCATATAATTTTCTATACTAAATGACGCCTGTCGTTATAAAAGGAGATGTTTCATTTTTATATGGGGCTCCGGCCATAACGTGTACCGTTTAGCGAAGTTGGGTAAATTACTCATGAATAGAATAAAGTAACATTTTTTTCATAATATCAAATGGTTTTTAAGTACAAAATAAAAAAAAATGTTTGACGTTTGTCCTAAGAGTTAGCAAGTGGTTATTTTTAAATTCGTTTAGAAACACACTTCAAGATTGGAGACTAAAGATTTTTATAACGATGAAATGGTCACACTTAATTATGTTTACTCAAAAATATTTACAAGAGAATAATAGTAATTTATTTTTAACACTACAAGAATACACACATTTTTTAATTATTTTCTACTTAACATTGATTTGATGAGACATGATTTCAGAACGAATGAAGTCTGCAAGCAAACGAGACGCCATGTTGAATAAAACATGGTAATAATTGAAAAACTATTATTTTTGGTACACAACAAATCAGGCGCAAATTAACCAGGGAATATTTTTCCCTAATTTGTAGTATTTTTTCTTCTTTTTTGATAAATGTACATCTGATGGCCGAAAATGAAACATCTCTTTTCTAATCAATATTTACACAAAGTACATCAGTCTTTATGAACGTCACTGTACAACCCAGTCACGTTTCAATTTTATATAAATTTTGTTAGTACGTTCCCAGAGGTGACAATTTAACAAATTCACTTGAGCCCAATTAACTCATTGCGTGAACTGAATTGTTTGAAGATAAGGAACGAGTGGCTAATTTAATTTTGGTTTTAAACTCTTCGTTAGAACGTAATTGCTTGTAAAGGGTGGGAGTTCGAATAATTAATGAGCATGGTGTGAAATATATTTTAAGTCAATTATTGTGGAAGAAAAACCAATTCCTACGACAAAGCACAGGAATCAAAACTGGTGCAATACTAGCATTCGATGAAAATAAATATGAAAAAACTTTTTAACAAAAAATTTAACCGCCGAAAAAACTGAAAAGCAAAAAATAATAAACCTTAAAATTATGAGTCGGCGCTTTGAGTGATCTTTGTTCATTGATTTTCCAGCGCCGACTCATAATTTTAAGGTTTATTATTTTTTTCTTTTCAGTTTTTTCGGCGGTTAAATTTTTTGTTAAAAAGTTTTTATTTTATAATTTTTTGTAGCTTTAATATACTTATAATACTTGGCAAGGTATACCCTATCGAATGAAAGAAGAATTATCAAAATCGGACTACTTTGTATAAAGTTATGCGTGGTTAAACATTACAATCTGTGAGTGAACAATCAATCATCCCCTGTTTTCTGACCTTTAGGGTTTGATTTTGTTTTCCAAATTTATATGGGACCATTCTCAAAGTATACCCTTTCCAATAAAAAAATAATTATCACAATCGAACTACTATGTAAAAAGTTATGCGTGGTCATACATAAAAAAAAAACAAACAAAAACAAAAAAAATATATATATACGCCTCGAATTGATAACCTCCTCCGTTTTTTTTCGTCGGTTAAAAAGAAGAAATATTGAGGTCCATCCTTCCAAGAAGCGCCTAAAAGTGTCACTTTAAATCTGAATGCTTCTTCTTGCCAGAACGAATTACATAACCAGGTTGTTATTATAACTTCGAGAGTCCTGGTTGCCTAGTGGTAACAAAAGAGTTTTAGGTCGTAGGTTCTAGCCCAGACAAGCACTTTACTATGTGTAAATTATTTCATTACCAATGCTCTCAAAACGTTGAAGAAAACCATCGTTAGGCAACCAGCATATTCTAGAACCAAAAATTCACGTCTGGGCCCGCGTGGTAAATTATGGTACACTTTCTCTTACCAAGAGGAGGCCAGTGTCTCAGCTAAGCTTATTATGCTGCAGCATCTACCAAATTAAATGAACTCTTGCTATTTCTAGCTCTTGCTTTCTCTTTCTCTTTAGTAAGAGAGACAGAGAAAGCAAAACAGTTTAACTAGTAAGTTAAACTATCATTATTCAGCGAAACAATGTTGGCAGATGTTACGAAACACCCAATAATATCATAAGAACGTTTTGTTAAACACATGTTTAGGAGAAACCATGTTCATGTACGGATAAACTCGCCACAATGGAGTTTCGTGGAGATAACAAAACCCTGCAGGCGAGTGTACGTAACCGCTGGGAAATCACTAATAAACGCTCTTGTGCGTTCCAGATAATAAGGCTGCATCGAGACTGGCGGTTGAAACGCGCGGCTTTCATCTCATCGCCTTCAGCGGTTTATTGTTGGATATAGGCCTCTCCAATTGCATGCCATTGAACTAGGTTTTGGCAACTGTCAGCCACCTAGCGAATACCCTGACTTTCCTTTGCTTCGTTAAAAAGGTTGATTGGCTAAATGAGTAAGGGCTGAATTTTCTATCGTAAATTTTTATTTTAGGAATTTATAAGGTGGTTTGGCAGCTTTTGTATGATAATAAGCCACCCTCCTACTATTCTTCAGATAAAAATCACACTAATAATAACGGCGCTACTAGAAAAAATTGCATTACTTACCTATCATATCGGTTCTGTAATTGTTTTGCTCAACGTAAACCTATCTATGACTACATGCAATTAACGGTCACTAGCACAATCTTATGTTTTGGCAGATTGATTAATAAGCATTTACTTTATGTCCTTACGTAGGCATAGCATCATAAAAAGGAAATCCTCAAAAATTAATTACTGATAAAATATTTATAAAGCCTTATTCAAAGATATAAAATGAATTGTGCATTCAAAAGGACTTGACAAGAGCATTCAAAGAAAAAGTGAGTGTACGTCCGGCATATCCGCGGGTAGCCTAATCTTTTATAACGTGATAAGTTATTAGTCTCGTATAGATAATGACTGCACGAGAGAGTAAAAAGTTGAGATTCAACCAAAAAGTAAAAAAAAGATGGCGGTTCAAAAGCCGAGTTTGTCCGCACCCTAAAAATATTTCCAAAAGACGCTTGCTGTACCGTTTTCTCAAATAATACTGAATATTGTATTTACTTGTTACCTTTCGGTAAGATAACTGAGGATTTTTCGTATAAATGTGTGTATTGTCTTACTTTTCTATCTCGTGAGATGGGGAAAACAATAAGGTCGACTTCTGTATTGTATTTACCAACTATTTGTGACCAAAATAAAAGTAAAATGAACCTTAGGAATTACATTACATTTCGTAAAAGTGAATAAATTTATTTAACTGGAATAGTGGGTCAGAGTCGTCAGGCTGTGGGCGCCAGAAGACGGAAGTCGTCGCCGAGAGAGTCCTAGGAAACGCTGACGTGACAACCTAGATGCGTTTACGATAGATTAGTCGGAGAAGGTAACGCAAAAAGAACATTATAGAGCTTGGGGGATGCCCTTCTTTCTATACTCCGCGAGGAGATCTTTGCCTAGCAGCGATGTAATGCATGTTGAAAAAAGTACACAGCACGATTTTATGTGGAGCTCAAACGTCAAGTTAATGTAATGCTTTAACTAAGATAACACTCTTATTCATCAAATTGAAGTAAAACTTTCCTTTGAATGTTTAATATCAACACAAAAGCGTTTGACAAAATGATTATTTTCTAAATAAAAACTTGCCTTCAAAACAACTCCATGGTGACCAAAATAGTTATATTGCTAGTTCATGCATTCTAATTATTGCTAACTTTAGGAAGGACTTGCCTTTTTAAACCACACCCAACCTGTCAATTAACAAAACATACATGCACCATGGCAAATCATTCAAAGTGCATTTCCTCCCTTTTTGCGTCATGACAAACAAAATGTTACTTTAGCAGTTAGCATCGACCGTAGGTGCAGTCGACTTTAAACCAACATCCGCAGACCGCAAAAAGTTCATTTGAACTGCAAAAAATATTAATGGACAGCGAAAGAGGCTTTTAACACTAAGTAGTCGTTTGCTAACATGGTAATGCAGCTTGTTACAAAATTGATTGAAATGACTTACAATATATTTATGTCAATATCATAGTATCAGGAAGGTATTATAAATATGAAGGTTGACTCCAAATAGATTCTAAATTTAGGGTTCTATGTGTGGCAGAGCGTAAAGAACCGCACCTTCCCATTTCTTCCCGTGGGTGTCACAGAATGGGACTAAGGGAGTTACTAGAGAATGGGAATATATATAAAAACTGGAAATGCATAGAGAACGTTGCTAGGGTTCTCTATGCATTTGCACCACCAAACTGTGATTGCCACCCGCCTGGCAAGCGTGGCGATTATGGCAAACCCTCACGTTTGGGGGAGGTCTACGTCCAGCAGTGGACGAATTTCGGCTGAAATGAGGATGTTGATGAGATTCTGAATATTTTCAAAAACTAAAACCCGACTACTGAAGAAGAAACACACAAGAATATATTCTATTCTGAAAATTATGGTCGTTTTGTCGCTGTGCCCTGAAATATGTATATGATTGCTCTCTTTTATCAGAACGTATTATTTTATTGAGTAGGTGTCATAGACTTTCAGATGAGAATCTTTTCTTGTTTCATACTTTTCCGTTAGAGGGCGCCATATTCACTTACAATATACATACTAATAATTGCAAAGGGCGTTGCGTTATCGAAATCGATAAGGAGCACTATGTATATACATACTCACATACTCATTTGTCAAATTCTGATAAGTAGTTTAGAAGTTATGAGGGAACAGATGAGTAAATAATAGATATAAATATACATAATATAGATATAAATAAATAATAGATATAAACACACACCGGTTGCGGAGAAGCGGTCTGGGATAATTTTTAAGATTTTTCCGATAAATCAACATTAAAATGTAGGTGTTTAGAATAAAAATGCTTCAGTCTGCAGTTTGGGATTATGTGAGAAAAATACTCGACATTTGTTTTTCCCAGAATCGAAGCTTAAAATTGAGGCGAATGTTTCTGAAAAAGGTTGTTATAGAAATCAAAAACCGTTCAACCGTAGCGGATTAACGCTACAGCACTTACCTAAAAATTTTAATACCTGTCCTCATATTGAAAGTGGTTCTAGAGTAAAAAATATGTATTTACCTAAAAATTGCCAATAAATTAGTTCAATCATTCTATCTTATGAAGTTTTTGTGGCCTTTCTATTTACGAGACCACTTACGAAATTTTGTTGATTTTGCTGATTTATTTGATTTTATAGACGTCCTTCGTAAGTTTTAATGTATCAAATGTTTACATTTTATTTTTAATTTAAAACTGTAAAGTCACATAAATCAGCGAAATCGGAAAAAAATCATATACGGCCTCTTTACAGCAAGCTTTTTCTTACTCCCAAACCGCTGGGTAAGTGACGTAAAGTACGTAAAACTTTTGCCCGTCACCCAAACTGCCTCAATGTGCGTGTCAAACACGTCATGTTCGTATAAACAAGACGTTGACGAAACCGTGACGAGACTGTGACGACGCCGTGACGAGCCCGTGACAAGTTTCCGCTAGCCTGAGCCCGTCTAAGTACGTACTTTGAAAGCTACTTAGAGTCACAAGGGTCCTATCAGTTGAAATCGGGGGTTTTGTGCAAGGCATGAGTAAATAGCGGAGAGAAATAAGGAAGATATGTTTTTAATACCAACTTGCAGACAAGGCTTGTATCGTCAGATCGTCGTTACTGAATAAAACCCACCCGTCTTCCTTCAGTTGCCTATGCCAGGGTCACGGTAACTCTTTCGATGCAATCTTGCGACCCTGGCAGGTCTTTTGATTACCTAACCAGCGCATTTGCTTATTTGCAATTTTTTATTGTCCAGCAGGGTAATTACGTAACACACTAACAGTAGCTTTAAACTTTAAACATGGCTTTAACTTTGGCAGTTCAACAACATTCATTGCCTTATTTACGTTGTTGAGCAGACGATTCTGTCGAACATATGCAGCAATGGCTTACCAATTTCCTTCAAACGATTCAGGTTGTGATGTGCAGTAGTCTCTCGATGTTGTCTATTACTTGTCAAGTTACCCGTTCTGTTGCTCTTAAACTGCTCTGTAAACCAACATTAAAAAATATACCGTGGAACATGGTATTACCCAGTAACTGGGTTGTTAAGGTCAGATAAGCAGTCGCTCCATATAAAATACTTGTACTCAGCTGCATCTGGTTAAACTGGAAGCCGACCCCAACAAAGTTGGGAAAAGGCTAGACAGATGATGATGACTGTAGAATATTAAACCTCCTCATTTTTTGAAGTCGGTTAAAAACGAACATCATCCGAGATTTATGAACGATTCTACAATATAAATTAGCTTTCGCATGATTTCATATTTAATCCCAGTCAAGAACAAGTGTGCCTATCTTACAAAAACTATCAGAAAATGCTATCATAAAATAACTAATACATCACACTGAGAAAGTTTAATTTCCCTACGGGATACGAAGCAAAAGACTTGATATCATGAATAGAGAAAACGTTGACTGTTTACTAAATAAAAGCTTTAAGGTATGAAGAGCGGTAGAAAAATAGAGGAACCCACCTTTCAAAATTATTCTTCTTTTTAACCGACTTCAAAAAGGAGGAGGTTCTCAATTCACCTGACTCATTATTTTTTTTGCTCTTTTTACCCCAGGTTTTGGAAAACAGCTCGTTCGTTTCGCTCTTGTCGTTATACAGGTTGTTAAACCAGGGACATACTTTAATCTGAACTATCTGAACTACAGACTCACTGCTCAATGTTCGCTAACTTGGTTACTACCTGGTTGGTTGGTTTAATGAGCAAGTTTACTCTGGGGCTAAACCTGAAATCGCGAAAAACAATCAGCTGCTCCAACGTAAACAAGTTTGCATAACTGGACTAAATGTAGGGAATAGCTGGAGAAGTGAGCCTTTCTTGTGTGAAAGTTGACTCTTAGCGTATGTGAACTCGCTTCGCTCGCTCGTTTTAAGGGTATGCTTGAGAGCTACAATCGCTTGTTTTGTGGGAGGCTCGGTTCGCTCATTCACTGCTCGCATAACCGCGCTTTGCTTAGTTGTGTTTGTGTCGTCTACGAGCTCGCTTCGCTCGGTCGTCATGAAACTGTACTGGCTACACTGGACTGAGTGAATCCCATTAACAATGGTATTCCTTAACTCACCCCAGTTTCCTCCTTTCAGCTTAGCTTGGTGTGAGTGTGTTCACCACTCATTAGTTGGGAGAGACCAAGTTCAACCTGATAGTGGTTGACAAAGTGCAAGCAATGACTAAGGATTAATATGTACACTCCTCTCACTAGGTTAGATTATATTTCTGGCCAAATGTTATCACGAAAATAAACTGACGTGGTCTCAGACAGCACTTACTTATTTTTTTTAATTTCGTGTTTTTAGGATCGGTCAGGGCTGAGCACAATCTGTGCGACATCTCCGTTAAAGACACAGCATAAAGTCACAGCTGTATTTCCCAAAAGGTAGAGATATCACTACTTATAGTACACCCACTTTTTCCATTTTATTTTTTAGGGTTCCGTTGCCAAATGGTAAAAACGGAACCCTTATAGATTCGTCCTGTCTGTCTGTCTGTCCGTGTATGTCACAGCCATTTTTTTCCGAAACTATAAGAGCTATGCTGTTTAAACTTAGTAATTAGATGTATTCTGTGAACCGCATTAAGATTTTCACACAAAAATTGGAAAAAAAAACAATAAATTTTGGGGTTCTCCATACATAAGTAGAACTGAAACTCAATTTTTTTTTTTTTTTTTCATCAAACCCATGCGTGTGGGGTATTTATGGATAGGTCTTCAAAAATGATACGCGAGAGACACTTCCAAAGTGGTAAAATGGGTCCCCCCCCCCCCTGTAACTTCTAAAATAAGAGAATGATAAAACTAAAAAAAATATATGATGTACATTACTATGTAAACTTCCACCGAAAATTGGTTTTCTTGGTCTTTTCGAGATCTAGTAAGTAGTTTTTTTTTAATACGTCATTAATCGTAAACCGCAATTTACCTTTCATTCAATCAACTGAAATATAAAAATTAAAAAGAAAACATTTAATTTCATAAATATAAACCTTATGCATAAACTGTGAATACCTACAGGTTTGTACGGAACCCTCGACTCGCACTTGGCCGGTTTTTTTTAGTTTTTCGGAAATGTCGTGGAAAACGATATCGTTTATTTAAATAGTTGCTCGTTTGACTATTGTAGTACAAGGAAGTGGTAGACACCGTGACGTCAGTTGTTATTGTAAAGGCGGCACGTGGACAGAGTCGTGTTGGAGAGTGGGGTTACTACAGAGTTCACTTTGAATTCGGACACCAACCGGGTCACTCCTCCAAAACGAAACTGTCGGTTTACCCAGTTAATATTGTGAATTATAAAGTTTTTTTTTTTAAATATGTTATTATTATATTAAATTAAAAGTAATTATTAAAGTGATACTTTTATTTAACTATTGCATTGAAGTTATAATTTTCTATTACCTATACGATGAACCCTGTACCACCTAATCAAGATGATGACGACGATATCGCTTAGCCATCGCTGGAGCCGTTATACTTATCTATTAGACTTTTTTAACAGCCCAAACTCAAAGCATCTGTATTTTATCTAATAACTGCTTTCTGCTGCCCTCTCCTGCCTTGCGCCGTATTTCCCTTTACCTGCAATTTCGTCAATACCCAACAGCTAAGTTAAACTAGCGGCGCTCCCCGGTGATTACACCGAGAACTATGCACATTACCACTTGTGTTGTTTATGAACTGAACTTGTCCGAGTTTCAGCGAGTTTCGGTTGTCGGAGTTACAGAACTAAATTGTGGCAATTATCGTTTGTGTTGAAACTGCAAAATATAGTTAGCCCACAAATCTTACAAGTTGCGGAGCTCTTTTTAAAACATTTTATCTGGGAAAGTTCAACTATTTAAGCTGTTTTTGGAAACAGTTTCGACTGTTTCTTTTGACGCACAGTATTTTTGTCCTCTGCTAAGTAATTATAGCCGTACGGGTTGATCGATCAGGTTAAGCTACGCTTGCGCGGTTTGCTGGTGGATGGGTACCACCTAAACACGCTCAGATCCTTCAGTGCCTTAGAGAGTTCGTTAAGCCATAGCTGTCATTATTGGATTTTTGAAAGTCGTTACGGGTCGTCAGAAGCCCAGAAGTCTGACAACCGGTCTTACGAAGGGACATCGTATTACCCAGTAACTGGGTTTCGGAGGTCAGATAGGCAGTTGCTACGCGTAAAATAATGATGGTTGCTACATGCGTATAGACTGGAAGGCAAAACTAAAGGCAGATTGATTAGTCTTAGAAAGATTTTGATTCGGTAAGCCCAGAGGTAGTTAGTATATATGAGGTTAGGTACTTGTTCAATATTATTCAGTAAATGCCATCCTTTGCCTTGATCATTGGCTACGTTACGTAACTACTTTTCTTTTACAAGCCTGGGTAAATAAGCATCATTCGATTCGTAATAGAAAAGGTGAGAAACGAAAAAATTATAATTTATTGGCATAAAAAACATGCTAGACACATTTATCAAAACTTTAAAGGAGGTTAGTAGTAATCAAATATGAACATTAAAGGTAAAGTCAGGGAAATTATTAGTTTTCATACTTTAATATTATAAATACGAAAGTAGCTCTATCTGCCTGTTACGCTTTCACAACTACACCACTGAACCGATTTTGATGAAATTTGATACGGGGTAAGTTTAACTCCAAGAAAGGACATAGGCTACTTTTTAACCGACTTCAAAAAAAGGAGGAGGTTATATGTTCGACTGTATGTATTTTTTTTTTATTTTTTTTTTATGTATGTTCACCGATTTCTCCGCCAATTGTCAACCGACTTTGAAAATTCTTTTTTATTCGTAAGGGTATACTCCTGAGGTGGTCCCATATTAATTTTGTGAAGATTTGATGTATACTTTGGGAGATAAACGAAGGAACTCCTCAAAAACAAACAGTACACGTAATGTGATTTGGATATTGTACTAAAGATCAAAAATAATTGCTGGTTCTATCTATCCATCCGTGGTGAACTAATTATAGTCTTCGAAGATACCGCATGGAACTCCTCATCGGTGAACAGTACATATAGGAACTTACAGTGAAAGGTTAGAAGGTTAGGGGATAATTCTTTGAATATTATAGGCACGTTTAGACCGTTACTTGTATTCTTATATTCCGTTGAGCTGATGATGGAAGGTACAACTCCTTATCGACATATATAGATGGATTTGCAAAATTCTTTTTTTGTTCGAAAGGGGTTTATTCCGAAATGGTCCCATATAATTTTCATATAGATCTGATGATGAGTTCGGGAGACAGACACCGGAACTCTTTAAAAAATGACAGGAAAGCAACCGCGATTTCTGCTATCGCATAAATATGCATTGTTTGTTTGGAATTAGTGCAGGGTGAATACCACAACTAAAAATATAAAAATAAAAACTTTTTTACAAAAAAAAACAACCGACTTCCTTAAAAACACTACAAAGTGAAAAATAACTTTAATTTCGGAAGTCGGTGGCAAAAAAACCATAAATACAGATCCTAAGACACCGACTACCGAAATTAAAGTTATTTTTCACTTTGTAGTGTTTTTAAGGAAGTCGGTTGTTTTTTTTTGTAAAAAAGTTTTTATTTTTTTATTCTGCGACTTTGTTTGCGTCCGCAATAACCGACATTTACGCGGATGAATTCCCGGACAAAAGCTAGTTGTCTATAAATTCTATTTCCAACACTATCATTCTTTGACAGTGTATCTACAATATGGCTATACCACGACAGATTGACATATAGTGTTACTCTGATAATCAATTAACTTGTGTGACTGTACATTACATTCTTATACCCTCAGCATACTACAGTTTACACTCCAAACTCTTCCCCCCAACAAATCCTTACAAAACGAAGACAAAAGAATTCTCCTTACGTTTCTGTAATAGGTCCCCAAAACCGGGTAATCCCCAATTGTTTATAGTTATCCCCGTAAGTAATCGCGTCGCGCGTATCTGTGGTAGCTACGGGTATTATAGACTTTAGTGATATACCTATTGTGTTCTGTTTGCTTTACCTCGGAAATTAATTGGGCTTAGCGTATATTAGGTACCAGCCTTGTGTTAAATACATACTAATATAGGTAAGAATTATAAATGCAAAAGGATTTCTGCCTGTCTGTTACCTTTTCATTCCTAAACCTCTGGTAACGCACTGTCAATCAGAATCTGAATAATTTTGAAGATTATTTCTAATTCATTACGCCTTATGTTCGAACCATTTGTTTGCTCAAATACGTAAATAACGCAATGAATGTTGTTGAACTGTCAAAATGTAAGCGATTACTACTGATAGTAAGTTACGCAGTTACCTATCTGAAAACTGCGTAACTTACAATTAAGATCTGAAAACGAACATAGGCTACTTTTCATGATTGATATTTGTATAAAATAAATATTAAATACAAAATACACGTAGATTAGTTACTATTAAATAGAAATTGTTATAAACTGTTATCATCAAAACTATTTCTACTTTTTGAAAATTTGATTTGAAGTTATATTTCTACGAAACAGTCGAGAACTCTAGCTCAAAATATGTATAATTATCGTTAAAAAAAAAACTATGAACTGGACTATTCAAATTTTCGCTTCTCCGTGACCCGTGAAACATGCAAAATATTATCTAGTTAAATTTTTTACTACGTCATAAGAGATTTTTTTCTTCTCTTTAAAATATTTAGGTACTATCTGAAACCGTATCTATTCCTAGCGAAGCGATTTTTAAGCAGCACAGCAATTTCCTTTGCTACGTCAAACGAGACATACCTTCTCTAGCAACGTCGCCATTTTTTCATGAAAGCAAAAAGAACATCCTTTGAACTGTACAAAGTAAAATAAATACGTTCACTGTAAGAATTCAACCAAGAAATGTGCATTGAATACGGTACGGCACTCGCTTTTGTCTCTTAAAGTTATTAAATTTTCTTTCACCGAACAGGCTTCATTACTTTACGGCATCTGTTTCTACCAAGTCTAACTGCTAAGTCCGCATTACACGTCTTTCTCCTCTGAGACTGAACCAAATGTAAACTTAATATAACTAACAAAGGAACTACAGTACACAGTAAAATCGGACGACCAACAGAACACACATACACAAAGACACTTGTTTGTAACGGTCCCTAAAGATCCGTGATTGCTGCGCTATGATCACCAAACACTACCCTCACTACAATCACACGAAACTAAACTTTATTTCTTTGTGATAGGGTTTTCCGATTTGCAAATGTAAAGGTGTGTTTCAATAAGCATCGGTTCACTATTCTAGGCACGCGTTCGTTCGCGACACGGGAAATAATGGGGGGAGGTGGGGGTGGTAATGACCATCGGTCTTTAAGAGCCGGTGTAAATTCCCAAGGGAAATGCGCAGTTATTTAGGATACAGCCCTAAGTGACGCCGGGCAAGAATGCCCGAATGCCCAAATTACCTCATACTTTGTGAGGTGAAAACCTTGTAAAAGGTTACTTGTAAACTGGTTGTAAACCGGGCTTATGTTCCGACGGTGACTGCTAAATGGTGGAGAAATATTTTAATATTTTTCTTTTAAAAATGTTAGTAAAATACTGACGAGTTAATTATTTGTTTTTCTCTTAGTGCATTTTTATAGCTCCTCACCTACTTTCAAATGTATTTGTTACAATGTAGAGCTTGAGGTGTTTTTGAATTGTTGATGATGGATTTAGCAGCAAGGTCACAGGTAACATGTGCATTTTAAAGCAGAAAAAAAGACTTTTACCACAGCTTTCTTCTTTATCGCGTAGTTATCATGGCACTAAAGCAGCAAATAATAATCTTACGGTTGAGGACAATCGTTAAGGAGCGTTAATAATTAGCAATTTCCAAAAAAAAAAAACTGTCGCATAACGGGAGGATACCTTTTATGCACTGTTATTTTCATTCGAAATGTTAGCAAGGTTGTAGTCGGAAAAATTACTTAAGGGTGCGTAACATATTTATTCCTCGCTGGTACGTACAAAGTTGTATCCTACCTCCAAAAAAATTCTAATTTCCAGAACTTTTCACCGCACCTTACCACATGAAAAGCCAATAAATTTCCCTGCAGAAGAAAGCCAAGGGCTAACCTAACCTGCAATCTCTCTCTTGGGCCTAATAGGGAATTCATTATCCTTTGTTCCTGTCTACCCTTTCAACCTTGCTTCCATGGCCGATAAGGGCACTTTGATAGCGTACCTCAAATTTTCTTACGGGGGTCCGCGTTAAGGCATTAATAAGAAATATGGGTGCTATATTAAGAGCTAGGTCGTAAATTCGGAGATTTTGGTGATATTATACGTCTATGGAAATTTAGAGAAGTGAGGAGGGTGTAAAGTTCACTCATCCTCTATAGAAAATGGCATCTTCTGACCACATTGGTGTTGCGTCTGGTGGGCTAACGCCCGACGATTTATGTCGGGACGTTGTATATATCGCAATCCCTAGATCTAAAGGGTCTATTTGGAGTCGAATATTGGAAATAGTTTGGAATCTGGTTTATTGGTCGATAGGTATTGAAATGACAGACTCGAAGGTGTGCATAACTGAAAAATTAAGAATTTTGAGTTAGTTCCCTTTAGATCTAGGGGTGCGATATACTAGTTGCGAGGTAAACTATGCTTACGCGATGTAGGAGTTTTCGTTTGACGTCGGTATGCTACGTACTCTATACTCAATTATAGATTGCATTCCATATGAATTAATAAGATGGTATAACAAATACATTTAATTGTAATTAAGCAGCGAGGAAGAGGGCTAAGTAGCAATTCAAGCAATTTAATATTATTATTGTAGTTCGCCTGAATCGTTGTACGAGCGGTTATAGTAATGTTACTAAGAAGAAGTGTTGTAATTTTAAAGGCAGAGGTTTAAGCATCACTATCTCATCATACGTGGGGTTCGTGGCTATAAGTACCAGTTGCACGGGTGGATGGAAGACCAACCATAACATATTATCGAGACCCTTCATGCCTGCGAAAGCAAGCTAAGCCGTTGGTCTTGTGTCACTCATAGAGCTTTGACAGACGTTACGGACAGTTAGAAACCCAAAACTCTGACAACCAGTCGTACCAAGGGGTATCACGTTACACAGTACTTGGGTTGTGGAGGACAAATCGGCAGTCGTTTCATATAAAATACTGGAATTCAGCTGAATCCACTCATACTGGAACCTGACCCCACCATAGTTGGTATAGGCTAGAAAGATTGATTAATGAACTAGAAGGTAACTTGCTATAATAATGGTTCAGACCGATTTTCGGCCATGATATCCAACGGAGACTTGCCATCGGCGCGGGAGATATTATAGAGCACAAGTGTGTACGCAGATACAGGTGCACTCTCTCTCTGTTTCTTCAGTCGCACAGTCCGATGGGCAGGGATATATAGCACGTGAGTTTTTTATGTTAGCCTACCCAGCTCCACTGCTGACCACAAGCCTCTTTAATCCTCCCAAGTAACTTTATCCAGGGCCACCTCAAAATCAAAATCAAAATCAAAAGTCATTTATTCAAACTAGGCTGAGAGTCAGCACTTTTTGAACGTCAAAGTCACATAAGACAGTCCCCCCAAAACGCCCGCCCTTCGACACTTCCTAGTGCTTTGGCTGGGAAGAAGAAGTGGCGGAACAAACTCCCCAGCAGCACTGCTGTCTGTTAAGTTAGAAGAACTTGATTCTATACAATATTGTATAAGTTATTAATATAATAAAACAAAACATACATTATTCGCCATATGTCAGCTAGCACACGCCATTATACCAACAAAACATTGAAAACTAAACTCAAGCTGAAATGAATAATGAAACAAAATCGTAAACAGAACTTAAAACCTTACTAAAGCCTCCAGGCATAAAGGGCGTGCCCGCTTACATATACAACGATGCAAATGATACATATACACAACAAATGAAATTAAAAGAAAATAAAAATAAATTAACAAAAGCAGTTAAATAAAAAAACAATTATATGAACTACCCATATAAACTGTCAGTGTGTGAGTTACAGTAATTACAGAATGTAAAACAGTGTCATAGAAGAAAAAATAAATATTATCTACACAATTAAGTGAGCAACTAGTTTGATAAACTCTAAGACTGTCCTATGGAGCGAGACCAGCATGTTTCCAAGCGTTCTTATCTTGGATGTAGTCCTCTAATTTGTAATAAGCTCGTTTACAAAGTGTACTTTTAATATGACTTTTAAACCTCCTTTCATTTAATTGCAATATATCAGAAGGTATTTTGTTGTAACATTTAACACAGTACCCCATAAAAGATGTATGTACTTTTGCTAATCTGAAAAATGGTTGATCTATCTTGTCTTTATTTCTAGTATTAAAATTATGTCTATCGCTTATTTTATTAAAAAGATGTAGATTTTTTCTTACATACATAATATTTTCGTAAATGAATTGGCATCGTACACGGCAGGTAGCGGACGAGTTTGCGATGCCGTTGTATCCGATACCGGTGCGGTGACTAATTGAAAATAATGTCGTCTCATACTGTAAAGTGTGCTAATTGCAATGTTGTGATCAACGAACTGTTAGCTTTTTTACGTAATGTGTTGGACGTGATGGATGAAGAGAGTGTGCATCAAGTGTGTTGTTCGTCTTTCTCTGCTGAGGACATTGTGCGGGCAAAGACTCTGCTTTTTGAATCTATCCCCAGTGGAAAGAAAATGCCAGTGCGCCGAAAGGAGGGAAAGAAGAAAATGTCACGGGATCTTGATGATATGATCTGTCTCATGAAAGGTACCAGTACTGAATTATTCCCGATATTTGTGGCGAAGGACCTGAGTAAACTCCCTCCGGTCACTTTTGATCATGTGGATGTAACATGTCTCCTAAAAGACATTTTAAAATTGAAAAACCAGATCAGCGTTTTAGAAGATAATACAGTATCGAAGGAGCAATTTCTATCACTTCAACTAGAGGTGACCAGTCTTAAACAGGCATCTTTAATACATGATACTCCTACTGGTAATATCAATGTGAGAAGAGGAGCATGTTTGCAAAACAGCTTTACCCTAGACAGTGGTCCCATAGGATTACAATATTTACCTATAAAATACCCAGCTGATTGCAAGGTGAACGAACTCTCGGCTAACGGCGCGTCATCAACACAAGTCAGTGGCTGTAATAATTACTTCTCTGTCTTGCAAGGACATACCACAGCGACAGAGCATCGCGAGAACGTGGAGGCCCAAACAGACACAGCGGTTCCGAAGGAAGCGAGTGAGACCGACTGCATGATGTGCAAATTTGATGATAGCCGTCTATGCGGGAGCGAGACAGCGCAACAATTAGCGCGCGTGGAGGCCACAACAAGCACCGCGGTTTCGCACAAATCAGCTAGTGTTCCGGGCTCGGCTACCTGTGCGCACACGCTCGTCAATTCCCCCACCTCCTGCAAGCGGGTGACCATCGCCAGTGCGCCCGCCGCCGCCGCCACGGCTGCAAAAACATCGAGTGATCTCCAGCAATCAGTGCTATGTGATAGTATGCCGTCGATAGTTAATTGTGATAAGGTTGTCACTAAACCCGTGGTAAGTCAACCGAGTGATAATGAGTGGACATTAGTGCAAAACAAACGATCGCGTTCGAAAACTTATACTTTTGCAAGCCAAAAAGGTCGTGCTTCTATTGTGCCGGACAGTAAATTCCGTGCGGCAGATATTAAAGTCCCGTTATTAATATCGAACGTGAGTACAGAGGCCTCTGATGATGACATTATTAGCTACATTAAAAGTAAGACTAACGAAAGTGTATCTTTAAGAAAGCTAAACATCAAGTCGTATAAAAAGTATAACGCGTACAAATTATATGTATCTAAACATAAGGTAGACATGTTTTTAAATGACCAGATATGGCCTGATGGTATAACTTTTAGGCGTTTTGTACATTTTATGTACAGGACTAATAAAGAGGCTCGTATAGTTAGTTAAATTAAAATTAAATATGGATTGTCAAAATAATGTGAAAATAACTAGTTTTAACTGTAAATCTGCAAAAAGATCTGTTGATAATATTAGAAAAATATGTGAATCGTCCGACTTGATCTGCCTACAGGAGACTTGGCTGTTACCGCACGATATATCAATGTTAGGAACGATAAGCCCTGAATTTGAATATACGGGGAGGTCAGCTGTAGACACATCAGTAGGGCTTCTAAGGGGGCGGCCGTACGGAGGAGTGGCTATTCTCTGGAGAAAGGGTGTTTTTGAGTCTGTCTCGGTAATATCTTGTAATAGTTCTCGGTTAGTGGCCATTAAAGCGATCGCGGGTAGTCGCACTATTATTGTGTTTTCTGTATATATGCCTACTAACTCACCGGAAAACTTGCCTTTGTTTACCGAGGTCTTAAGTGAGGTAAATGCAATAATTGCGACACAAGATGTGGAAAACATATATATAATGGGCGATTTTAATGCACATCCGCATGAATTATTTTATGTTGAGCTACAAAGTTTTTGTAATGATCAGTCCTGGATCTGTGCTGATACAATGAAGTTGGGATACGATCCCAATCACTACACCTTTTTTAGCGAGGCGCACGGCTGTAGGAGGTGGTTAGACCACTGTGTAGTCTCTACGTCAGCCTGGCAGACGGTTGTTAGTGTAGGTATTGATGAAGATGTTTATGTGTCTGATCACTTACCGATATCTATTATATGTAACTTGGATGTAGTTAGGCCAAAGTTGATGACCGGGACTGCACCCCACAGTGCTATTGTTTGGGGCGTCAGAAATAAAGCTGAGATCAAGAATTATCATGAAATGTGTTCTGATAAACTGCGGGAGATACATTTGCCACAGGAGTTTGTGGTGTGCAGTCACGGATCATGCAACTTGGATGAGCATAAACCTGTCCTTGACAAACTGTACAAAGACATTATAGATGTCCTTTGTGAGGCAGCGAGGGAATCTAATGAAGTGTATAAGACACGTAAGCGGGGTAACCCGTTATGTGGATGGAACAAATATGTTCGAGACGCTCACCAAGAGGCCAGGCTTAGATTTCAAGCCTGGGTTTTAGCTGATCGACCAACTTCAGGGACTGTTTACGACCAAATGTACGAGACGCGTAAAATTTTTAAAAGCCGCCTAAAGTACTGTCAAAATAGGCAAGATCAAATAAAAATGGACGTATTAGCCGAACAACGAGCTACTAATAATTTTTGTGCATTTTGGAAGTCAACAGGTAAGTTGGAGGCTAGGCCTGGTCTCGCGGCGGATGTGGGAGGGGTTACTGAGCATGGGGACATTGCCAATTTATTTAAAGATCATTTTAAAGTGAGATCGCCACTTGGTCCTTCAATGTCAGGAATCGGCTATGCGTCTGATGTTCGGGGGGAGGAGCCACTACTACGCTTCACCACCAAGCAAGTGAGGTCGGTGATAAATAGTATGAGTAGGGGCAAATCCCCAGGGCATGACGGGCTTAGCGTAGAACATTTAAAACATGCAGGCGTGCATTTGCCGAGGGTCCTGTCCTTGTTCTACACGATGTGTCTCAGCCATTCGTATTTACCGGCAGAATTAATCAAGACCTTTGTTGTACCCATCGTGAAGAACAGGACAGGAGACATCTCGGACATAGGCAACTATCGCCCGATCTCTCTTGCAACTGTTGCAGCCAAGGTGTTGGACAGTATGCTTGACTCACATTTGGAAAAATATGTTCATCTTAACGACGCACAGTTTGGGTTTTGTCCTGGACTATCAACCGAAAGTGCTATCCTTAGTGTCAAGCATACTGTAAAATACTACACTGACCGTAGGACGCCGGTCTACGCCTGCTTTCTTGATCTCTCCAAGGCCTTCGATCTCGTTTCTTACGATGTGCTTTGGAGTAAATTGAGGAGCAGGGGTATACCGGCGGAACTCCTCGGTATATTGCAGTTCTGGTATCGGAGTCAGACTAACCATGTTAAATGGTCAAATGCGCTTTCGGAATCATATGGTTTGGAGTGCGGGGTGAGACAGGGTGGTTTGTCGTCTCCCCGGCTCTTCAATCTATATGTCAACGACCTCATTGCCGAGCTCAGCAGCATGCGTGTCGGATGCAGGATAAATGGCGTTAGTTGCAACAACATCAGCTATGCCGATGACATGGTGCTGCTGGGCCCGTCGCCTGGGGCGATCCTGGAGTTGCTACATGTTTGTGACACCTACGCTGCTTCACATGGACTTATCTATAATGCCAAAAAATGTGAGTATATGGTCTTTGGGGTTGCTGGTAAGTGCCGAGATAGTTCAGTAGAACTAGTCATTAGCGGTACGCCTGTACGTAGAGTCAGGAAATTTAAATATCTTGGGCATTTTCTTACCGACGACCTCAGTGACCATATGGACATTGAGAGGGAGCGTAGGGCTCTGGCGGTCAGGGGTAATATGTTGGCACGAAGATTTGCTCGGTGTAATAACCAAGTAAAGATTACGCTTTTTAAAGCTTACTGTCAGAGTTTTTACACCAGTAATCTTTGGGTCAACTGTTCGAAAAGGTCGCTGGACGTCCTACGCGTCCAATATAATAATGTTTTTAGGATGCTGTTACGACTGCCTCGTTTTTGCAGTGCCTCAGAAATGTTTGCGGTGAACCATACTGATGGATTTCATGCCATCATTCGAAAAAAAACGGCCTCACTACTGAGCAGAATAAGAGGCAGTCATAATAGCATCCTGAAGGCTGTGGTGGCAGACACTTCCTCTGCCATAATAAGGCAATTTGTCAGAAGACTTATACCCTAGTGGCCATTTGCAATGTCCAGTTGCTGGGTGATCTTCTCATTATTATGTCTGTAGAATAAGTTACTAACAATAGTGGTTTAAGGAAAACTGTTACTAACAATTTATGGATCTTAGTTGTCCGAATTAAAATGATTTTATTTATTTATTTATTGGCAAGGTACCGTCATAATATTAATCCTTTTAAATAGTTCCCTGAGGGATTCGCCGCGACATAGATTATAAATGGCTCTGACAGCTCGCTTTTGCAAAATAAAAATGGATTCAATGTCAGCAGCCCTACCCCACAGTAAAATGCCATACGACATAATGCTGTGGAAGTAGCTAAAATAGACCAAACGCGCGGTTTCTACATCTGTTAACTGTCTTATCTTTCTAACAGCATAAGCGGCCGAGCTCAACCGCCCCGCAAGAGATGTTATATGAGGTCCCCATTGTAATTTCTCGTCTAGCGTGATTCCTAGGAAAACCGTTTGATCAATAAATTCCAGTTTTTCCCCATTCAATAAGATGTCACATTCGCTACCTCTGACATTAGGCAATTGAAATCTAATGCACTTGGTTTTTTTTTTATTAAGTACCAAATTATTTACCGTAAACCAGTCTTGGACCTGAAGAATGGAGTTATTGACGTCGTCAAGATTTTGAGACCGTCTGTCGATTTTAAATATCAATGATGTGTCATCTGCAAATAACACCATCTTCGGTTGGTTTGGAAGTAGATGGGGTAGATCATTAATGTATACTAAAAAAAGGAATGGACCCAATATCGAGCCTTGAGGAACGCCCATTGCCATTTCAGACCCCAATGAGTTTACGCCGTTTACTTGGACTTTGACCATTCTATCCTTCAGGTATGATCTTATTAAGTCAAGAGCTGTATTTCTAATTCCATAGTGCTCTAGTTTCAGCAAAAGTGTCTCATGGTTTACGCAATCGAACGCCTTGGAAAGGTCACAAAAGATTCCAATGGCATCTTGTGCTTCTTCCCAGGCGTTAAAAATGTTCTTTATTAGGGTAACACCAGCGTCGGTGGTACAACGCCCTTTGGTGAAACCGAACTGGTGTTCATGAAAGATGGAGTTTTTATTAAAGTGACGTAACATTTGATTGAGCATTAACTTTTCAAACACCTTACTGAGAACTGGCAGAACTGACACGGGCCTATAATTGTTTGGTTCTTTACTATCACCGGATTTAAACAAAGGAACTACTTTGCTGTGTTTCATCAGATCCGGAAAGACTCCTTGGTCTACACTGGTGTTAAATATGAAAGCTAAATAGGGTGCAATGGTTTCAATAATAGAACTACAAAATTTGACAGACATTCCCCAAAGATCTTCTGTTGATTTAATTTTAAGATCTTTAAAAGCTTTTATAATAGCCTGGGGGTTAGTATGCTGAAACCTAAACTCTAAAGGGCATGCCCCTACATTCTTTTTGAGTAAGGCAGCGGAAAGCGCGGGTGACGAATTTAAAGCTTCAGTAGTTTTAACGGGAATATTAACGAAAAAATTTTGAAATTCCTGAGCTATTTCTATATCTGAGTTAATGGGGCCATGTGCAGTCTCTAAATTAAATTCAGTATTACGCTGTTTTTTCCTACCTGTTTCATCATTTATTATTTGCCAGGTAGTTTTTATTTTATCATCCGCTGATTTTATTTTATTGCTAATATAAAGCGCTTTAGCCAAGCTGCACACACTTTTAAAAATTTTAGAATATTTTGCAACATACTGATGAAAGCTTCTATTAGTCATATGTTGCTTTAGGCCATAAAGTTCAAAAAGTTTTTCTCTGCTTTTACGTATACCTGGAGTTGCCCAATCACTAAATAAGAACTTTGTGCAAATACTTTTAGTCTTTAGTGGGAAATTGTCATTAAATTGCGTGTTTAATAATGAGAAGAACTCGGCGTAGAACTCATTTGGGTCACATTCATTATTAAAACTGTGAACACATAATGTACTGGCCAAAGAATGATTAAATTTCTCTAGATTTTTACATGTCATTGGCCTAAACCTTATTTGAATTTTTTGTAGAGGTATGTACGAGCAAAATGTTACTGTTTGACCACTGTGATCAGATGGCAACTTATTTACAATTTGTTTGTGTAAGTAATCACAGTTACAAAAAATATTATCTATACAAGTGGCAGAAGAAGCTGTCACTCGGGTTGGTTCCATAAAAACATTTGACAGATTAAATGACTTAAAAAGACTTAATAATCTGAAAGTATTTGAGTTACTTTCTAATAAATTAATATTAAAATCACCACATATGACCAGTGACTTACTACTAGTACTAAGTTTCTTTAGCACCTCTTCCATTACAGAATCAAACACAGATAGATTCTGGTAACTTGGAGGTCTGTATACACATACTATAACATGCTTATCAAGCTCAACACAGGACAGCTCAACAGTGTGTTCAACAGACAGCCCAATGATGTCTTTTCGTTCTTTCGATTTAATAGAATTTTTAACTAATATTAATGATCCGCCATGTATCATGCGTTTTCGGCTGAAAAAGCTAACTACACAGTAATTTTCATAATTTATTGACTTTACTTGATGATCTTTTAACCAATGTTCAGTTAAGCAAATGACATCAAACTTGGTGTTTTCTAAAAACAATTCTATTTCAAGTAATTTGGAAGAGCAACCTTGGATATTTTGATTATACAATTTTAAAGTGTGTTGCACTCCCTTTGGTTTTTTATTTTCATGACTAATAATGCCAGAAGATATCTTTTTATTATTCCCTAACAATAATTGGTTATTTGAAAGGGTACCTTCTGTTGTCTTATTACCTAGTTTAACGAATTATCTGGAGTGACCTCCACTACTATAACTGAAGAGTCAAGAATGCCCGTCTGAGTTCCAGCAGGAAGAGAAAACTCTATCTGACTGGTAGTGGCCTCCGAGGATGTTGGTATTATAGATTTAGTAGTTAAACTAGGCAACATAGACTCATCACTAACACTATTAATGGTTATTTTAGCTATAATCTGATTAACATTATATGCTATCAACATAGCAATCATATGTCGACATTTCCAAGACAGAGATAAAGCTCTCTGAGTTAACTTAAAACCACTAATAAATTTATTAGTATCAAAATACAATAATTTGTCACTATGACAACATGTCAACTGGTGAATAGTACTATTCAACCTGTAAATATAATAATTATCAATATCTGATAAAGTATCAGAATAGGGGAAAGCACACAACATTAGCTTCCCTATGTTTAACTTGAGTAAGGTGTCTACTCCATCCACTATGTCCTTTCTGGTAATACCAGTACTATTACCTAATAGCAAAACCATTGTGGAATAAGTATCTAGGTTTGTGCTTGCAATTCTTTTAATCATTTGATTGAAACTTATGTTATGATAACTATGATTTGTAAAACTGTGGCTAAGGTAATTAAGTAACATTTTTCCAAAGCCTGAACCTAATTCATCACAAAAGAATATAGACTTATTATTACTGTGTATATTAACACATGGCTCTGCTGGAAGCACCAACACCGGCGGAGACAAGTCAAGCTGAGGCTGAGTAGGTGGTGTTTGGTTGGCACAGTTGCATGACAGGTTATTGGTCAGAGACTCATAACTCTCAGCATTGCACTTCACTAAGTCTAATAGTTCCCCAGCCTCAATCATTCGCTCACCTAGTTGTTGTTGTGACCTCTCATATTTCTCAAAAATATTGTTTAGCAAGTACTCCTTTTGTAGAATATCATTATATAGGAGCTTAATATCAGTATCATACTTTTCCCTACATTCATCTAACTCAATGGTACAACTACTTAAACTTTTTGAAAGGATAATACGTTCCTTTCTGAGGGAAAGATTTAATTTTAAGAGATTTTGTTTTTTAATTGCTCTCTGTGACCGTTTAATTAGTTTCTTAATTTTAATATATTTCTTTAATTTATTGTGACTCATAACAATAGGACATAATGGTATGGTATCGTCACCAGTAAGATCAATTAATACAGCTGGCTCACACACTGATGTTGACTTACTGCCTACCAATTTATAAAATAGGTTATCGGTGATAGCAACCTGTTCACTTACTTTGACAGACTGTGAAAGAGATAGGGCCTTATGTGCTTCACATAATTTCTGTTTTAGTTCTAAAATTTGGTTCAAAGCCAGTTCGTGTGTATCACTGCACTCATGAAATGTTGTCACTTGATGTTGTAGTTGACTGTGCCGGTCGGCTAAGTCCATGTGTAGTATGTGTAGCTCAGCCAGCTCACTTTTGAGGAAGGAGTTCTTAGCAATAATGTTTTCCACTTCCACTTCACTGTCTTCCCTTTCCTGGAGCAATTGCTTGCACTCCGTTTGAGATGCTTCTAGCTCCTTTAAGGTAGCGCTCAGCTTTGCTTCCATCTCCTTGAGTGTAGCTCTGCGGGTCATCATTTTGAATGATTGTCAGTCTGGAATGTATAAAGTTAAGCAGCTAAATAACTGTCGCAAGAAAAACTGTTTTGTTAAGTGGATAAGTAGGAGGTAGTTGGGAGAAAAATATAAAATAATAAAGTAAGTAATCAATTGAGAGACAGCTGTTACATTTAGATTATGTTAGTTAGAATTAGATGGGAAAGTTAAACAGAAAAGAAATACTATTGCAAAACATTGCTTTTCTTGTTAATATCTTTCTTAAAACTAGTTACGTAGCTCGTAGGTAGTACAAGGAAAGTTGATTTTATGCGAAGAGTTCGTGACACATTAAGAGGATTAGATATTAGAATAAGAGCCCGTACTATGCTTATTTTGTATAGTATAATAAGTAGTGTTTATTGTCTGGGCGAATGTTTTCGTCTTCAATTTTGCTTCCACTAATTGTCAAACAAAAGGAGACATAAACCGTGCCAGTGTGTGATGGACGTAGCTCAGAGACCTGAGCAGTATTTTGTGGAGTTCTGTGGTCTGTAATTAATAACTACAATTACTTAAATAAAACAAAATACTCCCCGGGATTGATGACTATTTGAAATCCGTCACCGTTGAGGCGTTGTTGAGTTGACAGCCGGTTCAGATCCCTTTTGTACGAAATATTTCGCGACAAAAACACTGTTACTTCACTGTATACAATAGTTAATACCTAGGTTTTACTATATTACACAAATTTAACACATTTATAACACTTTTATTAATTTATTAGAACAATTAACCTAGGAGACCGTTTTTTTTGACGACCAGATACCAGTGTTCTGCAGATACCAATGTATATATATTGCATTCAATTCACGTTTGAAAAATAGGGCTATATTTGCGGTACAGCAGCCATGCTGTACGGCAATGAATGTTGATAAACTGTCAAATGAAAGGCATTCCTACTGTTATTGTGTTACGCTATTACTCCTCTATCTAACGAATCCAGAATGCGAGTAAACCGATAGTCTTTTATTCCAACAAAAGTGGCTCACTTACATCCGGTATCATGGTGGTTGCCAAAGAGCTATACCCTACTTGCCTATTGCAAAACAGTGCAAAACATTGAATTTCAGAAGGATGGTGGATTAATGATATTTTCTGTAAGTAGGTAGGTATGTACAAATACTTTTACACGTAATTATAATCGACTTTAAATTGGAGTGAAGTTCTCAATCCGTCTGTTTTTTTCATGTGTGTTCCGCGATGTCTGCACTAATTGTGGATCGATTACGAAAATTTATTTTTTAAAGGATAGGGTAATCCTCAGGGGTGGTCCCATATGAATTGTATTAACTTGCTTGGGTAGTTTTTTTTTGGTGGGAAATTATCAAATGACATCTCCCGCACTAGGGTGGAGCGGAAGGGCGTGTCAGACTTTTACTGAGTAAAACCGCCCCGTGTTCCTTCAGTTGCCCATATGCCAGGGTAACTCTTTCGAACTGATCTCGCGACCCTGGCAAGTTCTTGCGTTCGCTTAGACAACACGTATTTAATCCACTTCGTTAATCTTGTTAATACTTCCTGTCACTGTTGTCTACATAGCTGACTATCTAGACAACAGTCGACCCCTCGACCCAATCCTTGCGGTAGGTACGTAAGGTCTAGGTCTCGTCTCACCACTCTCTCAGTGAGCTAAGAATTAATTATCTACTGAGGTACAGACGCCACCACATCAAGATACCCGAAACTGTCAAATTTTCGCAATCCATTTTGAACCTAATGGTTGAGCCATAAAGATGAAAACTTATTAAAGAAATCTGACGGATTCTAGTAACTTTATGCGCTGGCGTCTTACAACGCAAACCAATAAGTTATAAGGTATCTGTTTCATTAATAATGTACTTAATAATGAATGGATAATATTGTTCAAATGACTATAAAATTTCACAAAAGCTCTATTTTATCTAAAAAAATTATAAATGCCTTCATGAAAACTGAAACATTTGTTGGAATACTTTTAAGGTGAAGTGCCAGGCATCAGCATAACCAGCCTATTATGTTCCCACTGCTGGGAGATAGGTCTCCTCTCTGTGAGAGGGTGTGGGCCGTTATCCATCACGCGAGTCCAGAGCGGGTTTGGTACATGTCACAAGTCTTCGAATGTTCGGTTCTAGGACATGCCGGTTTCCTCACGATGTTTTCCTTCACCGATTTGAGGGCAGTGATTATGAAATTATTTACACATACTGAAGCGCGTATCTGGGTTCGAACCTACGACCAACTCGTAAGTCAGGGCTAACCACTGGACCACGAATACTCTCAGCACCTGGGTAACCCGCCAAATTTAAATATTCTATTTGCAGGTCCGGCTGTAAGATCAACAAAATATGTATAATTCGCAAAAATACAACCTGACAGAAAATTCGCAGGAAAGTAGATCACATTAAGATAATTAATGTCATCCACTATTCATGATCCATTTAATGCAAAGCCTTAATGATTATTATGATAAAGTATCACCAACAGGAAATAACATTGTAACTTTATCTACGGAACTGGTGCCGTTTTGACCTCTATTGTAAATGTTTTTTCATTCATTTTATGTTGTGTTATTTCCGCAAAATTTGCATCTTAGAATACTTAATATAACGAACATCATCTGCCTAGCCTTTTCCCAACTATCTTGGGGTCGGCTTCCAGTCTAACCGGATAAAGCTGAATACAAGTATTGAGAGCGCCTGCCTATCTGACTTCCACAACCCAATTTCTGGGTATTAAACCCCTTGGTTAGACTGGTTGTCACACTTTCGGACTTCTGACGACCCGTAACGACTGTTTAAGATCCAAAAATGATAGCCGGGACCAACGGCTTGACGTGCTTTCCGAGGCACGGTGAGGTGACGTGCTTTCCGAGGCACGGTGAGGTCATGGTAAGTGAAAATGGTTACCCAACCAACAGCGGTAAGCTTAACCTGTTCTATCGATCCTTGCAGTTGTAGTAGTTCGGCCGCCTACGCCGTAAGGAAAGTTAGACAGTACACGGACGTTGATACAGCTCGATTAGTCTATTTTAGTTATTTTCATAGCATAATGTCCTACGGCATTCTGCTGTGCGGACATTCAAAATATGTTCGTTCTTCAAAAACGAGCTGTTCGAGCGATTTACCAACTAGGTGCTAGAGTTTCTCTGAGAGATTTGTTTAAAGATATTGGTATTCTTACGGTGGCATCACAATTCATCTTCGCCAACATCTTATATATTAGGCAAAATATACACTTGTACACTAAAAACAGTGATATTCATAATATTAATACTAGAAGTAGGGATAAACTACGTGCTCCCTTTCACCGGCTTCATTTCTTTCTTTTATAACAAGCTTCCCTCTGCTTTGCTAGATTTGCAGTTTAATGAGGTTAAAGCTAAAGTAAAATCCAAGCTTTGTTCAAAGGCATACTATTCTATCAACGACTACTTAAACGATAAGAATAGTTGGTCGCTGTGATCAACTCAAGACAATGTTTATGTTCTTTCAATCCAGAATTAGTCTTCCTACTGACGGTTTATATGGGTAGTTCATATAATTGTTTTTTTTTTTTTTGTTTTTATTTAACTGCTTTTGTTAGTTTATTTTTATTTTCTTTTCATTTCATTTATTGTGTATATGTATCATTTGCATCATATATTATGTAAGCGGGCACGCCCTTTATGCCTGGAGGCTTTATTAAGGTTTTAAGTTCTGTTTAAGATTTTGTTTTATTATTTATTTCAGCTTGAGTTTAGTTTTCAATGTTTTGTTGGTATATTGGCGTGTGCTAGCTGACATATGGCGAATAATGTATGTTTTGTTTTATAATATTAATAACTTACACAATACTGTATAGAATCAAGTTCTTCTAACTTAACAGACAGCTGTGCTGCTGGGGAGTTTGTTCCGCCACTTCTTCTTCCCAGCGAAAGCACTAGGAAGTGTCGAAGGGCGGGCGTTTTGGGGGGACTGTCTCATGTAACTTTGACGTTCAAAAAGTGCTGACTCTCAGCCTAGTTTAAATAAATGACTTTTAATTTTGATTTTGTTATTGCCAAGCCAAAAACCCTTTAGAATAATATAATATTAACATCAATATTTTTAACTGTAATTTTATACTAACATTGGACAGGTACACTTAATCAGTGATTATTTAAAAATTAAAAATTGTTTATTTTGTAACCATATTCAAGTAAACATGTTAGTGATTGGAGCCTCCTTTTAAGCAAACAATACCTGTATTAGGAGACTCCGCTCTTCCTTATCAAAATTATTACATAATCAAATTAAAGTAGAGGAAACAATAATTATCTAGGTGCTTGTGTGTGTGTTTATGAGAGTGGGTTTGTGTGTAATTCGTGTGTGTGTGAGTAGGTGAGTATGTGTGTTGAAAGAACCGCGTGAGTTAACATATTGTTTACAATAGTGCCTCAGTATCTTCATAGGGAAGTGGTTTTATCCAATTTGGTAAGATTTTTTTACAAAACATGTGCTGGTTTAGTGTATATGTAGGTACCTATATCTCCTTGTTCATCCTATTATATAGTTGAGCAGAACGTATGTTGTATTGTATGGCAGCAAACTTTGTTCTAGTTTGTGTAATATGAGCAATCATGTCCTTTCGTCTTTTAGATATTATGTTTGCATCACAAGGTATTTCCTTACAAGACAGACACCAATCAACATGGTTTTCACAAGATCTGGCCCAGATTATGTACGTATGTATGGACTTTAAAAGAGATTGTGATCTCTGAGTTTCTTTCGGCTGTTCTTCTCAGAATAGTCAGATAGTAAACGCTGACGTGATCGTAGTTTTAAAATATGATTGATGCGTAACAGTGTTTATGCAAATAAAATCTTGTATCTTTGAAGACCATCTTGCTAGTGACTTCATCCACGCGCTTATTTATTAAGCGTATCATCATCACTTCAGCTGAAAGACGTCCACTGCTGGACATAGACCTTCCCCCATAAGCGTATACTCAAAACATATCCTATGATGCTCAGTAACAGTCTACCTACCTTTATACAGTGAGTTCTATCAGTGAAGGAAGTTTTATACTCGGACCATAACTTCCATAATTTAAAAAAATATACTAAAAAAAAAACAAATTGAACTGTTTATAATATTAGTTTAGATAATTATGCATTTTCAAGATACTACTAAAGTAGTTAAAAATAGTTTAATTCAACATTATCAATAGTTCGACCATTTCTTAATCTTATAAAATACTAGCTTCTGCCCACGACTTCGTCCGCGTTAAATTTCTCCCGACCCTTCCCGTCGCGTCGAATCGCTTACCCGTGCGATTTTTCCCGTTTTTGCAACATTTTTCATTACTGCTCCGCTCCTCTTAATTGTAGCGTGATGTTATATAGCATATAGCCTTCCTCGATAAATAGGCTACCCACCAAAAAAAGATTTTTTCAATTTGGACCAGTAGTTCCCGAGATTAGCGCGTTCAATCAAACAAACATACAAACAAACAAACTCTTTAGCTTTATAATATTAGTATAGATTTAAATATATTTTGTAGCACTAAACCAATTTTTTTTGTCACATGTTCTCTCATGTTCCATGATAAAATAACTAACATCAATCGTAGCTATTTCGAGGAACTGTACAAGATCTATAAAACTGCCATCTATTATACCATATCGGAACAACGAATAGAGCAAGGTTGTCACAGCAGTGAAAGGGGTTTTCCAAGGTTGTACGTAGTTTTGTCTGATTACCATAGATGGCGCCTCACGCTGAGGCTTTCTGTTGCGTGTTACTAAGTAGTTACCTACTCTAAAATAATAATAGTGCAATATGTAACAGCAATAGACTATATATATTCATCTAGATCTAGAACGAGGCTGTAACAATCAACTTTGAGTATGAGACATTATTTTAACGCGAATGGATAAAATAATAAATCCTATCCTCATTGTCATCATTTCAGCCTCAAGACGTCCACTGCTGAACATAGGCCTCCCGGGCTTCGCCATAACTGCCTTGCTTGGCAGGCGGGTTGGCGATCGCAGTATGGTGGTACAATACATAGAGAACGAAGCTGCCCATTCTCTAGTAAATCCTTTAGTCGTACGTGTCTTACGACACCCACGGGAAGGCATGGTAAATCATATCCTACTCAGTTATTATAATTGCGAAACTTGTGAGCATGAATGGATGGATATTTCTTACCCTTTTTATACAATCTATACTTATACTATAAAGTTGAAGAGTTTGTTTGTTTGTTTGGTTGAACGCGCTAATCTCAGGGACTACTCGTTCGAATTAAAAAAATCTTTAAGTGTTGGATAGACCATTTATCGAAAGGAAAGCTATACGTATTTAGACTATATAACATTACGATTGAACCCTTAGAAGCCGAGCAAAAAGAAATAGATTCATGAATGAAGATCTCGCATGGACAGGAGATTCGATGTAACGGTATTGGTAAAATGGATGAGAATGATGGGTGACGCGGATAAAGTCGCGGACAAAAGCCAGTAGCTTATATATTAGAATAACACACAAGCTACAATTTGTGAAGATTCAGTGATTAGACCATAATATAATAATATAGTTAGTAGTATCAAGTTGAGATCTATCAGTATATTAGAGTTACCTATACAAAGATTTTGTATCGTGATTTTGTTTATCTTAAACAGTTTAAATCTTTATATAAAAGCCATTGTAGCCAAAATGAGTCATAAGTACAATTGTATTGGATACTCCAAAGCACATTTTATTATTAGAGTATTTAGTTTTTTTTTTTCAAAATTAATACGTTTATTTATTTATTTATTTAAAAGAAGCACAGCCACATCACATACATTACACTTACGCTTATAAACTTAATAACTAAAGGACTAATGTACATGACAATTACGGCGTACATAGCACTGATTAAAATATCATGCTGCCTTGAAATATTAAACTAAACTAAAAAAACATTCCATAATATACTTTAAACTAAAAACAAAGTAAACTAAAATATACTGGTTGCATATAAGCCAGATAACATCAAAAGCACAAAAAACAAAGTTAAGGAATAGAACGAATAGAAAACGATAGAAATCATTATAAAAATAGAATCAAAAATTAGAATTAGGAACGACTTGGCATGGATAGCGCGATTTTGTTTTTGAATTCAGGTAGCTTGTCGTAGAATATATCTAATTCAGGTATGTTTAATACAATGTTGTTGTATTCGTTGCTCATTCGTATAACTGGAGACTGCAAACCTAGATTGGTTTTTACAAAAGGTGTATAAAATACTTT
Source organism: Aporophyla nigra (assembly GCA_947507805.1). NCBI lineage: Eukaryota > Metazoa > Arthropoda > Insecta > Lepidoptera > Noctuidae > Aporophyla > Aporophyla nigra. The sequence goes on from OX382295.1 coordinate 26,002,771, forward strand.
TTTAATTTTTTTGGCCCTACCTTTATCACTTTTGGTATTTAATGCAGATAAACTTTGTCTTTGACACCAAGTAATAGTTCAAAAGTTATCGCGACAAAAACACGGACCTAAAAAAAGACGGACGTAACCGTGTCTTATCATAAGAGAAATATGCAAATGGCCGCTCATTTATGTGTGTGGCCATACATCAAGCTATACATTTCCAGTATAAGCTGACATCTCATTGTAGGAAAAGCCTATACAATGCGAGGTCAGCTAAAACTGGAAATATAGATCAAGCTATGATCTGTAGCCGTGTGTACGTGCTATAAGGGCTGCCATTATAAATGATAAATTTTAGATATTTTAGATCTAGCACAATTAAATCATGTTAGCATTTATTTACTATCTAGTTCAGCATTAGGTTCATTGTGCTACACAGTTTTTAATTTAATTAACAATGTTTGATTTTGTTATTTTCTAATCGCTATGTATGATCTATATATGTTATAAGGAAGTTGAACTAGTATGTAACATAACACCTTAGAAGTTCTGGACTATGAATATAAAATATGGGTCATGTCGTATAAACAATAATTTTAATTTTAGTAAATTATTGTTTTGTGAAAATTGCTGTTTGAAAATTCTGCTCTGACTGTTTTGAGAAATTATCTCAAGTAAAAAAAAAAATTATTACCAACGCATGATTGGTTATGCCTTGTGATTTTTAAGTCATGTAGTTTTTACACGATTCCACCACCCAAGACGTTTTTTAACCGACTTCAAAAAGGAGGAGGTTCTCAATTCGGATGTTTATATTATTATTATTTTTTTATGTATGTTCGCCCATAACTCCGTCATATATAAAAGGATTTGCAAAATTCTTTTTTTTTAGAAAGGGGTTTATTCCGAAATGGTTCCATATAAATTTCATATAGATCTGATGATGAGTTCCAGAGATATACACCGGAACTCTTTAAAAAATGACAGCAAATCAACCGCGATTTCTGCTATCGCATAAATATGCATTGTTTGTTTTTTTTATTAATTAGTGTGGGGTGGATACCACAACTAAAAATTTAAAAATAAAAACTTTTTTACAAAAAAAAAAAAAAACAACCGACTTCCTTAAAAACACTACAAAGTGAAAAATAAATTTAATTTCGGAAGTCGGTGGCAAAAACACCATAAATAGAGATCATATGACACCGACTTCCGAAATTAAAGTTATTTTTCACTTTGTAGTGTTTTTAAGGAAGTCGGTTGTTTTTTTTTTTTTTTGTAAAAAAGTTTTTATTTTTTAAACTTTGTAACCGCAAAATACATGTCACTGGCGCTATCGCAATTGCGAAATGGCGACGGTTGTCGCTCCTAGTCTATCGGTGTAAGTGTAGGTCATGCATGTACAAAAAACAAAATTATAGGACCTTGCATGCTCCACATTTTTACACGCTTTATATTAGCTTCACTTGTATGTTTGTTTGTAACCGACTCCTTATAGCGCGATTTTGACCCACTTTAAACGACCAGATTTCATTCAAACTTTGCACACCTGTCAAGGACCGATGACAATGCAATAATTTCATTTTGTGCCATTATCCTTGCCAGGGTTACCAGGACAGCAAAAAAACTGTCTTCGAAAACTACGCTGACATACGTCACAAATTACGCTGACATACGACACAAACTACGCTGATATACGTCGCAAACTACGCTGACATACGTCACAAACTACGCTGACATACGTCTCAAAATTCGAAACACCCTAAAAAATAGACTTATACTATTTTGTACTTTTTAGTTTAGTTTTCAATGGAAGCGTGTTTTTTTAGTTTTTTATACTATTATTTATTTTTTAAGAATATCTTTACGACCGTGTTTTTATTGTCTTAGGATAAGAATGACCTGAGCGGAGCGCCAGAGCTGAGCATGGGCGCTGAGACATTTGTCATGAAATTTGATACGATATAGTCTGAATGAAACCTAGGGCCTAGCCTACTTTTGTTTACAAAGCTGCGAGCCGAAGTTAGTAAATATATAAGAGGAAGAATGAAAGTGACACCGATGCCTGAATAGTTTTGTGGTAATCAGTTTTGTGATGAGCATTTGTGATGCGGAGAAATGAGGACCAAAGAAACGATGCATGAACTGTATGAAAGATTTTATGGCAAGACAAGAATTGACAACCGAAATGACGACTAAAAGAGAAATATGGAAAAAAGACATGTTGTGCCGACTCCAAACAGATTTGGATAAGGGCAAACGAATAGTGATGATGTCTGCCCGCGGGCAATGACAATATTAAACTTGTCTGTAGTTACCTATGGTAGATATGAAAAAGTTAAATACAATTTTAAGATAATATAATCCAATAAAAACATCAACGAAAACGTTGAAGAGGTTTTTGTGCTGACAATCTATCAATTGTTGGCGACAAATCGAGGTCGATAGTACAATCAATTCTGAAATATGTTTGACATTGAGTGAAGTACATACGCTATTTATGTTTCACAAAACTAACGTCTTTTCACGGATATCTACATGATATGCCAAATCTTTTACATGCAAAGCAAGATCATGTCTTGTAATACACTTTTAAAAATACAAAAGTATTGTAAATAGTAACTCATCCAGAATACTTATAATTTCTGTGTTACTTTTTATCTAATACTTAACAATTTTGTAGAGTTGTAAATGTACACTTGAAAAGTTTTATGATAGGGCCTTGGATTTAGGCGTCATTGATTTTTTTAAAATTCCGTTAAAGATTCCTCAAATTCAGCATTGAGCTGTACGATAAACGAGGTATGTATGCACTGACTGAACAGACCCACTCAAATAACACATTACCAAATGCAAGACTAGGTTTGCTCAGAACTTTCCAAATTATTTTGGCCCCAGTGTATATAACAAAACAAGCAAAAAACAAAAAATAAGAGATCTTAGCTGTTGCGAATGTAAAAAGTCTATTGATGAATTTCTTGAAGAACTAGATTACTATGAAGTTGAAAATATATTGAGATGATATAATGTCACATACACAGGCACGCACACACGCACCTTATTAAAATACACACACACACATACATACACACACACACACACACACACATTTTATACAATATAACACAAATATGGCATGATAAATAAAAAAATAAAACTTTTATTTAATTTTTACTTATTTTTAGTTTAAATTTTTTTTATCAGTTGTTTTTTTTATTGTTTTATATAAAGTCGCGAAAATAACAAACATTCTGTAAACAAAATAAACTAAACATCTAAAACGTTTACAACTATGTGAACTTACGCTACTACCTGCAATGTAAAAAACCACTTTTATTAAGTGATGCATTTTACCCACAATTTTGCTTTGTCATTTTAAAAGTGAGAATATCTAATTATTGTATCTCAAATCGGCTTAATAAAATATTGTTAACTGCCAACGACGAATACTGTCCCACCGTAATATATAGTTTATAACTAGTACGAGGGTCAGAGTGAATCGGTTTCGTAATAACCTGAACTTATTATTGTGCACTGAGTTACTAATTGGATATCTAATCTTTTAGATTCATAGAATGTAAGTACTTGTGTAATTCTTTTTTGTTAGGTTGTTATTCTTTTAGCAAAATAAAGAGTTATTTAAATCTGAATGAACCTGCGAAGAAAAAAAACAAAAAAAAAAAACACCTAAAAAAAAAACCCAAAAAATACCTAAATTAACATGATAATCAAATGACCTGACGAAGATTATGTCTGAACTTTAAAAGATACAGTGACCTCTGAGTTTATTTCGGCCATGCTTCTCAGAGTAATCAGATACGAAACGCCGACCTCATCTCGGTTAAAAATATGATTGACGTGTGGAAGTGTTGTTACAAATCTACTTACAGAAATAACTCAATTAACACGTACTATGTAACAGTGCTAATGGAGAGGCCCATTAAACTACGCTTTAAAACAGAATAAGATAATTCTTCACGACGACAATTTTCAATGGTTAATATAATGTACATCTATTTTTAACCGACTTCAAAAAGGAGGAGGTTCTCAATTCGGATGTTTATATGTTTTTTTTTTTTAATGTATGTTCGGCCATAACTCCATCATATATAGATGGATTTGCAAAATTCTTTTTTTGTTCGAAAGGGCTTTATTCCGAAAAGGTCCCATATAATTTTCATATAGATCTGATGATGACTTCCGGAGACAGACACCGGAACTCTTTAAAAAATGATAGCAAATCAACCGCGATTTCTGCTATCGCATAAATATGCATTTTTTGTTTGGAATTAGTGCGGGGTGAATACCACAACTAAAAATTTAAAAATAAAAACTTTTTTACAAAAAAAAACAACCGACTTCCTTAAAAACACTACAAAGTGAAAAATAACTTTAATTTCGGAAGTCGGTGGCAAAAAAACCATAAATACAGATCCTAAGACACCGACTTGCGAAATTAAAGTTATTTTTCACTTTGTAGTGTTTTTAAGGAAGTCGGTTGTTTTTTTTTTTGTAAAAAAGTTTTTTATACATCTACTATTACCATATTAGTATTCTCTACTATACTGTCTATACAATTTTTGCTATCGAGGGCAGGGCCTAGTGGTAACTATAATGTACATCTATTTTTAACCGACCTCAAAAAGGAGGAGGTTCTCAATTCGGATGTTTATATATATATTATTTTTTATGTATGTTCGGCCATAACTCCGTCATATATAGGTGGATTTGCAAAATTCTTTTTTTGTTCCAAAGGGGTTTCTTCCGAAATGGTCCCATTTAAATTTCATATAGATCTAATGAGTTCCGGAGACAGACACCGGAACTCTTTAAAAAATTACAGTAAATCAACCGCGATTTCTGCTATCGCATAAATATGTATTGTTTGTTTGGAATTAGTGCGGGATAGTAGATAACATAACTAAAAATAAAAAAAACTTTAGAGGTGTCAAGGGACACCCGGATGGAACGAAGTTCCTTTCCAGGATTCATAATAGTTATAATTTTTTTAATTATTTATTATGTACAAAAAACCTGTATACACTCAACAAAAATATTCTCTCTCTCCCTATCTCCTTCTCTCTCCCTCTTTCTCTACCTCTCTCTCCCTCTTTCTCTACCTCTCTCTCCCTCTCTCTCTCCCTCTCCCCCTCTCCCCCCTCTCCCCCTCTCCCCTCTCCCCCTCGCCCCCTCTCCCCATCTCCCCCTGTCCCCCTCTCCCCCTCTCCCACTCTGCCCCTCTCCCACTCTCCCCCTCTCCACCTCTCTCCCTCTCGCCCTCTCTCCCTCTCTACTCACAACAAAAAAAAGCAACAACATACAAAATATAAACGGTCGAATTGAGAAACCTCGTCCTTTTTTTGAAATCGGTTAAAGCATATCGTGACAACTTTTCGTAAGATTTTTTTCCGTCTAGCCCCCTTTCACAACGCGCGATAAGGAACTTCGTTCCAAAAATTCGGTAGTCGGTGGCATACAAATCCTAAGACACCGACTGCCGATATTAAAGTTGTTTTTCACTTTGTAGTGTTTTTAAGGAAGTCTGTTGTTTTTTGTTGTGAAAAAGTTTTTTATATATCTACTATTATCATTATTACTATTATCAACTATATTTTCTATATAATTTTTGCTATCGAGGGCAATGGTGGCCTAGTGGTAACGGCCGCGACATACGAGAAAATTATTTCATCACCACTGCTCTCAAAACGGTGAATGCAACTGGCACGTCTTAGAACCAAAAATTCGAAGACATGTGACATCTACCAACCCGTACTGGGCCCGCGTGGTGGATTATGACCCAATCCCTCTCACCGAGAGGAGGCCTGTGTCCCAGCAGTGGGAACATTATAGCTAATGATGATGATCATGGCTATTGTAACATTGTTGCAACAACGATTATAATCAAGCACTAGTAAGCACTACTGTTAGAGTTTTGACACGACCAACAGCGAGATCAGAACTGGCAACACCCACGAATTTTCTACAAATAAAAAAGTATATTAGACCCGCCATGTTTGTCATTTTCTATTACCTTGAACTGTGTACTTTAAAAATAAAAATAAGCTTTTCAAAATTGTTCATATTCATCATATTTAACTCAAAGAGATTCCTATAATATCATACATAAATACTTCATCAAATTTAACATAATTGAGAAATGTATAATTTTTCGTATGATTTCAAGAACAAATGCATTCATCAGTCATTTTTATCTAATGTCTCAATTATGTAAAAAATGGTCTTCTGGCTACGTAATAACAGGTGCACGGGTCGACGGATTAAATTAAGTTACGCTTGCCGCGGTTGGTCCGTGGATGGGTGACGATCATGACATACCAAGACCGTGACATTCCTTCGTGCCTTGGAAAGCCAGTTTAGCCGTTGGTCCCGACTGCCATTCGTCGATCTCTGACAGTCGTTACGCGTCGTCAGAAGCACGAAAGTCTGACAACCAGTCTTACCAAAGTGTATCGTAATATCCAGTAACTGGGGTGTGGAGGTCAGATAGGAGGTCACTCCATGTTTAATAGTGGCATTCAGCTGCATCCGGTTAGACTGGACGCCAACCCCAGCATAGTTGAGAAAAAGCTATTAGGCAGATGTTGATCTGAATATTAATTACTAGCTTCTGCCCGCGACTTCGCCGCGTAACATTTTTAGGGTTCCGCACCTCAAAAGGAAAAAGTGGAACCCTTATAGGATCACTTTGTTGTCCGTCCGTCCGTCTGTCAAGACCCTTTTTCTCAGGAACGCGTGGAGGTATCAAGCTGAAATTTATATCAAATACTCAAGCCTACTATCCCTTAGAGCTGTGAAAAATCAAACTTCTAAGCTAACGCAATCAAAAGATATAGCCGTTTATGCCGCAAATTTCCGAAAATTTTCGAAACTCGCAAGGGAATCAAAACCTAAAGGGTACTTCCAGTCGATCTAGAATTTTGAAATTTGGTACGAAGCAACGTCTTATAGCACAGATATAGGAAAAATTGCAAAAACCGTAAATTTTTAGTTACATCATATAATAAAAATATTTTTAATAATTTTAAACTTTCTACCCCTTTCCTCATGAACGTGTAGAGGTATTAAACACTATAGGTTTGTGCGGAACCCTCGGTGCGCGAGTCTGACTCGCACTTGGCCGGTTTTGCCCCCCTGACCCTTCTCGTCGCATCGAATTGCCTGCCAGATTTCGTCCATTTTTCGTTGCTGCTCCGCTGGTTTTGATCGTAGCGTAATGTTATATAGCCTTTCTCAATAAATAGGCTACCCAACACAAAAATATTTTTTCAATTCGGACCAGTAGTTCCTGAGATTACCGCGTTCAACCAAACAAACTCTTCAGTTTTATAAAATTAGTATAGATGTAAACAAAATAATATCAGATCTAAAATATTTTCAGTATATGGGTTATAATTATATCCTTCATAATTACAGCCGAAAGACGTCCACTGCTGGACAAAGTCCTTCCCCAATCACCGCCATTTCGACTGGTTCTGGGCTTCTCGCATCCAGCAGATTCCTTCAGCCTTCACCAATTCGTCTGTCTATCTTGTGGATGGCCTTCCAACGCTACGTTTTCCAGTACGTGGTCGCCACTCCAGAACCTTCCGGCCGCATCGGCTATCTGTTCTGCTAACAGTGTGCCCTGCCCACAGCCACTTAAGTTTAGCAATTCTTCGGGCTATGTTGGTTATCTTGGTTCTCCTACGGATCTCTCGGAATCGGAAATGAAGAGATATGTCCTTGATTTAAAACTAATTATCAATCAGTCATTTTAAGACATCATTGGTGAGTTACATTCTAAGCAATATCTATATGGAGGCGATCGGCAGCGGCTCTCGCGTCCGGCCCTGGTGCGAGCCATGGTACGGAGCGAGAGGGCATGGGAAGCCGTCACCTCCTTCTGCGAAGCAGTAATGCTCGTGAAGGAGGAGGCGGAGCGCGTGAGGGAGTGGCAGTCTCTGCGCCCTCACGTCCCTAGCCGCCGCAGGAGGAGACGCCCCGGGCGTCGGGAGTCGATAGCGGACTCCCGGCCACCGTAGGCGCGAACTTGCGGGTGGCGAGCAATAGGTAGCTCGCCGCCCGGTAAGGACCAGGCTCGGGTCGACGGCGCGTAGTGTTCCACGCGCGCCTCAAAGAGATGTCAGCAGCACTGAAGGGGTCTGCTAGGACCGATGCCTGTCAGAGTCGCGAGATTGTTCGAAAGAGATACCGTGACCCTGGCACATGGGCAACTGAACGAACACGGGTGGGTTTTAGTCAGTAAAAGTCTGACACGCCCTCCCGCTCCGCCCAGAGCGGGAGAAGTCATTTGATGATTTCCCAACCAAAAAAAAAAACTATATCTATAAAACTTTTTCTTTGGTTGTGCAAAATTCTGCAAGGTTTTTTCTAAACCTGTCAGAATATCTAAAAATAATAATTGACATTGAATTTCAAATGAAACTATCCAAGTTCATTAGGAACATTAATTTAATACAATATAATATATAGTCACACTTGATTTCCGCATATTTTATTTCCTACAACCGGATTTTTTTTTTACTCGTCTAACTAGCAACGTGTAACGAGTATTTTGTCGGTTTTTATTATTTCTATTGCCAGTAGTGTTTTGTTTTCATCCGAAACACAACACGTTCGAATTTTAAGTTTGTTTTATTTATTTGTTTAATTGTGTTTGCTGCTTCGAAGACTTAGTTTTAAATCTTTTTGTTTGGCCAGCGTTTTAAAAAGTCATTTTATTTAAATATTAAAAATGATTTGGCAGATATTTGTGGGTGTAATAATTATCTATTGTTTAGTGTTACGATGGAAAGCGAGGCATAGGATAAAGTTTTCGAATTTATTCAAAAATAGTATAAAATCGTTGCCGGTGCTTGGACATTCGTTCTGGTTCATTAAATGTAAAACTGATATTGGTAAGTAATTTTTATTAATCATTTATTTATCCTATTCTGATGGATTTTCGAAAAATCCGGCATTATACATTATCTATATCATAAAAGGAACTCTGTCCAAAATGTCACCTATCTAGGTACAAGGGTTGGGGCGGGGCGTTGATGAGTCAAACATTGGGTGAGATAAGACTTGGCTTTTAATGTGTATTGTCATTGACATGAAACATGATCATGTCTTTCAAGTAATTATAATAATCTATATATTATAGGTATTCTACATAATATTGTAAATGGCCTAGGTGCAAAGACTAAATAGTCAAAGGCACGCAACTTCGAAATTCAAAATTAATTACTATTTTACAATTCGCTTGTCAATGGCGGAATGTATGTAGATTAAAATATGGTTCGCGATCGTTACAAATATGGCTAATAGAATTATAATCATTAGAATCGGTAATACCGCCTTTTTAGATTTGGCCTCAATTGTCATGATTTCATGAAATAGTAATTCAATAGGGTGATATGAACTTAGAAAGATGTATTGATATTTTTTTATGATTATTATTCTTATAGAATATATTTGTTACTGAGACGAATTATATTTAGATCCATATGCAATCAGATACTGACCTGTGAATTAAAAAAAAACGTAAGATAATTTTAATTTCGCAGGCTACCCTGCTATTTCACTTTAATTCCATCTTTTTAATAACTTTTCTTTGCGAATATTCCTAGGCTCACGATGAAACGAGCGACAACCTTAACAAAGCGGCTAGGTTTAAACTGGATGCAGAAAATGGATAGCTTGCGATAGGTTTAACTGATTGATTGAACCATAGTCCTAAAAGTCACAAATTTAAACATGGTCTAAACATTGTTCAGCACATATCATAATGATAGATCCCCCAACGTGGAAATGTATCGTTGTTACGTAGAAAATGCGATGCCCACCTACACGGTTAAAAACTATGGAACAACAAACTTTTGTTGAAAATCGACGAAAAATTTTAACGCGCTTGTGGGTCTAGAATCGAGTATTGAATTAATGATACCAATTGAACAGAGAAGGAGGAAAATACATTTATTTGCAGTAAACGTAACACAAAGAAAAAATATAAAGACAAAAAGTACAAGTTGGGCTACAGTTTAGGCTTCGATGCCCCTTACATCCGGTACATTGGCCGTCCTTACTGTATTGTAGAATTTTTGTGAAAACCATTGCTTATTGTATTCCAGATCGATGGAGGTTATTGGAGATGTTCAGTCGAGAGGCGCTGAACCAAGGCGGCCTGACGACTTCATGGAACTTGAGCAGACTTTTTCTCCGTAAGTACTAACTTATTGTGCCTTAAATACATCTATACGTAAGGATATTATAAAAAGGTAAATTCTGTTTGTTTGTATGTCGGGGGTGATTTGTAGACCTATCACTAGATGGACATTAAAACATATTTTTGCATCTGATAGCCCATTTTTATTTTTTTTGAAATGTTAAAATTAGGGTATTTAAAAAAGAATTTGACTTAAAAAAGAGGATCTGGTGTCAGAAAACCTGTAGTGACCTGATTGATTTTAAAGCATAAAGTTGCTTAAGGATCAATCCCATCACGCCACCTTCAAATCAAAGAAAAGCAAGAAAATTAAAGTGCTTTTCTAAACAGCAACATTAAAAACTAGTGAAAAGAACAAAAACATAACATCAAACCTTTTTTCCCCGAACGGTTGGGCAGAGGTGTATCTACAGTACACCCACATTTCGATATTTATATTTAAGTTCCATGTAATAGGGGGCGAGACTATCACTATCAACTGGGCATTAATCCAGAATCCGGGGTGTTCTACCTGGAACTTCTCAGTCATCATCATCATCATCATTTCAGCCGTAAGACGTCCACTGCTGGACTTAGGCCTCCCCTAATTTGGGGGGCTTTGCCATAATCGCCACGCTTGGCAGGCGGGTTGGCGATCGCAGTATGGTGGTAAAATGCATAGAGAACGCTGCTGCCCATTCTCTAGTAAGTCCCTTAGTCGCCTTTTACGACACCCACGGGAAGAAATGGGGTGGTGTTATTCTTTACGTCCGGCACCACGCGGTAACTTCTCAGTACAAATAATATATTATGTTTTTCTTAATTTTCCAGTTGTAGCCGATCCCGTGGTAGCAGAGTGTGTGATGAAGCATTGCCTTGAAAAGGACGATTCAATGAAACTGACGCTGTCTCTTGTTGGTAACGGCAGCGCTGTTGCTGATGGTAAGGAAACCCTGAAATTAAGATAATATGTATAACAACACGCCTGTAATTCCCGAAGAGTTAAGCAGCGTTACAGCCACATTTTGCTAATGTTTTATTAGCATGCGAGCCTATTATTTCAATCATAATAATAATAATTATTATTATTATTATTGCAATCAACTAAGCACAAATCCAGGCTTCGAACTGCTACAGAGAAATTCCAGGTGGACAAACCCAATAACACTACCCTATGCTGGAAACGACAAGGACCTAATACTCACCAGTAGCGCTTGTGACCACTAGACCAACAAGACAACGGTTCACTTTAAAGCGGAGGCCACACTGAGGTGAAATTCATACAGAGTGCGGGACGTGACTAGGTCTCGCGACTATTCCCGTCCGTTTGAACTTCCTATACAAGTTCACACAATCGGCGTGGCCGAATTTGGTCCCGCGTACGCGTATCATTATTTCAGCCATAACGTGTCTGTCCACTGCTGCATAGGCTTCTCCCAATTTGGGGGACTTTGCCATAATCGCCACGCTTGGCAGCCGGATTGGAGATCGCAGTATGGTGGTAAAATGCTTAGAAAACACTGTTACCCATTCTCGAATGAGTACCTAAGTCGCCTTTTACGAGGGGTGATGTTATTCTTTACCTTCGGTAGGTATCACACGGATGGTTCGTCTTGCAGTTACAGAATAGATATGCTGGATTTGGCAATTTCGACATCACGACCACGTTATGGCGAATTGATGATAATTTGGGAAAGTCTTATGAATTACTGCTGGACATAACTCTTCCTCTAAGCAACGGGTAGTCTTTCCGTTGATGACGATGAAAGTTACTCTGGAAAACATATTCAGGATTCATCATTTCAGCCGACAGACGTCCACTGCTGGACTTAGGCCTCCCCCAATTTGGGGGGCTTTGCCATAATCGCCACGCTTGGCAGGCGGGTTGGCGATCGCAGTATGGTGGTAAAATGCATAGAGAACGCTGCTGCCCATTCTCTAGTAAGTCCCTTAGTCGCCTTTTACGACACCCACAGGAAGAAATGGGGAATTCAGGATTAGTATAAATTAATTAGCCAAAAGTTAATTTATTACAAGGCCATCCTACGGTGTGGTACTTAGGTATTCATACGAAGGTTTTTCTTTGCCGAATCACGTCAATGAATAACCTTCAGGTGAATAGGTAAACATTAGCCATAACATTAACTAAAAATACAAAAAAAAAAAAACATTATTCAAAGTTAACTAAACGACTAGAAACAAAATATTGTTTCTGAAAAATATCCATATTTCAAACGCAAATAGAGATAGTTAAATTATTATAATTTATTCTGCAAAATCTTCTTGTTCTGTGTCAGCCACTGTCCATTTATATTTTCGATAGAATATTAATTTCGAAATTGTTTAATTTTGTTTATTATGGGCACCTATCCCAGTGTTGTCTTTTTATCACAAAGGGCAACTGGTAGAGCCTGTTACTATCGTGTGGCATTAATTGCTTCTATGTACAGTACTGTACCATCATCATTATCTCTCTAGCCTTTTCCCAGCCATATTATATACTGTATATGAAGTTTGTATAAATAAATTTTGTACACCCTATTAAAATCCTCAGTCGTAGTCGTAGTGCCTTTGCTGAGACAATCTGCCTAGTTTTATCCCAACTATGTTGAGATCGACTTTCAATCTAACCGAATGCAGCTAAATACCAGTATTTTATATGGAGCCATTGCCTAACGGACCTCCACAACCGACTTAGTAGGTAACACGATACCCTTTGGAAATTTCGGGTTGTTGCCTGTTGACGACCCGTAACGACTGTTTAAAATTCAGGTATGACAGCAGGTATTCAGGTATGTTAGCGGATTTAACACTAGAAGCGCTGAACATACCGACTGAGATAAATTTGGATAAAAAAATATGTATATTGCAATTACGTTGCCGAAGTCTCGTATAAATAATGATCATTTTTCATGAAAAGTCATAAAAGTTAAGATTATATGCATAATAAAATATTAATTAGAGCAGGAAGAATATCGAAATGGGTCAAATTTGGGACGCCCGCACTTCTTGTGTTAACTTGCTTTACGAGGCACGGAGGGATACACCACATACTGTGGTGTATGTACATATGACAACCCACCCACAATCCGACTACGGCCAGCGTAGCTTTACCTGATAAGGCTCTTATTACTAAACCGAACTATATGACCGACAACACATACAAAACCTGAAGCTGACGGCCATGTTTTTGGAATAAATAGTGTATAATACAAAATAAATAATCTATTTAAAGTGAAATAACATTGACTTTTTCTGATTTTCAACATGGCAGTTAACGTGATAATAACTTTTTATTCGAATCAGTGTGTTAATCTTTCTCTATACGTTATCCACAGTACCAATCTGGCGTCCTCGTCGCAAGGTCCTGGTGCCAACCTTCAGTCCTAAGAACCTGCAGAAGTTCTCCGAGATATTCTCGAAACAGAGCGTGATCATGGTGGAACAGCTGGGCAAAGAGGCAGGAAAAGGAAACTTCTCCTTGTCTAAATATATTATGGCGTATGCTATGGATTCTGTTTGTGGTAAGTTATTTAAGAGCCTGAGACTTTATTCATTTTATTATGTAATATCTGTTTTGAATCTGCTGTCAGCTCTACAGCTAAAGACTAAGCTGGACTTTTCTCTATTCGTTCCTGTAATTCTGACAGATAACTTGATCATTAAAAATAATACTGTATTTTCCATTGTATTTATCAGGTAGGTACATATACTTAGTAAGGTTTGACGAAAAAGCTAATTTACCAAAAAATATCTTTGTATCAATACGAGAAGCAAAAACTTTATACCCCTTTTAACGGAAATTACGCAGATTGAAAGGTATAAAATTTGGCATGGTTAAAGTTTTTACAGAGGAGTGCAGAAAGCTAATATTTTTACACGCTTTATATTAGCTTCACTTGTATGTTTGTATGTTTGTATATTTGTATGTTTGTTTGTAACCGACTCCTTATAGTGCGATTTTGACCCACTTTAAACGACCAGATTTCATTCAAACTTTGCACACCTGTCAAGGACTGATGACAATGCAATAATTTCATAAATTTGTGCCATTATCCTTGCCAGGGTTACCAGGACAGCAAAAAAACTGTCACAAACTACGCTGACATACGTCTCAAAATTCGAAATACCCTAAAAAATAGAAAATAAATAATAGTTTAAAAAAACTAAAAAACACGCTTCCATGGAAAACCAAACTAAAAAGTACAAAATAATGGAAAAAAAGCGTGGGGTGCCTGATATCAATAAAAAAATACCTTAGAAGCACCCCACGCTTTTTTTCCATTATTTTGTACTTTTTAGTTTGGTTTTCCATGGAAGCGTGTTTTTTAGTTTTTTTAAACTATTATTTTTTACACAATAATTCATTAAAAATACGTTAAGTTCTAAATGAATTCAGTATAGTCAATTTTCGACCACTGGGCGACCAACTAGTATCCATAGTTTTCGGGACATATTAAACAATACTCGTACGTACTTAAGCATTGATTAAGCGACTATCGGTCAAGACAGAGTCGTTCAAATTTAGTCAATAACAAATAAGGTTTGGAGAACTTGGAACTTGGTGGAATAGGGCATCACCCGCAAGGCTATAAAAAGTTATTTATTTTTGCAACAAATTCATTTAAGGCCTCTTTAATAGAATATAATCTTATAGGTAGTATATTTGCATTAAAACATGGTCCAATAATGATATAATATTAGGATTATGATCTTCATGTCGCGCCATAGACTGGCATACATAATACTTTAAAGAAAATAGTAGAATAAATAATAACAGTGTAGTCCACAGGTCATAATACACTACGATATTTTTTCAACAAAATATTGCAAAAAGAAGAATTTCAACAAAATTAACATTGATTTTCAGAAACAGCCCTTGGCATCACAGCCAACGCCCTACAGAATCCGAACCAGAAGGTGTTAGGAGCATTCACGGGGTCCTGCCAACTGATCTCTGACCGCATCATAAAGCCGTGGCTACATTTAGATCCAGTATACAAGCTGACGGCAGACTATACACAGTTCATGGCCTACAACGATGTTATATCCGAGTTTATTAATGAGGTAAGTTTATAAAATTATTTAGGGGTGTTCAACAAAAAGTGTGTATTGGGTGGGAAGTAATCAAGTGACGTCTCCCGCTCTGAGTGGAGCAAAAGGGCGTGTCAGACTTTTACTGAGTGAAACCCACCAGTATTCCTTAAGTTGCCTATATTCCAGCGCCAAGGTAACTCTTTTGAACAAATCTCGTGACCCTGGCAGGCATCGGTCCTAGCGGACCCCTTCAGTACTGCTGATATCTCTTTGAGGAGCGCGTGGAATACAACGCGCTGTCGACCCGAGACTGGTTCATACTGGGCGGCGAGCTACCCATTGCTCGCCGTCTGCGTGCTCGTGCGCTCGTCTGCAACCGACTCCCGACGCCCGAGGCATCTCCTCCACTATTTGAACACCCCTGAGATGATCGATGTTCGAGATAGAATGTGTGCAAGAAAAACTGTGAGGCACTAAAATACAATACGCTATTAAGGTGACATACAAAAATACAAAATAATTGATTGGTCAATTAGCATTTACATTACGTTTGGACATGTTAGGAGCCTCCTTTTAAGCAAACAATGCCTGTATTAGGGGACTCTGCTCTTCCGTATCATTGCCGTGCTAACTGTGAGTAAGTAAAATATAATAAAATACAGTAAACCGTGGTTAATTCAGGTGGATGATCTTAATGTAGGTAATTCAAATAAAGATCAAATTCATATTCTGATTATTCGTCATGAGTTACACTTCAATTTTCACACGTTATCTGGAAAATCTATACATCAATGGAAACCCCAAAACCTAGTACCGTATTTATTGTAACGTAAGCGACGAGAAATTTGACTCTAAATAATCATTTTTTATCTCAGAGGTCTGACAGAAAATTATCACTGACAAACGTAGAACGCGTCTTAATCTTCGGAAAAACCGTATTATACACAACATAACATTAAACATGTCTTCGCCGAAGGTTTTGCAGATATACATACCCAAAAAAAGAAAGTATCTCTCTAATCACCATAACAAACTTAGCCTGAAGCTAACCAGACATCATTATACACAGAAAATAAATTAAATCTTTTATATCGTAAATTGTAGCGCCTACAGCTATTCTTACGGCAAACTGTTGTGGATAGACTAAGCATGTATCTGTGTTTTCTCTAATTGTTTGTTTTTTCACGTGTTTACAGTGCATCCGAGACAAACGTAGAGAAATAGCCAAAACAATTATCCTAAAAACGACGATGAAGGTAAGAGATTCGTGAATTAATTATTTAAGAAAAAACGTATTTTTAACGAAATCATTTGTTGCTAAATTGTATGCCACAGGCAAGTTATATGTGAGAGTAGTGGTGGCACAATAGTATCGACCCCGAATTACGACTTGTACGTCATGAGTTCGAACCAGGGCAGGCACTTAACTTTTTGTATTCGATTTCATCACCACTGTACTCAAAAACGGTGAAGGAAAACATAAAAAAAAATCAAAATACCCATATCAATTAATTTCAAACATGCAGTATCCACAAACCCAAACTGGGCCCGCATAGTAGAATATAACCCCCGCCTTCTTATGAGGCCTTTCTCCCAGCAGTAGGAACATTATGGGCTGATTATCCAGGACTTGTATCATTTAAATAGAGCATTATTATAAAAGAGTACTATATTAAGCAAATTTCTACCACTTTTCAGAAGACGACCGCTTCAAAACCTTCCTAGAACTCATGATCGAGTCCTCTGGAGGAGACAAGGGGTACAGCGACACAGAACTTCGAGAAGAAACAGTGGTACTCTTCACAGCTGGTACAGACACATCTACACTTGGATCTTCATTCACCAGTGTGCTGTTAGCAAGACATCCTGAAGTGCAGGAGAAGGTTTATCAGGAGTGAGTATCTGATCACTCTGGAGATAATACTTGTTATTACTAGAACCATATAGATCATGTTAGGGCAGACAGCAATTCTATATTGTGAAATCATTTCAAAACTAAGTCATTTCGCCTTTACTGATAACGTATATTTATCCTACTTCTGATACAGTCGATGTCTTACCCTGACTGGGCACCTTTAATAATAAGGGCAACTACTGGATAGCCTGGCTAAGCAGCCGACATCCTTGTAGGTGGACGTATGAACAAATATTAATAAAAAAGAAAATTAACTTCACTATTAGCATGTAGATTGCATGCTATTTATTGACAAAGTGGCCACAAAAATTAGGTGACTTGGTGACGTGTTTGCCTTTTTTATCTTTTTTTTTTTGGATGGGAATTCATCAAATGACTTCTCCCGCTTTGGGCGGAGCGGGAGGGCATGTCAGATTTTTACTGACTAAAACCCACACGTGTTCCTTAAGTTGCCCATATGCCAGGGCCACGGCATCTCGTTTGAACAATCTCGCGACCCATTCATTCGCACCTTCCATTTACATAAAAAACAGTAACTCTAAGGCAATCAGTATGCGGTCTTAGCAATTGAAGAAAGAAATTATAAAATAATAAAAAATAAAAAGCCTTATATTTCTTGCCAACCTTAACTAGTTTACACAGTAGAGAATGAAATAAAACTTAAACTAAGTGTTAGTAATTATTATCTAAGCTATGTTAAAGTGCATTTATATAATATTATTGATTCCTAACCATACTAAATTGTACCGTGTGGTGCCGGACGTAAAGAATAACACCACCCCATTTCTTCCCGTGGGTGTCGTAAAAGGCGACTAAGGAACTTTCTAGAGAATGGGCAGCAGCGTTCTCTATGCATTTTACCACCATCGCCAACCTGCCTGCCAAGCGTTGCGATTATGGCAAAGCCCCCCAAATTGGGGGAGGCCTAAGTCCAGCAGTGGACGTCTTATGGCTGAAATGATGATGATGATACTAAATTGTAATTTTTTATTCTGCAAGAACCCCTCTACAGGTGAAGGCCTCCTTCAAAGTTATCCAGTCTTCTCTAGACTGGGCTGATTTTATCCAGTTTGTTCCAGCTACCTTTTTTAGATCATCTGCCCATCTAGCGTAGGGTCTCCCCTTCTTACGTGTTCCATGGGGGCCCTGCCACTCTGTTACGAAAGAAAGAAATTATCAAACTTAATTTATCTTATCAACAGGCTAATAGATGTTTTTGGCGACTCGAAGCGACCCGTCACATCTGAAGACCTAACGCGTCTGAAGTACATGGATGCTGTGGTCAAGGAGAGTCTGCGACTATATCCACCAGCACCAACGCTATTGAGGAAATGTGACGAAGACGTTGTACTTCGTAAGTCTAAACCATATATAGGATTTTATAACAAGTTTAATTATTCTAACCTTAAGAAAAATTTACAAATTGGTAAAATAAAGTATACTAACTACAATATCATCGAAATAAACAGCAAGTCTGCAGAAATATCGATCCCTATCGAAGCGTTGTGGTCACATATCTTAAACACATCACAAGCTTATTAACGATTCCATGGAAGAAATAAATAATGCAAATCTCTTTTAGCTACATAGTCAACAATGGTTTATCCGATAGTATATTTTGACTAAAATTAGTAAAAGTAAGGATATGAAAAAACCACTAGTGGCCTAGCAGTAACCACCACGAGTTATTTTTGGTATGTCATGGGATTGAAAACTGAGCAAGCACTTTACGTTAGGTAATTCAAATCATCAACAATTTTCTCATAACTTTCGCTTAAAAACATAGTGAGAAAACTGACATGTCCAACAGAACCAAAAATCAAAGCAAAGTTGACAACGTACCGCCAATCCGAACTGGGGCCATGTAGTGTAGTGTAGTAGTAGTAATCCACTTTAGCACTACGCTACTTTTTACCTAGGGGAGCCCTGTGCCCTACCAGTGAGAATATGCTGATTGCGTTATAACAAAATCTAAAAGTAATAATGATAATGTATGCTTGTGTGATTTTTGTTAGTTTCCACGTGTCACATTCAGTGAAAATATTTTTTTGTTTTTCTTACGTCTTTCTATTTTTCTACGTTCTTTTTTCCAGCCTCAGGAGTGACGTTACCAGGAGGCACAGGCATCGTGTTGAGCTTGTTCGCAACCCACCGCAACCCTCGCTACTGGGGAGATGACGCCGAGCTGTTCCGACCTGAACGGTTCATCGACACGCAGCTCAAACATCCAGCTGCTTTCTTGTCCTTTAGCTATGGACCTAGGAATTGTATAGGTGAGTTTATAAATCATCATCATCATCATCATCATTTCAGCCGTAAGACGTCCACTGCTGGACTTAGGCCTTCCCCAATTTGGGGGGCTTTGCCATAATCGCCACGCTTGGCAAGCGGGTTGGCGATCGCAGTATGTAGTAGTTTTTTTTTTTTTGTGTGTAGTAGTTTATAAATAGGCGTGGCAATCTAGAATTGATTTGAAAAAAGAAACCGAGTTCTCGATTCATTTATGAAAATCAAAAACTTGTTTTTTATAAATCGTACATTTTGTTTTGTGGTGTTTATTTTATCCGTTTAGTGCCGGACTAAAAGATTAGTACCACCCCATTTCTTCTAGTGGGTGTCGTAAAAGGGGACTAAGTGAGTTAGTAGAGAATGGACAGCAGCGATCTCTATATATTTTAAAAATCATACGGCGATCCCCAACTCCCCTGCAAAGCGTGGCGATTATGGTAACCCCCACATTGAGGGGCTTTATGTACAACAGTGGAAGTCTATCGGCTGAAATGATGATGATGATGACCATTTGATAAAATGTTAACACTTACATGTTAATAATATTTTAAAAACTACACGAGGTTGATGTTTAGCAGAAACATGGAAACGAACTCAGGAAGTCAAATTGTCTTTTGAAGTACAGACATAATCTTGGTCAGAAACTTGTTGAAGATCATGTAGATTTATATCTAAATTAGTCTTTTTGTGAAAACCTGAAGGGTTAATCTGAAGATCCGAATTCACCGATCTTTAAGACCTTTTTATCACGAGAAGGAAAGACAGGTGAAATTGAAACCGATGATTTTTCACCAAAAATTATAGTAATGGTTGTAATTATGATTTATTTATACAGGGTTACTGATAACTCGACGTATTCCTTGCAGGACGTCATAGTAGGGTTAAAATGCAACAAATTAAACCACCAAATGTTCTACCGAAATTCAGTAGTTTTTGAAATAGTTAAGAGTTTTAGTTTTTTTATGAAAAATCCCAGATTAAATCATTTGAAACCATATTAAAAATGATTTACGGCGCGACTGTACTGAAATTTAAGTTATTATCATAGTTGACGCCGTAGCAGACCTTTGTTCATAATTAAAAGTTCAATAATGCCTAAAACTTTGGCAAATATTACTAACCAAACATTTAATTTTTTGTAATTTTTGCTATTACTTCATGAAAAATGTAGTCTAGTGCAAAAAAAATATACTACACCTGGTGTACAAATTACTAGGAAAATATCCTTGTCTTATCAGTTATTCAGAAAGGTTTGATTGTCAATACTTTTGCATGTGTGCCAGGGAAGGGAAGAGTTTTATGGGGGGCAGGTAAAATTGCGAGACGGTCAACCTATTGTTTCGTATTCGTATTATTCGTAGTTTTTACCTGCGCTTGAACTCCAACCACTCGGGGAGCTTTGTGATTGGTCGCTATTGTTCTCTCGGCATGACAGGGGGTGCGATTTTGCAAAATTTGGTCGTCAGCGTTAGTTAGTTTCAACTCTACGTCGCGCAAACTCGTGTTTTGTTACTGGCTATTTCCTTAACTGTTGCTGCGTATCTTGCTCTTGTGCTGTGCTGTGCCTTCATAAGCGCTGACTATGGCTGCATATTCTAATCCTGAATACGCTGACATAATGTACTGTTACGGACTTTGTGACGGTAACGCTGCTGAGGCGCGGCGAGAATATCAACTTCGCTTTCCAAACCGCCGACTCCCCCACGTTAGTGTCTTAGGATCGACTAATCGGCGAATATCTGAAACTGGCAGCGTCCAAAGAAGCAGGCAAGTTGACACTGGTCGTTCCCGGAGATACACGGCTGAGGACGAGGAGCTTATTCTTCAACGTTTTATTGACGATCCTAACACATCGACAAACATCGTAGCGCGTGAGCTTGGTATGTCACAGTGGAAAGTCTGGTCTGTAGTTCACTTGTCAGGCCGACGTCCATACCATTACCAACCAGTCCAGTCATTAGAAGAAGGAGATCCGCGGAGACGGCTTGAATTGTGTCGTTTTATGCTAAGTGCCGACGCCGACAGCGAAAACTTTTTAAAAAACATTCTGTGGACCGATGAGTCATGTTTTGATCGTGATGGTATCACAAATTACCACAACTTACATTACTGGGCACCGAAAGCAGAAACAAACCCTAAAAAACTGAAACCAACCGCATCCCAGCGAAGGTTCTCGCTTAATGTTTGGATGGGTATTATTGACGACAAATTAATTGGCCCACATTTTTTACCCGGAACACTAAATGGGGAACTTTATGAAGATTTCCTCAGAAATCATTTATCAGCACTGCTCACGGATGTACCGGAAGAAAGAAGAGCAAACATGATTTACCAACATGACGGATGTCCAGCCCACTTCCGAATCACAATTCGACAATTGCTGGATGAAAACTATCCAAACCGATGGATAGGGCGCGGTGGGCCGATTCCGTGGCCTGCACGAAGCCCTGATCTGACGTCGCTAGACTTTTACGTCTGGAGTCATATAAAAGATCTAGTTTATGTGACCCCAGTAAATTCAATTGAAGACAACTAAGGGAGAGAATTACAAATGCGGCGGACCAGATGAGGGCAACAATCACCTCAAGAATAACAAAAACCGAAGTAAGGAAGCGAATAAGAACATGTATTCGAAACCGAGGGCAGCACATCGAACAAGACGTGTGAAATGTGTGTAATTAAAGTTTTAAATATTGATTAAAAAGAATAATAATGTTCAAGATTTTGTTTTTGATTTTTCGAATAATCACCTTTTTGTGAAACGCACGCTTGTACTAAATCAAAAACGATTTTCATAATGTAGTCCATGATTTTGTATTAACTTTCATACCATTTTGGATAGCTGATAAGACAAGGATATTTTCTTAGTAACTTGTACACCAGGTGTAGTATTTTTTTTTTTTTGCACTAGACTACATTTTTTATGAAGTAATAGCAAAAATTACAAAAAATTAAATGATTTGTTAGTGATATTTGCCAAAGTTTTAGGCATTATTGAACTTTTAATTATTAACAAAGGTCTGCTACGGCGCGCGGCGTCAACTATGATAATAACTTAAATTTCAGTACAGTCGCGCCGTAAATCATTTTTAAATTGGTTTCAAATGGTTTAATCTGGGATTTTTCATTAAAAAAACTAAAACTCTTAACTAATTCAAAAACTACTGAATTTCGGTAGAACATTTGGTGGCTTAATTTGTTGCATTTTAACCCTACTATGACGTCCTGCAAGGAATACGTCGAGTTACCAGTAACCCTATAAGGTACTCCAACGACTTCTTCACTAATAACATGTTACTTATTACTAACTTATATCTATTAGTATGGTGAATTTGTCACTTAAAGAAGTACACAGCTTACACATAAATAAAAAATACATACAAATTTTTAAAACTATTTGAGATTCGGAATAAACTATTTGTGTTACAATGAAAGATAAATAACAGCTACTTAACCACAGGAAGACAGTATAAAAAAAACAACATCAGATTTACTTAAATAATAGATACCTACTAGTTTAATTTTGGAATGATTGAGGTTTTACAATAAATGTGTTAGTTTATTAGTTGTTGAAAATAACCACTGTAATTCCTTTGTCCCCAGGCTACCGCTACGCAATGATGTCAATGAAGACGGTACTAGCAACTCTTCTTCGACAGTACAAAGTGTTACCAGTCTCGAAAATGGATTTAGGAAAACCTTTAGAGTTAAAGTATGATATCATGTTGAGAGCTGCCGACGATTTCCAGGTCATATTGGAAAAAAGAGTTTGAATAATATAAATTAAAATGTGATTCTGGGCAGTATTAGATAATTCTGTAAAAACATAGTCAGTAAAGTCAGAGAAATCAATTGTTTATCAACTTGACACAGTAAGTCAAGTCACCTAGCCTTTTAAACAACTGTCAAAAATGACAGATATGATTTGAATAAACGAACAATTTACAGTTATTTTACCTCTAACAGCAACAATCAAACAGCAACCTTACCATGAGGAGAATAAACATCACTATGAAATTGACGGACTTGTTAGCGGCGGGTTCTTACCCAAAAGCAACCTTGTTTTATAACAACAAAGATCACTTTTATTTTGATAGTGACGAAAATTATAGTCAGATTGCGAAACAATTAATTTTCCTGACTTTATTTAATTAGTCGTTGATTTAGTTCCTATTTTACTGTTGTTTTTGTTTTCTAATGTTAAACATCAAAGCAGCATTTGGATTGATTGATTTCTTAAATATGTATTACATTACTGTTATTTTTGTTAACAATAAATAATTAAAAATACTTTTATTATTTAATTCGTCTGTAAGATGTAAATTCCCCATTTAGACTTAGAACCAATAATATAGACCACAGATTAGCAAAGTTACAGAAATGTGAGTGGGATAGCAGGCAGTGGATTCAGTTTGTATTGCCTATCTTGGTAGGCTGTAAATATATACTCATTTGGTTCGATGACACGTCGACAAGATACGATGCTATTAGTACCCTGGGAATCAGGTTTGTTAAGTAATACGTTCTAATTTAGAATAGGTCGATGTATTGCAAATGTGTGTAAGAGAGAGAGTGAAAATCAACAATATAATTACTGTCAAAAATGGAGGCTTTTAGAAATAAAAAGGAAAAATAATATTGATGAAATCAAACCAAAAAACAAAACATTGCTTTTCCATAATCAAACCCAGTTCTTGAACCCTGGAGTAAAAGCACACAGCCAACAAAAAATTACCACCTTACATGTTCATTCCAATTCTCCTTTTTCCCATAATAATAAGGTTGCTTATCACGCCACTTATTGGCGATGGTATAATGGTACAATGGCTACAGTTCCGGACATCAGAAGTCTAGTAGTTCCCGACAAGGCAAGTTGCTATTTAATTCAGGACAGGGGTGCTGCAGCCTCAGTCAGTATTTTGGTATTGGAATTTATTATTGAAGGCGGTCTAAGACTGTGTAGGACAATATCGTAAGGAAACCGGCATCTTCTAGAAATTTGAAGACACGTGAAATCTGGCAATCTGCACTGAGGTGGATTACGGACCACTCTCTCTCACAGAGAGGAGGCCTGTGTCCCAGCAGTGGGAACATTATAGACTCATTATGTAATGAGATGGTCAGAAGACATACAGAAAACAAAACTGACCAAGTGCGTGTCGGATCACGCACAATAATCCGTAGGTAGTTAAGGTGAATTTACTGCAAAAACTAACTTTTAACTTTAATATGCTTAAAAAATCATGTCATCCCATACATTGATATACGACACCATCAATTCCCTAACTGTAAATGTAAATTGGAAATCGCAAAACAAAAAACTATGACTGATTTTCGGAGCTACCTACTTCCTTTCCTTGTGCTGTGTGAAATTGCTTCTTGCCTATCGTGATTCCATGTCATCAGGAAGTGATTTGCGTCAGTGTCAAAAAATTACCGAAATGTCGGTTTTGTTATTACGCTGACTTAGAAGCAATTTTTTTAGAGCTCCAAGAGACCGTAGCCCTACATATTTGATATCAATTTTAACTTGATACCCCACGCGTTGCTGAGAAAAAGGGTTTTGACATACTGATAGACAGACAGAAGAACCACAACCAGATCCTATAAGGGGTCCGTTAAGGGTTCTTTCCTTTTGAGGTACGGAATCCAAAAAAAAAAAACCGGCCAAGTGCGAGTCGGACTCGCGCACCGAGGGTTCCGTACAAACCTGCAGGTCATCATCATCATCATTCGTCATCATCGTTTATGAAATTAAATGTTTTTTTTTTTAATTTTTATATTTGAGTTGACTGAATGAAAGGTAAATTGTGGTTTACGATTTATGACGTATTAAAAAAAAACTACTTACTAGATCTCGTTCAAACCAATTTTCGTTGGTAGTTTTCATGGTAATGTACATCATATATTTTTTTTAGTTTTATCATTCCCTTATTTTAGAAGTTACGGGGGGGGGGGGGACACACATTTTACCACTTTGGAAGTGTCTCTCGCGCAAACTATTCAGTTTAGAAAAAAATGATATTAGAAACCTCAATTTCATTTTTAAAGACCTATCCATAGATACCCCACACGTAAGGGTTTGATTAAATTTTTTTTTTGTGTTTCAGTTCTATGTATGGGGAACCCCAAATATTATTGTTTAAAAAAAAAATGATATTAGAAACCTCAATATCATTTTTGAAGACCTATCCATAGATACCCCACATGTATGGGTTTGATGAAAAAAAAATTTTTGAGTTTCAATTCTATGTATGGGGAACCCCAAATATTATTGCTTTTTTTCTATTTTTGTGTGAAAATCTTAATGCGGTTCACTGAATACATCCACTTACCAAGTTTCAATAGCACAGCTCTTATAGTTTCGGAGAAAAGTGGCTGTGACATACTCGGACAGACAGACAGACAGACAGACAGACAGACAGACAGACAGACAGACAGACAGACAGACATGGCGAATCTATAAGGGTTCCGTTTTTTGCCATTTGGCAACGGAACCCTAAAAAGAGATCTTGCCAAGATCATGTTATGCCTGTTATGCGTTTCTCGTATAAACATTAAACATATTCAAAGGAAACGAACCATCAAAGTAATAGACAGGCTTGTTCCAGAGTGCGCAAGAGCTTGTTCTGTGTGGTGCCGAACAGAAAGAATAACACCATCCGAACTCTTCCCGTGGCCGTCGTAATAGATGACTAAAGGAGAATGGGCAGCAGCGTCCTCTATGCATTTTACCACCATTCTGCGATTTCCAACCCGCCTACCAAGCGTGGCGGTTATGGCAAACCGCCTTGAGGCTTATGTCCAGCTGTGGCCTCCGTCTTTCAGCTGAAATGATGATTATGATGATCGTGTGCAAGACGTACATAGTCTTGTAAAAATATTTATATGTATGGCTCACAAAAGGTATTTACAAGGCAGATGTGAGTGGAAACACTGGGAGGGGACGCCCTAGGAGGACATATAGGGACCTTATTGGTGATGTTCTTCAGAAAGGTCACGTGCGTAGTACTCGCAACCGGCGTGGGTGTATGACCAATTGTATGAACCTAAACGAGGCAAAGGAGTGTGTAGAGATCGTAGCAGGTGGCGTTCCGTGGTTTCTGCCTACCCCCATGGGAAAAAGGCGTGATTCTATGTATGTATGTATGTATTTATATGTATAGTGTATATTGTATGAGGAATGATACTAAAAAGAAAGGAGGGAACGGTAGCGTGACGGTTGATAGGGGAGAAAAGTGGAACAAAACGTGTTGCACCGACCCCAAGACACATGGGACAAGGGCAGAAAAAATATGATTTTATCATAATTTATTTTATTTTAATTATTCGTATGTATTCGTGATTTAGATATTACTTGCGGAGTTCAAACTTAACTACTTACGGCAATTATTAAACCCATTCAAATAATAAATTCTATCAGTACAGAAACGGACCTCACGTACTTAATTTTTTTTTAATAGTAACTGGAATAAATGAATTGCGTTTTCGAGAAATCGAATAGATATAGAAAACGTATCGCTATCAAGCTTGCACACCCCTGTCTCAGTTCAGGCGAGTTCAATCAACCTTCCGAGCGCTTCCCGGTCACATCTCGCCACTCCTGCGCAACTAGTCGCTCCGTGAACGCGATACACGGAACACTATCAAGGTGAGTCATAGTATTAGCCTATTCCTGTATTCTTAATAAATTCTCTTAAAAATGTAGCCGTAGTAAATAATGGGACTAAACGATTTCGGAAGATTAGGGTTGATTTTCCGTATTAATCATTTGGGATTACTTGGCTACCTTTCTGGTAGATAGTCTTGATTTATATCCCGTTCATAAAAAAATGTCAACCCTATTATCGGTGAAATGTAAAATGACTATAAACCTTTTAAACATTAGGGGTTATTTATTGTAGAAACGTTGGTTAAAGTTGAGTGACGTTTGAAAACGTCAAAAATATTATGGTTAAAGTCGCTATAATTTTATTCAAACTTTGTTAATTAAATTATCACTTATAAATCAAATTCAATCAAGATCATTGTATCAGCCTAATCATATACCCCAGATACCATCAAGCAGTACCAGTTCTAATTAAAAGGATCTATTTGAACGCCAACTAAAAAAATACAAAATTTAATCAAACGAATAATCAAGGTTGTGATATTGTATCTAAAATGGAGAGTTTAATGTTGTAGGAATTGCAGATTAAAAAAAAAAGTTGGTTTACGGTTTAATGGCTCACCTGATTTTTTTAAATTGAGATCTCCAAACAATTTCACAACAAAAGAGCTTGATATGTATTCCCGAAACTGTAGTAGGTCTTGCCAATACCCACCATACATAAAAGTTTCAACACCTGATCACATAGCGTTGCAAGACAAAGAAAGTATAAAGACGGCTGAAGAAACTTAGATTTCTAAGACTGCGGGTTTTCTATCGTCGATAGCATAAAACGCTTTGTTCAATTAAATATACTTATTCTTCAATCCAACACTTCTGCCGACCACAAACCGGCTTGTAGGCAAGTAGGCCAAATAACTTTTATACGTAACTGCACTATCGTTGCAATAACATTAGAAGTAATTTTATTGAAACTTAATAATACTATTTAGTGTAAAAAAAAAACATTAATAGGCTTTAATTTTATGTTGAATTTTAAGTTTTAAAAGTTTATTTTACTATTACAGATGCAGTGTTTCATCTGCGTCACGTACATGATCATTTTATGCAGTTCAAGCCCAACAAAGAATCGAGAAATTGCCACAACCCACGAGAAACGTTCCCTATTCCGCGATGTCATAGAATCTCTCAGAATCCATTCTCAACTGCCTGAGGATATAAACCAAAATGACGAGAATAATTTGTCGCAAAATTATGTCAGATATGGATACGAGAACGAACCCTCTTTACCGAGTGATGCCGATTACATACCAAGAAGAAACGATAGAATTGAAATGCCATCGATGAAGTATCGCTTTCCCAAAAGCATCAACACAAACTTAAGTGATGAATTAATGAACACAAGAGAAGAAGTTGTAGTTTTTATAGATACAAATAAACATAAAACCACCACTTCGAAACCTAAAAAGGATAAACGTCCGCGACCAACTTATAATAAAAATAAAAACCCGAACAAGACTAAAGACATCGAAGATGAGGTTAATTCAGAACCTGATGCTGATAATGAACCTGAAGATTTTACACCACTGACTAACACAATGGCTGGACAAAGCCAGATTGGGAACAGAGAATCGCAAACAGTACTGAAACCAACTGTTATTGTCAATATTCGAGGCAGTGTCACTCATAGAGACAGCGATATCAAACTTGAGAGTAGAGAAATAACTAGTAACAGAACCGAACCAGTTCAGAACATATTCAACATAAACCAAGAAATCAAGATTGAAAAAGAAGGAAACAAGAAAAAGCCGTCAAACGTAAAACAAGAAATTAAAATGGTTGCTGCAGACGAAAATACTAAAATCGAAGAAGATATGATGATGTGTGAGACAGCTACATGGAAACCCGACAAAAGCCAGGAAACTCGAAAGCTCGACAGTGTTTTGCAAATCCTGTTTTCCATTTAGAAATAGAATTCCCTAAAACTGGTTATTTTAATGTTCATACAAGGCACTGGCAAAACGTATTATAATTCTAAAATTGAGTAATAATTGTGATAGACTGAACACTAGTGATAAAATGCTCAATAACAATTTGTTTTAAGTCTTTTAACATTCAATTAAGATAACAATCAGTTTAAGTTATATCTTAATTCATGTGTGTGTTTAATTATTATAATAAAATATTGTATCTCAAAGGTGTGTATCATTGAAATGTATATATCATCATAATAATGATCTTTTACATTGATTAAGTAGTATTCATTATAGGATGAAGCTTGTAACATTATTATTAATTACAGTTATTATTTAATCGTGCCTGTCACTCCTATAAAGCGTATAAGTTTATGTTGAACCTTTATGGTTTTTAATATTTATTGACCAATGCCTTAATTTAGCTATACATGAGCCTAAACCAGTAAACAGTTATGATTGGCTTCAATGGGCAACAATGGAAAACATGTTTTTTGAAAACATCTATTACAATTGTGTTAAGAAAAAGGACTTAGAAATTATTGTCGCTAGAAATTATTTATCCTTTCCATTCCTCATATTTTTAACAATGTTTAACATTAGAAGAGACATTTTAACATGTATTCTTGTTAATATAACTTGATAACACTGCAAACTAAATCCTTAAAAAACTTTTTGATAATAGTTTTTATTTATTACTTTTAATTATGATATCTACCCCGCTCTAATTCATATACCACTACTGACGAGAGGGGTAATTGCGTAACTTTTTATCGATAGAAATTGGTTTCATATTGATAGTTAAACAACATTCATTGCGTTATTTACGTTGCTGAGCCGACAATTTATTCGAACAAATGACGTAATGGTTTAGAAATAATCTTCAATCCCATTCAGATTTAGATAAATAGTGCGTTTCGCAATTAGGGTGCTGATCAATAGCAGTGACAGTATTCTTAGAGTATCGTCACGATAAACAATCGAAGCTAACGCAAAAACTACCAAAGTATTTTCAATAACATTTACATGGGACCACTCCTGAAGTATAACCTTTCCATTAAAAAAAGAATAATTGAAATCGGTCCACTGTTGGCGGGAAAATCGGTGAACATACATTAAAAAAACAATGGAACATAGAACCTCGTCCTTTTAAAGTCGGTTATAAATCATTTAGTTCTACTACCCACAGATTTTTTATGGTCGAAGTTCATCTTCATGATCTTCCAAATCCACTGTCATTAAAAAGGTGCCACCTTCCTCATCACAGTTTTCGTGAGGTCATCGACACACATGACCTTAACAATATGCTTGACTTGTTACTCTACAAACTTTTATGGCTATTTCTTTTGAACTGTAAACTGCTTGTCAGTGGGCGCTGTATGACTTACTTTTGCACTTATGACGTAGTACACACGAAACATGTTGACGCATTATTGACGCAAAGTGAAATCAAATTAAATATTTTCACGCGTCGAAAGGGGACAATTTAATTTTTAACCGACAAAAAAAAACGGAGGAGGTTATCAATTCGACGCGTATATTTTTATTTTTTATTTTTTTATGTATGACCACGCATAACTTTTTACATAGTAGTCCGATTGTGATAATTCTTTTTTTATTGGAAAGGGTATACTCCGAGGGTGGTCCCATATAAATTTGAAAAACAAAATCAAACCCTAAGGGTCAGAAAACTGGGGATGATTGATTGTTCACTCACTGATTGTAATATTTAACCACGCATAACTTTATACAGAGTAGTCCGATTTTGATAATTGGATTGGATAGAGTATATCTTGCCAAATATTATAAGTATATTAAAGCTACAAAAAAATATAAAATAAAAACTTTTTACCAAAAAATTTAACCGCCGAAAAAACTGAAAAGCAAAAAATAATAAACCTTAAAATTATGAGTCGGCGCTGGAAAATCAATGAACAAAGATCACTCAAAGCGCCGACTCATAATTTTAAGGTTTATTATTTTTTGCTTTTCAGTTTTTTCGGCGGTTAAATTTTTTGGTAAAAAGTTTTTATTCAGCTACTGATTGAAACAAAAATTTAGATTTTCATTATCAAAACGACTACTTAGCAACATCATTTTATGTAAAGGCTTAAATAAAAGAAATATTTCATTTCAAATAAACCTACGAGCATATGGGTACACTTATGAAACGTCAAAGCTAGGTGCACGGGTTCAATTTGTTGATTCATATGTAGAAGAGCTGGCAAGAAATATAAGATGCTAACAACTGTATAATGTACATTCTACATACATAATAAATGAAGTTTGAATAATATTTGTATACCATACTTATTTAGCCAATTAGAAACAAAGAGAAGAAGTATCGCCGTACTTAGTTAATCCATATTTTTAAACAATATTTGTATACCAAATTACGTTGTACTTTAAAATCACTTTTTTCAAACAACAATAAATAATCTAATCAATGTAATAAGGAAAGACGAAAAGTAGTGGATATATTGCTCCAAATTATCTCCAAACAGAGTGAAGATTAATTGAAGCACCACACTTCAATCTGCAGTTGAATATCATATTTAGACTTTAATGAAATCCAATAATATAATCTGATTGACTTATTGCCAATAATTTCGACATTTATTTTTTGGTAAGGCCAAGAAGTTCGTAACTGTAATTGAAATATTCCTATTACGATAAAATTAAAAAATAGCAGGAACTATTCAAGTGCCATTTCTGGTCTTTAGCTTCATTCGTCTGTATATATTACAATGCACCGTTACCATCCTACGCTAGTGATCAAAATGTTACAAACTATTTTAATATTAGCCTTATTTAGACAACAATAATTCTTGAATGTCTTTTTGGCCTTTTAAAGTTTTTGGCATCTATGAAAAAACAGTATGAATACACTTGTGTTTTAATAATCCGCGGTTGTATAAGCTTCAATCTAAACTTGCATTCCTATTTAATAGTAATATATTGGTTCCGGATTGCCTAGTCGATATCATATTAGTATACCACACGGCACGAGCTAATTTGGAAAAATTCATCAAAACATTGACTTAGGCGTTTGAAAATGATAACAATAGAGCAAAATGGTACATTATTGTGTCCACGTACATCGTCTGTAAACTAACATCTGCTACTCAATTTATCACAGTTTTGTCGACAATCAACATTTTTAGTTTCCATTATATCGCTTTATTTAATCTATCATAAATGAATTCTGAAGGTACTGTGAAGCTAGGTCACATGATATTTTAGATCTTGAGGTATTTTTGACAGATTGTAACTGAGATTAGACTGTAAACGATCTTAAAATCACGAGAAATGCCCCTCTGGTCGTGGTGAAAAAGTGATTTTTCTGAAAACCTACTGTAAGGAATTTGTTGTTGCGATGCATTTTAGGCAAACAGTCCGTCTGCTTGCTACAAAAAAAAAACACGATTCATTAGTAAACATTTAAACAATGCCGCTCACGCTCTTGTCGAACACACTATACAAGGAAGCACTATCAGACGTACGTAATCAATTGTAAAACTATGAGCTACAACTAAAGACCACAAATTAACATACAACATATTCTACACTTAACCACCCAGTAGCAGAAAAAAATATTTAATTCATCGAACAAGATCAAACACTTACTTATTGGCATCATGATCCTGTATTTAGACCAGTCCTTGCAACATTCCAGCTGTTATAAATTTCTGATTCCAAAATGTCAACGAGCATTAATAATATTTTCCTGATGTAATGGACCAGTCTCTTTGCAAGGCCGGTTGGCATCAAACAGCGATCTAATTCCGTGTATGTCATTAAAATATAGAGCAGGCTCTGAATCAGAGATACCGTAGAGAAAGAAGGTAAATGTCAAGGTATTTAAATGTACAGAAGCTCATAACCGATTTAAGGAGGAAGCGACAACGTAGCATGCAGGTTGAACAGAATACGGACTATAGCACGTACCTATGTTTGCGGAATTATAATTATACTAGCTTTTGCCAGCGGTTTCGTCCGCGTATTATATGTATAAAACTTCCTCTTGAATCAGTCAATCTATTAAAAAAAAACCGCATCAAAATCCGTTGCGGAGTTTTAAAGATCTAAGCATACATAGGGACAGACAGAGGGTAGCGACTTTGTTTTATACTATGTAGTGATAAAACATCTTTAAGTTCATTTAATCCCACTGAATTACAATTTCATGTAAAAACCATTCATTTCAATGCAAACATTTGAATTTTGCAGAGTACTTTAGCGCCTTCCTTGATAAATTTGTTACAGGTACTTACACAGGTATACTTTTTGTATAAAGAAACAGGGATACTATTCTGTAAAAACTCTGTGAAAACTTCGGTGAAGTGAACATGACATTGTCCATCACTAGCAACACCCAGGATGACAGTTCACCTCAAACTCATTTGATCTAAGTTATTACGGTGAGATTTAAAAAGAAATAGACTGGCTTTACCTTCTAGCTTTTCAGAAGTTTCTGAAAAAGCTAGTTAACTTCTGCAATTTCGGCTGGAATTTCGGCCCCATAGCCTCAGCGTCGCATTCCATCGTCGTCGCCCATGTATAATTCATTTTCGCTTAGTATTCTTTCGTATTTTCTCCGCTTTTATGATTCGCAGATT
Source organism: Aporophyla nigra (assembly GCA_947507805.1). Taxonomy (NCBI): domain Eukaryota; kingdom Metazoa; phylum Arthropoda; class Insecta; order Lepidoptera; family Noctuidae; genus Aporophyla; species Aporophyla nigra. The sequence continues at coordinate 26,036,402 of OX382295.1, forward strand.
GATGTTAAACAGCTTACAACTTCTTTCAAGAGTTGGGCTATGAAATACAAAAAGAATGTTACAATTCCAGCGATTAGCGCGCTCAAACAAACACACGATCACGAAGAGTTGGTTTCTGACTTCGATCAAAAATATTGATCGAAGGTTTCTGACTTTATTATTAGTAAGTAGATTAAGATTGGAAACATTTCTTTCATTCCAAAATTAGCAGTAACTTATTTTTACAGGGTCTTTAGAAAAATGTGATGTTGTTTATCGACAATCTAAACTTTATTTAACAAGCAACAGAACTTTTTTTTATTGTAATAAATTAAAATTTACTTCTATAAGTTTAAATTTAAACTTTGATTCAATATTAAACGAAACGGTATCACTATTATTAAAGCTTGGTATCCGTTACTTAGTCTTCATTTACATGATAATATCAAATATAACATAAGAACAAAAAATTGCGCTAGAGGAAGAATAATTTAAACAATTGAAATCTCCAAAGGAAAACTTAGTCCATCATGACGTTTTATGTCTGAATTTCAGATCTTGAAGCTACATGATAACGGGTAAAATTTGCCTATTATTTAATAAAACAAAGTAATTCAAAAAAATATCTTATTCAAAAAATTACTAGGTAATTAGGCACCTCATCACTTACTTCGAAATACGAATTAGCATTTCAAAATAAACAAATACAACTTTCTTTTTTGTTGTGGTGATGACGGAATTACCCCTGTTACTAAATAACGAAATACATTAAAGACGTGTACAGAGTAGAACAAACCGTTTTACCACCCAAACTAAAAGAGGATAATTATTTTACCGACATGGGATTTCCATATTTGAATTCTTATTTCGATGAATTGGTTTTGGTAAATAATACGTCATTAGAATTTAACATTCAAGCGCATTAAGCACTTTAGATAAGTAAGAACCTACGAGATTTAGAGTAAAACTATACCTACGTCAACAAACAAACGTTGACGAGACAGTCAGTGAAGAATGAAAATAAATATTTATATTTATTTACTAGCCTTTGCCCGCCACTTCGTCCGAGTCCACGACAATGTCGGTTATCGCGGACATAGAGGAAGTCACGGAATAAAAATAGGCATATGGTCCTTTCAGGGGTTCGAATTTACCCCGTACCGAATTTCATCAAAATTGTTTCAGTGGTTTAGTCGTAAAAGCGTAACAGACAAACAGAGTTACTTTCGCATTTATAATATTATAGTGTAGAAGTATAGGAGTATAGAAGTATAGATAGTACAGTATTGACATGAATTAAGTATAGTCGATCTCGTAACTGCTTCACCATATTCGACAACACACAATTTCCCAAGCCTTTTCAAACTATGTTGGGGTCGGCTTTCAGTCCAAACAGGTGCAGCTGCAACTATGCAAAATACTGGAAATACTACACTAGTAGTATTTCCAATATTTTATATAGAGCGTCTGCTTGTCTGAATTCTACGTCCAAGTTACTGGGCAACATGACACTCTTGGTAAGGCTGGCTGTTGGACTTTTGGGTTTTGACGTAACGACTCCCGAATGATCTACAACAGCCGGAACCAACGACTTAACGTATTTTCCGAGGCAGAACATTTTCCACTAAATAAAAACTATCACAAAATAAAGACCTTGACATTATATGACGAGCAAATGACATTTAAAAATAAACAATTATAAGAAGGCCAATTCTCGTAATTTAACACGTTCAAAATCTAGTCACAGTATCATCCCAGCGACAATCAAATGTCAAAAATGTAGGAAACTAGACGTATTTTTGATAGACTGAGACTGAGATCAACAATCAACAATAAAATACAGGAAAAACAGTTTTATGTTAGAGGAAAGTTAAAACCATACAATGAAAGGTAGAGGTTTTTTAGGGTTCCGTTGCCAAATGGCAAATAACGGAACCCTTATAGATTCGTCATATATGTCTGTCTGTCTGTCTGTCCGAGTATGTCACATGCACTTTTTTCCAAAACTATAAGAGCTATGCTGTTGAAACTTGGTAAGTAGGTGTATTCTGTAAACCGCATTACGATTTTTACACAAAAATAGAAAAAAAACAATAATATTTGGGGTTCCCTATACATAGAACTGAAACTCAAAAAAAAATGTTTCATCAAACCCATACGTGTGGGGTATTTATGGATAGGTCTTCAAAAATGATATTGAGGTTTCCAATATCATTTTTTTCTAAACTGAATAGTTTGCGCGAGAGACACTTCCAAAGTGGTAAAATGTGTGTCCCCCCCCCCCCCCCGTAACTTCTAAAATAAGGGAATGATAAAACTAAAAAAAATATATGATATACATTACCATGTAAACTTCCAACGAAAATTGGTTTGAACGAGATCTAGTAAGTAGTTTTTTTTTTTTTTAATACGTCATAAATCGTAAACCACAATTTACCTTTCATTCAGTCAACTCAAATATAAAAACTTTTTAACAAAAAATTAAACCGCCGAAAAAACTGAAAAGCAAAAAATAATAAACCTTAAAATTATGAGTCGGCGCGCGGCGCTTTGAGTGATCTTTGTTCATTGATTTTTCAGCGCCGACTCATAATTTTAAGGTTTATTATTTTTTGCTTTTCAGTTGTTTCGGCGGTTTAATTTTTTGTTAAAAAGTTTTTATTTTACAATTTTTTGTGGTTTTAATGTACTAATAATACTTGGCAAGGTATACCCTATCCAATGAAAAATGAATGATGAAAATCGGACTACTCTGTATAAAGTTAAGCGTGGTAATACATTACAATCACTGAGTGAACAATCAATCATCCCCTGTTTTCTGAGCCTTTTTTTTTTTTTTTTTTTTTTGGATGGGAAATCATCAAATGACTTCTCCCGCTCTGGGCGGAGTGGGAGGGCGTGTCAGACTTTTACTGACTAAAACCCACCCGTGTTCCTTCAGTTGCCCATGTGCCAGAGTCACGGTATCTCTTTCGAACAATCTCGTGACCCTGGCAGGCATCGGTCCTAGCAGACCCCTACATTGCTGCTGACATCTCTTTGAGGCGCGCGTGGAACACTACGCGCCGTCGACCCGAGCCTGATCCTTACCGGGCGGCGAGCTACCCATTGCTCGCCACCCGCAAGCTCGCGCCTACGGTGGCCGGGAGTCCGCTATCGACTCCCGACGCTCGGGGCGTCTCCGTTTTCTGACCCTTAGGGTTTGATTTTGTTTTCCTAATTTATATGGGACCACCCTCGGAGTATACCCTTTCCAATAAAAAAAGAATTATCACAATCGGACTACTATGTAAAAAGTTATGCGTGGTGATACATTAAAAAAATAAAATATATACGCGTCGAATTGATAACCTCCTCCGATTTTTTTCGTCGGTTAAAAATTTAAAAAAATACATTTAATTTCATAAACATAAACCTTATGCATAAACCGTGAATACCTGCAGGTTTGTACGGAACCATCGGTGCGCGAGTCCGACTCGCAATTGGCCAGGTTTTTTGTATGGGAATCATCAAATGACTTCTCCCGTTCTGGGCGGAGTGGGAGGGCGAGTCAGACTTTTACTGACTAAAACCCACCCGTGTTCCTTCAGTTGCCCATGTGCTAGGGTCACGGTGTCTCTTTCGAAAAATCTCGCGACCCTGGCAGATTAGGCACGTCATGAATGTTGCGGAATTGTCAAAATAAGATCATTGCCCTAATAAAATTACGAGCTTCGGAAACAAGCCAATAAAATAGGTTAGGTATCATAAAAATCATCTCTTCTCCAAGTAATCGATTTAATTACGAAAGATGATGGATAATGTATGAAGGCTTTAAAAAAATCCTTTTCGATCCGTCATTCATTTACAATGTCCTGTTAAAATGATCTGATTTCCTGTTTTGGAAGACCAAAGCTGTTAACGTATCTATAAAAAATATTATAAATTAAAGTCGCTTTCAGAGTCTGTCTGTATGTCTGCGTTGTTCTTCTAAATTACGCAATGGATTTGGATTTAGTTTTGATAATGATTTTTAAAAAAGCAGGGAAATTGACGCAAGACCATAGACTTCATACATGACTCTAAACTTAGAGGGTTCAGAGCATAGAATATTTATCGTCGTTTATTTAAAGAAATGAAAAAAATAAGCCAATTCGAAAATTTTGATAGCCCAGATATTTTTGCACTTTTCAATGAAACAACAGATTTTTAAATATTTTTTAATCGACGAAAAATCACGAAACCATTATTACGTTAATATTAAACTTACGTATTGTTCTACTACTTATTTTACTTCGTAACATCGTTATTATGATGTAAAGAAGTTTTGTCAAGCCATAGAAACCATTCGCAGCAGGGGCGGGGCTAGTTGAAATCTAAATCAAGTTTGTACCGTACATATTACCAAATTCTGATGTACAGGATCATCAAAGATAATTAATTGCCTACAGAGCCGCTTGTCGGGCATTATACTTAGACAGAAAAGTAATCAATTTATTAATCAATCAATAAATGTAAATCATGTCTGCACTCTTGCAGACATGTGCTTCTAAAGTTTTAAACCACGGTGTCTTGTATTTTTCCATATACATTATTTTTATGATCAAACAATATTTGTTACTCATATATACATTATAATTTTCCTCTGTACTTGCACATATGCTTGGTTTAGAATTCATTACTTATGCTGGATTAATTGCGGCCTCAAAAAACCAAAGTGTTTACTCTGAACCACTCAAGATATCTGCAAAATAGGGTATAGATGTTCCTTTATTTTTCTTAATTTATCTTCGTTAATATAAAAACTATTATTGTTTATTTTTTTTATATTGCTGAATCGGCCTGCTCTTCACCTCGATCCCGTGTCATGGAAATACTCTTCTTATGAACTAAAAAAAATCACGTGACAAATTAAGCGGAATATTCAAGCTCAAGCAAATCTTCAAGATAAAGAAAGTTGCTACACAAGTAGCTTGTGGAAAGATACCAATCTTAACTATCTACATCGGGCACGCGTTTGGTGTAGAATTAAAGAATAACGTAAAATACGCAAACAGTCAAGTTCAAAGAGAAAAACAATGAAAAGAAAATCAAGTCGACGAGCATGTTTCATGGGAGAGATCTACTGATGTGGCAAAACACTGATAATGTGCTATATCTAAGCAAGTAATGTAGACAACTATTTAGACATTAACCTTCCGATATAAGCATGGTAAATAATTATGAAAACCACATCAAAATCTGTTGTGAAATTTTGAATATTTAATTATAAGTGGTAATACTACGTAAAGATAACTTTTGGTTTAACAACAATTTTATTGAATTATTTGAATGTAAAGTACCGGAGTAAATGAAGTGCATGTAGTTTCATCCTCGTAAACCTAAATTTCTCTTCTTAATAATAAGTTTGCCTCAATTTTTACAAGAATATTGTATCAAAGATTAATGTTCTGGTCACTCTTGGTACCATTCAAATGTCAAAACACAATCACAAAGTAAGCCAGCATATCTTAGAACTTCAAATTAGCGCTGTTTGCAAAGACTAGTCAAAAATATATCTGTACCAAAAAAATAGTTCCCTTGTCCACCGTGTTTCTAGATTCATGATTCATCAGCATTTCAGCCGAAAGACGTCCACAGCTGGACACAGGCCACCCCCAATTTGGGGGAGTTTGCCATAATCGACACGCTCAGCAGAAGGGTTGACGATCGCAGTATGGTGGTAAAATGCATAAAGAACGCTGCTGCCCATTCTCTAGTAAGTCCCTTAGTCGCCTCTTACGACACCCACGGGTAGAAATGGGATGGTGCTATTCTTTACGTCCGGCACCACAGGGTTTCAAGATTAATTCATTGTAATTTTTTAATCTTTTATTCCGTTACATAGTTAATAATTAGTATTACCTTTAGAAACACCTACCTTTTGATAGATCATAACAGTTATCAATAATTTATAATAATTACTATATAAACAAAAACTCGACGTTGATATTTGGGTCAGCAGTCTTTAAAGTCCAAGGTCAAGTTCAAGTATAGTTAATTTAAAAGTGATTGTAATACGGTACTCGATGTTCTCATAGTGGTGGGCGGTGTAGTACCGAAATATCGATATTTTTTGGGACAAAAGTTGTGATTTATGTTTTACATTGGTGACGATTTAAATGATTAGATATTATCCAAGATTTTGAAATCAGTAATGGATCACTACGAAGATGTTTTTGATGAAATCTTCACTACTATTGAAGATGTTTGAGATGTTCCCGAGAGTCCCAATATAATTCCCTCATCATTCAAAACATATATTACTACTTGAGATTTAAATTATTACGTATCTTCTGGGATTTCAAATGTCGCAATTCTGGATCCGGTTTCTACTTTAACCGATTTTTCTATTATTACAAATGTTGCCAGTTGTATTATATAGTCAGTGCTATAAATGTAAAACGTGTATGTTTATTGAAGTACGTAATAAAATTTAATTGCCAAAAACTTCTTGTAATAAAATAGCTGACTATAAAAATAAAACACTCACCAAATTGATCTGATTAGTTTTTCCCAAACATGATTAATGTAACCGCTGTCAAATCAATAAAAAAATCACTAATTGTTTATATTGTATCTCCAACTCATCGCAATTTAAAAAGGTTCGATCCTTTTTGATTGACTTAAAATAAATATAAATTATAATTAAGCCTACACTTCACACAGTGATTTATAAAATAATTATTCCATAGATGACAATTAAGGATCACGTAAATGAAGAAAAAATAATACAACAGGTTTTTCTCATTAATTACTACGAAGTTTTCTTGAATGAGCCTCATTCCTCGATTCAGGAGACACTTTTAGAGAAACATCAATAAATTTGTAGTGCCTATAAAGAATCAATTTAAGATGTACATCCACTTTCACAATTCGCATCCCTGTGTCGCAGTATCTACTAGTGTAACGCGAAACTTACGAGTATCGATAACATCTTAGTTGTTCACGTATGCAAGACTGACACTATCTTTTGTCTTAAGCTGGTAGGGTAATTCGCTTTTGTTTTATGTGACTTCAGAAATAAGTTGTGTGCTACGTAAAGGTCATCTAGGAACAGATTTTACAGTTTTAATTAAAGGTCACCTTTTTTGTTTTTATTTACAAATATTTTAGTAAAAAATGAAAATGGGTGAAGACAATTTAAAAAGTCACAAAGAAATTTGTTTAAAAAAAAAGTATTGTTAAGATTTGTCGTTTTTTCAGATAATCTAACAAATTTTACAAGTTCATGATAACTAGTTGGCGCCTAACTACACTTTCATCTCACATTCGCTTGAACTTTTAGAATCGAGAAGAGACCTCGTAGTAAAATCATTTCCAACGAGAATCAAAAAGCTGGCGACTCGGTCCAAGCTTCGAACTCGCCAGTGGACAGCGCGAGTGACCGCACGCGTTCCATATTCAAATTTTAAATAACGATACTCGATTATTTCGAAATAACGTGTTGTATTTATCGATATTATTATACCTGGAAAGATGATGCGTCCTTGTTTTTTTGGAATTTTGGTGAGTACTTTTTGAGTTTATTTTTTGTGAGTCTAGAACCTCAATTTTAAAAATCAATTAGGATTTTTAATTAATATTAAAAATAACAATACTTCTTTGTCAATAAAAAAATATATTTGGGTTATAGCCGCCAGTGCTACAAATAACTTTTTCCCCTTTTTCGTATTGAGCGTTTTAACAAATCATCAATGTAACTACGGGAATCGAACGTGACGCTCGTTCTTATCTGGCGCTGGTTGACCTACCCCACTGAGTTCGATTCATAAGCATTGTAGAGAAATCTGTATATATAAAATTCAATGTCCTGAGTGACTGACTGACTGACTGATATATCAACGCACAGCCTAAACCGCTGGTCCTAGAGACATGAAATTTGGAGGGTGTATTTTGTATGAAGAGTAGGTATCCACTAAGAAAGGGTTTTTAGAAATTCCATTCCTAAGAGGGTGAAATAGGGGGTTGAAATGGTGAATTTTTCGACATCCACGCGGGCGAAACCGTGGGCAGAAGCTAGTACAATATAAAATACGAAATTTACGAAAAAATTACAAAGGTCATTTGGTACCTACATTCAACCGGTCAGTAGAAAAAAACTTTTCAGAAATATCATTGAAAGTCAGTCTTAAATGAATATGTACATACATATCCAATCATCAACAGGTTTTGTAATTTTTTATTGCTATGTAAGTAAAATATAATAACTCAAAGCAATATTACTTTCGACACCTCATCTGTCAATCATCTATAATCATTTTAAAGTGACAAACAAAACTATGTGACTTTGAAAAAACGAAAGCATGAAGTACATAACGGTTCACACTTCTTGTCTCCACATAGATATCTATGTGGAGACAAGAAGTGTGAACCAGCAAGTACAACGAACAAATATTTACAAATTTGTTAGCATACAAAACTCGCACTTGACCGTTTTACCTAGTAATTAAATTCAAGATCTCTGCTTACACCAAGTATGCTCGTATTACTAGGTAGTAAAGTTCGAAATTTTATTTCATTTAGTAACTTGACAGTTTAAAGAAAAATAATATTACCATATTGAAACTAATGTTGGGGACTTCGGGTTGTGAACGATTTTGTGTAAAGAACGAATGATAGAAATTGTTTCATTTAAATAGAACTTTAAAATTCGTTTTATAAGATGTGGAATATAATAATAAAAGTGATTTCCTTTTTTTAATTTTCTTCTAATAGAAACCAACTAAGAATAAAAACGATATTATTTTCCTTTTTTTACTTTGCCATTTTATTTCCTCTGGTAACCATAGACTTAGACTTGGATTTTTAAGTGTACATCGCGTTTTAAGACAAGTAATTAAATTTAACCTTTCAACTATAAAGTTACTGAATACAATTAAAAGTCGAACTATAGTTCTACCAGAATCACGTTACGCCTGTCCGCGGGGCCCTTAAAGTTTTTTTTTCAAAATAGTTGTTTCACTTTCAGGAAGTCCAAAATATTAATATAAAGTGAACCATTATTATATACCAAGTCCCATTGCTATTCCAATAATTCAATCCAATGAACCTGAAGTTATTTAAAAAAAATGTTGCACCTAAAAAAGTCCGCTTTTAGTTGGTGTAAGCTAAGCTTTTCTTCCCGTGAGTGACTAAGGGACTTACTAGAGAATGGGCAGCAGCGTTCGCTATGCATTTTACCACCATACTGCGATCATCAACCTGCCTGCCAAACGTGGCGATTATGGCAAAGCCCCCCAAATTGGAGGAGGCCTATGTCCAGCAGTGGAAATTTATCGGCTATAATGATGATGATGTTGTTATAAGCTTAAGGTAAGCCTGCAAGTTGATACTTTGTCTCTCATAAATACTGAAAAAAAAAAGGTCAGAAAATTATCATTATCATCAATATTATCATTATCATAGCGTGAATAATAACTTCCTCGAATGAACATAAGTCTAATTGATCCCTCAATACCAATTACCAGTCCCTGCTAAAGTACCAATAAAGTATCAAGACTGGTCATTATCTAGGAATTAAAAGTAAACGCTTTACCAATTTATAAGGTACTGAAATACTATAGTTGAAGGCAAACCATCTTAACTAAAAATACGACAGAAAAACATATATAAATTGATTAAGTGTCTGTATTTCATCCTGTTCAATGTATAAAACATTAAACAGAACGGGTTAAAACATGGACTAGTATGCAGGTATTTAAAAATAGTAAATGTCACAATTTGTTCTAGGTAGCTATTTCTGTACTTGACTTTCATAACTTCTGCATTCTGAATATCGTAAGTCAAGATAAACAATTACCAATATGCAAAAACAACTAGGAATACACACATACACACTTACATACATACTTACAAAGGCTGATAAAATCATAACTCTCCATTCGCTTTGCTGTAGTCGATTCAAAATAAAAATCGTGAAAAGATGTCACCACCTTATTAAGTTAATATCTGTTTATTTAATAAATAGACCCATTATTTTGATAAGTGAAGATCCAGTGAAGATCGGAGGCGCTACACTCGAAGTTGTGGACGAATATGTGTACCTAGGACAGACTGTTTAGTTAGGTAGGTCCAACTTCGAGAAAGAGATCAATCGTCGAATCCGCCTCGGCTGGGCAGCGTTTAGGAAGCTACAATATCTTCTCGTCCCACATACCGCAGTGTCTCAAGACGAAAGTCTTTGACCAGTGTGTGTTGCCAGTGATGACATATGGAACCGAAACGTGGTCGCTCACAATGGGCCTTATTAGAAGGCTGAAAGTCACCCAAAGGGCGATGGAGAGGGCTATGCTTGGAGTTTCCCTACGTGATCGAATCAGAAATGAAGAGATCCGTAGGAGAACCAAGGTAACCGACATAGCCCGAAGAATTGCTAAACTGAAGTGGCAGTGGGCAGGGCACATTGCTCGCAGAACAGATGGCCGATGGGGCCGAAAGGTTCTGGAGTGGCGACCGCGCACCGGAAGACGTAGAGTTGGAAGGGCTCCAACAAGGTGGACCGATGACCTTGTGAAGGCCGCAGGAACCCGCTGGATGCGGGAAGCACAAAACCGGTCGAAGTGGCGGAGCTTGGGGGAGGCCTATGTCCAGCAGTGGACGTCTTTCGGCTGAAATGATGATGATGATGATGATTATTTTGATATGCACTCGCATCATTGAGGCGTTCTTTATTTAATCTAATAAGTTTATTTTATTTGCCAGTAAACATAGATATAAAAAAAAACCTTTTTCAACTCTTAGCCCTTGCCATATTCCACGTAAATACACTCCAAGATAACTGTTTTGGATTTGTGATTCAGCTAAAACAAACTTATGTACACACTTTTACTTCTGTGTTTGTTTCGGGCCAAAATTATTTGTCAAGATCATTGACATCAACCGAAGGTATACAAAGGCCTCAAGATGTTTTGAGCTTTTGGCTTAAACAGTTTTTCTAAATTTTATGCATACTAACTTTAATCTTTCAGCATGTAAAGTGTTATCAGCAACTATTTAGCTCTAGAGTTTCTTTCGTAAATATCAAATAAAAATTTCCAAAAAACAGTTGTAGCTTTTGACAATAGTAATCCATAAAGATAATGTTTTGAGAGAAATGCTAATCCCACGGACGATTGACCTCTGTCCAGATAGAAGTCTTTACTGGCCCAAAATACGAAATAAACGTATAATTCACACAGCCAGGCACTTTCCATCTATTATCTCACAGAACCATAACTTGACACTACTGCACTGGTTCTATGACATTATAAACGTTGCGTGCTTAGACATTGCCCTCATTACCATCCATTTTCAACTTTCCATTAGCATTGCAACTTGTTTTATAAAAAATTGTAACAAGTATCAATTTTACTGATCGTTTTCTAATGTGCAGTAACAATTTTTCATCAAATAAATACATAACAAATTAATGCCCATCACTAAGTTTGCATTTTCATCAAATTCTAATTCTAATTTCAAAAGTTGTAAAAGAACAAATTTACGTTCTTGATGGTCATGGGTAATGCATTAGCGATGTTGTTATGGTTACATAACAACATCGCTAATGCATTACCCATGACCATCAAGAACGTAAATTTGTTCTTTTACAATACCGATATCACGGTATAAACTAAAAAGTTTCTGTTAAAGATCAGCACCAATTTAAATAACAAAATCAAACTGCTTTTCCTTTTACGACACATCACAATAAAGTATGGAAATTAAGGATAGATTTCGCTTCGATATTCAGAATTAATATGTAGGCCACTGTCAAGACTATCAATATTAATATTAAAATACATTATCTTTGATAGGGTTCACAAAAGTTGTGCCGATATTGCTATATTATGTTAATTAAATATTTTCCATACATCACAACAAAACAAGTATTCAGAACAGTCAATAAGTAATGGTCGAATTTTGCTAACACTTTCACTGTTGCCAAATCAATTCTGCTACTAATATTAACGATGTTTTTAGCACGCAACATAAATTAAAAAATAAAATACTAAAAGTGTAAACAAAGCGTTATGTTTTATTTACAAATTAAAGTGTGTAAAAAACGATATATCATCCTTAAAACTTAGATCCAAATAATAATAGTGTTCAGAGATTACAGCAAATATAAAACCCATAAAAAAATTGTCCGTTGAGATTTATCCAGACGCAGTCTATATTGACCTGTGAAACAAATGCCTACAAAAATTACGAAACAATGATCAAAGATGCACATTACGATTTAAATCACGCAGTAATCAAGGTCAAATAAATAAATCTCTCTATAAATAGGAATAAGCTCGAGGACACTTTATATTCACCACCTCTATGATTGTTAACTGAGACAAGATAAAACAATTAAGATTTACAACCCATACAGGCTTGACGAACAAGATCTAAGATTAGCTACCAAATTGGTATGCACGTTTAGATATGACCGGTTTGCCCTTTAAAGTTAGCCGGAACTAACGTTCTTTGTTTTAAAGGATTGGTCCGGCATAGCCTTTAAACCAAAATAGTTAAAGCTGAAAATACATTGGACGGTATTTTTTTTTATATTTGAACTGTTATAAAACTAGCTTTCGAATCTATAAGGGTTCCGTTTTTTGCCATTTGGAAACGGAACCCTAAAAATGGGTGTACTGTTTACTTTTAAATTTCGAACTACTCTGGGATAGGCCCGTATCATCGTTGACTTTATTTTTTTATTTTATACTTTATTATTTTAGTTAGAGAGTAGGGCCCCGACGCAATGTAGGTTTTGAGGGGGACACTTTCAAAAGAAACGTGAATTCGACCTTATCTAATTGCCCTGTTCCCTTTTTCTTACGTTATGGTTATGTTGAGTTTCGATGGTGATTTTAGATAAGAACTAGTTCGTATGCAAAAATAGTATGACCGTCTGCCCTTCGTTGAACTTTCATAGTACATACAACAAACAAATATATGATACCTGCTCCCAATATGGTAATAAAAAACAATTTAAACGGTTTAGTGAAAAGATCGTGTGTCCGAACAAATATTAGGGAGTAATTTTACAGTTCGAAAAAGGAACAAGTTGATGGTAATTCAGAATTTAATTTTAGCTATTAGAACTTGTAGTTAAGCAATAACAGCTACGCGGATTGATTGATTAATTTAAGCTACGCTTCCCGTAGTTGGGTGGCCATAAGGCTGTGGGGGGCTAGAAGGGTGACCATTTTTGCATACAAACACCCCGCTGTGCCTCGGAAAGTACGTTAAGCTGTTGATCCCGGCTGTCAATTGTCGATCTTTGAAAGTCGTTACGGATCGTCAGAACCCTGAAAGTCTGATAAACAGTCTGAGTCGAAACTGGGTTGTGCAGGTTAGATAGGCTGTGGCTCCATGTGAAATCCTGGTATTTAGCTGCATTCGGTTAGACTGGAAGACGACCCCAATATAGTTTGGAAAAGGCTAAGCAGACAAGATAAGAGCTTTGTACTCTTACACAGCTTCACTCTCAAAGACCAATGAGTCACCTGTCTAATGCGAACGTGAAGTATATATCCATATATTTGCCTATGGAAATTACAAAGTAATTACCTAATCCAATAAGAAGATTAACCACAACCCGTTACTTTAAGCCGTCAAGAATAATCATCATTAAGACTGACATTTTGGCTAATTACCGAAACAAATGAAGATACTGGCAATTATAACGTCAACACGCCAGTCAAAATAAAGACAAACAAAATAGAAGACAGCACCCATTTCTTACTTAAGATCATTTACACAGTCGATCAACGATAGCGGCCCAATTTTTTGTAGCCACCAATTGGCAATATGTACAAATAAGTAAAGCTAACGGTACTGCTGCCAAATACCAACACAATAAGTGTACGCGACCCAGTAATTTCCTTCTTAAGTGTACGCTGTTTGAATGTTACGGTCTCATAGTTGATGCAGCGATAAGGTCTATCGACGTGAAATGTTCCAGAATTCAGACAAAAAATGGTCATTTTCACTAAAACCTTCTGAATATCTACCCTATAATTTTGTGTTTTTGAATATTTGAAGTAAACCTAATTTATAAACAAAAATCACCGAAAATATAGGTTTATATTTCCAAAAGTTGTAGAAGTTGAAGTTGTAATATAAGCTGAATATTAAATGCGGCTGTTTTGGACTTATATCATTTACTAAACAAACACACAGACCAAATAAAAAGCCTTTATTGCTGGTTCTACAATGTTTTTGTAAATTAAAATAATTGTCTTGAAATATCGGTGGTCGGTGCACTCTTTCCAAGATTTCCGTTTCTCTCTGTCTCTCGCCCCAGCTGTTCTTTTGAAGTCGTTTTCCCATCGTTTCTCTTGTCGTCCTTTGCTCCTTTTCCATCCCTTTGGTAATGTTATTAATTTGGTACATTTCTCTTTTCCTCTCTTAATATAATATGTCCTGTCTATCGCCATTTTTGTGTGTGACATACTTTTGTGCATCTTTAAACTTGGTTATACTTTTATTTCTTTCAATCTCAATTTGTCTCTTCTCTTCACTCCTACTACACTTCTTCCTATACTATTCTGGCAGACTTTTGTTTTCTGACTCAATTGCTCAGCATCATTTGCCTATTACGTGCCAAATATATTTCGTCAAATCTAAATAACTTTTATTCACGCACATCCGGCACATCTTAAACTTTACTACCGTCACAGAGATGCATCACGTGCAATTTCTCGATACCTTTCCGCTCAGGTTTCGGTGTGACCTCGCCTTTCTCGAGCCGATCGCCAAAACAGTATCAGCATTTGACACAGTTACCTTTATCGACACATTATCCGTATTTGTTTTCCGTTATAATTTATACTGTTTCGGTCATTTAGAATCTCTTTTACGATGCTACTAAAATTTTACGATTGAAAAGCAGTGTGAGTTAAAAACAGTTGCCTTATTTCGTTTGATTTGTGATATATTAAAACCGTTTAAATTACTATTTAAGTCAGTAAAATAATAATAATTTTCCTATGCTATTCAAATGAATCTGCCTCACACCACATTCTTACTTATTTCACTAACTTATCAATCCACTTTTTCTAACCAAATTCTCCTAGATCCAGTTCGATGTCTCATTAATTACCGAAACCAAATTGATGACCCTTATAATTATTATCAAGTTTTGATTGTCTCAGCACATTCATCATCGTCATCATCATTTCAGCCAAAAGACGTCCACTACTGGACATACCCCTACTCCAATTTGGTGGGGTTTGCCATAATCACCACGCTTGGAAGGCGGGTTAGCGATCGCAGTATGGTGGTAAAATGTTTATAGAATGCTGTTCCCCATCCTCTAGTCACTCCCTTAGTCGTCGCTTACGACACCCACAAGAAGAAATGGGATACGTTTCAGCTCATAATTCCAATAAAAAATATTTCCAAGACCAGACTTATTTAAAGCCACACCCTTTCAACATTACATAGTACCTACAACTACTTACAAGGCAAACAAGCCTTCATTAAAAAAAATAGAAAATAAATAATAGTTTAAAAAAACTAAAAAACACGCTTCCAATGAAAACCAAACTAAAAAGTACAAAATAATGGAAAAAAAGCGTGGGGTGCTTTTTAAGGTATTTTTTTATTGATATCAGGCACCCCACGCTTTTTTTCCATTATTTTGTACTTTTTAGTTTGGTTTTCATTGGAAGCGTGTTTTTTAGTTTTTTTAAACTATTATTTATTTTCTATTTTTTAGGGTGTTTTAAATTTTGAGACGTATGTCAGCGTAGTTTGTGACGTATGTCAGCGTAGTTTTCCAAGACAGTTTTTTTTGCTGTCCTGGTAACCCTGGCAAGGATAATGGCGCAAATTAGTTTGTGACGTATGTCACCGTAGTTTTCGAAGACAGTTTTTTAGCTGTCCTGGTAACCCTGGCAACAATAATGGCACAAATTTATGAAATTATTGCATTGTCATCGGTCCTTGACAGGTGTGCAAAGTTTGAATCAAACCTAGTCGTTCAAAGTGGGTCAAAATCGCGCTATAAGGAGTCGGTTACAAACAAACATACAAACATACAAATATACAAACATACAAATATACAAACATACAAACATACAAGTGAAGCTAATATAAAGCGTGTAAAAAGCTACCGTACAATTGTTTGTAGAAACATCGAAACCGGTAGGTGCTCAAGCACCGGACGCAGAGTTTCACTTCGATCTCAAACCATTTCACTTTCTTTTAGTCTAGATTAGAAAAACACTTAAAAAGACCAGATACATTCTAACTATTCATAGATTTTCTGATTCCTAATTTGAATATGTGTTGTGTGAATGTTCTTTTTGATTGTTGATTTTTAGGTTAAGTTATTAAAAGGTTACGATGTTCTTAATATACCATCAAGTTTTGCATATGTGGCTATTTGATGCATTACTTTCTCTAGAAAGTGTATCGGATGTGATACAAAATAGAGCTAATGAATGCTTGTTTGTCAACACAACACTGATTACAAGTTATCTGCTAAGGTTTTGGTTGATGGACGATGTGTTTTTACGTTATTTACATTTGAGCAAATTCTTAAGATTCTGTTTTGATTACTTGTTAGAAAGGAACATCTCCACTAGAAAATACTGTTAAGTGATTGTTTAATAGACTAATTTAAGGGGAAGTGCCTGGGTAGCCGGTAAATTTCTAGTTTTGCTTTCATTTTTTGCAATTTGCAGATCAGTATTGAACAAAACGAAATTCGTGAACGTTACATGTATATAATAATTAAAGAATTTTAACTATTCGTATCTAAAAAGTTTCTATGTGTGATAAATTAAAAAATGAAATTATTCGGAAAAGAACCGGAGGTATAAGTACCTCCGGTTCTTTTCCAATATTTTTTTTATTAAAATAATTTGCCGCTTGCAAAGTAAACAATCTGAAGTGGTTGGTTGGCCATGTCTGTCGAAGTACCGATAGCCGATGGAGAAGATTAATTTTAGAGTGGAGACAGCATGTGGGCAAGCATAGTGTGAGACGCACCCCAGCTGGTTGGATCGATGAGTTTTAAAAGGTGGCTGAGACAGAGAGAGTAGCGATGCAACCTGGGAGAGACCCATTTCCAGCAGTAGGTAGACTTTGATAGGCTGAGTCGATTGATCCATTGAAATCATCTATACAACCCTCTAAGTTCATTGAATCCCATTGAATGACTCATGAAATAGCTTTAAATGGTAATAATTCTATGATACGGTTGCTAGTCATATTTTGTTCAACATAAAGCCTAACACTGACCTAACGGTTGCAAAAAAACCTAAGGAAATTAGAAGTTTTTCGCTATCCTGGCGCTTAGCTTATAAGTTTCTATTATTACACTTGTGGATTACTGTCGATAATCAAATGCCACTTACTCCTGGTATTATTTTTATAACGTCCCTTATAATGTATTATCTTTTTCAGGTGCTACTCGCGTGTTTATGCTTGGAGGTGACGTCGCGGCCGTCAAATAATGAGTAAGTTTCATTCTGACAAAAAATAATAGTTAATATTGTAGATAATAGTAGTATCCATAATGTTAACGTTTAAAGCAACTATACATATTTGACACGAACTAATCATTAATTTTATTTGATTCGAAACTGATTTCATTGTATTCATAATCACATTTTTCATTTAGCATTACATTCACTCACTTTGATAACTTGCATTATTGCTATTTCCATTTAAATTCAGTCTTTCTTGTTTTAAATATCAAATTCTTTTCAATACTTTTAAAGCAAATAGAGTAATGAAAGTGTATCATTCCTATATACGCAATGTTGTCTCGCCAAAATGTTCAATGATGTCAGTTTTTAATAAAATCTAATGCGTATGTTGAATTTATTAAAATACTGAAACGTCTCCTATAGTAGTGTTTAAAATATTAACGATGGTTTTACAACAGTAGAAATGCACACTTATGTAGAACCGGCACAACTAACATAAGGAGTAGAGCTTAAAATATTAGTGAAAAGCAACACGGGATCCCCAGTAGTTCAGGTATGGTTCACTTTAAATACTTTATTATAAGCTTCAACACCGCTTTTTTATTTACACGCTTTAACTATAATGCTTATGGATGAAGGTATCACAAATATTGGTAAAGAAAAATACATGCAGACACTAACAATAGCCGATATACATTTCAGAGCGGCGACATCAGTTGATGAATTAAAACAAGCCCCAACAGAACAAGAGAGAGCACTAGCTTACGATGAAACTAACAGTGAGATCGAAGATATTAGTAAGGAAATATTAGAAAAGATAAAAGCAATAAATGATGCGCTCCAAAAACCAAGCAGGCGAAATCAATTAAAATGGAATGCTCCGCATCAATCGGGAGGAGAATACGTCCTCGATAAAGAAATATTGGAAAAACTTCAACAAGTTATAGCTTCTGGAAAACTGAATCAAAAGCAAAACAATATACAACAGCAAGACAGTAATACGATTTTTAATGGCGACTTAGATGATAACAGATATTCAAGACAGCTGTCTTCTCTATTAGCTGGAAACCAAGTGCAAATGGCAATGATGCCAGGGCCGTATATAACGAGCATGCCTGTTCTTGTAATGCCATCTATGAATAATATGTACAGTAATTACATGAACCCGATGGAATACGCTACTAAAATGCAAACTCGACAAGATGGCCCAACACCTCCTTCACCGTTTCCATCATTTCCGTCTTTGCCAAGTCTACCACCTTTTCAATGGCCTTTTGCGTCAATGTTTCCCATTTTAATAAGGGATCCATTACACGTTATTATGACTGGAGGAGGATGGAACAATTTTATTGAGTCTGGTCAAAGTGCCGATATTTGCAGGAAACAAAAATCAAATGAGCCTATCATTGAGGATGTAACAAAATATAAAGATGAAGTTGAAAAATCTGGAAACTTAATTGAGCACCCAACTAGAGAAGCCAGAACAAGGCAAAAGAGAGCAGTTAAAAAACGTACCGTTGCTCATGGAAGTCAATTACAAGAAATTGACCCAGCTAAACTAAATAAATTCTTTGCCACCAAACCTAGTTCTACCACTGTGAAACCTACCACACGGGAGCCTGCTAAAACACAAGACACAAAAACCGTTGGTGATAATGATGGAGACGTGCGATTTCACTTTTTAGATCTGTTTGGCAACAAACATTCAAACAGGAAGCCAGCCGGACCTGGTTTCTTCATAAACAGGCTGAAAGTTAGGCGAGGAGGAGTCGCTATTGCTGGGCCCGGAGGTGTAGCGACTGCTGGAAGAGGTGGGACTGCGATTGTAGGCCCTGGAGGACTAGCTTATACTCAACCAGGAGGACTCGCTGTAGCAGGACCAGCCGCACGAATTGTAGCATTATCCTCCGATGCGGACCTGACGTCAGTTGTTCATCGTCTGCAGGAACAAAGTAAAATAGATGGTTCTATTGCACAATTATTACAAGCTATACCTGAAGGAAAAATTGTTGCTACTGGTCCTATTATTTATTACCATCCTAACAACCGATAGTCATTTCTAACTAACCCACATGTATCATGTCTTCCTTCTCATTAAACTATTCTCTTTCTCACTTATTAGATTCTACGACGGACGAGGATGGCGACGAGATGGACAGTGGAGCAGATCAATGAAGCAATCCGATCAGTACATTTACGATGGCATGAATTTTCGGGAAACACCCTTGAAATTAGAAGACACGACTTTCATGCTATTTATAAAACCGATAGCTCACGCACTGAACTCTCAGGGGACAGCATTGGCTAATCCCATATCCCATGTTGTAATAGCGAGGAACCAGACTGGAACTATATTCCATGCGCCGCTTGCGACTGCCGTAGCAGGCCCTGGCGGCGTGGCTCATGCACAATCCGATCTATATGTATACGAATTTGTAGAACAATAGATCAATGTTATTTGTTTAGCTAATAAAACTAGGAAATAACAGTAACTTTAAATTGATATATTTTCGGAAACTAATTTTGACTGTTAACTTAAAATTGATTTTCGAATTGAATGTAACTTGGAAAATAAGATTGATATTAAAGGCGAGGGCGTAATAAATGTTATTTTTTATAGAAGTCATGCTTGTTTTATTTTATTTGAATTACTTTTAGTAATGTCATGGTGAGTTGCTTTATGTTATTGTTGAAAAATTATGATAAACGTCACAAATAATTCGGATTAGACTAAATTTTGACAAAAAAGATGATTTTATTAGTAAATTTTGCTATGTGCAAGATATTTTGCTTAGCTACAAAATTAATAAATCTTATTATGATTGAACAGACCAATAGACCAGTTCAACAAGATAATTATTTATAAGTTATGAATAATAAAGTTCAACCTCCTAATAAAAACATTTTTGTGATAGGTCACTATCCTAAGTGGATTGGACGATACTATAACGGTCACGCTCACGCTTATACTACGGCAGAATTTAGCAAATTAAGTAGAATTGATTTCCTGTACACCCACAACATCCCAAATGTGGAATTACTGTTATACCATTGAGACTATGATTCATAGTCTACATTGTTATAGTCCTATTAATACACACTTACACAAACAAGTTAGATAAATAGAAAAATCAACGGTAAAAACTAAAAAGAATTCACCCATAACTTTTAACCTTTATAGCGCATCAGTACAATACGAACCATTCTACGGAGGAGCCAAGGGTCAATACTTGGAAATTAAAAGAGATAACCTGGGCAGGATAATAGGCGAGAGAATAGTCTCCGAAGAAAACATCAGCAGTGAAAATATCATAAAAAATAGCAATGAAAATCTACTTGCCAAAGTCATGGCCAAGAACCTTCAAAATCTTAAAACACTGTCAACGAATCTTCTGAAATTGCATAATATTGGTCGCAAAACTGGTTCCCTAGGAGATATTGAAAAGACTAGGTTTAAGGCTCAGTTGGCGTCTTTGGGTGAAGCTGCTTCGAACATCATAAAGCTGATAGAAGAGGTCGATGATGTTGATAAGCTGTTCAAGAAAAATGTCAACGTTAAGACTAAGGAAGAAGAGGACGATGACTATGTAAGTTAATGAATAAAATCCCATTATCTTTCTATGTTAGATAATAAATAAGAATAAGACTTTGAATACACCTATATTCCATATGGTCAAAGAGCTTTCTATGCGCTGATAGTACAATGTAACCTTTCAATTCAGATTCAGGAATCGCTTAACATAGGGCCCTAATTTGGTAATTACGGTCTAAGCCTTAAAAAAGTCTTCAAAATAAAATAAACTGTACAATGTGAAGTTGAAACTATGGATAGAATAGATACAATACTCTATATTATGTAAATATAAAAAGAATACCAGGTGTGACACAGTCGGTAGTCTTCCTAAAAAAAACAACTTTGAATGGGTTATGGAATAAGGTGAGACAAAGCTGTTTGTAGTCTCTGATATATTTGCATGTTATATACCATAAACACATAACATATTATACTAATCTACAAAAATATTCACAGTAATAATCATATGTTTGAGGACCAGTGGTTTTTATCATAATTTAGAAGACAAAGATTAGGCTCGCTTTATTGACACGGCCAATGTATTACTTGACCGTTGTGCTTGGACTGTAAAAGATCTTTTATAGAAAGTGGTGAAATGTATTGTCATCTGTGACGTCAAATGTCGCTGACCTGTTAGTCTAGTGGTTAGTGACCCTGTCTGCTAATACGGAGGTCGTGGGTTCGATTCCCGCCTTGGACAAATCTTTGTGTGATGAGCACAATTATTTCTTCTGTGTATGGGTGTAATTTATCTAAAATTATTATGAATTTAGAAATATATAAGTATATTTATTAGTTGTTTGGTTCCCATAGTACAGGCTCTGCCTAGTTTGGGATCAGATAACGGTTTGTTGGTTGTCCTAAGATATTATATTATCGCTAGTCTCAAGTTTTCCGATGACCTCAGACATCTATTATGTGTGTCATGAAGGAACTTGAAATGTTCTTTAAAGTCAGAGGTGACTGCAGAATTGATAAGAACACTGTAGAGCTGAAACAAGATATGGGAATTCCTCCTCCCAATCTTGTCTCTCACTTACAATACCTATGTTTTTCTCACGTTAAAAGTCTGCGGTCTTCTAAAAAACTTCTCCTATTTTGTCAAAGTCAAAACATTTATTTCAAACACGCTCATAAATGGCACTTTTGAACGTCCACAGCTCCTTGTCCAGTTTCCTTCTCACACCTCTGATTTCGTTGATTCGTTCTTTCATATTCAGTCTATTCTTCTTTGGAATGCGCTCTCTCTCGATATCAGGATGGCCACCAGTCGGTATGCATTAAAGCGGAAACTGCTGAGTTATTTTCAAAACAAATAGCATAGAGCCTTCTCAACAGCTCTCTCCCTTTAATTTGTATGTAAGAGTATATAGTATAGCAAATATGCTCTTGTGTATGTGTATTATAAGTTTAATAACCTACTTACGTATTAGTGTACCCATCTTATTAATAATTCACTATGATGATTGTATTTTTAATAGTATTTTAATCATTGTTCCTCTCATCCAAAGCACCTGCTATCGAATCTCTTCACTACCCTTGGTTGACTGGTAGAGACTGCCTAAGGCATTAAGGCGGCCTTCGAACTCCTTTTTTGTGTGCGAGAAATTTAAATAAATAAATTCCGACGAAAGCGTATGTAAACCCGCTTGAGCTTATGTAATTCAGAAATGTGATCACTACTACTACTGCTGAGCTACTTCTGAGCTTGAGTCCTGGGTTCGATTCCCAGGTCGGGCAAAGTGTTATTGGGTTTTTCCACCTCTGCCTAACCCTTCAGCGAAACAAGGCGTGATATTATGTTAAATATAAATCTAATGAAAAAGTTTTGAAGCAAACATTAACATCTATTTCATGCAGATTGCAGAAGAGGGCGTTGGTGTCGAATCTTCGGACTACCAAAACGACGAAAGCAGTGATTCTGATTACTTAGAAAAAGGAACCATTGCTGAAGCGAAACCAGTTGGTAAGTTAATTCAACTTTTTTAAAATCAAATGTAAACCGTATAGTATTATAGAAAATACAGTGCTGCCAACGAAATTTTGAGGGAGCTACTAACCACTGTTTAAAGTTGTGTAGACGGCGCTACTGGTCGTGCATTTAGCTTAGTAATATTTAATTTCATCAAGGGATGTCGCTACTTAACTATCGTGTCTCATAGCGAATAATAAAAAAGGTTTGGTATTTGATTACTTCATAGTAGATTTAATGCAAGTATGCTTTAAGCAAAGAGCAATGGAGAGGGCTATGTTTGGAGACAGAGAGAGAAATGAAGAGATCCGTAGGAAAACCATGATAACCGACATAGCCCGAAGAATTGCCAAAGTGGCAGTGGGCAGGGCACATTGCTCGCAGAACAGATGGAGCCGGAAAGTCTTGGAGTGGCGACCACGTACTGGTAGATGAAGTACCGTTGGAAGGCTTCACACAAGATGGACCGATGACCTGGTGAAGGCCGCAAAAATCCGTTGGATGCGAAAAGCACAGAACCGGTCGAAGTGGCGGTGCTTGGGGAGGCCAATGTCCAGCAGTGGACTTTCGGCTGAAATTATGATAGTAGCTTTAAGATGTCAATAAAAAATTCTGGTTGAAAAGTGTGATACTTATCTTTCCAGCACCATATTTTTTTACTGTATTTGTGAAAATAAAATTATATTTATTAAAAGTATGTTATTTACTTTCAGGTCTTGCAGTCATCGGTTCACATGGCCTGGCCGCTTCAAGACCGATGGCCACTGCTATAGCCATATCTGGCGTAGCTTTGGCTAGGCCAATGGCAACGGCTGTTGCCGGCGTGGACCCGACTAAATTAGGCCTTAACCTTCAGATAAATCATTCGAAGCGGAGCTGAATGCTCAATACTCAATATATGTTTAGATAGGAGGAGAGAACAATGCCACGCTTGTTAATTGTTAGTAAAGTGCTCCTGGCTCCTTCCTGAGAGCTTTAATATTCCGGAAGAAAGAGTAAAGTAATACAGGGTGTCCAGTGGAAAATTTTCAAGTTTAAATTGTAATTATTCCTTAACTAGCGGGGTGAGGTAAGTGAGAGGGGTAACGTTCGGCGCGCGCGATTTGCGGATTTACTAGTCACAATGAGTCGCTGGTCGGGAGCGCACCGCGCGTTCGCGGTTGAACAATATTTGAAGTGCAATGATTCGTTGGTCCGTGCGCGTCGTGCTTTTTGTACTCACTACAATATTCGACGAGTAAGTGATGGACCGAGCACGCAACTTATCTGGTCGTGGGTCCAAAAGTTCAGACAAGAAGGGACAAAGGTTAACCAAACTCCTCCGGGACCATCAACGTCAGCAGCGACATCAGAACATGTGGCTCAAGTTCAACGTGAAATTCTTCGCAATCCACGTAAATCGATAAGGAAGATTGCAGCTTGCACTGGAATAAAAAAATCAACAGTGCACGTTATTCTGAAAAAGAAACTACAGTTTCACCCATACAAAATGCAGATTGTGCAGTTTCACAACGAAAATGACTATTTTTTACGAGAAACCTTAGCGAGAACGATGCTGAAACGTTTTCGAACAGCACGAACGCTTGGAAACATATTGTTTACCGACGAAGCACATTTTCATATCGATGGCTATGTTAATAAACACAACATGAGATACTGGTGCTCCGAAAACCCCAGGGAACGCCACCAAAAACGTTTGCACTGTCCAAAAACGACAGTGTGGTGTGCAATTTCTGCCCGAGGAATAATCGGCCCTTATTTTTTTAATCAGCGAGAGACAGTCACTGCTAACGTGTATTGCCGGATGATCGACGAGTTTTTGGTACCGCAGTTGCAGCTGTTCCCCGGGTTCAACAACAGAACACAATTTCAGCAAGACGGGGCCACTCCACACACAGCTAGAGTTTCGATGGAGAAGCTGAGGGAAATTTTTCCCAATAAATTAATCAGCAAGTACGGAGACATACCCTGGGCACCTCGATCACCTGACCTTACACCGTGTGATTTTTTTTTGTGGGGATACCTTAAGTCGAGGGTTTACAGTAACAATCCTCGAACAATTCAGACCCTACAAGAAAATATCCGCTGTGAAGTTGCTGCCATTGAACCAACGCTTTGCTCACGCGTGTTCGCAAATTTAAGAGTCCGGTTGCAAGAGTGTCTTGAAAGAAATGGGCGGCATTTAGAGGATATTGTTTTAAAGACATAAAATCCGCATCGTCAAACTTCATTCCGTTTATATAAATTATGAGAATAACATTGTAGTTTTTTTTAAATCCACTATTGAACATGAAAATTTTCCGCTGGACACCCGTTACATATATTTTGTCACCTCTCTACAAACTTTTCGATGTTGCTGATTCTGTTTAGAGTAAAATTAAATAGTATCAAAATGCGACAAAATAGTTCGTTAAAGTTAGTCATCACCAGCAGTCCAGAGATGAAGTGAGGGGACATCTACGGTTGCACACCATTCAGCGATACTCGGCAACTCATCCAGCGGCTAGCATTCATCCTGCGAAGATCGCCACTCACCACTCAAGAAAATGTCTACCCCAACTTTCATTCATAGGACCTACGGCTAATATTGCCGGCCTATTGCCAGAGTTAATACTTTGCCTTAATGTTCATTTCACAAACTTTTCATAATAAGCACATAGGTTATTTTCAACAAAAGAGCACAGCAAATTAAAACTTAATGAGCGTGACACTATCTACAATAATATATAAGTTGGTTGATCATGTCTTATTGGTCGTGGTTGACTTTAGGTAAGCAAGCACATTAAATATCAGATTATACGTACTGATACAAATATTACCTAACTAGATGGTTACCACATAATGTGAAATTAGACTAAGAATGTATGCAGAGTTTACAATTTCGAACCCAGTCTTCAGAATATCAGAAGAATGCATAAAATGATCTGTAAGGCATTCACTACTGTACGATATAATTATGAGGGTATGGAATTGTACATCTGCAACCTACAGTAAGAATTAATTTGCAATAACTGTGTGAGTGAATGTGATAGTAACGTCTTGTAAAGACGAAAATTTTATTTATTATTTATTTTTACTTTTGCTAATAAACTTTGCAATGTGATTGTCGTTTTATTGAAATTCAAGTCGTTTTAACTAATATGTATTTTATTCAATTAATGTATCTGAAAGGCACAAGAGGTTATTAAAAATCGGTGCTATAGAAGAAGCTCCAGAGTTTTCCCCTATTTTGGGTACCTACGTCATAGTCTGAAACCTCCAACACGCAATGAGTTAGGGTCATGAGTGACTGACTGACGAAGACAACATTATTATACCTATTCTTTTTTCTATGGAATGAATGAATGTGTAAACACCTATTTGAATTCTGACACCTAATCAAAACCGCATTATAACCTGTAACAACACTTCATTAAACAAACCTATTGTTATAAGAGTAACGTTGACTAATAAAAAAAAAACAACAATGTGGATGAGTAACCAAAAAAATGCAGTAGTAACGTTTGGCTAACGGCTACTAGGTATATGTGTATTTCACTTTTCCTATTCGACAACTCAAAGCTATAAATAACTGAAACAGGCATAAAGTCTGGAACAAAATTATTCGTGCTAGTCACATCACCTGTATATCATTTTATCACCATAAAAAACCATTATAGACTGGGTTTTGTAGATATTTTCAAAAAATTAATCGACAGTAACTCGCCTGTATTTATTAATGTTTAAAATCAGCTTGTTTCTTTTGAAACGCTAGTCAAAGTTCACACCAATTTGGGGCTGGTGAGCAGCCCCGGCTTTTTGCCTAGGCCTGCAAGACCTCGGCCTAGAGCCCAAGCAGCCTAAGAGGAACCATCCATATGCCCCGAGCAAGTAGCTTGCCTGTCCGATGGGGGATCAAACTCACTGCGCTTGCTTTTGCATTATGATATCTCTTATTTCTTCTGCTTTTCTGCGGAATTCGGTAAAACAATTCATATTTCTATTTTACAATTTCAAAAGAATTCTTCCAGAGGAGGGGTGCTTAAAATGATGTGCTTAGTTTTTGTGCTCGCTTCGCTCGCTCTTGTATTCAAATTCTCCTAGAACGATGACCGTTCGTTCACTGCCAGCACCAGCTACGAAACGAAGGGCTGTAATTCTCTTGTGATTTTTCAAAAACTTAAGAAAGATTAAGAACTCTATGTATTGTATGTACACGAACGATTTTCATAAAGAACCAAAATACGATTAAAACAAAAAACTACAAGTAAACGACTTATTTGGATATGGTATTCCTTCCCATAGAATTTGCAACAAATACATTGGGCTAATAACATTGAACAACAGAACAAAATTGTATGATTTCGAAAATTAAAATAAGCCGTGGTAGGTTCTGTCTGGGTACGGACCGCAGCTTAGGGTGTCGCTGGGGCTGAGCAGCGTGGGACAGGCTGAGTTGGGTTAGTGTAAGGCATCTGGGTACCTAATAGTATCACTCTTAGTATAAACCCTGTTTACCTTCCACCGGAGAAATCAGTGGTGTTAAATGTCGTTTTATCTGTACTTACTCGTAATAATATTAAGTGAAACGACCGTCTAAAAGATAAAAATATTTAAAACGTAGGAATTTCACACAGCTTGTTATGAGTAGTATTTTGTTTACTTTCTGGGTACGCAGACCACAAACTTTATATTAATATAGAGTTATTTACTTCAATATTCCATCCCTTATTATGTCATCAGCATCACTGGCAGCCTTGTCCCACCCTCGCACTGCTGATATATCCTCCTTTTGTGCCATACTTCCCTGGTCTATGTGAGTCTCTTCTAGGACTTCTCTATGATCTTTTGTAAGTTATCCATCACCTGCACCCTAATTGCGAAACGCACAATTTATCAGAATCTGAATGGGATTGAAGATTATTTCTAAACCATTGCGTCATTTGTTCGAATAAATTATCGGCTCAGCAATGTAAATAACGCAATGAATGTTGTTTAATTATGAATATTAAACCAATTCCTACCGATAAAAAGTTCCGCAATTACCCCTCTGGCTATTGGTCTGCTAACGTTCTTTGATCTTATTTTATGGTGTTGTTTCTATCTTCTTTGTTATTGATCAGTTAGTGCTTCATTAACATTTATGAACATCAGTGAGTTTCCAGAGTTAACACGTACAACTATTACATAACTAAAGTACAGTTACTATATCCTGGCAGTCTGGAGTAACTGGGGGCTCAGTAGCCGTGGTTTAGAACCCCACGGTGAAGCTAAGAGGAACCCGAGGAGGGGCCGCTCGTCAGGGCTTTTCCGCTCAAAGCCGACGACGTAGCGGCCAACGCGGTGTCGTTTGGCGACATCGCGAGGGTTGGAGGCCGCGGTGGGAGAGGAGTGCCGGTATTGAGGTGCGCCGCTCTCCCTACCTACCGCGGCCTGAACGGGGTCGCCACCGTCCGATGGCGAACGCGGTGGGGCCGCAGGGGAAGAGGAGTGTTGGTATAACGTTGGCCACTCTCCCTATCCCCTGCGGCCGAAAACTAGTAGGCGGCGGGGCCATAGTCCTGACCCGTCGCAGGGGGACCAAGGGTGTCATTCAAGGGGTCGTCTGGCGCCTATATGCTAATTGGTCCCCGGGGTGGTCACGGCGTGTTATGTGTTCATGCGCGCCGTGAATGGGGGTATCCCTCAGAGGTGGGTCCGGCGACGGACAGCCGCGGCGGGTTCGCGGAAGAGTTTTTTCGTTCCCGTGTTCCCGCCATAAGCGGTGTAGGAGGACACCGTGGAGTTTTAGTGGGTTGGAGTCCCACATAACTGCGCTATTTCCCCTTAGTAGCGCAGTATGCATGAGCATTTCTCCACGATAAAAAAAAAAAAAAAAAAAAGTGGTAACGGCCGCGACTTTTGGTTTGTAGGTTAGAACCTAAACAGGGACTTTACTTTGTGTAAATTGTTACATCACCACTGCTCTCGAAACGATGAAGGAAAACACCGTGAGGAAACCGATATGTCCTAGAACCAAAGTTCGAAGACATGTGACATCTATCATCCCGCACTGGGCCCGCGTGGTGGATTACGGGCCACTCTCACTCACAGAGAGGTGCCCTGTGTCTCAGCAGTGGGAATATTATAGGCTGTAAGGATGACTATATCCTGAGCAAACTTTCATTTCCTTGCAACAGGCAAAATTACCATAAAGACAAATAACTATAAATTTCTTACAGGAAGTTATATGCATACAATGCAATAGGTATTTACATACATATATGTAGATAGTGATTCAAGTACTACACTCATAGAGGGAATCCCAATGTATTCAAATTTCTAAAAACTGCGTTACTAATCTGGCTTTGTCACTTTATTCGATACTTATCACGGTAAGAAGCCTGTCTCATCTGTACACGACACGTTATTTTGCATTGGAATAAAAAAATAAAATTCCCGGCACAGACAAAAACCTCTAAAAAGTAAAAAAATATATATTACTATTGGTCCTATAAGTATAATTAGAAGATGCATGTAATATTTTGATCAATGGTTCATCGCGTCGGGACGGGACGCGACGCCTAATGAAAATGTTATAAATTCTACAATAGCATACATTTATTATTTCTGGGCCTCGTCTGTTTGGTGTTTTCATACACCGCCCCCGAGTCAAGTGGCCACGAGTTTTGTGTCGGAAGTTCTTACCCAGACAGGAGGCGCTTTACTTTCTGTTAATTATTTCATCGCCACTGTTCTTAAAACGGTAAAGAAAAACATCGTGAGGAAACCGGCATGTCCTAGAAACAAAAAAAATCGTAGACATGTGAGATCTGCCAACCCACGTTGGGCCCGCGTTGTGGATAATGGCCCACTCTATCTCACCGAGATAGGGCTTGTGTCCCAGCCGTGGGAACATTGCAGACTATGATACTGAGAAATTGGTACTATTCACCCTTAGTCACAGCCATAAATACAAATTGCCCACTCCTTGTTTATTAAACGCCCTAGATTTTAGTGCGCAGTAAAATGAATGAATAAGTTATTTATCTTACAAACTATTACCAATTCCACGTGTCTGTAAATATTTACATTTCCTTATGGTCAGATGTTTATAAATATAACGCATGTTACACTTTTTTACGTACGTTGCTGATTATAAATAGAGCACTTTACATAATTTACGTGATCTTAGAGTAATATGGAAGTACATATTACTCTATAATATTACCGGTCGGGTAACATTATTGAATGCACTAACTAGTTGAATCAAAGCGTCATATTCTCTAGAAAGTCCCTTGATCGCCTTTTACACCCACGAAATGTGATGGATTCTTTAAATCCGACATAACAGCAACACATGAAATCAAAACGTGTATTGTTATAATAAAGTGCAGCAACCGTAAATTCGGGATCAATTTTATTTACCTTGTACACGATCACTGGAGGGTTAAAGAAATAGAAAATAGATACATACATACACTGACACATTCTTTCCATGGGTTTAGGAAGAAACTACAAAATGGCGTCTCTAAATATGACGTTAATTACACTGCAACGAAAATTCGTCTTGACATGGACTATACAATTTTATTGTGGACAAGAAAATTAAAGATATTTCGTGGTATTACAAAAAATGTTCTCCAAACGAGATTTGCCAAACAAACCTGCTTACAACTTAGCATAAGAAGATACCAAAGACCCTCTACTAATCTACTTACTTAGTCAAAGACCACACAGAAAACATGCAAACCCTTTCCCTTTCTGGAATCCCCACTAATCCGAGTTGATTCAGGTTAAATAAATCCTCTTGACGCATATACACATGCGTCACTACAAACATCCGACCCGGTGATGCTTGCTTATTGCAGGAACCAGGTAGCCGACTGCAGAACAAGTAAATATTTTAAACCTAAGTAGCCATGAGCAATATTTTTTTTTCGTGATATTCAATTTTCGGTATTAGCCCACATTCCCACGGACGTAACAATATCATGAATAGAAAATCGAACTCTGCGTTTTATCGACGCACTTTGACTCATTCTTGCTTCACTTTGTTGGATTCTCAATGGCCAGTATAACACCGAAAGTTGAAATAACAGAGTGCGACTAAACTCGCCACGGTTCATTACGTCCATATGGCGACTTATAACCTGGACCTTTTTTTATGATGAATAAACAATTTTGTTTTTTTTTTATTTTTTTTATTCAGTAACTTGACAAAAAAATATAGTGAGGTGGTAAAAGAAGGAATGAAATTGAATGAACTTAAAATAATGTACATGCAAACTTTTTTATTTTAAATTTAATAACATGTCTGAAAACGGGATTTAAACTATATCGATATATACATCTTCTATGGTTACCAGAGGAAATAAATAGAAAAAAGTAGTAAAATGACAAGATTTTTTTATATTTCGTTTTGTTTCTATTCATCATCATCATCATTTCAGCCGAAAGACATCCACAGCTGGACATAGGCCTGCCCCAAGCACCGCCACTTCCACATGTTCTGTGCTTCTCGCATCCAATTATTCCTGCGGCCTTCTTCTATTAGAAGAAAATAAAAAAGGAAATAACTGTTTTTAAAATTGATTAATTATTCTTATATTCCACATCCTAAAAAGGAATTTTAAAGGTTTATTTAAATTAAACCATTTTTATCATTCGTTCTTTACGTGAAATCGTTCACTACCGCAACACTATTAGTTTTAGTGTGGTATCATTATTTTTCTTTGAACTGTCAAGTTACTGAATACGATTAAAAGTCCAAGTATACCTTCCCGAGCATTGAAAATCCAACAAAGCGCATCCTAACGCCTGAACAAAACATACTGTCAGATTTTGAACTCTCGGCGCTGAGCAGAGCGTTCAAAATACACCCGTGCAAACGTAGGCTAACTCGTCACCAAACTTTGTGAGTCAACAGCAAGAAGGTTCAAAGGAACACTGACTTGCAATGTGATTCTAGGAAAAACATTTAAAACTTGCATTGTGTTTACCCACATACAAGAATTATGGTTTAACTTGCTTTCAAGTAAACGAATTTGATTTTAAACTAGCTTCTGCCCGCTACTTCGTCCGCGTCAATTTTTTCTACCCTGACCCTTCCCGTCGCATCGAATTGCCTGCCAGTTTTCGTTAATTTTTCGTTCCTCCGCTCCTTTTGACCGTAGCGTGATATTATATTACTTATAGCCTTCCTCAATAAATGGGCTACCCAACACAAATATATTTTTTTCAATTCGGACCAGTACTTCTCGAGATTAGCGCGTTCAACCAAACAAACAGACAAACTTTCAGCTTTATAATATTAGTATAAATTTGCTTGTTGCAGAATATAGTAGGCCTTGCACCGAGGAATAGTTATCTACAACCATTCGCCTGAATCTAACCATCAAACGCAGGATGTTGGCATTTCATAATCTTCTCATTGTTCTTCTATTATTTCTTCCGTCCGCTTTGTCAATATATTATAGTCTAGATGATCTGATAAAGGGTCACTATTATTGTGAATAACGTTAACTACATTGGAGTGCAGCTGTATCTCTTCTTTTTACTTCATCATGGACATTTAAGACGAATATAAAGCAATAATTTTGTGCTTCCCGCATCCAGCGGATTCCTGCGGCCTTCACAAGGTCATCGGTCCACCTTGTTGGAGGCCTTCAAACTCTACGTCTTCCAATCGAAGTGGCGGAGCTTGGAGGAGGCCTATGTCCAGCAGTGAACGTCTTTCGGCTGAAATGATGATGATGATGAAAGCAATAATTTAAATAATAATAATAATATATATATAGTCATTAGTGTATATAATAATATACACTAATGACCGCATGGAGGTATGGCAAAGTAAAGAGCTCCACGGACGCTTTTTCCGGGCCCTACACGGACCCGACGTAGGTTTTCTAGCGTCCGTAGCCTGGCTGCGTTTCAGTGATCTCTTTGGGGAAACCGAAGGTTTTGTTTGTGCAATTATGGACGAAGTTATGATGACGAACAATTACCGGAGATTTATTGTGAAAGACGGCACGGTGGACATCTGTCGGGCATGCCACCGTCCCGGGGAATCAATTAGACACATTATCTCTGGGTGTTCTCGTCTAGCTAACGAAGAGTACTTGCATAGACACAATCTTGTAGCCAGGATTATCCACCAGCAACTTGCTCTGAAATACTGCCTTGTGGTATCAGAAGTTCCGTACTACAGGTATGTGCCCGACCCAGTTCTTGAAAACGGCCATATCACACTGTACTGGGATCGATCCATCATCACTGACAGGACTGTTGTTGCTAATAAGCCTGATATAGTGGTGGTGGATCGACTAGAAAGGCGCACAATGATTGTTGACATAATGATTCCGCATGACGAGAACCTCGTGAAAGCCGAGAAAGATAAACAAATCAAGTAGCTTGACTTGGCTCTCGAGGTTGTCGACATGTGGGATGTGGACTCAGCGATCATTGTGCCGATAGTCGTCACAGCCAATGCGCAATGGGTTGATAGCCAAGAGCCTCAACCAACACCTGAAGAGGCTCTCGTTAAGCAGTTGGGTCAAGGGCTTGATTCAGAAAGCGATACTTCTGGACACGGCTCGCATTGTCAGGAGGTTCCTCTCTCTGGAGCCCTGACTGCCGGTAGCTTGGACCCTGTTCCCGATACCGGTGGGCTACTATTTTTTATATTTTTAAATGTTTTTATTTTATATTCTAATATTTAAAAATATAATTTATAAGTTTTAAAAATGCATAAAGGGAATAATAATATTGTTATTTAGGTACAATAATGTAGTGTAGGTTTTGTATACATTATATTGTTTGTTTTTTGTCATAAAAAGTAAGCATTATTAGTAACCTACATGGTACAAGGAATTCGAAATTTTTAGGTAAAGTCAAAAATATTTTTAACAAATTGATTCACTTTAAATGACTTATTAAGTTATTAGTCGATTTGCACGAAGTTACTCGCCCGAGACAGACGAAAAACTTCGATTATTCCGAAACTGACCCGAAATTCTAACCCGGTCGCGGGCAAAGATTTAAAAAAAGACTTGAAAAAAATATAAATGTTCTAATCACAGCTGTCATTTTTTTACAGTTATATTTAATGGTTATTATCACGTCAAATTGACGAATCGATCAATAGCGTCCCTGGCTACACGAATCCGCGACTCCCTTATTTCACTGTATTTAACAAAACTGACATAGATACACTGCCCTAAAATTTATTAATTACCTAAGTAGGTATACTACAATGTTACCGTTACAACTAAGTTACTCCATTTAACAAAGACATCTTTTGACTTCTCCACTGTAAAGGGAAAAATGAAACCTACAGTTGACCGCTTATTACAGTTCCATTATCTGTTAGTCCACAAAACTAGTCTTCTTTACGTAATATCCATAATAGTCCGGTAAAGAAAGAAATATGGCGTTTGTAATGTCTGTACGCACGGCGACAAATGAAATTCCAGTATAAGCTGACTTTTCATTGTATGAAAAGCATATACAATGCGAGGTCAGCAAAAACTGGAAATATCTAGCTTGATATGATTGTAGCCGTCGTAAAGTAGCGGGTCAGTGACACAATATTATGGCATACGAATATTAGTTGAAACTGTATGTAAATTAGGCTTAATTGTGTCTATTCCAAGTTGTAATGAGGTAACGTATCAAAAAATAAAAAGGGGTAGTGATTATAGACGATATTGATAGTTTTATGTAGCTTATAGCATTTAGTTTTAAAGCATTTAAACATTTTATCGCATTTATTAGGCAATGAATGCGTTTCTTTTTTTGTATATTTTCATCTCCGGACTCCGACAACTATCAATCGACTTGGAAACTATTTTTTTGAAATACTTACCAAGTGTTCCCATATACATATTTATATATATATACATATTTACTACACATATTATATATATATATTTACTTAGCAAGTTAAGGTCTATTTGAGTGGAATTTGAGTGGAGATTTTATTTATTTCTCATGGTAAAAATAACACAGGCCAACAAAATTTAACCAAGCTTCTTAACCAGAAACTAGACTATCCATTTCCGAAGGTTTTCGATGCGCTGAATCCGAATCTGGCCTCAGAATCGCTCTCGCTATACAAATACAATATGTGAAAATTTACAAAGATGAGAACTTCAAAACACGATATCTCACCGAAAAAAAAAATTGAACAAACTCAACGGCATTTGAAAGAGGAAGACTGTTCTTTAATATGGCAATCTTTATTTTTTTTTAGAAAAAAATAATTCGTGATTCTACATAACCTCAAAATCGGGCAAAAACGGTACTTTTTGCACTTTTAGGTTAGAATATCTCAGACGCCTGACGTGCTAGAGCAATTCTGAGACCAGATTTGGATTCAACGCATCGAAAACCTTCGGAAATATATGGTTTCTGGTTAAAAATTTTGTCGGCCTGTGTAATTTTTCCCCTAACTTTAAATACTTTAAACAATCAAACTTTTTTGTTTAGTGATCATAAAAATCGATTTTTCTCTGAAGTTAGATCAACGCATTGCTATATTGAGTCTTGATAAGTCCGCCAATATATCGGCTAAGTATTGTCTGAAAATTCAGCCAATATTCATATCTCTATATCGACGAAAATATTGAATTATCCTCAACGGTTGGTATTACAGTTTAAGTACATTTTGAAGTAATTTTATATCAACTTATATGACAAACATATCGCGATATATTGTAACATCTAGATTTCCTGCGTGGAATTGTTTTACGGCACAACGGGAAAATGGGAGTTCTTGTACTGAATATAATTATTATTAACTAGCTTCTGCCCGCGATTTTGTCGGCATCAAATTTCTTGTTACTCCGAACCACCCCGTCACATCGAATCGCCTGCCCGTACGAGGACTCCGTATTCTTGACCTTTTATCTTCTGGTCCTAGCGTTGTTATATAGCCTTCCACGATGAATTGGCTATTCAACACTATTTTTTTTTAATTCGAACCAGTAGTTTCTGAGATTAGCGCGTTCAACCAAACAAACTATTCAGCTTCATAATAATGGATATATGTATCTACAATATATACATAGTTAGTATAGATATGACAAACTTGAAAATAATTGTCCCTTTACCTTCTTACCTTTTGACAAACATCATAGTACAATATCTCTTCTATGCCTAAGTCTATACCTATTTTGGTATTCTGCCAACTATAGCCATACGTAGAACCAAGGAGCTTGTTTGTTTGTTTGTGCATATAATCATTCGCCGACAGTCATCGCTTACTTATCTTCTAATACATCAATGTTTCCTAGTTCTTGTCAATACGGTGATGAAGATGTATGACTATAATGATTCAAGAATTTATTGTTAGTAATTAAATACATTCTTTGTGTTTCATCCAAGAGAACAGAGAATTTGATAAAACGCAAATAATTTATGTCTCTGAGGTCTACTCCCTTAGCATCAAACTCTTCTAATTGCGCAACACACTATTATTCAGAATTTGAATCATTTTGAAACTTATTGCTAATCTATTCTTTCATATGTTCGAAAAATTTATTTGCATATCAACGAAAACAACGCCATGAATATTGTGGAACTGTCAAAATGTATGCGATTCCTACTATAATGCATTGCACAATTACCCGTCTGCAGTTTTGGCTGAAGTTACGATGCCTACTCCATATCACCTTCCGATATAAGATTAGTCCGGGCCCCGACATAAGAATTAATGACACCACTATTTGACAGCTGTCGCTACACCCTGATGTGTGTTCATTTACCCCCAACCGAATAAGTTTATTAATCGGGAGTAGGGTTCACTCCGAATTTTCTGACTTCTCTCGAACGGGCTGGCATCGTCGTTGACGGGCTTAGAGAATAGGAAAGAGAACGGAGACTCATGTTTTATTTTGATTGACAATTTAGGTCTACTAAATGGATAAGAATACGGTCTACTTAATTAGAGTCTACAAAGACAGACATTTGTGGTCTTCATTGATCAATAATTGGTTGTCAATCACACTACTAAAGACTGCGCCCTAATTGCGTAACATATTTTTAATCACAATCCCGGGATTTTAAAGGAAATTCCGAATACATTGCTTCATATGTTTGAAAAAATCGTCTGCTCAACAATATAAATAACGCAGTGATCGTGACTGTACCTACTGTCAAATTGAAAGGGAATGCGATAGATTGCTATTGTATGCGTGTTATGTCCCGGGTGTTTCCATTGTGAGGATCGTCTAGAGGACTCGGTGGAGCATACGGTGGAAGTGTGCCCTGCCTGGGCGGAGCACCGCTGTGTCCTCGTGGAGGCGATCGGCGGCGGCGATCTCTCGCGTCCGGCCCTGGTGCGAGCCATGGTACGGAGCGAGAGGGCATGGGAAGCCGTCACCTCCTTCTGCGAAGCAGTAATGCTCGCGAAGGAGGAGGCGGGGCGCGTGAGGGAGTGGCAGTCTCTGCGCCCTCACGTCCCTAGCCGCCGCAGGAGGAGACGCCCCGGGCGCCGGGAGTCGATTGCGGACTCCCGGCCACCGTAGGCGCGAGCTTGCGGGTGGCGAGCAATAGGTAGGTCGCCGCCCGGTAAGGACCAAGCTCGGGTCGACGCCGCGTAGTGTTCCACGCGCGCCTCAAAGAGATGTCAGCCACACTGAAGGGGTCTGCTAGGACCGATGCTTGCCGGGGTCGCGTGATTGTTCGAAAGAGATACCGTGACCCTGGCACATGGGCAACTGAAGGAACACGGGTGGGTTTTAGTCAGTAAAAGTCTGACACGCCCTCCCGCTCCGCCCAGAGCGGGAGAAGTCACTTGATGATTTCCCATCCAAAAAAAAAAAAAAAATGCGTTTTATGTAATTACTATGCTCATTTACATTGATCCAGTATTTTAATCCAAATCGCTGGAATGTCGTGACACTAGGTCTGCCATCAGCCAATGCGGTTGCGTTATTTAAATCCAGAGCTAGATAGTGGATGCTTAACTGGATTGAAAAGTGTTGGTCAAATATCGACTCAGTGTTAGGACTGGATTTCAGAGCTGGAATACTTTATTGGGTCATTCTAAATGCTTAATAATGCAACTTAATCGAAATAACTAGTACCTAACGGAAATCGGAGACTGTCAAAGTTTTCACGGACTTAAATGAATTAAAAAAATAAGATTAAAAAAATAACAACTCAAGTACTCTAAATGGTACGAAACAAGGAAAAACTTGGCACAACAATCAAAATGTAGATGGAAAAATGGGTAAGGTATAGACGTGGCCGTATGCCTGAA
This sequence comes from Aporophyla nigra, assembly GCA_947507805.1. Lineage (NCBI taxonomy): Eukaryota > Metazoa > Arthropoda > Insecta > Lepidoptera > Noctuidae > Aporophyla > Aporophyla nigra. Next base: position 26,074,582 of record OX382295.1, read on the forward strand.
GGTACACCATGTGGGTGCTAGGAACACCTTCAAAATTACAATGCCATGTGACCACGGCATTCGGTAATCAAGAAAATGAAAATACACTACAATATGCTAATACTCTTTATTTAATTATAATATAAAGCATCCAAGAATTTATAAACTGGCTGGTTTGCTGATCTAGTGAGCCTAGATTTTCCACTCGGCTCTTAAGTGAGTCAACCTGAATTCACTGAACGAGTTTATGTGCAAGTAATGTAGTTATTTAGATCATCTTTATGGGCATTACTTACCAAATCTCAAAAATATTTCTACTATTGTTCTTGTGAATTACAAAGTAACCTAGTTCCATCGTACATAATAGAATATTTTGTAAAAGTCCACATTTTCAACTTTGGCTGCGAAATTTTGTAGTTACAGTTTGCTAACAGTGGTGATAACGAATTCTGAATATTTGGCCCCTTTTTAAAAACCCATCACTGGCTTGCTGTTACCTCAATTTGTTTGGGGTCGGCACAAAATGTCTTCTTCTAAACTGTATAGTCTTTATCTGGGTAATCACAGCCTCTCTAGCCATATCATCTTTCATACAATCCATCCATCGTTTCTTTGGTCCTACTCTTTTAGCCATCCGCATTTATACTCACAACTTTACATGACACTGTTTCAGGTTCCTTACCCAAAGGGTGCAACGGGACCTTATCACTAAACCTCCGCTGTCGGTCTTTGTGTCTATCAGCGGGCTGTATTTCATGAACCATAATAAGTAGACCACAGATATTTTCACAGAGAGTGTATTTTAATGGCCACTATAACAACAAAAACTACAAATGAAATAAAGTTAAAGGGGGAAAAGTAAAGTTTTTCCTTTCGACTTTTTTAACCTTAAGGTACGGAACCCTTCACGTGCGAGTACAACTTGCACTTTGCCGGATTTTTCTTTGTTGCCTGCTTCTTAAATTTACTCTGTCTCTGCCCAATCCATCGGGAAAACGGTGTGATGTTATATCATGTGTCTCAAATTAAAAGCAGTACAGTAAAAATGACAATCGTCGTTACAACACATAAAATCACTTTCCAGCACAGTACAGTAATAGGGCTTTAAGTGAATTAGAATATCTACCGTTTTACCGTGTAACACTATTTGAATAAAGCAGAAAATCGTTTGGTCACATCTATGTATAGAAATATAATGTTATTGTCATCGGTTAGTGCCCTAAGAGGACCACAGCCCATCTGCCTCAGTTGACGCATGAACGTGAGATGAAAAACATTATCTAAGTTGAAGTGAGGAAAATATTTTTTTAACATAAGCCACAAGTTCATACCTTATTTACCGCGAAGAGACCTGGCGCTGGAATTGAATAGACCTAGCTGATACTGCCGGTTGGTCTGCTTTCTTTATATTCAGTTGCGTCCAAACAGACTGGAAGTCGACCCCATTACAGTTGAGAAAAGGGTCGATAAATTGAGTATCTCATAAAGACATCATTTACTTATCATTAAACATTGTCTGTCCTTTAGAATGCATAACCTAACCTAACATGTCATTACGTATATTGAAGACAAAGTCCATACTAAACTCACTACAAAAGGCGTAAAAGGATACTAAACTACTCATACTCGGAAACAGATTTTTTCCAAAAAGTTCCTAGATCTGACCATAAAGCCAGGCGTATAATTTATCCCTATGCGTCGCACACGCAACCCGCGACTCTCATATAAGTGTGCGCAGATCGACGTGCGCGCATTGTTTCGCTGAACATTATAGTGTGCGGGTCAAATCGTGTTGTGAAAAATATGGCTGTTCATTTTGTAAGTTTTCTTTAATATTTTTCTTTTGGTTTTTATGCTAATTAATTTCAATAAAATTAAAAAGGTGATTTTAAAATTCCGTTCTTTCTTTTTCTCACTTGCTGAACGGAATTAAAATAATTAAAACTAAAAAATAGAAATAATAGAAAAAAAAAACAGTTCATATATCAAATTAAATTTCATTCGAAAACATCTATAGGTTTCTTACTAAACTGTGACTACATATTTTGAACTAAGGAAAAATATTCAAAACTAAATTACAATGTGAAAAATAGTAAATGACATAAGCTGATCATTTACATAACATAAACGTTAACGGTATTGTTTTCAGCCAAGAGGTTACTAACCTAAGCGAGCTTTGAAAATTCAACTAGGCCGGGTAAAAAAATAGGGGTCTATTTTCTAATCATTTAAAAGGGTTCTTTTTGATCTAATCTTGTTAGATCAAGTGTAGTAATAGTATTTATGATGTTTAACAAATAACTGCCACAGTGCATTGTGAGTGTAGTGGTTACAAACGCGGACTCTTGGTCATACGAATGTGTTATTGAATTCTTCATTAGGTTATTCTCAATTCTATTCTGAAGTCTGATTTTGTGCCCGGTTAAGGGCAATATAGTCGCCCCCAGTTTCTTGTTTCTTCTTACATTAATATGGTGAAATGTGAGTGTAGCTTCTGCATATAACTCAACCTACCAGCTCTTACGGAAATAAATAGGCGTGATGTTATTGTAATTACCGAATCCTCCTTCGGAATTGTTTCCATAACATATAGACAAATTTCAACAAATTCGTGTTTAATAATATTTATGCGTTTCCCGGAAGCAGTTTAAAAACGCCAATACTGCATTTTAGGTATGTATCATAATTATCATAATCATTTCAGCCGTAAGACGTCCACTGCTGGACTTAGGCCTCCCCCAATTTGCGGGGTTTTGCCATAATCGCCCCGCTTAGCAGGCGGGTTGGCGATCGCAGTATGGTGGTAAAATGCATAGAGAACGCTGCTGCCCATTCTCTAGTAAGTCCCTTAGTCGCCTTTTATGACATCCACGGGAAGAAATGGGGTGGTGTTATTCTTTACGTCCGGCACCACACGGTACCGATGGTATGTGATGATGACAACGAAAACATAGAAGATTATTTGTGTTTTAAGGTTTTTGATGGTATTTAGAAGTTCTTATTGTGACAGATGATTCTTTACCCATAGTTCTATACTGGTTTTATTTAACTAACCTAAACGTCTTTTAAATGTTTACACTACTTTTGATTTTTAATGATAGAAATGATACAAGACCATTTAAGTCTTCAATCATTTATATATCAATTTACATGTAGGTAAATAGAGTTCTGACTGTAACGTCAACAAGCTTTTCCGTATTTTCCTATATTCTCAGTTATCTTGGTGAGTAGTTTGTGCATTCCGTGTCATGATAATATTTATTAAGAAGGACGTAAAATAGTAGTTTTTGCAAAATTACAACGCTAGAAATTACCTAATGAATACTAGAAAGAACTATTTTCCAAATCTCAAAAACTTAAAACCCCATTATACGAAAATTACGCGGACAGAGTAGTTTGAAATGTATAAAATTTGGTTTAGTTAAAGTTTGTATGAAGAACGAATGCTTAAAATTAATATTTTTTAATAATGCATTAGAAATACATAAGTTTGAAATGAATTTAGTTGAATTTCGTCTACTGAGCGATCATGTGTGCAAAAAACACATTCGAAAAAGAGAAAATACATAAAAGATTTTCAAAAATGAAAACAATTGTCATTTAAAAAGGTATTTAGCAGAGCGTGGTTTCGATCCACGGACCTCTGGGTTATGGGCCCAGCACGCTTCCACTGCGCCACTCTGCTCATGAAAACTGAAGCTGAAATAGTCAACCATTTTCAAGATGACGCATACGCTACACAAAAGCCAGCTTATTTGGCAGAGTTCCAATAGGAGTTCTACTGAAACCTTTTATCCGGACAAGTAAAAAATAGTGTTAGTATACTTTATAGTACTTAAAGGGAAAAAACTGTCACTGTGATAAAACTGAAAACTATTTATGATTTGTTATGAACCAATGATACATTGATATCATAAAAAAAAACAAACAGTAAACAATATGACAGATCGAAATGAATCATTTAAATAAACAAAAGCCGATCTGATTCGTCGTTTCAACTGAAAGACGTCCACTGCTGGACTTAGGCCTCTCCCAATTTGGGGGGCTTTGCCATAATCACCACGCTTGGCAGGCGGGTTGGCGATCGCAGTATAGTGGTAAAATACATAGAGAACGCTGCTGCCCATCTCTAGGAAGTCCCTTAGTCGTCTCTTACGACACCTGCGGGAAGAAATGGGATGGTACTGTTCTCCACGTCCGTCACCACACGGAAAATGAACCATATGAACCAATGATACATTGATATCATAAAAATAATAGTTAAAAAAAAACTAAAAAACACGCTTCCATTGAAAACCAAACTAAAAAGTACAAAATAATGGAAAAAAGCGTGTTTTTTAGTTTTTTTTAACTATTATTCATTTTCTATTTTTTAGGGTGTTTCGAATTTTGAGACGTATGTCAGCGTAGTTTGTGACGTATGTCAGCGTAGTTTTTGAAAACAGTTTTTTTGCTGTCCTGGTAACCCTGGCAAGGATAATGGCACAAATTAGTTTGTGACGTATGTCAGCGTAGTTTTCGAAGACAGTTTTTTTGCTGTCCTGGTAACCCTGGCAAGGATAATGACACAAATTTATGAAATTATTGCATTGTCATCGGTCCTTGACAGGTGTGCAAAGTTTGAATGAAATCTGGTCGTTTAAAGTGGGTCAAAATCGCGCTATAAGGAGTCGGTTACAAACAAACATACAAACATACTAGTGAAGCTAATATAAAGCGTGTAAAAAAAACAAACAGCAGACATGATGACAGACCAATTTGATTAATTTAAATAAATAAAAGACGATCTTGTTACAAAAGAAATTTCGTATACAGTTGACGATTACCAGCCAGCGTGCGTACGTGCTTCCTCTTTCTTTTGATTTCGTATAATTAAATGTGATAATAATCTAAATAAGAACATTATTTCATACAATACACAATGTTATCTAATTACTTATTAGACACTAGCTTTTGTTGCCTCGTTCGCGTAGAAGTCGCAAGACACAACATTATGCTAAATAACAGCAACAATTGCCGCCCGCGGTATAACTTCGATTCCGCTTAGCATTCTATCTGAAATTTTCTTTTTGCTCGGCTCTGAGTAAGGCGTAATGTTAAATAACCTTTCCTAAACTTTTTTGTTTTCTAATACTACGGCTAGTACCACAGATTCAACCAAAAAAATTTTTAGAAGAAATACTATGAAAGCGCGTTTGTAGTTTTTTTAAACTATAATGTATTTTCTCATTTTTAGCTCGGCTAGTAACAAAAGTGGATTTTTCATATTATTTTTTTTTTTTTTTGCTATCCTGGTGATGCTTAATAAATTGGCAAAGTTTCACATTAATCCGACGTTTTAAAGGGGGTGAAAATCACGTTCAAAAATTACGTTACATAAATACATACAAAGCTAATAAAAGCGTGTTAAGAACAAACTTTTTACCTTTATTATATCAGTATAGATTAAACGTTTAGTCTTTTACCTAGAAAACCACAACACGAACTTCCTCCATTCAAAACCGGGTCGCATAAGAGTAGTATGCAGGCACAGCCAGCGACGCGCGTCCCTAACTGTCCTCACACATAATTACGACCAAATTGCACTTTTGAGCTTGCGTTACACTATGTTGCAATAAAAGGAATCATTCAGACACTTACTTACCTCCATGCCGCGTGTTTAAGTGCGTGTGACAGTTTGTCATTGTTACATTTTGCAATGATTTCGCAACACTTCGCGACCCATGTGTTAGGGAAAAACTACGGTGGTCTTAGTTATCTGATGCATAGAACTGGTTAGCTTGTTATGTCGTTTTAGAGGACGATTTAACGTGGATTCTAGTTCGTCTATTTTTGAATTGCGGTGACGAAATAAGTATGAAGAATTTTGAGATAAGATTTTAACTGTAGGTATGTGAATGGCATATAAATTGTCAAAACCAAGCAAGGGGTCAACTTAAATGAACTTAACTCGTATTTGCCATTTGACAAACTTTATAAGATTTTGCATTTTAGCAGAATTTTAGGCGAATCAAAGTTATAGCCATTTGCGTGACAATTATTTTATTTGCATAATTTTCACAGTTTCTTTCTTAATGCGATCGGTGACCTCTTTATTTACCTAATCAAATTGTACTACATTTATATTAATGAAAAAAAAAATGAATACGGTAAATTTTATGCACAATTTACATTTTTTATAAATAAAACTGTGATTCTTCAAACAATAAGTTCTCATATCTAGACAATAAAAAAATCTGCAAAATTATCAAAACAATGCATTTCTCAGACAATGCTCCGATACAATTAACTTATCAACCTTGTTTGGTTCTCAGTGAGCAGTGAACAACTGTAGGACAGAGTTGAACGATCCCTTGATGTGTCACTCAGACGAAATTGTGACACCAAGGTCAAGGGCGCTGTGTTGTATGAATTTTATATCATATAAAAGTTATGTCAACTTACGACTTCGAGGAAAAAGTTTGTTTTTGGAATCAAGTTCAATGTTTTTCTTCTGAATGTTTTCTTTACCCGTGGAATTGGTTGTTTATTTTTGCAGTATTTAATTACCACGAAATCGCTTAACGACGATCTTTACAAATATTATAAAGAAGTAAAATTTATTTGTATATTCGGTTGTTTGTAAGTTAGTATGTAGGTAACTCTGCAACTGCCGGTCGAATTTGATAAATTCTTGTTGCATTTCAAAATCAAAATCAATCAATCGAATTCAAAATATTTTTGTTTCACATAAACCTACAAGGGCACTTATGAAACGTCAGAAGCTAGGTGCCCGGTTCCAATTTGTTGATTCCTATGGAGAAGAGCCGGCAAGAAACTCCACGGTTACTCTTTTAAAAATAATTGGTTTTCACAATGCCTCCAATTACAGTGTTAATAGGTACGGGACGGTTTAGGCCTGTCAACTGTGTCAGTTTAATACCCCGATTCTCGAAGAATGGTAACATCTCGCTACAAACCATATATGATACCATAACCATATAACATAGATATGAGCAAAAAGAAAAAAAGCAGACAGAATATTGAGCGAAACCGAAGTTATAGCGGGTGATAGGTGCGACACTGTGGGTCGGGGTGGTCTTTATGCGGTCTAAGTCACAGGCAAAAGCTAGTAAAAAATAATTTGAAATTACTTTAACTTTGTTGATTTAAGTATAACTCAGTACTGCATTATTAATCTTTTAAAACCTTTTAAAATTAACAGTTTAACCACAAGTAACCGTTGTGCCATTAATATTTTTACTTGTCTCGTATTACTTTCTTTTTTTTTTTTTGTAAATCTCAAACCATAGAAGATGAAGACTTGCTCCCAATAACAGCAAGGCCACACCGTCACATCGTATGTGACAAATTCCGTTTACGATTGCAATGACCACGGCTATATGATATACCCAGTAAGTGGGTGAAGGTTCGGACGTCAGTCACATACTAATGTGACGGCTACTTACTTACCAGCTTCCTTCCGCTGCGTGTCATCAAATTACGTAGATGTGATGGGTGTCCGGTGAGAGGATGAGAAGAATTATCATATATGATGCTGTATGTGGCTTGTGATGTATGTTTTTGTGTTGTATTGCTTGTCTGTGTTGCCGTTTAATAAGAAGTAAATATTATTTCATCATCATCAGCAGCCTTTAAATTTTTCCACTGCTGGGACACAGGCCTCCTCTCGGTGAGAGGGGGTGGGCCATAATCCACCACGTGGGCCCAGTGCGGATTGGTAGATGTCACATGTCTTCGAATTTTTTTTTAGTTCTAAGACATGCCGGTTTCCAATATTATTTCTATCTATTGTAATAAGCAAGGTGAAGAGTCCTAATCGCACAAGTCTAAATATTGATCGCGCTAATCTCTGGAATTAGCTGTCAAATATCAAAAAAATAATTTGCATTTTATAGACCATTAGGAGCCGAGCAAAATGAAAAAAGCCATAAAGAACGCAAAGTGAAAACGAACTTTGTAAAATAGATGCTATGCAATGGGGTGGGTCGGGAAAGCAACAAACACGTGGTTGAACTAAGAGTCGGGTAGAGGCTAGTACATTTTATAAATACAGGTACAAGCCATTCATTTAGTAGAACAGAGCATTGATCATCGCGATTACTCACTGAATATTACAATTTTTGGTCCGTTAATTTTAGGTTTCCTCAACGGAATATTATTAAATCTACGTTATATTATAATTTACAGCATTAAAGCGCTTACGATAGCTTAGCAATGGATATTACACGCTCGTCATCATCATCATTCCTGCCCTTACCCCAATTTATTTGAGGACAGCGAAACATATATAGTCGTCGCCTCGGTATTCACCCCCTTTCTAACCATATCATCATTCACACAGTCCATCTACCGTTTCTTTGGTCTCCCTCTACTCTTACACTCAAAACTTTCCTCACGACATTTTCCGCATTCCTCCGTATCACATACCATGGCATAAGATCTCTACACCACTTTTCAGTTACCGGACACCATAGTCTCTTATAGAACCAAGAACCTAAATACTTAATACTCTTAATATCATAAGCTATGAAAATATACTAAAACCTCAAATCAATGACCAATAGCAGGAAATATTTATCCTTAGAAATGCAATTACATAGTTCATTTAACTTTATTCGATCGTTCACACGCAGCACGTTAATCTAACAACGTTCTTGTCAATAACAAAACCCGTCAGGTACCCTCAAACATAAGGTGCAAAACACCAATTAAGTTCAATTAGAAAAATCAACAACGATCGGTTTAGAACAAACAAACTGAATATGTATGATTGGTAATTAAATCGGATTACATACTCGTCGAATACCTATGTTAATTTAGTAAAGTTCATTACTGATGACGTGTCCTTTATCAATAGAAAATTACATCCACGAGTGACTTGTGAAGATAGACAAGGAAAAGGCACTGTGACAGTTGAAAAACAAATAAAACGTTTTATGAAAAAGTTTTTCTTTGTGCTTAAATACATTTGTTTCCATAACATTAGGTACAAGCTGTTCAAACTCTATGTATAGGAGTTTTTATCCTTTGCAAAGTTTTATGTTTTCCTTAATAGTTTACTTTATTTTCCTTTTCAAGATCATCACTGTGATAGCTATCTCCTGTGTCACAAGCTATTAATTAAATAGAATATGGTTTATGTCACTGTATCATACGACAAAGTTTTATATTTTTTTCTTCTGCTAGCTGCCCACACACCAACGTGTACCATTTAACACATAACGAGCATTACGCAAAAGTGTATTGCCCCTACATTCTGCCAGTTATGTTTACTTCTGCGGATCCATCAGCCAGATACAAATCCAGATTTCGGGCCGCTACTGAGAAATTGTGATAGAAAAACCTGATAATACTACCATTTTATTGACTACCATTATCCATTAATTACCAGATATCCTGTTTATCGTCCGCGTCTAATTTCTTGCTCCTCCGACCCAACCCGTCGCGTCGCATCGAATCGCCTGCCTATGCGAGTATTTCGTTTTCGAGATTCTTTTATTTTTGCTCGGCTCGTGTCTCATAGGATGATTTTATTATAGCCTATAGCCTTCCTCGATAAATGGGCTATCCAACAGAAAAATAATTGTTCTATTCGAACCAGAATTCCTGAGATTAGCGCGACCAAACAAACTGTTCATCTTTATAATATTAAATAATAATACAAGATGTAATTAATGTATACATATGTAGTATAGAAGTAATGATAACCATTCTCAGTTAGACATGGACATCAATCATTACGTGCAGAATCGGCTAAACCCACTTTCTCGGCGGGGTTAATACAGTCTCTCAAAAGACCTATGCTTAGAAAAGTGGCAATAAAATATTCTTGCGTGAATCCCATTATGTAGTTTGTGTATGCAAGCGTTAGTTCCGACAACAAAATCATATAAATCACAGAGAAATCATGCTATTTCCCTGTCCATTGTACTGGAACCATTAAATAATATGTTACGAAAAACTTGGTAGTGCGTAACCGAATTACAGGCTAATTTCAATAACTGCATGTGTAATTTTACGGTTGTTTCTTTCTTGTATAATATTGCTATCATAACTTGGCTAACTATTGACTGAGTCCCACATATAAGAAGGACTATTATCAATATACTATTATTTATTTATTTACTCAAAACAAAGGATTATGGTACACGTTAGAAATACAGTTATACAAAATAAGTACTATTTATACAAACGTGTGGGTGAGCACTGCAGCTCTCCTAGCTAGGTTATGAAAACCTGTGTTAAGGAGAAGCAGTCCGGTTCCCTAAGGTACAATGTCGTAAAGTTATATAGTGCATTTGATGTTACTGTACAATTTCAGAGAATTAAGTTTAAAAGTTTAAGTTTTAGAAGCGTTTTATTAAATAAATATAAAATAATTTAGGAAAAATATGTTTGTGTCAGTGTGTGTGTGATTGGGTATGGTGTGTTAATATCACGTCTGGTGTGTATGATATCGTGTGTGTGTTGTGTGTGTGTATGTGTGTTTGTGCTTGTCCATGCTCACCACCTATTTATTTATACTACTACAACATTTTCAGATCCACATACTTATTTCCATATTAATTTCTGTTTTCATTATTGTCATATTCATCATTTTGTTATCTATTCCATTCTCTCTTTTAGTATCTTCTGTGGCTGTTTTATTGATAGGTCCTACATCAGTCTTCCTTTAAGTATAAAGTTTTTTCTAGTTCTTTAATGGTCATGGATACCTTTGGCGTTTCATACATACATACGCCTTTTTCCCATGGGGTAGGCAGAACCTTCAGAACACCAACTGCCTTACTTGCAATTTTTGCTTCGTTTAACTTCATACATCTGGTCATACACGCACGCTGGTTACGAGTACAACGCACCTGACCTTTCTGAAGAACATCACCATGCCCAGTCACATCAGCTTTGTAAATACAAACCAAATACATTTTGCCATTTACTGCAAATGTAATCCCAATAAACATTATACAGTCATTTGCGTTAATACCATAGTTAATCTAATCCCACTGCACTTGAATACGCGAATAAAAGTCCAAGTAACTTGTAAGGCATGTCAATCAGTTGACACATGCATGTTGGTCTTTGTACCATCATCATTTAAATCCGATCGTTACATGACCATTCTATAATGTTCCCACTGCTGGCACACAAGCGTCCTCGCTGGGAGGGGGAGTGGGCTTAATCTAGCATGCGGGCCCAGTGTGGGTTAGCAGAAGTCAAATGTCTTCAATTTTTTGGTTCTAGGACATGCCACACACACATACACACACACACACACACTCACTTACATACATACACACGCATACACGCACACATATACACACCCACCAACTGACTAATAAATATAAATAATATATAAATAAACCTTACCTACTTATTCATAAAATTTTGTTTAGTAACATGTTATACTAATTGAAGGATATAAAAGACCGGCGCCTCCTGGCGACGCCACCAACTGTCTAATGTACAACGTGTAATAATGAAATAAAACATTTTTGTTTTTTTTTATTGATTTTTGATGCCAGTTTCATTACGATGTTTTCCTTCATCGTTTTGAGAGCAATGATGAAGAAATCATTTACACAAAGTAACACGCATGTCTGGATTCGAACCCACGACCTACAACTCGAAAGTTGTGGTTGTTTCCACTGCGCCACCGCTCAAGGGCTCTAGAGTTTTTTTGTTAAAAAGTCTATAGCCTTCCTCATGAAAATCTTTTGGCATTTGATAATTGAATTATCAAAAACAATAAGATAGTATCTTCTAATATTTTTAAAATGCGACTGGTGGTTCCAAAGATGAGCGCGTTCAAACAAATGAATAAATTGTTCAGCTTTATTATTCGTACCTAAATGAAGGGCTTGTGGCTAAGTAACCACAGCCGCACGGACTAATCGTTCAGGTTAAGCTACGCTTGCCGCGGTGGGTCCGTGGATGGGGGACCATCTTTACATACAAAAACCATTCCGTGCCTTGGAAAGCACGTTAAGCCGTTGGTCCCGACTGTCTTTCGTAGATCTTAGACAGTCGTTACGGGTCATCAAAAGCCCGAAAGTCTGTCAACCAGTCTTACCAAGGAGTATCGTATTACGCAGTAACTGGATTGTGGAGGTCGGATGGGCAGTCGCTCGATGTAAAATACTGGTACTCAGCTGCATCCGGTAAGACTAGAAGGCGACCCCAACATAGTTGGGAAAAGGCTAGGCAAATGATTCTAACGATTAATAACTGATTCATTGATTGAATAACTGCGATAGGCATTTATTATGTAGGTAATATAGGTAATCCTCTAAATTAAGTTGCAAGTTACGAATAGTGATTTGTTTTCGACTATTTGCGATAAGATCTATAGGATAATGAAAATAAATATCACTTATTCGAACTAGGCTAAGAAACAGCACTTAAGACTATCAAAATTACATGAGAATGACGCCCAATACGCTACCTTTTCACCACCACCTAGTTTTCTAGCTGGAAAGAAGAGGCGCAACAAACTCCCCAACAGCATATCTGTTCAGTTAGAAGAACTTGATTATCATTATAAAGCAGCCGGCGTAACGTAAAATCTTAATCGCAATTTTACACCAACTTTGAAGGCAGATCTGTCAAGCCTTGACTAATGAGACACAATTGAATTACTTAATTAACAATTGTTACGGTACCCACGGCGGGGGCCGACACACATCAGTAAGCTACAAGATCGTTTTCTGACTCTGCGGTTTTCTGTATTTTAACTGACTTCAAAAAAAACTTTTTTACAAAAAAAAAACAACCGACTTCCTTAAAAACACTACAAAGTGAAAAATAACTTTAATTTCGGAAGTCGGTGTCTTAGGATCTGTATTTATGGTTTTGTGGCCACCGACTTCCGAAATTAAAGTTATTTTTCACTTTGTAGTGTTTTTAAGGAAGTCGGTTGTTTTTTTTTTGTAAAAAAGTTTTTATTTTTAAATTTTTAGTTGTGGTATCCACCCCGCACTAATTCCAAACAAACAATGCATATTTATGCGATAGCAGAAATCGCGGTTGATTTGCTGTCATTTTTTAAAGAGTTCCGGTGTCTATCTCTGGAGTTCATCATCAGATCTATATGAAATTTAAATGGGACCATTTCGGAATAAACCCCTTTCAAACAAAAAAAGAATTTTGCAAATCCGTCTATATATGACGGAGTTATGGCCGAACATACATAAAAAAAAAAAAAAAAAAATATAAACATCCGAATTGAGAACCTCCTCCTTTTTGAAGTCGGTTAAAAAGGAGGAGGATCTAACACTGTATGTGTGCGTGTGAGTCTGTGTCTGTTGTCTGTGTGTGTTTCACTGATTTCACCGCCAACCGTGAACCGATTTCAAAAAATATTTTTTTAATGGATAGGCTATGCTTCAAGGGTTGTCCCTTATAAATTTTATTGGCTTTGGTAGTTTTTGGTTTAGCTTTAATAATACGTATTTAATCCACTTTTTTATTGGATGACATTCTAAGAACTTTTGTGGAGGTTTTTAATTCAAAACAAAATGTAAAGCTATAAAAAATAAACATTCGCTCGCACGTAAATACATACACACACACACACATACACACACACACACACACACACCGATGGCTGCTAAAAATGTTTTATTTTACTTACTGGAGCTGTCTCAATTTATGTATGACACAATTTTTGTAATTTGTATTTAAAAACTTTGCTTCTATATTATTGCCGATGAATAGTTATGAAGTCGACTTAATTGTAACCTGGGAAAATCAACAAAGAAACAACACAATTTACTTTCATAGGAAAATTTACCTTTTATTTAACGTACTGCATCTCTTATTGCTTTTCAAACGACACTATATTTATGAAATATGAAGTTTTAAGGAAACAAACCTCATCTAACTAAAACAAGGAAAAATTACAACAATTATAATTCCCAATACATAAGTGGTAATGAGTAATGAGTCGAATTTCGCGTGACGATGACGTGGTCATGTCATGTGTATGCAATAAGCTGACCTTAGTAATGACGACCTGTGCGAAGGTTTCTTAGGTAGACGTATAGAATTGTAAGTAAGTAGTAACGATAGAGATGGTTAGTTGAGATAATGAGGTGAATTGAAATGTCCTTCGTTCGAGACCAGCGGGGTAATTTCAAAACACCGATTAAGTAGGAGTGGCTTTAATTTTTGACAGTTCAACAACAATCATCGCGTGATTTACGTTGTTGAGCAGACCATTTTTTCGAACATATCTTACAAAATGATTCAGATTCTGATTGATACAGTGTAATTAGGATACTAAACGTTGTAATATTATTTTCCGGCTTCAATTAATATTTGGAGGCATGGAGATCTTACGCACCTAGTCCGTCAACGATAGAATTCAACCTTATTGGGAGCTATATATTTGATATGAGCTATTATACATTTGGGGTCGAAACACTAGGGTCTTGGGGTCCGAGTGCTCATCGAGTATTTCGGGACATCGCCAAGCGGTTGATGGATTCTTCACGTTACCAGAGGGGTGGCATATTTTAGATCAAAGAATCATCATTACCATCCAACGTGGCAACGCTGCCAACCCTTTATGCACTTTTCCCACTGACAGCATTGCGAACGAATTTTTTGATGCCCAGTGAGCTCTTCCCCTTTTTTAACCGACTTCAAAAAAAGGAGAAGGTTATCAATTCGACTGTTTTTTTTTAATGTTTGTTAACTCATTACTTTCGACTGGGTGAACCAATTTGGATTATTATTTTTTATTTGAAAGTTGGTACTTCCATTTTAATTTGGTTCCATTCTGATAATGGGATCCATGTGAAAACCATATAAGTCTTAAATGCGACAAATGAACGAATAACGTGATTAGATTAGTGCGGGGTACCATAACTAAAAAGCTAAAAATAAAAACTTTTTATAAAAAAATTACAACCGACTTCCTTAAAAAAACACTACAAAGTGAAAAATAACTTTTATTTCGGAAGTCGGTGTCTTAGAATCTGTATTTAAAGTATTTTTACCACCGGCTTCCGAAATTGAAGTTATTTTTATTCACTTTGTAGGGTCTGTTTTAAGGAAGTCGGTTGTTATTTTATTTTTTATTTTTTTGTAAAAAGTTTTTATCTTGTATACTTGTACATAATTTATTTTAGTGTTAGTTTGCATATGGTATCAAGGTTAATTAAATTGTTAGAAGGATTAAGGATATGACAAAAAAAGACAAGAATTTTATTCTAGAACATAATACAGGTGTGTTGACGTTAAATAACCGTACTTTAGAAGTAAACAAGCGTGATTCATTAATACAGATCACGCATATATCAATAATGAACAACATAATCTTGATTCAGTAAGCTAACTGCAGCCACACGGCATTAAAAATATAAATATATACAGGGTGTGGCGTAAGTAATGGTCCACCGTTCAGGATTCGATGAACCAGATAATTAACTATAACAATTAAAAATTTTAACCAAATTTACCCAATTTTTTTTTTACAAAAATTGCTCTTGAACTTGATGGTGTGTTAAAAATTGGGGTTAAAATTAGAGAAGAACCAACTTTTTCTTCAAAAGAGCTGAATTTACATAAAAAATCATAATTTATCATGATAGCTCTAGTGTTCAGCAGTAATTAACAGAAATCAAAATGAAAAAATAATGGTTTTTGTTGAAACTACAAACAAATATGTAATAAAAGGTAGAAATTTCGTAAATAATGTATAATAAATAAAAATGACATATTTTCGGAACCCTTGGGTAAAAATGTTTAAAATTTTTAATTGTTATAGTTAATTATCTGGTTCATCGAATCCTGAACGGTGGACCATTACTTACGCCACACCCTGTATATACACCGTGACATTTTAGTCGTCTTACAAAGATTGTCCGCGTAGGCGTGATTAAAAAATTGCTACCATTAATAAAATTAAAATAATAGGTCTAAGAAAAATAAATAATGCATTAGAATTATGAAACATCCTATTAATAATATTTACGTATTAGATGGTAGAAAACATAACTACCCAGCGCACGAGACGACAAGATCATTCCATTTTCCAGAAAACAAAATATGAATTACAAACTACGTCATGCGTCATCATAATGAATAATATTTTTATTTGTTAGTTGTACAAATGTTATTTATTTTTTCTTATGGATCTGTAGTAGTCATTGGATATATGAAGTCGGCTGCCGTTGGAAGACTATTAAAATGTCACGGTGTATATAATATAAATATGTTTTATTTTTTTAGTTAAAATTTCTTCAATTTTTGCAATTTGTAGGTCAGTGTCAGGTTACATGTTGAACAAAATATGATTAATATTTCATAAATTCTCATTGTATGGGATTATATGAACTTAGAGGGTTGCATTGATGATTTTAATTATGATAATACTGTAAAGCCATTTTTGTTACAACTGCAAATCGTAATGTGTTCAAGATACTGCCTGCAAATTGCAAAAAACGAAAGAAAATTTGAACATCGGGAGCTACAAAGGGAGCTACCCTGGCCTTTGCACCGTAAGGCAATGTAAAAAAAAAATTGGTCCTTCAAATTCCGTCCTAAGTTGCCGGTTTAAGAGACAACATCCTTTTTAGAAATGCACATTGACAATCGTTCACAACTTGGCTGCTCCGCTATGAAGGAAAATCTGTCCGGAAAACGAACAGGCTGGCAATAAAAATCTGTAACGTGTGTGTTGCATCACTAATGATAATAATCCTGATTATGAAAACTGCCCCTTAAAGTATTTTTATTTATATTTGCAGTACCTGGTAGCGGCAGTGGTAGCAGCGGTGAGTGCTGCTCCTCCCGTGCCACAGCAGCGATACCCACAGCAAGCGGGACTGCACCAGCCTTATCCGTAACTATCACTTGTGCCTATATACCCTATACAAATTAAATTACTAGACAATACTTTACCTGCGTGTTGGGTATAGATTACGAAAACGAATCGAGAAAAAAGACAAAAAATTTACATAATTCGATGGGCTATGCCCGTAATGAATCAGCTGTTTATGTAATTTTTCGTGCAATATATATATTTTTTTACGAATTTCCAACAACAACACATAAACTAGCATATCAAATGTTTGAGTATCATGAATAATATTCACGATGATGAAATACAAGGAAATGTGGAGGTGATAATAGGGTGCGGGGTTACTCAATTTCATATGCATCATCGAGGGTAATATTTTGAAAAAATGAAACTTGTTCTTACTAAGTAATACCATGAAATTTAATAATTAGATATAAGTAGTTTATCATTGGTGTTTAAAATAAATCAATATTTTCATAATTTCAGACTGGATTACTTTTTGGAGCAACAAGTGGATAACTACTACAGACCAGCGGAGCAGAAGCAAGGTTCGTTTTAAACATAACATATTGTTTTAAACTATCCAGCATACATTCTTTTTCACACAATTTTTTTTTAATTAGCCAGCAATTTCTTGACCATTCTTCTCCATACGAAACTACCGTTTGGAAGGGGCAACTAGAATTTGAAATAAGAATTCTATTTTAATGTAAATGTTGACGATCAAAAGTGCCTTTTATGCGACTTTTTGAAATAAATGTTTTGACTTTGAAACACCACGGAATCGGTTCAAATCAATGTAGACCACTCATAGTTTATTCCATTAGCCTCACGCATAACAAATTTGTCAACGTCGAGGGAAAAATACATTTATTACCTTTTTACTCACTTGCGTATTTTGGTAAGAAAATATTAGGAGGAAACTACAAATACCTAACATACAAAATTGCATTAAAATTTCTTCGTGACACACGTTACTAGAAACTGAGTAATGAAGAATTCCCTTTACTCATGGAAGCGGTAACCAGTATAGAATGGGTATTTTCGTTATGAAGGATGCACTGTAGCTCAATAAATTCAAATTTTCTTTCGCTGTTTGCTATTTGTAAGCACTAGCCTTACGCTGGTCAGGCTGTGTGTTGAAAAAAATATAATTCGCGAGCGTAACAAATATGTCTTAACAGAATTAGCTGGGGCTACCCTGGCTTTTCCCCTTTAAAAGATTTATTTAAAAGATCGGTCCTTCTAAAAAGTTTCCACTTTAAGGTTCCTTTAAACAGGCGCAACGCGACATTTTAATGAAGTTTTCATATAAATTTTCCTAGGAGAGTCACGTCGCGCATGTTTGTCCCGCCTTTAAGAGCTAACGTCCTTTTATAAATGCACCGTTTAACGATTATACACCACTTGGCTGCCCAATGGTGAAGGAAAATCGGTCAGGAAAACGAACAGGCTGGCAATAAAAATCTTTAACATGTGTGATTTATTACTGATGCTGTTTATCCTGATTATGTCATCATGACATGTCCCTAAATAATATGAACCGTCAGTAGCAGGTAGGTGTATAGCTAACTTAAGAGTGACGATGAGAGGCTGACTTTGGGTTTTGGGCCCAACTTTGTATAAAACGTGACTGGTCTCCTTACCCACGTTTTTTTAAGTTTTTTATTTGAAAACTTCGAAACCAAAAGCTACGTAACAACTGCTGAACGGGTCGGTTTACGTTAAGCTTCGCTTACCACGGTTGGTCTGTGAATGGGTGACCATCTTTACATACTAAGATCTCCTCTGACCATGGGGAAGCACGTCCCGGCTGTGATTCTTAATCACAACCAGCATTACCTAATGGGTAATTGGATTATGGAGGTCAGATAAGCAGTAGCTTCATGTCAAATATTGGTACTCAGCTCTCTTCTTCTAAGCGTGTCGATAGCAATCTAAATAAAGTCAGCTCAGAATTTGGCTACGATCTTAGCACTTTCAGAAGCATCCATCAACTCCTGTAGCGTGCAAACAGCAGGACATGCTGGACAAAATATTAAATGCCGCATTTTTTGTGGGACAGCACCACGTTTACACTCCAGGGCGGAGCCATCTATGAATTTACATTTGAACAGGTTCTCTCTACTTCGGCCTACTTGAGTCCGGAGCCTATTTAAAGACTTCCAGGAAAGCCAAGGCAGCTCGTATCCAGGTGTGAGATTTTCAGCAGGTGGAACGAATGGGTTTGGTAGGAAAGCACCATGTTGCCACAGGCTTAGTCGTTCCTTAGACCGTTCGCCAGTGAGTGGGAGTACACACTTCATAAAGCTGTTGCGGCTTTTCAGCCTTTGTGATACGAGGATGTTATCGTGCAAAGGATGTTGTGTGTCAGAAACCATCTTGGCTCTTTCATTTGAGTTTCCCACCGCTCCTCTACGAATTATCGGTTGCGGTATTCCAGCCAAAGGATACAGCATTTGCACCGGAGTCGGTTTGAGGCAGCCGGTGATAATCCGGCACGTTTCATTCAGAGCGTTTCACTCAGCTGTATCCTGCAAAGGCTAGGCAATTGATGATTTAAAGAATTCGAAATGGCAACGTTTAAACTATCTTTATCGGCACCGGTTCATTGACTTACTACTATTCAATTATTAAAAATACAGCTACTAGAATGTAAACAGATAGTTTCTTTTAATCTGATAACCTCATCGTGGTCCTGTACAGCCATGTTTTTATATTATAATGAACATGAACGCTTCTTCAGACACGTGACGCGACTCCTGT
This sequence comes from Aporophyla nigra, assembly GCA_947507805.1. NCBI lineage: Eukaryota > Metazoa > Arthropoda > Insecta > Lepidoptera > Noctuidae > Aporophyla > Aporophyla nigra. The sequence continues at coordinate 26,094,134 of OX382295.1, forward strand.
AGAACTCGTAGAGTTCTAGACTCCTTTTAGTCTAACTAAACTCTTCTATAAGTGTAAATGACTAATTTTGAGCTGACGCTAAGCAAACAAATAACGCTAATCAATCAAGCTGCCATTATTTAACTTAACGCCTTTATTTTTGTTTCTGTTTAATTATCGGGAAAACTTTTTTTTTTACTTTATTAACAAATAACGTGTTGTTATGTTAATACAGTAAATGCTAACGGTACGCCGGCGCGGCTGGAGTCTTTGGAGCCGGACAGTGAAGTCGAGCTGGTACCAGGAGTGCAACAGCCACAGCAGCCTCCACAACAGGTACATAACAACTAAATACAAAATGTAATTTAAAAAAAATAACTGAAATACCCGAAAAATTCCCATTGAATGCATCATTATATTTTTAACTTGGTCATGAGAATACCTACAACAAAATCGCAAAAAAAAACTGCTGTGCGGCAGTGTATGGGACAGCATGTTTGTCTTAGAGCCCGATCGAGAGGAACCCGAAGAAAAATGAAAAGGTTTTCGGGTTCTGAGTTCACTAACTAACAAACTAAAACCTCAGCCTCTCTAATTTAAATTAATGTACAACGATGCAATAGTACAATGATGAATTTGCCTGACGAAACTAAATAGCAACGAAACGTAGAACTCGTTAATTGAAGCAATGTTTGTTCTTAAGGCGCTAATATAATTTATATATGTATAAAAGATATACCAACGCTGACCTCTTCTAATCAGTTTATTGTTTTCATTTTCAGAACCCTGTAGCTCCTAATATACCCGGATTATTGCCCGGACAACGAGTGTTCATAGTCCACATGCCAATACCCGGATACACGTAAGAATATACATGACATCTATACATAAAACCACTATTCGGAATATTTCACTCACGATAACATCTTAAATTACGAAAAATGTTTGCCATAAACTTGCACCTTCACGAAGACTTGTCACCTACACGAAGGGTAACGTACCGCCGTACAATATTGAACACGACATACTATGTTCTATCTATGTTACATACATTTTTTTTAAACTCCGTTTCCTGTATGAAGAACCCCTTTGATTTGTAACTTTATTCTAGATTTATTCCTTGTTGTTTTAGCGGCAATAGAAATACATACTTTGAAAATGTATGTCTAGTTATTACTGTTCATAAGATACAGCCCGCTGACAGAAAGGCAGACGGACGGACCGATGAGGCTTATTAAAATGAACTCTATTAATAAACGTTTGCACCATTTGTATACGGATCCCTTATAATTGATGTCGAAACCCTGAATTGGATCCAATAGTATTTACAGGATCTTTGTCAGTCTTCTGATTTATATTACGACCTTCTTCAAAAATCCCTTCATAAAATAACCTTTTCTTGTCGTAGATCAATAAGGTATTGTACTTACTTGTTTCAGTCCCGGCAGCATAGGAGGCTACCAACCAGTATATATTGTTGCGGCCGGCCCGCAAGGAAACGGTAGATTCCCTGGAAATGGTAAGTGCCAGAAATCAAATACTAGATGCTTTATTTTGTTTTTGTTTCAGAATCGCCTAGTTCATTAATTTTCTACATTGTTATAATTGCACGAAGTAAAAATACCTATTAGGTAATTTCGGCGTCATTTGGTTGTAAAATATTGACCAAAAAATTACATGTAATGCCCTAAAATATCTACTTTCAGAAATAAACATAATTTCGTTTCTTAATATTACTTACTTATTTTATTCATAAGAAGGGTTTTGAAGGGTTTCTCCTGTAAAAGGTTTGTAAAATTAATTCTGTCCCATAATTTCCAGGTTACCAGAACGCAGTTCTTCTGGACCCATCAGGTCAGGGTATCCTGAACCCGTACGGAGGATACCACAGAGGCTTGGTTCAACCCCAAGTCCTGGGTCCCCTTGCTTACCCCAACAGACCTTATGATCTAGTATATCCAGGGCAAGGAGCTAATCCGTAAGTATAATTACTTTCTAGCTCACCAGACGTATCAAACGATGATAAAAGAATGATAGATAGAAATATTAATTTTATTGCTAGTAGACCAATTTCAATAAATTGTTGTTGAATTTTGCATTTTGAAAATAAAAACTATTATTTTTTGGTTGTAATTTACAACTTTCTACTTTCGCTTTTGATTGTTATAATTCATTTCAATACACTTCTGGATATCTCAAAAACCAAATAGGAACGATGTACCTAATAAAAAAAATACAATAACGGACGGTGCCCAAGCTGTCCTAAAAGAGGCACTATACTTAATTTTGTATAATAGGTTGGGGAAAAAGTTTCTTCGCATTTTTTAAGAAAATTCAAAACAGTTTTTAATAAAGTTTATTTACATTTAACTAAAGTATGTAGGTACCATTTTGTTCGATAACTTTTTGCCATCTTGTAGGTAGGGACATGATCCCATTGCTATAGAAATTTTGGGACTTCTGGTCAAAATACCGCGACAAGTGGTTTTGGCAGTCCTCTCGTGATGTTAACCTGACACTGCCTAAAGAATTCTGAAGAGACCGAAACAGGTGGAAATCTGAAGGTGCAAGGTCAGGACTATACGGTGGATGCATTAATACCTCCCAGCCAAACTCTCTTAATGTTTGTTGGGTGGCTAAAGATGTGTGAGGTCTAGCGTTATCATGATGAAAACCCACACCCCTTCTGTTGATTAATTCCGGCCGCTTTCTCTCAACTTCTTGCTTTAATCTCATCAGTTGTTCGCAGTAGAGTTCAGAATCGATGGTCCTGCCTGGTGGTAACAGCTCATAATGAATAATGCCCTTCCAATCCCACCACACACACAGCATCACCTTGTTGCGAGTTAACCCGGGTTTCGCCACAGTCTGTGAAGCCTGACCGGCCTTTGACCACGACCTTTTTCGCACGTTCTTGTCATACGTGATCCACTTTTCATCACCAGTTATCAGCTTCTTCAAAAATGGTTCGGTTTCATTACGTCGTAATAAAGAATCACAAATGAGTACACGGTTCATTAGGTTTCTTTCAGTGAGCTCGTGAGGTACCCAAATGTCGAGCTTTTTTGTGTACCCAGTTTTTTTCAAATGCGCCAAAACTGTTTTGTGGTCAATTTCCAGTTCTTCAGCTACGTCGTAACTACTGGTATGCCGATCTTGCTCCACTTTTTCAAAAATGGCATCCATTTTATCCGTAATAGGGCGACCAGAGCGACGTGCATCTTTGACATCAAAATTTCCGGATTGAAAACGCTTAAACCAAATTTGTGCTACTCTCACAGACATTACACTAGGTCCATAAACATCGCAATTTTTTTTCGCGGCTTGCGTTGCATTTTTATCTTTTTTGTAGTAAAATTTTAAAATGTATCGAATTTCTTCATTAGATTCACTCATCTTGACGGTACGAAAAACAAATGAAAATCACACATTTTCCTAATTTGAATTTGGAATGATGTTCTTTAAAATTTAAACTTTCAATGATACCAAAACCAGCCAGATACAAATAGTATAGCCAAAGAGATTTTATTACAAGTTCATACATACTATAATGCGAAAAGACTTTTTCCCCAACCTAATACATTATATTTATATTGGAATCTCTTAAAACAAAAAAAAATAATACAGACGAATTGATAACCTCCTCCTTTTTTTGAAGTCGGTTAAAAAAGCCCAAATAAGCAGTTGTGATATCTCCTTTTTCTTTCACAGCGCTGGTCAACCTATCCAAGGAGAAGCAGGGCGAGGACCGATCCACTTCTCCCAAAATATTGGTCTCCAAGGACCAGTCAACCATGCTGCGTATCCAGGACCAGCTGCCCAACTTGCCCACCCAGGCCAAGGTATCACAAGAGCACCCAACGGTAAGAACTTGTCTAGTCATCATGCGATTGCTTTTATAAATAAAACAAATATGAATGAGTTTAAAAGTTGAGAAGTTATTGTTCTGGTCGACGAAGAAAGCAACGAGAATTTAATGTTTCAAAACACCTTTAACATATTTAATCGTCTTTAGAACTTACATCGACAAAATACTGTGTATTACACATAGTGGATATAGAAGTTCAACTTTAATGACAACGATGTAAAAATGATTCCATTTGGTGCCGGAAATAGAAAATAACACCATCCCATTTCTTCCCGTGGGTCTCGTAAGAGGCGACTAAGGGACTTACTAGAGAATGGGCAGCAGCGTTATTTATGCATTTTACCACCATAATGCGATCACCAATCTGCCTGCCAAGCGTAGCGATTAAGACCCCAAATTTTGGGAGATTTGGAAACGATGGTGTAAAGTTTAAGAGTGAGAAGTCCTACTAATATTATAAATGCGAAAGTTTGTGAGGATGGATGTATGTGTATGTGTATGTTTGTTACCCTTTCACGAAAAAACTACTGGACGGATTTAGATGAAATTTGGAACACATATAGTTTATAACCTGGATTAACACATAGGGTACTTTTTATCTCGGTAATACGTTCCCCCGGGATATTTTCTGACCTCCACGCGGGCGAAGCCGCTGGCAAAAGCTAGTTAAAAATAAATTTAAAAATCCAAGGTACCAAGAAAGAACAAAATAACATACTGATAATGATTTTTTAAATTCCAGGTGCTCCAGCTCAAATTAAACAAGGAAGCGAAGAAACCAAAGAAGCTGTCGAAGCTAAATCGAACCACCGAGCACAAGCCCTCACACGAAAACAAGCGTAGCTCAACGATACCAATTAGTTTATTGTAATTAAACAAGTTGAAACTATACCAGCTCAAATATTCGATTCTGATGTAACAGTACTGAATCAAGTGATTTTAGTTTTAGAACTAGTATTTTGTGTACTTTGATGTAGTTAATTTTATGTTTGTTACCAGTTTTTAAATTAACAATGCAATTATAGTTTCTTATATTTATTACAAAAATTAAATGTTCGATACTGTTTGAGTTTTGTTTTTATTTCAATCAACTTGTGTCTTCTTTGTACCTTATTGAATGTCGGCACTGGCGAAAAACAAAATAGGACATACAATAATTTTTGATCCGTCAATTCGCATATCTTTCCAAATATCTTCTAGAGTTGTTTGTTGTTCTTCGTAATAAGGTCGGATTCGTGCCCACACCACATCAATTTGGAAGGCTGAAACAGCAATAAACATTACGGCCCAGCGTGGTTCCAGTGGCCTTAAAATATATTTAGAATGATTTGATGAATTGGGTCATCGGTTTGATTTTTCGCATTAACTAAAAAATTTGACATTTGGTATACCCAATATACCGTTCATCCGCGAATATGAAATTGACTCCTTTATATAATAAGACACACATACACGAGGAAAGACATGGATTATTTATTATTATTATTTATTATATCTACAGCAATTGTACAGATGCAATCAAAGAAGTAAATACATACAAGCCTCTACACATATACTCTCAATTCTATTACCCCGTTCTCCCTTAACTTAACTCTTAAGTAAACAGCAATTTCCAGTATATTCCTTAGAAAATCAGCACTAGCAACTGTACAGCTAATATGGAGCGACATCGCCCTACTATCGCCAGGACCGGTCGATTTCTCCTATAATAAATTAACAGCAACGCGAATTACGATGCCATCCATCAGATAAGTGACTAGTACAACTGGTAAAATTGTCCGAGATTTAGAATCAGCACCATTTTCCTTTAAAAGGTGAAAAACGGTTATCCTACTAATATTATAAATGCGAAAGTTTGTGAGGATGGATGTATGTTACATATTCGCATAGCACCTAAACCGCTGACAAGCGTTCACCCAGTTTCCCCAAATTGCATCAGCCGCGCACACGAGGCGCCGACGCAGCACAACGTGATGCAGCCCGGCACCGGACATCGCGGCCTCCGTGAACTCGTCACTTTTAACACAGAATCGGTTAACTGTCGACCATTGTAGTATTTAGTAAATTGTAATTTCTTATTAAATAAATTGTATTAATTAAATCTTGCATTTTTTTCGATCCTCCGGCTACAGCCTTCGTAATTGGCGCAGTCGGTAGGATACTCGCGGGCCGGTTCGCGAGATTAAATTGCTTAAGTCGCGAGTCACCCGGGTGGCCGTCGGGCACCGTACGAGTATCCAGAACCTACGAGAGCTGCAGTCCAGGGGAGTATCCAGACATCGATACGGAAGAGGTACAGGATTGTTTCAAGTAAGTACTTTAGAATCGCGCTAGAGTCGCTTCCTTTTATCCTTAAGTGTTTCCCTTAATTATCCAAGATTTTCCATCCACGGCAATCTCGGTTATCTAGGTTAGATAGTAGTAATAGTAGAATTAGTAATCTAGACGCTAATAGAAGTTTGGAAATAGAACAAGAGGATAGTAATAGTTTAATTGTATCGAATATGGCTGACTCAGTCGATCAAGTTTATAAGGCCCTACGATTGGTTCCAGAGTTCGATGGAAACTCGAACGTATTAACTCGATTTATAAAGCTATGTGATCAGTTAGTACAGCAGTTTATAAGAAATGGACCGGAATTTCAGTTAAGTAATTTGGCATTATTAAATGGAATTTTAAATAAGGTTGTGGGACCCGCATCGCGCACGATCAATTCAAACGGTATCCCAGAAACTTGGGAGGGAATTAGGAACGCCCTAGTTAATAATTTCGCCGATCAACGTGACGAGACGTCACTGTATAATGACTTAGCGCTCCTAACACAAGGGTCTGCAACCCCGCAGGAATTTTATGAACGGTGTCAGAATTTATTTAGTACTATTATGACCTACATCAGCTTACATGAAACGATAGCGAGTACCATTGAATCTAAACGAACCTTGTACAAAAAACTCACTTTGCAGTCGTACTTACGTGGTTTACGCGACCCGTTGGGTTCTCGCATTCGGTGCATGAGGCCTGATACAATAGAGAAGGCTTTAGAATTCGTGCATGAGGAGATGAATACATTGTATTTACAGCAGCGTAACGACCATGGACCTGACAAGAAGCAGCAGCCTCAGCATCAGGTTAGTCCTAGACCTTCTTATGATTTTAAGGCGCCTGCCTTCGCTACGCCGCGTTCGTTTATGTTACCATCTCCTAGGTGTTTTAACATGCCAGGACCGTCGCGACCGTTTATGCCTCAAGCGCAGCAGTCTGCTCCAATGTGGAGAAATCAGCCCCCTCAATATCGCGTCCCCACACGTACACAGCAGATGTTTAGTGCACCGCCGACCGATCATAGACCCCAGGGTCAAGCTTTTAGGATGCCTAGTCCCAGACCAGCTGCTAGTAGCACTCCGCAACCTATGAGTGGCGTAAGTCATTACGTGGCAAAACAATTCGCCCCACGTGCACCCCATGACTGGTCTACAGCTGGTAATCCACCACCCTCGAACTATTTTAGAGCACGGGAATTTAACTTTAACGACCTAAATGATCAATTGCAGTATAATTATTATACCGGTTATTTTAATAGCAACGATTACTACCCCCAGGAATATTTAGAGTTTGACAACTACGGTTATCCGATTGAATATGCGTATGAGCAACCGAAATATACGGAAACTTGTGTCATAGATGAAATAAAAGACACTCCGAATGCTAAAGAGGAGGATTTTCAGGAAGTTACCAAATCAGACAAGTTAAAATAGAGATCAATTTACAAACACAAAGGCAACTACCATACATTCAGATTTCAAACCCTCCGCTTAAACTATTAATTGATACAGGTGCAAATATGTCCTTTATTAGCCCCGCAGTTGTTCAAAAGTTTTTATCTCACATACCATGTAATTATGATCCTTTCGAAGTGACAAACATTCATGCCACCACTAGAAGTGATTACTCTATTACATTACCATATTTCCAGGAATTTAATGAGTCAGGTGATATGACCCTTTACGTTTATACGTTTCATAACTTTTTCGACGGTTTGATTGGATATGACCTGTTGGAAAAATTGGAATCTAAAATAGACCTCAAAAATAGACTGTTGGTTACTCGAAACTCTAGTAATCCTTTGTTAATGTACGACTCTCGCAATAGTAATTTATACGAGGACATAATACCGGCTAATTCATCTAAACTAATTAAAGTTCCTATAAACTCTGAGGACGGTGACGTTTTAATTCCTAAACAGTGTCTGTCAAATTGTTTAATAGGTGATTGTGTAACAACTGTTAGTAATAGTAGAGGTATAATTGAAGTAACGAATGTGTCATGTCATGACGTAGTTTTTTCCATGGATCGCCCCGTTAGCGCTGAGTTGTTTAATATTCAGTACATGCGCACTGAACAACAGTCCGATCGTGTTACAAATGTCTTATCTCGCCTACGTACAGACCACTTGAACCCTGAAGAAAAAGCTAATTTAGAAGTATTATGCACTCGATACGCCGATGTATTCTATATTGACGGCGAGTCATTATCTTTCACAAACCAAATTAAACATTCAATTCGAACCACAGATGATGTACCAATTTATACAAAAAGTTACCGATATCCGTTCATACACAAACAGGAAGTTCAAGATCAAATCTATAAAATGTTGGAACAAAATATTATACGACCCTCACAGTCTGCGTGGAGCTCCCCCATCTGGGTAGTTCCCAAGAAAGCTGACGCCAGCGGGAAAACTAAATGGCGTTTGGTCATAGACTTTAGGAAAGTAAATGAGAAAACCATTGATGACCGTTACCCTATACCCAACATTTCGGACGTACTTGACAAGTTAGGTAACTGCCATTATTTCACCACATTGGACCTTGCGAGTGGCTTCTTTCAAGTCGAGATGAACCCAGACGACATTCATAAAACCGCGTTTACTGTCGAGCATCATCATCATCATCATCATTTCAGCCGAAAGACGTCCACTGCTGGACATAGGCCTCCCCCAAGCACCGCCACTTCGACCTATTCTGTGCTTCTCGCATCCAACGTATTCCTGTCGAGCATGGGCACTTCGAATTTCTTCGCATGCCGATGGGTTTAAAGAACTCTCCTTCAACCTTTCAACGGGTGATGGACAATGTCTTACGGGACCTCCAGAATGTTGTGTGTTTAGTGTACCTTGATGATATCATCGTTTTCTCAGTATCCCTTCAGGAACATATGATAAATCTGGAAAAGGTATTTCAGAGACTCAGGGAATCCAATTTTAAAATCCAAATGGATAAATCCGAATTTTTAAAATTAGAGACTGCGTATTTGGGACACATTATAAGTAAAGACGGTATAAAACCTAACCCGGATAAAATCATTGCCATTCAGAAATTTCCATTGCCGAAAACCTCAACAGAAATTAAACGTTTCCTAGGTTTGTTAGGGTATTACAGGAAATTCATTCCTGACTTCGCCCGAATAACAAAACCTATGACGCAATGTCTGAAGAAAAATTCAAAAATTGCTATATCCGATCCAAATTATATTAGTTGTTTTGAGAAGTGCAAAACTCTTTTAATCAATGATCCAATTTTGCAATACCCAGACTTTACTAAAGACTTCATACTAACTACTGACGCTTCTAATCTCGCCATTGGTGCCGTTCTCTCACAAGGTCAGATAGGTAGCGATAAACCTGTAGCATTTGCCTCACGCACATTAAATACCAGCGAAATTAACTACAGTACAATTGAAAAGGAACTGTTAGCCATCGTATGGGCAACCAAATATTTCCGCCCCTACTTATTTGGCAGGAAATTCAAAATTGTCACGGACCACAGGCCCCTACAATGGGTCATGAATCTAAAGGAACCCAATTCACGCCTTACCCGCTGGAGATTAAAGTTAAGCGAGTATAATTTCACTACAGTATATAAACCGGGTAAATTGAACACTAACGCAGACGCCCTTTCCCGCATTGAAATCAATAATGAAGATGCAAATTCCATAGCAGTTAATACATCTGAAAAACCACCTTCAATGACAGGCTCTACAACGGCAACAGCTCACACTAGTGCTGAAAATCCCATATTAGAAGTACCAATATCTGATGAACCCTTAAATAAATTTCACCGCCAGATATCTTTCACAGTCGTAGGAGACATCAAAAAACGCCCAACCGCATCTAAACCGTTTGAAACCCACACTAAAACTACAATACAACTATCAGAGTCTAATCTTGAAGAGGATGTAATTAACGCTATAAAGGAATACGTGAATCCCAAAGTAAAAACAGGAATTCTTATCCACCCTCCTCTAGCAATGTATAAAATAATTCCGATAATCCAAGATAAGTTTAAAAGTTCCGCCTTGAATATGGTCCTAACGAAAAAAGAAGTAGAGAACGTTAAGGATTACTTAAGACAACAGGAAATCATTCGAAATTACCATGAAGGAAAAACCAATCATCGTGGTATAACTGAATGTTTCCTTGCTTTATCACACCGTTACTATTGGCCTAAAATGAAAGAAAGTGTATCGAAATACATTAATGAATGTAGTATTTGCGGACAAGCAAAATACGACCGAAACCCGATAAGACAAAAGTTTTCCATAGTCCCACCTTCAACTAAACCCTTTGAAACTGTACATCTGGATCTTTTCACAGCTCAAAATGAGAAATTTCTTACCTTAGTTGACGCCTTCTCGAAATATGCGCAGGCATATCATCTCAGAGATGGTACAGCGTTAAGCGTCGTTCAAGCTCTTCTAACGTTTTGCACCCACCATGGCGTTCCCTATACTATAATAACAGACCAAGGACCCGAATTCACTAATGCACTATTCTCAGAATTTACTCGTCTTCATAAAATACAACATCACAAGATACTCGCACACACCCCTAACGATAACGGTATAGTCGAACGTTTCCACTCTACCATTCTCGAACATCTTAGAATCCTGAAATTAGAAAAACATAATGAACCTGCCATAAATCTTATGCCTTACGCAATTCTAGGCTATAATAGCTCCATACACAGCTTCACTAAATGTAGACCTATAGACTTAATCACAGGACATTTTGATCCTCGTGATTCCTTAGACTTAAACTTATCCGAGCACTTATTACAACAATATCTACAGGATCATAAAAAACGACTAACTCAAGTCTATGAAATAATAAATGAAACTTCCCTTCATCATAGGACTGAACTAACTGAAAATAGGAATAAAGATCGCGAGCCCGAGAAAGAATATAGCCCGGACCAACAAGTATTCGTCCGTAACCCTCTTGCTAACAGACAAAAACTAGCTTCGCGTTTTACGCAAGACATAGTATTAGCCGATCTCCCCATTCACATCTACACTAGAAAGAAACGTGGTCCTGTCGCAAAGTCTCGTCTGAAACGAAGCCCTAAACATCCTACGTTGTTACAGGATGCTACTGCTGCTACTACTCCGAATGACGCAAGGACAAGAAGTAATGATTGATCCCTTGGGAAATGGCCCTGGTATACTTCCGTTTAACTTAGGAACGACGCGTATCATTTCCCATTACCATTCCTTCCTTAATTACGTTAATCTCGATAGCATACAATCTCAAATAGACATAGTCAACAAACAATTGTCCGACATTAGACCTAAACTAAATAATAAAACGTCCCTATTATTTGAACCACATATGAATTACTTAACATCTAAGTTAACTAAAATATTTACACAACTAGAATCATTTAAACATACTCGTCATAAAAGAGGACTTATCGATGGACTCGGTTCCGTTATTAAGAGCATATCCGGTAATTTAGATCAGACGGATGCAGTCAATAATGCCATAAAAATCCTTCAGGAAAACGAACACAAGATGGAGTTTCAAATTAATCAGCACGTCAGTCTATCGCAAGCTTGGGTTCTACGTAATGCCAACTTACTAACTAACATAACTAAAAATCAAAAAAAGATAGGAAATGTCTTAAATCGTATAATCAATAGTACAGCTGACTTCGATTTTATTCACTACGCCCATATGGCTCAGCATTTAATTATTCTAAGTGATTACATAGACAATTTATTCGAGGAACTCCATAGACTAGAGTATACTCTAGCGTTTATACGTGCATTAAGCACACCGCATACGGTAGTTAGTTTAAAGGAGATTAGATATATGTTAGATAAACTAAGGATTTTATATTCCAATCATGAAATCCTTAACATAGAATTAAGAAACTATTATGATATAATTAAGTTAGGATACTTTTACGTAGGTGATCAGATAGTTTTAGTCTTTAAGGTACCGATTGCCTTTCCTTCAATCTATAACCTCTATAAACTGTCCCTTGTCCCTAACAAGCATAACAAAATCCTTTTACCTACCTCTCCTTTTATCGCGATTTCTGGACAAGATTCCAGGTACATGGAGGCTGAATGCCCGAAGGTAGATTCCCTGTACCTCTGCGAGGAAAAATTAAAATACAATACTCAAGATGACTCAGATTGTATCCAGCATCTTATCACCAAGCAAGAACTTCTATCAACTTACAAACTATCATCAGTCGCCTTGAAGAAAGAAGCTGTAGAAACACTCGACGAGAAACATTACACTATGAGCTTTCCACGTCCGACTAAAGTAAAGATATCATGCAAACAGGAAACATACAAAACCCTTGAAGGAAGTTATTTAGCTATCATTCCATACAACTGCTACATTAAGACGCCCGAATTTACTATAGCGAACTCCAATAATCACATCAAGGGATTTGCTTTAGAAATTATGCAATTGCCTACATATTCCGAAGTTTTAGAAGTACCAAATGAGACACCAATCATCTTAAACTCTGCTGACCTAGGAAGCCTGCACTCTGTAAACACGAAGATCATGCTACAAACTCCAGTCAAACTGGAAGAAACAATTGATACAAGTCTCTACCATACCACGATTCCAATCTACTTACTGTTATCCGGTGCAACTGCACTAATCATTGCACTGATGTACCGACGACACCGAGCGAAACGTCTTCATAAAAATCAACCAAAAGAAACGGATGATTCAGGAAATTATGCTGAAATCCAAGAACAAAATAAAGTCAGTCCTAGCAAGATAAGGATTGATCACAGCAACATTTCATCATCTCTTTCGCCCAAGATTTCGAAATAATTGCTTATCTTCGAGGGGAGGTGTTACATATTCGCATAGCACCTAAACCGCTGACAAGCGTTCACCCAGTTTCCCCAAATTGCATCAGCCGCGCACACGAGGCGCCGACGCAGCACAACGTGATGCAGCCCGGCACCGGACATCGCGGCCTCCGTGAACTCGTCACTTTTAACACAGAATCGGTTAACTGTCGACCATTGTAGTATTTAGTAAATTGTAATTTCTTATTAAATAAATTGTATTAATTAAATCTTGCATTTTTTTCGATCCTCCGGCTACAGCCTTCGTAATTTGTATGTGTATGTGTATGTTTGTTACCCTTTCACGCAAAAACTACTAAACAGATTTGGATGAAATTTGGCACACAGATAGTTTATAACCTGGATTAACATATAGGGTACTTTTTATCCCGATAGTACGTTCCCGCGGGATATTTTCCGACCTCCACGCGGGCGAAGCCGCTGGCAAAAGCTAGTATTAAATATGTCAGCTTCGTTCATGCATGCAATAAGAAGAATGATTTGAAATCGTGGGTGTATTTTCAAGTTGGTGTTAAGTATCGTAATTTCACGGGCTGCAAATCTGTCTGTATTGTCTGCTTATGTTGGATGCTTAGGAGGTATTTTATGATCCTCTTTATCCCGGTTGGTTGAAACCTTTAGCTCCTTACTTACTTTATCATTTAGTTTTTAACAGATCAGACAATGGTTTAACATAACTGGGGAATGGTGGGTATAGCCTCTCTGCTGGTATATTGACGTGTGCTAGCTGACGTATGGTGAATAATTTGATGTTTGTTTTGTTTTATAATATTAATTACTTACATAATACTGTATAGAACCAAGTTCTTCTAACTTAACAGACAGTTGTGCTGCTGGGGAGTTTGTTCCGCCGCTTCTTCTTCCCAGCTAAAGCACTAGGAAGTGTCGAAGGGCGGGCGTTTTGGGGGGACTGTCTTATGTAACTTTGACGTTCAAAAAGTGCTAACTCTCAGCCTAGTTTGAATAAATGACTTTTGATTTTGATTTTGATTCTGCCTGACCATTTGAGGAAGTTATTTTTTGTTTCAAAAGGCTGTGATTGTATCAAACGTAAATGTTAAGGCGGTAAAATGTTTTATCGAAGTCAGCATTGCATAGTATTTTTCCTTGAAGCCTTATATATGCATATACGAAAGTAATTAAAATAAAATCGATAAACAACAACTTAAAACTTTCCACAAAGCTGAACAAAACGAAAGTGTCCAAAAACTCGTTTCTACCCAAACATAAAGATTCTCCCAATACAAAACGGTCATAAAATAATTAATTCCAATCAACACTTCCTGAAGTGTAATTGCCATCATTAACAATATTAATACTTCCTTGTGGAATCTATCTTTTATCTGCGAAACTGCTACCGTTAGCACTTAAGCTGCATTTTATCGTCTCTAACGGAGCCTCATCCTGTGGTGGCGTTCAATCCTATAAAGTATAACATACACAAACTTATATTTACTCTCCAGAATCATCCACATGAGCTTTATCCCGTTCTAATAAGATGGACGATGTCATGGCTAACAGTTCTGCAGCTCTTAGTCTAAAATTGACAGGTTCCAAGAATGGTTACCAGTTTATGATCTCCAAAGGAATCGGACGTATAATTATGGCCAATTGGAAATGTGATTGGACATAAATAACGGATAATTGACTCGAGATAGACGTGCACGGTTTAATTCAATTAAATTGTAATGCTGTTTCAATTATTGTGTGTTCTGCAATTAGTCTTTCGTGCTGGCCAGGTATTTTGCTGTGGTCTTAGAATATCTAAAGAGAAGTTTTTTTTTTCAGACGCTATGTTTCCGACATTTCTTCAAAGTTATTTTCGCCAATGGGCTAAACGATTAATTGAGATTTCCAAAATAATTCAATTTTGAATATCGTCTACTCAAATAGCTTATTTAATTAATATTAATATTAAAATCAAATACTCTACGAAGAAGACGAAAAATATCTGTTCATGTTATTTTATTTATGTACGACTGACTGTCTTCGCCTTTGCCATTCTATAAGTATGCATTTTCACTAAGAAAATAACCGTAAAACATATCGAATTACACACTTATCATTTCGCTAAACTAAAAAGCCACAATTCGTTCCAACTAATTGGCCATCAAAATTTCTATCATTAAAAACAAATAAAAGCTAAGAACAATAGCAAAAAGCCCACAAACCGCATTTTGTTTATTTTCATTGACCTGCATTGTTGTGACCTTGATACTGCATCATTATATTACCATCAATCACGTACACGAGCTGCGCATGATGGATGGTAGTAAATATGATTTAAAACTACATGTGTAGTAATGTGCAAATTATATCACCTACAACACAATCAAATCTGGTGCTTATTGTCTTTGTGTTAAGGCTCACTGCTTTAGCACTACACTGACACTATGCCATCAGTATATTTTTATTCAGACTTTAATGGCCGATTCAAAACCAATCAAGCTTGAACTGTCTCTATGTTCATGGACACCTAGCTAAAACGGAATTTTGTGAACTTCATACATCATTGAAGATCATCTAACTTTGGGCTTCTGATAATGATGACTCACTTGAATTAAGATAGAATCGCTTTCCAAAGGAAAGGTGTCGAGAGATCGTTGCAATTATCAGACGGTCGGTACGATGCGAGGCAATTATGATCTTTTTGCTGTGGACCCGTTATCTTGGCTTAGATGCGCGGCAAAAACGCAACTGGCGCAGTGTCGAGTCTTTCGCCGCCGTAGGCGCACGCTACCGCCTCGCGTACTCACTGAGACACTATGTCACCTCGCGCGCTGCTCGTACTCGTCGCTATAGCCTGCATCGCGCAGGTAGCGGCCCGGCCGGTCAAGAAGACCCTAAACTTCAACATGTTTCTACTCCGACCCAAAGAAGGAGCGTCCGACAGATTCTTGCTGTCAACCGACGGGGTGTCCAGGTTTGGGCCAATATTGGAGATGTTCGTCCAACGTTTCCAGGGGTTGATGTCCGTGAAGCTACCTCAAGACCAGCTTAACGGTATATCTGCTCCCAATGGGGCGGCAGGAGTGAAAGGTGAGGTGCCTGTTGGTAACAATGCGGAAAACGAAGTAGATGGAGTGCAGGAGTCCAAAATGCCTGGAATAGTGGTCAGGCCATCGCGCACAAAACCAGGGACTTATGAAGTTGAGATAGACATGGTTGTGGATGACGGCCAGCCCGATGAGAAGACAACGTAAGGCAGCTGACGAGTGATGAACGTAGATACGGTCCAAAAAGCACAGATGTGGATGCATGGAAACAAATGAGTGCGATTATATTATTAGAACATTTTCGATAGAAGAGAAATACAAAACAAAAATATTTTCATATCAATAAGTAGTTGAATAATCTCGGTATCTGATATAAGATGTTACGTAAATATTTTTGTGCTAGTTATGAACTATAAGTGGTTGAAAAAAGTAGTTTCTTTAGAAATGTCAAAGCAATTTCACTTCCGTAGTTTTGTCTGGTTTTAGTATCGTGATATCTTTATTTCTGCATTTAATTAATATTAATTTAGTTTTTAAGTTAAAAGTCGTAATATTATTTATTTTGTTTATTCTTGCCATATCATTAAGGTTTAGAGTTCGTAATAAATTATTTTACTATATTTGTATTTTGTTTATTTTTATTGGTTGTACATGTACAAATCCTACATTATCATAGACTTATGTAATTTGTGGTTTAGTGCTAAACATTTTGTTACTAACCTACTTCCTTTTAGTAATATTGTTTTAATTATTTTATTGTTTTACTCAATTCTACGAAGTTAATCTTTGTCTACTAATGTCAGTCAGAATATGTTTCTATTCATGTCAAAATGAATAATTTTGAGATGACTTTTAATAAATACAAACTTATCGGCCAAAACAAGTACAGAAAGTCAAGTTTAGCCAAAACTTGGGGCCTATATCAAGTTACTTTTGAACAAAAGTTGAATGAAAAACTATCCATCCATATTATAATCCAGAATGAACTCTGCCTATATGTTACCTTTTCACACTTACATCTTATCCAAATCTGTTCAGTGGTTTAGACCACTGGAAACCGATAAAGTTTGGCAAGGAGATATATGGCATCTTCAGGAAGGACAAAGGCTACGTTTTGTTTGATATCAATGCGAGCGAAGCCGCAGACAAAAGATAGTATTCTGCAAAACACTGGTATAACCGTAGTCAACAATAGGCTTTCCAATATGTATTGCCTTCATGTATCGTAAACTTCCATTTTTTTTACCAATGATCTGACAGCAAAATTTCAGCTTCACTGACTGAAAATGTCTTATATAATGCATGAAATTATTAAAACCTTGCCATTTTATATAATACATTCTCGTATAAATTCGAGGTTCTTGAACCCAAGTTGCCATTGTAATTTATTGTCATTGGTAACTGCTGTCAGGACCTTTCTTGATTACTTTATTGTTCTTTTATAAATACCGTTAGGTTTTTGTTTCAGGAAATAGGAAAACTTGTTTTTTTTTTCGTCTAAATCGTTTGTTCATTATGCGAATGGAGGAATTGACATATCTGCCACTTACCTAGCTACTCCTTTTGTTTCCAGACAATGTTATCTGTTAGCAGTGAATGCTTTCCAAACTTATAATTATTACCTTATTATTATTACCTTTTATAATTTCCTTCCCTGGTCCCATTACTATCTAAGAAAGTAATGTGATGAATAAATCCTTCAGATCTATGCTAATTCAAATAGTCAACAGATTTAAATTAAGATCATCGTTTCCTTTGTGTGTTCGATCTTATTCAATATCATTATTATATCGACTTTGTTAAATCTTAGACGTCATTGGTTAGCAGACAATGTGGAAATCTGGAATTATTATTATGAGTCCCGTACCAAAGGTCTTTGACTACCAATCCACAGTACGTTAGTCAATCTGCCTTTTATTTTCCCTTTGCTTGGGTCGGCTTCCAGTCTAACCACATGCAAATATATACCATTAATCTACATGGAGCGACTTTCAATCTGACCTCCACAACCCAGTTACTATCACGATACCCTCTGGTAAGACTAATTGCCAAACTTTTGGACTTCTGAAGGTCCACAAATGACAGCCGGGCCCAAGAGCCACGGAGGGGTCTCGATATGCAATAAAAGGAACCGACCGCGTCAAGCGTAGCTTAACCTAATCAATCGACCCGTGCGGCTGTTATTATTTAGCCACGAGCTCTTCAATCCACATTACGTTACCCAGCTGATAAATGCGTCTTCTTGCTCGTCATGGGAAGAAGCCTGTGGAACAATAGAAATACAGCTATATTATATATTTTGTGTATACTAGTCCTGAAACATAAACTGCCAGTGCTATAACTTAAAACCCTAGAACAGTTAGTAATAAATAACAAAATAACAGCGTTGCGGCTGCAGAGATAAAGTAAGGCCTAACACATTAACGGGATGCGCTGTTACTAAACCGCACCAAATTACTGCCGCGTACTGATTGTAGTGCACGCCTTTATATCAGTCTTCTAGGCTTCTTTTTTCAATTTTAAAGTTATATTTTAGTACTGTGGAGAGACGGTAGTGTTTACTTTATTCAGTCGCAAAGGAGATTGTACAAAAATTACAACGTCGATTAATAAAATCTCCTTTAATCCCAGACAAGTTTTTTTTTTTTTACTATTCACTTAAGGTTTTTGCCCATACAGCTTGGGCATTCTCCTTTGGATTTTTTCATAAAATAATTACTTTGTGTAGTATCAGGTGCGCAGATCTTAATTAATTTGTTGGTTCAACCTGAAGGAAAATCTAAAATTCAATTGAGCATTAAGAAACATAATAAAAAACAGTACGGTGGCTTTTACCTACGTCTTAATTCTCTTCTTTCCGATAGCTTCAAAACTCGATAAACTACTTCGTAAATGCTTCTGCTAAGTACATCGTTGAGCTTCTTAAGTTCTGAGTTGAGCTGTACGATTAGTGACAAAGTGCACTGACTGGAGATGTCCTCTCAATCTGTGTAGTTCATTCCTCAAAAGACTATTTCAGCTACCAATCTACATGGTCTTTACATGATGTGACCGAGATTATGTCTGGACTTTAAAAGAAACTGTGACATCTGAGTTTGTTTCGGCTTTCTTCTCATAGTCATCAGATAGGAAACTCCGAACTGATCTAGTTTGAAAAATAACATTGACGTGTGGAAGTGTTTGTACAAACCTACTTTCAGAAATAAAATCATTTAAAGGACTTAATCTTTGGAACAGATGGAAGGTTCCAACCACACCAGCGAAAGTGCACTAAACACGGAAGTTACACGTACACCATTCGCATTCCAATTAGGTGCATTTCTGCTCCGACACACACTCGGCAACCTCACGAGAACATTATTATGCAGGCGTCATAATGTATGCACAACGGTGCATGTAGCGCCGCTCTTGGTACAAACAATAGAGCAAAGGGTTTATTTTTTATTTTTGTTTATTTCTTGTAAGTCTATTAATCGTTATACATGCAGCTCTGTTTGGTGCCGAACGTAAAGAACCACCATCATATAAGATAAGAGGTGACTAAGGGACTTACTAGAGAATAGGCAGCAGCGTTCTCTATGCATTTTACCACCATACGGCGACCGCCGACCCGCCTACCAAGCGTGACAATTATGGTAAATCTCTCATAAATTGGGAAGGCCAAATTGGTCCAGCAGAGGACGTCTTTCGATAGAAATTATGGTGAATGATGCTGTCATGCAGCTCCACTTCCTGGCCATGGGCGAAAATATCATGCATTTCATCCTTACAGCCTTTGGGAACCAACACCCTAATTGCGTAACATACTATGAATCACAATCTAAATAATTCTAGAGGACATTGGTAATCCACTGTTTCATGTGTTCGAATAATTTGTCTGCTTAACTACGTAAAAAACGCAATGAATTTTGTTAACTGTCAAAATGTTACTGGTAGTGTCTGGCGCAATTACCGTGCAGTTCCATATTATTTGAGTCCACGATAGACGGACCTACAGGAACACATTTCAATGAGGCAGTCTTTTTAAACCTCCTATAGTTAATTACTATGATACTTAATACAATGCCAGTTATAGAAATATCATTCACCTAGAACATATACCTACAGATTCGATGGGAGTGTAATAATATTAATTCATTGGCGCAAACGCAACGAATGCGAAAGCTGTATGCATCACGCATTTTAAATAGGAAGGCGCTGTTTAGCTAAGCATGGTAAGTAAAGTTAGCGAGCTGATGTCGCGCCTTTTAATATATAACAGTGGCACGGGTCGATCGATCAGGTTAAGCTACGCTTGCCGAGGTCGGTCCGTGGATAGGTGACCATTTAGACCATAATAATATGGCCATACGAAAAATTACAATTAATAATATATGTATGTATAAATAATAGGTTTGTACCAAAACTTTTACGCGACATACAATAACATTAAAAACAATAACTAGATGAGATCGGCGTTTCCTATTTGACTACTAATCCTAATACTAATTTCCGAAACAAATTCAGAGGTCACAGTCTCTTGTAAGTTTAATGTTTATTCTTCCAAAAACGGAGCTTTACATTTCCTTATGATCTAAGTAAATTAATAGCTAGGTTAACATGAATAATAAGACTAAGACGCATAAGGAGCATTTTGCTTATGAACTCCACACTAGGTCGAGCCTGTCTCGTGGACAGTCCAGACATAATCGTGGTCAGCATGTGAGGACTATTTAAATTGATATCTAAAATGTTCGTTTGAGGAACCACACAGATTGAGTGGACCTATCCACTCTACTCAATGTGCAACTCAACTCAGAACTTTAGGAACGCAATGATGTTGAAATCTTTAGTTTTCTTTTATCTTTTTGGTGTCTTGTATGGCTGCATAGGGCTAGGCTGTGGATCATGGATGCCTTATAAATAAGCCCTCCAGCCAGTGAACAATTACTAAATTTGTGTAATCCTGGCTTAGAACGGGTAGCTCTGGCAGTCCAGACAGCATTATGAGCCATAAACAAAATTGTACGACGCTAATGCGTGCAAGTATATTTTGTACTCAAACCATGCTAGAATTATATTTTAGCTCGTCTATTAATGTGAATACTGAGCAATGCGTAATCTAGGGCTATCACTATCTTAAAATCGACAACCCACAATTCTTTTCAGAGTTTCTGACACCGTATATTTTTTTACCTTTTTGCCGGGAATGTGAGGCTGCATTCTTACGCAAAAACCCTGGTGCGAGTTTCTGGACTGCAGCAAACGCTGATAGATTGCATGCATACGGTTCTTAAGCAGAACTGGGTGGGAAAATGGGTCTGGGTTTTAATCTTTCTTTTTTGTACTTCTTCGTTTGCTATCGAAAACACCGTACCTATTTCTAACTACCAGTTTAATGATAAATAGATATGATTAAATTGAGAGAGGGAAAACTAGATCCCCGGTCGCCGACCAAGAAACAGCCTACGAAACGACCAACGCCTCCTCCATGTCTCTCATTGGGAAAATATTACATAACCTACTAAGCTCTGACCACATACTGACAGAGGCGAATCCGGCACAGAGACGCGACTGCCCCCGTCGGTTGTGTTATTAATTAGAAGTTTGAGCAATAATTATATTACGCAATAGAATTGAATCTGCCCTTAGTTTCAAACGATCAATTATTTTAATAGGATATCATGGACCCAATGTTTTCACGTGAGCAATACTTATGCTACTCGGTGCAATAAAAATTAAAGTCGTTCAAAGTTTTGTTCAATCATTGCGCAATCCGTGATTTTATTTATTTAATTAAACTTCTCGCACACAAAAAGATACAAAGGCGGACTTAATGCCTTAGGCATTCTCTACCAGTCACCACACACACAAGGACTTCACCACCCATTAGATGGCAGGTGCTTTTGATTTTGTGCAATATAAGTGATCGCGTAGAGCCCGCCTTAAGGTTGTTGCAGACAGGCTTAACGAGACAACGCGATGTAATTCTGGTAGAATAATTTCATTGAAGTTTTCATAGATTTTTTCTACTAGATACGCGTTGTCGAGTAGCCCGTAGCTGCGGCCTTTACGAGAGTATTTTCGGCAGTTTAAACACCTCTATACAAGTTAGTTGACACGATCGCCAGCAAATTTCGTCCCGCATCCCGCGCGGTTTTGCTTCAGTTTGACCAGAGCAATACCAAGAGCTAACAAAATTCTTAATAGAAGAGACTGAAATCATTTTCTTCCTACCATCACTTTAAATACACAGTCATGCTATTATTACAAACATCTACAGGTTGTTAACCTGAAACCTAGTACCGCAATAATCTTTTGCAAGCAATTAGTTATTATGTTTGCGGAAATGACATGTTACGGGTGCTTACCAAGTGTCTATTTTTTCTGACATAATCAACTTATCAATTTTGAGTGATCAAGTTAAACTACGGTTGCCGCGATTGGTTTGAAGATGGGAGGTCATCTCTACATACAGAAACCCCGGCATGACTCGAAAAGCACGTTAAACCATTGGTCCCGGCCGTACTACGTAGATCTTTGACAGTCATTACGGGTCTTCAGAAGCCCAGAAGTCCAGTCTTACCTAAGGATATTGTGTTTTTATACATTAGTGCTCAAAATTGCTCATTATGATAAATGGTTTCAACGATTACTAATTAAGTAATCTATGATGCTTTTGTAATTTAAAGCATTGGAGTATTAACAGTTTTAATTTATCCCATGGGAACGTATTACCAGGAAAAAAAGTACACCTTGTAAGTTCAGCTATCTGCCTGTTAAAATCTCGTCAAATCGGTCCTGCCGTTTCGGCGATAACTCGGGAACAAACAGACAGACAAAATTAAAAATTAACGTTTTTTGTTATCGTACCAGATGTAGTTTCATATGAATTTAGTATAAAGCTATTATTTTGACATTACAAACAGACACTCCAATTTTATTTATTTGTAAAAATAAAGCAGTCTGTAATTTTGAAAATAAGCACCATGAAAAATTTTCAGGGTTATTAACCCGTAAAAATGTAATAATGATATAACGGGTCTGTAATGATAACGTGATCATAACATAATGAGTGTCATAAGCACTATAGCTATGTTTTTGTGAAAAATTAATGAGAAAACATTAAACGTTATGCATGATAATATTTTACCTCGGATTAAAAAAAAAAATACCCACATAAAATCTACAATGCTTTTTTGCCAGTAATATTTACAAAAATAAAACCTTTGTTTTATTCATACAGGGTGTTTGAATTTGTCTATGAATATTCCAGGTATTAAATCACCATCATCATCTTTCTGCCCTTCTCGTGGCTAAGTAATATAGCCACACGGGTCGATCGATCAGGATAAGATGCGCTTACATAGATCAGTCTGTGGATGGGTGACCATCTTTACATACTAAGACCCCTCCGTTTCTCGGAAAGCTTTAAGCCGTTGGTCCCGGCTGTTATGCGTAGATCTTTGACTGTCGTTACGGGTCGTCAGAGGCCCGACAGTCTGACAACCAATCTTACCAGGGGTATTGTGTTATTTAGTAATTAGGTTGTAGAGGTTAGATAGGCAATCGTTCCTCATAAAATACTGGTATTCAGCTGTATCTGGTAAGACTGCAATCCGACCTCAAAATTAGTTGGAAAAAAGCTAGGCAGATTTTACCAGTATCTCATATAGTTTAATATCATCTGCTACAAAATGATGATCATCTTCCTACCTTTGTCTTTGTTACTTGGGGTCGGTGCAACATGATTTTGTATACCATCCTCCCCCATCAACCGTGTATTCACGCTATTATTCACTCCCTTCGCTTTCATTATATGCCTTATTCTCTTTCTTCTTATTCTTTTGTTTATTTCTTTATTTTATTTCATAAAGTAGTCGGTCCTGCGCCTGATCTCTCCGGTCGTGTCGGATTGCCGTCCCATCGGACTATGAGAGTGAGGGAAGAGTGAGTGCCCCTGTGTCTGCGCACACACTTGAGCACTATAATATCTGCCGTGCCGATGGCTAGTATCTGGTGAGATTAGCCTTCATGGCCAAAATACGGTCTGGAGGACTATATTCCACATACAATCCATCCCATCTTTTGAATTCTTGGAGAGAGCTCTCCATCCATAAATGCATTGTAGATTTTCATCAATTCATGACCAAAATCTTAAACAGACTATCAGTCAAATCAGAACAAAGCATTTACAGTTTCATCCGATTAGATTCCTATGACATACTGATCCTTGAGTCCAGGTAAACCGGGTCAATATTCGCGATCTGTTCGATTGTTCTAGTCTAACTAAGTATTGACATTCAATACGTTAACGAATATAAATGTAGCTTTCGTGTTAATCTCATTTATTTACATTTTGACACCCAAAATGTGATGAATTGGAGTGTTCGGTTTCTGCGCTTTTAGACGTGGGTTCTCTGGTGTCAGTTGAGGTATTAATTGGATTTCTGTAAAGACTGGTAATTTATCTCTAATTTTAGCAGCAGTTTAGTTCTGCGTACTGCACATAGCTAAAAGTTTTGTTACGCTCTGTTTTTAAACCTGTCACATCCATCGTGCACCGGATGCGGAGATCTATATGACCTCTGCAATTAACTATTGAGCTATTGGCCCAATATTGGCCCTTTTAGTGTCGCTACTTCTTGTTGTTTTCTGGCCGACTAATTTATTATAGCATACCTGTGGTTTTTGTCAAACTACGAAATGAGTAAATTATATAAAAATTATCAAAAATATTTTTGAACACACCATTTATAATTTTTGGAAACAATGAACCCCAAAAAAGAAAGCAATGCCCGCCGTAAGGTCAGGGCTGGAAGAGTAGGTCGCTGTCACAACATGAATAATAACACAGCACCGAACGCACATACAGACATACACTTCCTTACCGGCAGACAAACGGACGCTCCCGCACTTCCTTGTCAAACGAAAAAAAGCAAATTTAAAAAAAACTTCGCGTTCAAACTGTCAACGTGTTCCCGCCAAAACAGTGTTTGACAATTCTTTTTTTTTTATTTGGCAAAGGGAATCGGTGTGTTCATCCTGTGTTTTTGTTATCAAAGTTGGATTCGCAACGCACACGCGTGTCATAGAAACTCTAAAGGCCTGTGACATTGAAACAGAAGATAAACTCTTGGTTCTCTTAAGTAGAGAACTACAGAGTAAAATAAAGGCTTCCAAGAAAAGCGGTCCAATCACATAGTGCTTTCTTCTAAAACAGTGCAAAATGAATCATAAATTGGTGGTGGTGTTGTACCTCTGCGTAGCTTCAGTGTGCAGCGCGCCTATGCAACTGCCGTACCTGCCAATGCAGTACGGGATGCAGCCGCAGCTTCCATTCCTGAGGAATATGGCACCGAATTTGCAGTCAAATCCGATGTGAGTATATTTTGTTTTTCATTAACTATCATGATAGGTTCAGAAGCAAGCGTCACATGTATGCCGATTCCTATCAGCTAGAGATTATTTTCATTGTAGTGTGTTAACGATTGTGACTCTAGGTACTATTAGTTCAGGAACTCTACGTGTGAAATTCGCTCCACAATTACTAGTTATTTGTGCTTTCGGGTCTCTATTCTCTAGATAAAGATCGATATCGATATAACCCACAGTTTTTGGACAATTTCGAAAAAGATCAGTTGTATAGTATATAAACGTCGGGGTAGGTATATCCTTAACTTAAAAAAAAAAACTCCTGAATCAATTTTACCTAAAGCAAAGAAACCTTCGATGTTTATTGAAGTCACAGTTAAGTTAAACACTTATTAAGAGTGCAAATACGATTTGAAACATGCCAGAAGTAAAATTACAAGTTTTACGGTTTGTGTACTTTTGCTGTTCAAGAATCGAGCACACGTTGTCATGTAAACAATCTAGGATTATTATCTCCTCTAGAGTCTGGACGATGACATTAACTTGACCTCTGATATGCTTCTAGCACAATTCATAAAGCAGATTCCAGTGTAGAATTTTAGCAACATTTAGAATAGTGTGGAACCACCCTCATCCCACTAACAACTTCATATTTAGTAGAACATACTTAGTTAAATATGCAAGGATAACATACAAAACAAAGAACTCATAAAAAATTCTATCAATTCCAGGTTCCCACAACAACAGCAGCCATTGGTGATCGTGCTACCAAACGCTACACCAAACCAAGAAGCTAACGACAGATACGCGAATCTGAACGAACAACTAGCAAACGCTAGCCTCAAGAGTAACACAGGACACATAGATGAGAACAAAGACGCTATAGTTGTAGATGCAAACCTGAAATCTCCAGAAACACAACCTAAAAACGCAGTAGTATACCTCCCTGATGAAGGAAGATTCTCCATTGGACAGATTATCTCATACATTCCGTTTCTACCAATAGAAGTGAATGTTCCTGATACCATCTCTTGGATAACGAATCTGCTCACCGGAGGATGGTTCAGACCTCAAGGACAGGTACCTCTTGGAAATATGAAGACGCTTGGAAACAGAGGCCAGATGCCAGTTATAGTGATGCCATACCCTGGACCAATGCCAGGTTTAAATCAATGAGTGGATAGTTTATTCAGTGAGTGAGGAAGACTGATTGTAATCTTAGTGGCAGTTGCTATTCGAAATAGCTACTGGTGTAGTAATAGTAAATGGTGGAAAAGAATGGTTGTGCCCATAATATATTATTATTTCTAGAGATGAGTATTTGATTTCATTTATTTTTCGCAGCATTGTAAATTTCCGTCCGTGTAGATCAGAGACTCTTAGAATGCTGTAATTTGGTAAAGGTATCTATATGAATCTCGCCGACAAAGTGGAAATATAAAATTTTAAAAATTACTTTTTTAGGGAACTTACACATAAAGAAAAACTATCACAGCTAAGTAGACTTAACAAGTTAACGAGTAATGGTCGATCAACTTACACTTTTTTTTTTTGGTTGGGAAATAATCAAATGACTTCTCCTGCTCTAGGTGGAGCGGAAGGGCGTGTCATGTTTTTACTGACTAAAACCCACCCATGTTCCTTCGTTTGCCTGCGCCAGGGCCACGGTAACTCTTTCGAACCAACGTACTCTTGCGATCGGATTGTATGGCTTAACATGTTTAATGACTACAATGTTAATATTGTTGTTGGGATAAATTCAACCCAACTTCGGACCTCTTCGTTGTGCGTGGTCCGACACGCAATAAGAAAAGTTAAAGGGGGGGGAGGGGGGGTTTAAGTGTCGATTTGCACCCCTCCCATAATTTTAACTAGCTTCTGCTCGCGATTTCGTCCGCGTAAAATTTTTTCTCCCCTGACCCTTCCCGTCGCATCGTATTGCCAGCCAGTTTTCGTCCATTTATCGTTGCTGCTCCGCTCTTTTTGATGGTAGTGTGATGTTTTATAGTATATCTTTTTCAATAAATAGGCTACCCAACACAAAAAGATTTTTTTCAATTCGGACCAGTCGTTCCTGAGATTACCGCGTTCAACCAAACAAACAAGCTTTGTAATATTAGTATAGCTATGGAACTCAAATAAGACACAATTTATGCAAAATGCTTTATTATTAAAAAATAATAACTATTACAATTTGCTTTCATAAACTGAAGCCTAAAATAACATACATATATTTTACATTATATCTAAGTCGTTATGGTAACAAAACTTAACTTTTAGCAAGGCCGAGTTCAAGAGTCTAACCAGAAAGTAACCAAAGTTTTAAAAACAAAATAAAAAACTGACTTTGTGCTATTGTAAAATTTTATCGTGCTGATCAAGTTACACTGTCAAACTCCAACCTTGCTGTTAGAAATTAGAATCGATCCAAAGCAGCATACAGAAAAACCGAAAAGTATTAAAAATAACAAACAAAAAAGTACGTAAACCAAAATTCCACTTTCATTCATGCTACTTCGGATCAAAAAAGGTAAAGCGATAACATCGCTCCTAAAATGGCAACGCATATAGTACAAGCCGATAATCTAACAATGAAACATTTTAGTATGCTCATAATTAGGTTACTAGTGTCATATAAAGTACCTCATTAAACTATCGGCTATCTAAGGCACTCATAAAACTAATATCTTCATGACCATTTTCGATTTCAACCTACTAAACTATCAGTAAGCGAAATCAAAGAACAATCGCTAAGGAAGGTCTAGAAAGTTTTGTACTAATTATAGACTCGAACGGCAGTATTATGAGCAAAAGTTAAAAGCAGAACACTTTATAGCCTAAATATTCGTTTCTATAAATTGTCAAAACTTTCAAACCTTAAAACTAACCTATCGAACTAAACATTTTTGGATAGAATCACAACTATAGAAGACCTAAAGCTAAACAAATGAGGTTTTATCCAAAAATGTCAAACGTATGAGGTTTATTGGCTGTTGACGCCAACGGTGTCATATTCTGAGGCAGCGTTCAGCTCCTTCTTTGGAACGATGATGGAGACTGGGTAGTTGAAGCTGTAGAAGAAACCGTGGGGGGGACCCTGAAAACAAAAAGAAATGAGTTAAGTTTCCTATTCGGTTATGTCTTTTAGAACCACATTATTACTTAAACAAGACGTAACTTTTTTATATCATACTAAAGACCAAACAAAATGTTTATTTCAACAAGGAATTGAACCCGCAAACCGTACCTCGTGCAAATTTCTATTGCACAGCTACTGAGCCAATAGTATCTATTCATCGAAATATAATTCTATGAACGCCTCAACGATTTTATCTTGTTAGCTACTGTCGAAATTCGCCATATTCCTTATTTTTCTGACAAGAATTGGTATCAATCACTGCGTACTTGATGAAACTACATCAATACTTACAGTAGGTTCCGGCTCTTCGTATTTGCCTTCAGAGTCAACCTGTTGCTGTTGTGGCTGACCACCATACTTCTGTTGCGCGTATTGCTGCTGTTGACCATATTGCTGCTGTTGTCCATATTGCTGTTGCTGGTTTCCTTGGTAGCTTTGTGCCTGGGCGTAGGCTAAGGCTTTGCCTTCACGAGCCTGGTTTTCTTCGGGGGCCGGGGCGGAGACTACTACACCTTCGGGCTCCGAAGCCTGGGCTTGGTAGCCACCGTATCTATGAAAAAAAAAAACAAGAAATTAATGACGGTAAAGTTACAACGTGATATTAGAACTTTGTATTCGATTATAATGCGATGATAGCCGACAGAGTGGATTGTCCATATGTCCGGAAATGTTGCAGCAGGCATTTTTCTATGTTGTAAGTGTTCTTCTTTCCTTTTGTCTGTGTTTGTTATCCTGTCTATACATCCTTTTAGTATGTTTTTGTTTGAATATGAGTCGTGTGTCTTGAATTAAACTATTTTATTTTATTTTTTATTTATTTATAATAAAAACTTGTTGAAGATAATTATTGTTTTGGGGTATTTTGGCTAGGGCTTTTTAGGGTTCCGTTGCCAAATGGCAAAAAACGGAACCCTTATAGATTCGTCATGTCTGTCTGTCTGTCTGTCTGTCTGTCCGAGTATGTCACAACCATTTTTTTCCGAAACTATAAGAGCTATGCTATTGAAACTTGGTTAGTAGATGTATTCTGTGAACCGCATTAAGATTTTCATATTTGGGGTTCCCCACACAGAACTGAAACTCAAAAAAAAATTTTTCATCAAACCCATATGCGTGGGGTATTTATGGATAGGTCTTCAAAAATGATATTGAGGTTTCTAAAATCATTTTTTTCTAAACTGAATAGTTTGCGCGAGAGACACTTCCAAAGTGGTAAAAAGTGTGTAGCCCCCCCCCCCGTAACTTCTAAAATAAGGGCAAGATAAAACTAAAAAATATATATATGATGTACCTACATTACCATGTAAACTTCCACCGAATGTTGGTTTGAACGAGATCTAGTAAGTAGTTTTTTTGTCTTTCTAGTAAAAATTTTAAAAAAAATATTTCATAAACATAAACCTTATGCATAAACTGTGAATACCTGAAGGTTTGTACGGAACCCTCGGTGCGCGAGTCCGACTCGCATTTGGCCGGTTTTTTTTTTCTGGATGGGAAATCATCAAATGACTTCTCCCGCTCTGGGCGGAGCGGGGGGCGTGTCAGACTTTTACGGACTAAAACCCACCCGTGTTTCTTCAGTTACCCATATGCCAGGGCCACGGAATTTGGCTAGGAGTCAGGTCATGTGGAGATCAAATAGTAGCATTTTTTATTTCATATGGCTCGCCATTGTCCACAGATATCACCTGATAGCAATGTTACGGTCGACAAATGCACGCTTGCATAAAATCTCATTATGTTTGTATTTGTTTTCCGTTATTTTTTGTATCCAAAAGTCCAGCAACTCTTTATGGCATCATGTGTATATTTTTACTCGAGTCTTTGAAAATATATCTTCAAGATACTCACTGGAGGTTGCCGACTGGGGGCTGGACAGTGGGTGCCTTGGAGTTGGCTTCAGCTGCCTCTTTCCACGCTTTCTCGAAGGCGAGACGAGCTTCCCTCAGAGCTGGGGTCTCTTCTGCGGGCTTCAACACGACCTTGGGGAGGTTGTCCTCTTGATGGAATCCTTGGCTGTCAGCATAGTAACGGACCTGAAGATTGAAACGTTTTTGTTGGTTTAAATTAATTGTAACTGGTTAATTTTGTACAAAAACTCTTAGGTATTCTTCATCAGGGTATAGATTAACAAAACTATACCTATTATAACTTGAATCTGAGGCTTAAACAACAAAAAATAGGTACAATCCTTCATTAGCTAGTTATGTTAGGCATGTTTTATGTGTTTTTGTATTGTTTTTATCCTAATTTTTGTATTTTGACTTCGAACATATATTTTTCAGCATTTCCCTTTTAACTCGATCAGATCTTGACGTATATATGCTAGTGCATCAGTTTAATTTACCTTGACGAGTTCCTTCTGGCCGGGAACCTGGTAGACATAAGACCCAGAAACAGTTCCGGAGCCTTCGCGGTTTTCAACCTTAGAAGACTGAGGAGTCTCGTAGCCGTAGGCGTACTGACCTAGACCGTCCTGGCCGTGGTACTGGGCTGCGTTGTAGACCTAGAAAATATGAATTAAGATTAATAATGTTGCTAGAACTTTGTGAAATACATAACAGACCATATGAGGAAATAATTTCTATCTTTACTAACCTAAGACGAGTCAAAATTCGTGGATTAAGTATGCATCTAACATACTTTTAAGAATTTATAATATTTTATCCAAATAATCCTGTTCTGTGGTCACTTGCATAGTCAATGTTGATCATCAGAATTCGCAATAAAGATGGGTCAAAAGAGTAGCCAAAATTTGCAGGAATAACTATGAGAGATTCAAATGTATTTTTTACCTCTTCAACGTAGTCGTCTGTGTTCTCGATCTCCTGTCCGTTCCTCCAGTAGTGGCCAAGGGTTGGGCCAGCATCAGCGGAACGAAACCTAGGGTCATCGTAACGGACCTAGAATAAAATATATAAAAATATTAATATACAATAGGTCATTAAACAAAAATCCTAGAGGTAGGCAAAAAGGCTGCCAGGCTAAAATGGGACAGGGCGGGTCACTCCAGCCGCATGCACAGTGACCGCTGGGCAATACTCTCCACACAGTGGGTGTCTGAAGATGGACGGCGTTGCCGAGGCCGGTGCAAGAAGTGGTGGCGAGACGTCCTAGATGCCTATTACAAGAGTTAGATCGAGGTGGCCCTGGAAAAGGAAGCCTGCAAGGTTTTGAGGACGCTTTTGCTCAGCAGTGAGACAGTGTAGGATAAAAATAATAAAAAAGTAAAACTTTCGTGAAAAGTAGTCATTATGATTACTTACGGTTTACGACATGCGTGATGCATTTTGTCCGGCAATATCAAATCACGCACGTGAAATAAACCGTTAACAATTTTACTGGGTCAGCATCAATTACATGCTTTTAAAAAAAAAATTGGTTTAAGTTAGGTTGGTTAATAAAGTAGGTTGTTTTGTCCAGATATAACCTAAGAGTGATGACTAGAGATCGGATATTCAGATGCATATTCACCTAAAGTTGAAATGTTGGCTAATATGGAATGCGCGGTATTACCGTGTTTTGTGTGTTGTTTTAACTAACACATACCACCTTACACATATGTATTTGCATCTGGGGTTAAACATTAATTTTAAATAAATATGATCCAAGAAACTCAGCTTTCATAAAAAATACGAAGCCGCTTCCGTGCTTTCACAGCAAAATAATAACATTAGGTAAATATGCATCCGAATATCCGATCACTGGTGATGACTGATGATGTCGAGTCCGCATGGTGCCCGAGTCTGCGTGGTTCCGGACGTATAGAATAGCATGATCCCATTTCTTTCCGTAAAAGGCGACCAAAGGTCTTACCAGAGAATGGGCAGCAGCGTTCTCTAGTATTTTACCACCATACTGCGATCGCCAAGCGTGGAGTTTACGGCAAATACCCCCATTTTAGGGGAGGCCTATGTCCAGCAGTGGACGTCTATGAGCCGGAATGATGATATATTAAATACAAAAAGCCTTGATAAATAAATAATAATAAGTAACTTACCAGGGGATTGACAGAGATTTGTCCAGCGAGCTTAGGTTCGTTGAACGGCAGCTGCTTGAGGTACTGCTGTGCCTCTTCAGGTGTGATGTCGTTCTTGAACACAAAGGTGGATTGGGGCGCGCCTGAGGCGAATACCACCTGGAAAAGAGATAATGTCAGTTTAGAAAAACGTTCAAAAGATTAAAATATTACAAGAAAGTTGCTTCGAGGTAAAACAGGATATGAATCTAGGGTAATAGATTTTTTTAAAATATTTTAAGCAATCTTGAAAAACAATAAAACACTATTTGAAGATTGCAGTACTACACGATCTTCGTGTTTTTCAACGTGCTGTATTTAGATTTCGTTCCGACTCTAACTTGCTTTATAATATTTTCGCGGCTACAGCTTTCTAAAATTTTGTCGAGGCTAGAACAGGTAGCTTGCTATAAAATGTTGTCGAGGCTACAGCAGGTAGCATGCTACAAAATGTTGTCGACGCTACAGCACATAAATTGCTACAAAATGTTGTCGACGCTACAGCACATAGCTTGCTACAAAATGCTGGCGAGACTACAGCACATAGCTTGCTACAATATGTTGTCGACGCTACAGCACATAGCTTGCAAGAAAATGTGATTCGAGGCAATCACCTTCCAAAACAATACAAACACAGTTTTCAATAATAGAACAAATGGCAGTACACATACAATTTCTTCTAATTTACATGACAATATACCTAACAGTTGACCGATAGCTTACCAATTCTTCAAAAACTCTAAAAGTTGAATCTTTCTTACTTGTAAATAACAAAATAAATTACAATGCTAAGCAGGATCCTTATGTGTTTCAAGGTTATAACATGATAATAACGAGGTATAATAAGAGATGATCCCAAAATAATACGTTACTACAGAGCTGAGTCATAAACGGGCTTAGGTGGTTGGTTCATTCACAACCGGACTTTGAAATGGATATTAGATGGTTAGATGTTTACTTTAGGACGATGATCTTATTTGTTTTGTGTGTAAACGCACATATAACATGAAACTTCCAATTACTAACTTGGATGACAAATGTTTCAATACGGTACGTCTACTACTTCTAAGTAAAATGCAGCTTATCTATAAAATGATGTGTCTGCTAAATTAAGCCTGCCAATTTTAAAGAAATAGTGAAATAGATCGTAGTTATCTTAAAACGCTGCAAGTCATCATTTTTGGCAGTAATTTTCGCATGACCTGGCAAAATTACGAAAGCATTTATTCAAATTCCAGTAAAATTGTTACTAGCAAAAGAATTACGCAAAAACCTCTAAACATAACACTACTCACTACTGATATCAATGACCATACCGTGGCCTTAACATAATTCATGCTTATTTCACATCAACATGCACAAAGGTGACGTCATGATATTCATATTGACACTAACTATTTTAAACTTACATACGGACGTAGAAAATATTTCGTTTACAAGGAGATTTCAAGATGGTTCTACGTAACCTATCTTCTTGCTTGTAGTCCTCAAATGGCTAATTTTGTCAAGCACGTTGAGACCATGCATTATGGGATCTTCAAGCTACTGCCGAGAAACTCCAGATGGAAATACGTCATAGCACTTTTCTCAACTTGGGAACCGGACCCAGACCTTACGTAGGCGTAGGAAGTTGCTCTCGCGTCCACTGCATCAAGCAAAGACGTCAAATGCAGTGATTCGATTTTTCACCATCTTTTAATATACTGGTTAACAGTTTTACTAATATGATGAATAAATATGACGATACTAATGTAGGGAATTAATCAGCTAGAACTACGTCTGATTTTAAACACGTGTTTCGTATGTTAATTAAAAAGGCAAGATGATTTGATACAAAGTTACATTTTGATAAATATGTGGTGAGATCAGCACCCTGTTTAATGTTTATTCATCTGTACATCCGTCTGTCAGTATTGTTTATTACATTGCTATTACCTGAGTTATGATTATTCACTTATTGTATTTTGTACATTGATATGTTGATTATGTTTAATCTTTATTAATCCATCCAAAAACTTCTTAATGATGTATCTTATATATTCTATTCTTATCCTCTAAACTTGGATCTCGTTTTTGAAGTCAGGCTTAGCTGACTAGAAAAACGTGTTAATCAAGTTTCAACTTTTATTTCTTTACTATTAATTGATGATTCTACAAGAAAATTTAATAGATTATAGAAAAGGCACATGGCCGTCTTGTCGTTAGGTATAGAAATAATCGATGCAATAGAAATTATATATATCTTATTGTAAACCTTGAAGTTTATGTTTCATGCCATCAAGTTAGTTCATGTCTATATTTTTATCACACATTGAGCTATCTTCACTAATTGTACTTTCATCATTTCCATCATTCATGCCATGTCTGGTCATCATCTACTATGGAGTTTATTGCTTTTTCTCTTTGATTGAAGACTTCTAGAGAAAACTTATAATAAATCGTTTAGTCAGTGTTTTTTCATCAATTTTATGAGCTGCTATAAAAGTACTAAAGTACTGCTATATATGGTGATACTTGTGAACTTCCATAGCATCGGTATTCTTTTCGACAAAATTCTCTTTCTTATACTCTATCGTCTTCTTCAAGAATCTTGTAAGCTTCCTTGTTTTTAATTTCAAAGCAAGTTGTTTTAACAGATTTACTTAATGTGTTTGTTTTTCTGGTTTGTTTACCATGTTAATTCAATTTCCATAATCCACTAGACTATTTAACAATCTAGCTGGACACAATTTACAATTCATTTTTTATGGGCATGTTAACAACGTCACAATTGTTCTCAATGCTAGCGATAATATTTATGTTATGCATTATATATAATAAATTAACTTACAACCTTTACCATAGGATCCAGAAGGTTATTCAAATGTCTTATTAAGTGATAGAAGTTTCTTATCGTTAATAATTGTCTGACTAACTTTCATTACTATTATACGGACCTGGAATATTAGGCGGACCATATTACATTTACAGCTTGAACGCATAAATCTTATCCTTATACATCTTATAATGATATCATTACTATGTTATTTGTGTACATAGTAACAACATAATTATACCGTTCATTACATGTATGTGCATCACGTCCGATATCCAATTTATAGGAAGAGACAGTCGCTAGATATTTGTTTGTTTTATCTTTGTCTACATTTTTCTTTGTTACTTTATCATTCACTTTCTTTTCTTCACGTTGTGTTAGCTGGTCTGCGCGTTCCTTAACGTTATCCCGTGGTGGTCATTTTCTGAATTTTATTCACTGTATTTTCTATTTATGATTTTTAAACTTGGTAGAGTCATTGGTAACGGCTGAAGGTCCGAATAACGCAGTAGTTGTCCTTGAATGACTTTTGCATAATCAGCAACGTAATTGCGTAACAGATTAATTATCAATCAGAAAATGATCGTTTTAAATGATATTGCTGAATCATTGCTTCATATGTTCGAACAATTTGTCTGCTCCACAACGAAAATAACGCAATCAATGTTGTTGAACTGTTAAAATAAAAGCTACTGGGCTGTTAGAGCTTTACGCAATATCCTTCAGATTTGTAAGGGAATAATCATGGATTATATGGGTCTGGCCTATAGCCAACATCTCTAAAAGTAATTAGTAAGCTTGTTCATTTGGAGGCATAAGGAAAATTGTGGATAGTTCACTCACACCTCCGTAGAAAAGGGCGGATCTTTCGACCAACGGGTGTCGTGTCTGGTACGTATGTGCTCGATCATTGATATCGGGACGTTGTGTATATGCTAGTTGCGCAATAAACCTTGCTTGCGCAGTAAACCCTAATTGCGCGATACAGGATTTTGTATGACGTCAGTGTGATGCGTAGTTCGCAATTGCGGTGTAGATCCGGTTTATTCACACTCAAGAGAAATTCGTCTTTAATCCCTACAAATACGATATTGCAGAATTATCATAAGATAAATCGATTTAACTGAACTTTGAACATAATAGAAATATTATAATCATTAATGCAGCACGTCATAGCAGATAGTAAGCAAAAAGTAAATCCGATGTTAATTGAAATAAAATGAGTTAATAATAATTTATAATATTCTGGAAAACACGCGACTATATCGTGAATTTAAATAAATGTATCGATGACCGGTGACATTTTTTTGAATACGACGTAGAATGAAGGATACAACTGTATAATTTAGCATTTTTTATACATAAAGCTGTCAATTTTCTATTATAACAGGATGTGTGTAGAGTTTCCTTAGACAAATAACTAATAACTATAATGATTTCTTCTTGCATTCCGCATCATTATTCGGATTGTCTTGCATAGGCGTCATTTGACGATTCGTTATTTTATTTTACTAGATATGAAAATAAATATAAAAAGTAAAGTATTGAGTATTGAGTAAAAATAAATAAAATAGTGTATTTTTTTAACAAATTAACCTTAAGAGCTAGTGATTGTTGACTGGGCGTGTTGACAGGTAATTGGAATTTATAAAATATCATCATCTGCCTAGCCTCTTCACAACTATGTTCTGGATTCTGACAACTTGATTTGAAAAATATATTTATGTTAATTGCACCCAGTTCGGAATTGTGTGCTTCCCTTAAATGATAACTGCAACATGATTGACACGTGCCATGTACTACCTACTAAGGTATACACTAAATGCACGTTGTAGTTAGCACAATAGTATCTGGAACAAACCTGACCGACATTGCTTTGAACAGTTGAGCCAAAGGAGATTCGCTACACATCGTGACTCTAAGATTTAAACACTATTGTATACAGGATTATTCTGGCAGCTGAATAATATTTTAGAAGCAAATTATTTTCAGAAATTTGTATATTGTAAGAATTACAATAAAGAAAACGTGACAAAATACAAGTTTGGCACATTCTACGGCCCACAAAAGTCCCCCTTTTATTATTTGCACAGGTATTTAAACTGAACTGTACATTGGCAAAACCATGAATTTTATTTAATCTTAGTTTTAATAAAAAATCCTACTCGTAAACAACATTTTAACATAAAAAATATTACTCGTATCAAATTACAATAATTTGCTTTTGTTTGTTTTTTTTTTACTTAAGTATTCAGTTACAATGACGTGATATTTTAGTTTTTATTCTGTCTTATTTGTGTTACTTTTATTATGTATTTATATCACAAACAAGACATCGTTAGTGTACAATAAAAACAAGATAATTATAGTACCATAAAGTTCATCGGTATTTATCTGTTATATATTTTTTTTTTAATCGAACAAAAAATGTTTGTTTACTTATATTGAGTATCGTCGGTATGTCAATCAGTAACTATAGGGCTACCACTTCGTAGGTGACAGTGCTATGCCATCGTTTCGCGGGTGAACCGGGACGCAATGCAAAATTGACTGAAGACATTTCCCCAAAACATCCGTGAGAACAAACTGAAGACTTACCTAATTAGACACATTAGAGAAAATTATGTGAAATAAAATAGGAGACTAATCATAACCAATATTGTATAATCAGCCTATACTGTTCCCTCTGCGACACAGGTCTCCTCTTCTTGAGAGGGAGTGGGCCATAATCCACCATGAAGGCCCAGAGCGAGTTGGTGCGATGTCACCGTCGTTTGTTATTCTAGGACATGCCAGTTTCCTCACGATGTTTTTCTTAACCATTTTGAAAGCAGTGGTGTTGCACTGCTCTACAAACATTGACAGTCACTCAATATTCTACCTTCCGATGCGCGTCACAGACTAAGAAATAGTTATTTGTGCAACAAGAGAGCAAAGTCGTTTTTTGCTGCGAGTGCTGATTTTGAATCCTGAGTGTGGCGAGGGATTCAAAGGAACGAGATGCAAAAAACTTTGCTCTCGTGTAACCACACATAACTTTTCACTTCAGCAGCGAGAACACTTTAGGAGATAAAATAATGAACAGGAATAGATTGAAATAACTATTTATTGTGAATCAAAATAATTAACATTGTAGGTAGAGGTACCAATTCAATAAAATGGAACATTTTAAAAGTTAAAAGTAAAATTACTGCAATTCTGCAAATTAAAAGTAACAGATTTATTTGGCAACGTTATTGTTGCATTGAGTTTAGTTTGATTATCTGGCTGGAGAAAATACTGTTCTCGTCGCTAGTTTCACTCATATTTTACGATTATTTTAATATTTTTTAACTTATTCAACTCTTTACGCCAACTACGAAATTTTATTCCCGCTCTTTTATTTAAATTAAGGCGTGTTCGGAAATAGCACCCATGATATTTTATTATTCAAAATATCTACGTAACATTATTGAAACTAGAAATAAATATTTACAGGTTAAATATCAGTTTTATTTGCAATAAATACTTATTTTCGTTTAAATACAACAATAAGTTAAAAATTCAATAAATATCATTAAAAGACATAATTATCCTTTAGTTCTGTGATCTGTGTAATTATCTTTTTGAAAAATTTCTTTAGTTAGTACAAATTTCCGAACGTGTTTGTCTTTGAGGTCGAATTCAAAATCGGAACTTCGAAAGGGCTGGTCTTTGTCTCCCTTTCTTTCTAATGGCGGGAAAGAGATAGAGTGTAAATGTTTCGAATTGCTGAACAAGATATTCGCGGTTTTCTGAAAACAAAAATTAAAAAGTTACTTTGTCTCACTCAGTGAGCAAAATCGCATTTTGCTCACTGATTTCA
The DNA here is from genome assembly GCA_947507805.1 of Aporophyla nigra. NCBI lineage: Eukaryota > Metazoa > Arthropoda > Insecta > Lepidoptera > Noctuidae > Aporophyla > Aporophyla nigra. The sequence continues at coordinate 26,133,327 of OX382295.1, forward strand.
GGCAGCAAAACCTACATGTTTGAGCTACTGAAGTAAAAAATATCTTTAACGGCTGCTATACCCAAAAAACGTTTAGCAAGAAATAAGATTAGGTATAATTCTCAAGTTTTTTCAAAGATCACTAATATTGCGGTTAACGATATTCACGACCATATTGTACGTTGTTATAATGAGACAACACGTGTGTATTTTTTACCAAGATTTACATAAATAATGTGTAAAGTTTAAACATAGGTATGACTTCCATTTATTTTATCCGGGACTTAAGATTATGAATCAGTTAGCTGTATTACTCACGACATATTAAGTGGTTTTTGGTTACATGATAAATATTATTCTTTATCATTTATCTATTTTAAAGTTAGGCCTTCAACATGGCGAGAACAAACACGTCTAGATTTGCTTAAAACTCATTAAAACTGGACCTGCGCTAATCGGCATAGCAAATACAATACTAATGACTTCGTCTACAATATGGAAAACTAGATTTTTTTACTCATTATCTGCAGTCAGTATTGTTACCAAGGTCGAAAAACGCATTTTACAGAGCTATAGGTTCTAACCAAGGCGTTTTCCTTTGCGTAAATTATTTTATCACCACGACGAATGAAAACATCATGAAGAAATAAGAAACCGTCCTAAAACCAAAAATTCGAAGACATGTCTCATGTACCAACCCGCACTGGAACCGCGTCGTGGATTGCGGCCTACTGCCTCGCAACGAGAGGAACCCTGTGTCCCAGCAGTGGGAACACAATAAGCTGATTATGTAGGTATATTATTTATTTAATTATAAAACCCTCAACACAACTCCTATCACAAAAGATACTCCATCGTCATGATCATCATCATCTGCCTATCCTTTTCCCAACTATGTTGGGGTCGGCTTCCAGTCTCATCATCATCATCATTTCAGCCGTAAGACGTCCACTGCTGGACTTAGGCCTCCCCAATTTGGGGGGCTTTGCCATAATCGCCACGCTTGGCAGGCGGGTTGGCGATCGCAGTATGGTGATAAAATGCATAGAGAACGCTGCTGCCCATTCTCTAGTAAGTCCCTTAGTCGCCTTTTACGACACCCACGGGAAGAAATGGGGTAGTGTTATTCTTTACGTCCGGCACCACACGGTACAACGGCTTCCAGTCTAACTGGATGCATCTGAATACCAATATTTTACATGGAGCGACTGCCTATCTGACCTCCACAACTCAGTTACTAGATAATATGATACCCCTTGGTAAGACTGGTTGTCAGACTTTCAGGCTTCTCGACCCGTAACCTCTGTCAAAGATCCGCAAATGACATAATGCCAGTCACAGACCCCTTTTTTTTTTGTTGGGAAATCATCAAATGACTTCTCCCGCTTTGGGCGGAGCGGGAGAAGTGAATGTCAGACTTTTACTGACTAAAAAAACCCACCCATGTTCCTTCAGTTGCCCATGTGCCAGGGTCACGGTACCCCCTCGTTATAAATAAACAAGTAGTCAAGGTAAGGTATGTTACGGCAATAAAACTTGAATGCATCACAAAGGCCAGCAGAAGTCAGTTCCGTTATTATGAATACTATAATAAATGCCAAAACGGGCTTAGATTACTACAAGATACGATATATGGATATTAAGAAGCTGATAGGTATGCTAAACATTGGTAGTACAAAAAATATAAAAATATACAACGGTATCGTGGAATGTAAACTATTTTGAATGACTGAATTGGTTTGAGATATTTAAATTATGCGCTTATTATTAAATTATATATTAGTGCTTATGTAGATATGGTCTCCAATTATACATTCATTTAGAAATCAAAAAGAAAATACTCCTCTTTTAGTCTCGTTAAATAGTAGTATACAAACGTTTCCAAATTTTTCCTCCTCGTGTTTCGGTCTTTTCTTCAGCATTTCTACTGTCGCACCATCTTTTATCGCTTTTATAGGCTTACCTATTTATTTATTTTTATTTCTTTCACTACTAAATTCATCATCAGTTCAGCAGGATATACGTCCATTGCTGGACATAGGCCTCTCCCAAATTAATCGCCACGCTTGGCAGGCGGTTTAGCGATCGCAGTATGGTGGTAAAAAGCTCAGAGAAGGCTGCTGCCTATTCTCTAGTATGTCTCTTAGTCGCCTTTTACGACACCCACAGGATGAAATCAAATCAAATCAATTTATTTCGGGCATATCATAAATACCTTGCAGACTAACATACATACAAATAAAAATAATGTAAACATAAAAATATTGTGGGGGGTAGTGGGTAAATGGTGTAGTGCTATTCTCTAAGTCTGGCACCACATGAAATAACGAACTAAACTTAACTACTAAATTACTAAAACCTATAAATGAGTTAATATTTGGTATAATACTAAGTTTTATAAGAACTGAGATTATTCTTGTATCTATATGTCACTTAGTGATGACCTAAGCTACGGTCAAAGCAATTCAATTTTAATAGGTTTATTTACCTTTTGTTTTACGCATTCGTGCCTTTCTAATCCGTTTAAAATCGCAGATCGCGTCATATACCTATTGATTCATGAATTAAGTATAATTAATTCAATTTGCCAAAAAAGAACGATTGCATTTTATATACCTAATTATTTTTCAAAGCCAAATTTAAAAATAGAATATTTACGAATGGGAATTTCCACACCCACGTGTTTTACACGTGAATGATAGAACAAGAAAAACAGTTGAGGTATTGCAATTAAAATAATCTATTTTATGTGCAAATTAAGTGTAAATTAAGTTGGATTCAACAGAAATAAAGTTAAAATCCTTAATAGACTTATAATGAGCCTATAATGTTCCCACTGCTGGCACAGGCCTCCTGTCTTCCAGAAATAGTGGGCTGTAATCTACCAGGCGAGCACGTGTGTCTTCGAATTTCTGGTTCTAGGTCATGCTGGTTTCTTTACAATGTTTTCCTTCACCGTTTTAGGAGCAATGGTGGTTAAATAATTTACACAGAATAAAGTGCCTGCCTGGGCTCGAATCCACGATCCACAACTCGTTAGTCGGAGCCGATAACACTGGGCTACCACTGTTCTCAAGTAATCTATATTTATATCTCATGACTCTTAATTATACTACCATCGATGATAGTTATACGTATATTTAACGTTGTGCCCTTCATTAACAGCGTCAGCGTCTCGATAAACCTCTTAAAGACTTATGTTTATCATACCAACGTGTTCTACAGCCTAGAATAAACAATTAAGTATATCAGAATCTATTAACACAAAGCCATCTGTATTCTATCTATTTCTGTCCCCAGTTTTACGAAACCCTGACCTCTTACCTTACCAAGACATGCATATTTTTTTTAGGTTCCATGTATTAAATGTCAATGGGTTCCAACGCATCTTTATCAATCTCTTTTTTTCTTGTAGTTAATTGATTAACAACCTACTCATTTACATAATTGTTGACACGCCTGACCTTTGTGTTTTGAAAATATATTGTCTACCTGTTTTTCTACCTATAATATAAATTAGTTGGTTATTGTAAAAAATAGCTAATTTACGTGAATTGATTGTTGCTTCGATAATACAATTAGTGATCGAATACAAATATATTTTTGGCTTATTAGTCCATTCGTACGAAACGAAACTTTAACAATATTTTCAATAAGTTAATTTTTTTGAGCGAATCGTCAGCTCCAGAAATATATATTAGGCAATTGGCACGTTTTAAATATTATTCACTTTATTATCTTCAGTAGCCTTTTATCATAACTTTATTGCATAAAATACGTATTTCTGGAGTACCTAGTACACAAATAAATTAAATTCGCGCAAATCGACTAACAAACCATATTTTTCACTAAAGTACGATTTTTATGACTACGGTTGTAATCATAACTATGGTCATTATTATACGTTGGACATGATTTTACGTACTATGTCTGTCTTTCAAGATAGTAGCTTTGAGATAGTCAAAACTATACTAGAGCATTGAGTCTTACGCTATCTTCGTTCAATATCAAGTTTAAGGAGTGATGCAGCATTCTCACTTGGAAAGACAACCAACATCAAAATTAACTTCCAACAAACTACTCTCTTTGTCAACCAAAACGTGCTTCCAAAGAGTCAAAAAACAGCCTCCAGTAAATATACTCATGTATACAAATACACGTAACAAGTCTCATATAGAAGCTGTGACGTAATTCCTTGAGAAAGGTGACTGTTGCACAAAAAGCACAAATCACTCCGAGACTCAAGAGCTTCAAACTGGTTTTGAGCCGTGAACTTGAACGGGTAGTAATGCAAGCAAGTTGCGTATGCGGCTACCAGAACAGCGGTGTGAATGGAGCGGCTTTTTGTGGAATTATTTTATTAGATAAGAGACACAAATTTAAAATAGAAACGTAAAATAATTAGTTAAATAATCCTCTGTAAATAGAAATTCCAATTTTTGGTAAATTTCCTGAAGACTACCAGATTAACGCCCTTTTAGGGACACCAAACATGGACTCTCAGGTAAATATTCTATACATTTTTTGCTTAGTATACTTTTCATTTTATTTGTTAGTATATTGGGTTAGCTAGCTCACATACGGCAAATGATTTAATTTAATGCTCCATGTCTCGTAATTACTTTGTCTACACTATTTATAAAATCAAGTTTATCTAACTAAACAGACAGCTGTGCTGCTGGGAAGTTTGCGCTACTTCTTCTTTCCAGTTAAAGCACTAGGAAGTGGTAAAGGGCGAGCATTTTGAGGGATTGTCTATTGTAATTTTGACGTGCGGAAAGTGCTAATTCTCAGCATTATTTGAATAAATGATATTAGATTTGATTTTGAACATCATGGTTACAAAAATCGCGGTCCCTCACGAAGGAAAATTCAATAAATCATCGAAAGGTGATAAGGTACGATGGTGAAGCTGATTGAAAATATAAGAACTGAATTGTAAACCAAGAATACTTTTACAATAAAGAAAAATAGAAAATAACTAGCTTCTGCCTGCGTTTTCGCCCGCGTGGATGTCGAAAAATTCATCATTTCAACTCCCCATTTCACCCTCTTAGAATTGGAATTTCAAAAAACCCTTTCTTAGTAGATACCTACTCTTCACAAAAAACACACCCTCCAATTTTCATGTGTCTAGGACCAGCGGTTTAGGCTGTGCGTTGATATATCAGTCAGTCAGTCACTCAGGACTTTGAATTGTATATATATAAGGTTCGACGTCCGAAAATAAACTCGATTGCGTTTCTGTAAATAAAGTTGTTTTTATTGTTTTACAAAGTATTGTTTTATGAAGTTGGTAAGTACTTACTGCTTTACAAAATATTACTTTACCTGTAAATAAAGAAACAACATTCAAAGCTTATAATTTTACGAATATCGTCTCCTTGAATCTAAGTTTTTTCATAACCTCCAAATCACAATGACATACGTCATGTTATGTCAGTTGTCAGTATTAATCACTCGCGCTTGAATGAGCGCGGGTAAAAAAAATAAAAAAAAATAAGAGAAATTATAACTATGTAAGTAGGTAATCATTTCCTTACATCCCCCCCCTTCGGGGAGAAAATTGTATCACTAAATATTCTCTAAGCTATTGTTTTCAAATGCAGGAGCTGGGACTAGTTTGGTGATGTGGAAGAGATTTGATTCGGATTTTCTATGTCCTGTATTTATTCTGTATATTGAGTCTGACAGTTTCTGTATTATTTCATAAGGTCCAGTCTTCAACTCATCCAGTTTTTTTCGGTTTAATTTATTGCCATTTTCTGCAAATACCATGTCTCCTACATTGAACTCATAATATTTTCTATTTCTATCAAATAGTTTTTTATTGTAGTTGTGTGATTTTATACTATTTTCCAGTGCCAATTTTCTATCTCTCAATAATTCGTTTTCTGTTATTTCTTCTTTTATTTCTTTTGGTGTTAATGTAATATTTTTTCCTTGTAATAAGTACACTGGTGCAAAGCCTGTAACAGTGTGCTCAGTTTCATTGTACTTTTCTACACATTTTTGAGCTATCGTTGTCCATGCAATTTTTTTATTTTCTTCATTTAATTTGCACCTTATTTTATTGACCAGGGTTTGGTTAAGTCTTTCATTAATTCCATTTGAAAAAGGTGCATTTACTGCTGTGAAAATAATAGGAATATTTTTTTCCTCTAGGAATAGTTTAAATTCTTTTGAATTTATTCCCGGGTATTGGTCTGTTAAGATCATACCAATATTATTATCTTCTGTTACATTTTTTATAAGTTTTATGAAGTCACTCGAATTCTGTGTTTTTGAATTGACAATGTATGCATGTCTAGTAAAGTGATCCACTAAGAGGTGCATGTACTTCTTTGTCGATCTTGAGCCCCCGAATCCACCAATTGTGTCAATAGACATTATTTCAAAAGGACGTGTGGCTGGTCCTAGATGAGACATTAGTCCAAATTTATCCTGGCCTCTTGATTTGTTCATAATGCAAATTTCACATTTTTTACATATTTTCTTTATATTCTGTCTTAAATTCTTAGCTGTGTAGTATGGTGTAATTTTATTCTGCATTTGTTTAATTCCAATGTGACAGTATTCTTTATGTATTTGTTTGATGAAACTTATACTGAAATCTTCTGTTAAAACAATTTTATTTTTATTCTTGATTTTCTTGTAGTATATGGACTGCTTTGATATTAATTTGTGTTTTTCCTTTTGTACATCTTCATTTTTTTCTTGATCCTCAATAATATCCTCCAGTTTTATCCAATTGACCACTTTCAACTGTTCCTCTTCATTTTCATGTGCTTCTAATACAGGATTTCTGCTTAGACAGTCAGCTTCTAGGTTATTCTTTCCTGGTGAATATTTTATCTCAAAGTCATATTGAGATAGGTAATATGTCAAATCTCCGAGTTCTTCATCTGTTCTTGATTTAATGTTCATTTTTTCCAGTGGCTTATGATCTGAATAGACTGTAAACCGTTTGCCAATAAGCCAGTGCTGCCAATATTTAACTGCTTCTTTTATTGCTAGGCATTCTAAATAAATAGCTTTTTTTCTTTTCTGTACTTCATTTAGTTTCTTGGAGAAATATGCAACTGGTTTTTCTTTTGTGTTTTGTTGTCTCTGTTTTAATACTGCTCCTACACCCAATATACTTGCATCTGTATAAATTAGTATAGGTAGATCTGGATCAAATATCTCTAAAACTGGCTGACAACATAGTAATTGTTTCATTTTTTCAAAGGATTCTTGACATTCTTCTGTCCAAATGAATTTTTGATTCTTTCTTAGTAATTTGTGTAGTGGATCCAATGTTATTGCCTTATTTGGTACATATTCATTATAAAAATTTATTTTTCCCAAGAACTGTCTCACATTTTTTTGATTTTGCGGCACTGGGAATTTTTTTATTGATATTAAATTGTCTTTTATGGGGCGTACTGAATTGTTATGAATAATGTGGCCTAAATATTTCACTGAATCCGATGCGAATGTGCATTTAGAAAATTTCAGTCTAAAGCCTTCCTTCTTTATTGCTTCTAATAACTTTGTTAAATGACCCATGTGTTCCGGAAATGATTTTGAGAAAACCAATATATCATCTATGTAATTTACCGTGAATTCAGTGAGTTCGTGTTTCCTTATAATATTACTCAATATTCTTTGAAATATTGCTGGAGATGTTTTTAGTCCAAATGGTAAACAGGTCCACTGAAAATGGCTGTCTTGCGTTACAAAAGCTGTTTTTCTTCTGTCTTCGACTCGTAATGGTATCGACCAAAATGCAGAATTTAAATCCAGCGTTGAAAAATATTTGCAATTTCTTGTTTTTACTATCAGATCTTCAATTAACGGGAAAGGTTGTGACTGTGGAATTACAAGTTTATTTAAATCGCGGAAGTCAATACAAAGTCTAGATTTTCTATTGTCTTCTTTTTTGAATGCTAACGTTACCGGAGCAGCAAAAGGACTGTATGATTCTTCAATGAGATTTTTCTCTAATAATTTTGATAACTGACTCTCTATTTCCTTTTTATCCTCAATATTGCACCTATAAGGTCGTTTACTGCAATATTTATCGACCAATAAGTCAATTCTGGCTTCATAATCCCTGACAGTTCCAATATCGTACTTATCTTTTGCGAAGATTGAGTTGTATTTTTCAATTAGTTTATTTATTTCTGCTTCATGTTTATATTCAAGCTGGTTCATCGAAATTTTAAATTTTGTTTCATCTACATGTTCGTTAAAGTTCACTGTGAACTGATCACAACTTTCAGTTTTTTCTTTTCCTGGGTCCATTTCTGTATCTCTAATTATTCCTCGTGTTTTTTGTGTAATTTCTAGTTTTTCATTTTGGATTAACTTAAATTGTTTTATCAAATCCAATCCAATTAAAAAGTCGTAGTCAAAATTGTTCTTGTTAATTACAAACACATTCACTTCTTCTTCTATTTCAAATATTTTAATTTTAATTTTTACTATTCCATTTGTTTTTTTCACACCATTAATCGTAGTTAACTTCACTGTCTGTGCATTATTTATCTCCTCATCTTTTAACTTTAGCAGTTTTGAATTTATTAATGAGATATTTGAACCAGAATCATATATTCCGAATGCATCTAATGTGTTATTTAATGTTAACTTGACTTTGATTAATGGTGGCACTATTAGTTTTTTTGATCCATTTTATTTAATTCTGTTTCTACTTCTGAATTGTTAACAAAATTGATAACCTTTGGTTTTTCTTTAATTCCTTCATTCGTATTAAACCAGCACGAGTCTTCTGGATGATATCTATTTCCTTTGTAAAGTTTTCTACAAATCTTGCATGGTTCTTTAACCTCTTTTGTTTTTATCAAAGAATTGGTCATTTTCTTTCTATCAAAACTTTTTTTGTTCAATAAATGCTCCATGCTTTTCACTTCATTAAACAGATCCTTAGTCTCGTTTAATTTCTTTCTATCAATCCTGTCTGTTATGAAATTAGGTAGACCTACTGCAATGAGATCAATTAGAGTACTTTTGTTTATTGTTTTGTCCATTTCCAACAATATTCTCTCTTTTCTTATTGCATAGTCTAATAGTGATCCTGTTTTGTATTTAAATTCTATAGCGTATCTTATTGGTGTCCAACCTTTATTCTCATAAGTATCGCAGAAATCTTCTTTCCATTGTTTCCATTCTGAAGTTAGTGTAAGCCTTATCAGCATAGAACTGTACCAATTCAAACATGATTTATCCAAAAACAGTCTAAAAATCTCGATTTTTTTCTCATCCTCAAATATTTCGAATCGATCACATTCTTTTTCAAAAATAGCCATCCACTGAGTTACATTTGAGTTTTCTCCATTAAATTTCTCGATTACAAATTTGTCTGAGATTTTTTTTAAATTGGTCTGCTTTGGTAATTGTTGACTCACATTTGCAAATTTTGCTAGGATTTTTGAAAGTGATTCTTCAGATAAACCCTCATTTATTATAGGTTGTGTAACTTCAGTTGTACTTATCACTTCTTCCAAGAAATAATTCTTGAATTGTATATTTTCATCAGCATCCATGTAAGTATTTCTTAGTTCCTCTGTTAAAGTTATCCATAAACACCTTTTTTCATGTCTTCTCTGCAATGTGGTTTTTAATGTTTTATAAGTCTCAGTTTCCATTAATTTCACATGATATTTTATTGACTGCAGTTCTTGTGGTATGCGGTAAATTTTACCCTCTTTTGTGGTTATTGAGGTTACTGCCAGTACATTTGTTTTTTGGTCATCGAAACTTTTAATAGTAAACTCGAATCTTAGTTTATCCATTTCTGTAAGATGTCCTTTGCAAAGAATGTTGTTTTATAAGGTTCGACGTCCGAAAATAAACTCGATTGCGTTTCTGTAAATAAAGTTGTTTTTATTGTTTTACAAAGTATTGTTTTATGAAGTTGGTAAGTACTTACTGCTTTACAAAATATTACTTTACCTGTAAATAAAGAAACAACATTCAAAGCTTATAATTTTACGAATATCGTCTCCTTGAATCTAAGTTTTTTCATAACCTCCAAATCACAATGACATACGTCATGTTATGTCAGTTGTCAGTATTAATCACTCGCGCTTGAATGAGCGCGGGTAAAAAAAATAAAAAAAAATAAGAGAAATTATAACTATGTAAGTAGGTAATCATTTCCTTACATATATATAGATAGATGAACCAGACAAAAAAATCAGACGTGGTAGCTCAAGACCGCCAAAATCTGACCTTGTATATAATCAATTAGCATTCTATGTAAGTGCACATAATTCTAGACCAAACCGCTTTCAACGGTTTGTTCTGGACGTGGATTTTCAATACGGAACAACACCGAAATGTAAATAGTTAAACGATTGTGGGTAAAGTGTGTACCTACGTACTTAGAGTAATACAATTTTACGCCGATGCCTAGAAACAGGACTTAAAGCATTTGTATATCGTGTAAATAATATTGTGAACGTTTGTGAACGTGACTTATACACCAAGAGTATCAAAGATGATGTCTATAAAAACTAGCTTTATTCTCCCCTACGGTAGAGGAGTAGGTAGGACATAATTAACTGCGCATCTACTCAACACCCTAAAATGTATTTATTTCTATGTTCTGCGATAAATGAATTGAATTGAATTTCCCTTGTCAATGAAGTCACTTTGGAAAATAATCTGATATTGAATGACCAACTAAATGTACTCAGTAATAAAGCAAAACAAAAAAAAACCGGCCAAGTGCGAGTCGGACTCGCGCACCGAGGATTCCGTACAAACCTGTAGGTTTAAAATTTAAAAAAATATTATTATTATATGATGTAACTAACAATTTACGGTTTTCGCAATTTTTCCTTTATCTGTGCTATAAGACGTTGCTTCGTACCAAATTTCAAAGTTCTAGATTGACTGGAAGTACCCTTTCAATTCAATTCAATTCAATTAATTTATTGCAGAACATAGAAATAAATACATTTACCATTAGGTTTTGATTCCCTTGCGAGTTTCGAAAATTTGCTGAAATTTGCGGAATATACGGCTATATCTTTTGATTGCGTTAGCTTAGACGTTTGATTTTTTCACAGCGCCAAGGGACAGTAGATTTGAGTATTTGATATAAATTTCAGCTTGATACCTTCACGCGTTCCTGAGAAAACGGGTCTTGACAGACGGACGGACGGACGGACAACAAAGTGATCCTAAAAGGGTTCCGCTTTTTTCTTTTGAGGTGCGGTACCCTAAAAAGTAGTAATAAAGTAATTATGACCTAATTTTAGCAGGAAAATTAATTTGAATAATAATAAAAACTATAATTTCACAACTTGCACTCTAATTGCATGAAGGTTATTGCTTATCCAGTCTTTCTTATATTCGAAAAAATTGTCTGCTCTGCAACATAAACAACGCTATGAATTTTGTGGAACTGTCAAAATGAAAACGATTCCTACAGATAGTGTATTACGCAATTACCCTTTTGTTATGCTTTTACTGTCATTTACCTTTTGTTTTCATCTTTACCTGTATTGTAAAATAACTTATTTTGGAGAAATACGAACAAACTGAACACTATACCACATTTAAAATAGGTTCTTACTAATTCAAAGTCTAAATCCCAAAATATTTTTTTTTAAACTTTCAAACTTATCGATGGGACCTCAATTTCCCCGACAATATAATAACAGGATCGAACCACCTATTAGCCTCAAGTTTCGTCCGAAGGTCTTCAGGAACAGACTAATGACACTCATGAATATGAATAAGCATCAAGAAATAAAGCGAGCTGTCTTCTCCATCGCGTTTATCATTTCAACGCTTAGCATGATATTGTTGATAGTCAGTGATATTTTCCTGTTTCCGTTATAGAAATGGTTGAAATGCGTTAAAGACACGCGAAGATATTGTTTAAAATTAAAAGTAGACTGTGAGGTTGTTCGTCGAACTAAATTAAGGCAAAAATCGCGTATCCACGTGACCGTTATTTAAACAGGCTTTTCTGCTTTTATGTTTTTTTCCGTGGTTTAATTTTTTGTTAAAATGTTTTTAGTTGTAATTTTTTGTGACTTTAATGTACTAATAATACTTGGCAAGGTATACCCTATTCAATGAAAAAAGAATTATCAAAATCGGACTACTCTGTACAAAGTTATGCGTGGACATTACAATCAATGAGTGAACAATCAATCATCCCCTGTTTTCCGACCCTTACGGTTCGATTTTGTTTTCCAAATTGATATGGGACCACCCTCGGAGTATACCCTTTCCAATAAAAAAAGAATTATTACAATCGGACTACAATATAAAAAGTTATGGGTGGTCATACATAAAAAAATATATATATATACGCGTCACATTGATAACCTCCTCCGTTTTTTTTTTCGTCGGTTAAAAATCAGAAAAGTTTTTGCTCTCCTAATTTTTAAGACTATAAAACTCGTCAGCAACACGTTAAGTCTCTGCCATGTCATTTTGATGAGGCTTTCAATTCTATAAATGGTGACTACTAATTATAGGACTTTCACACATAATTCATTATCATTTGCCTTTTCCCAACTATATTGGGGTCGACTTTCAGTCTAGCAGATGCATCTGAATACCAGTATTTTATATGAAGCGACACCATACCCCTTTTTTATGGTAAATCATCAAATGACTTCTCCCGCTCTGCGCGGAGTGGGAGGGCGTGTCACATTTTTACTGACTAAAACCCACCCGTGTTCCTTCAGTTACCCATATGCCAGGGCCACGGTATCTCGTTTGGACAATCTCGCGACCCTGGCAGGACACCATACCCCCTGATTCTCTTACTTATACTTATAGGGTTATTATAGAAACTCACGTATACTGCTGAGGAACATCTATCTCCCGGATAACCTGCCATAACTAATGATCTCGATAATATCTCACGACAGTAACCCTCGCAAATAGATACCTACTGCTGCCTTTCTCTTAGATAGTATCGCATTGTTACCTGTCACTTCCACCTCAAAATTACATAAATTGTAATAGTTATACAAAGTTCTTAGCACCGATATCATTACCATTCATATTATTCAAGTTAAGCTGAATTATATTACTATTATACTGATTTTTTTACTATTAAATTACATTGATTTTTTGTTACCAATAATTTTCAATAATACACAGATCAATATCCAGACAAAAGAATTAGAGCCAATACACTCAGTATTGGCAAATCACTCGTAAAAACTTAATTCTATTATAGATTTTGTGGTTAATAAAAACCGGTGTGAATCGTCTCGATAATTCACATAGGATGTTCCGTGCTAATACAAAAACTCGTCCACTGCATGGTTACACTGAGGGTATTACGTAACACACTAACCATTGGAATGGCTTTTGTATTGACAGTTCAACGACATACATTGCGTTATTTAGGTACGTTGCTGAGCGTTGCTGAGACAAATTTTTCGAACAAATGAAGCGATGGATTAGCAATATGCATCAAATGATTCAGATTCTGATTGATAGCGTATAAAGCACCTAAAAAAAATTGTTCTAATTCAGATAATTTCCAAGTCGCTACGAGAATAATTATTCATTTGACTGACAGACTGATATGAAAATGTCTAGAATAGACTGCTACAGACGAAGGATAGACATGCAGACAAAATAAAATGTTTCATGTGTGTGTGTGTGTGTTTCGCTATTCTAAAACCAATGATGAGCTGTATTCGATAATGTTTTTTGTTCTAAAGGTGATTAGTTTCACGGATATCCCCAAAATATTGATTGATGATATTATTATTGTAATGCCCATTATTTAGTTTTACGCCGTAAGTTTAAAATCGTGTTGTTTTGATAACACAATTATGATAATTTGTTAATAACGTTGATAACGTAAATTAACGTTATATTTAAAGTAAATCCTCCATTTTAACTGATAGTAATCTTATGGGTACTAACATTATTCTACATGTACTGTTTTTATCTGCCTTTTCTGAAATTTATGTAGGTATATATTTGTATTATAAGTTAAGTTACCTCAGTTAAGTAGGTATCATTAATTTTAAACTAATTAGTATGCTAAATAAAACAGTAACTTTTAAAACTGGTAAAACCTATATTTTCAGCAAATAACTTATAGTTACTCAACTTAATTCTTCTCAATAAACTTTAGATGCAAAATATGTTTCGTTTTGCATCAAAACAGATAATTTGACTACCGATATAGGTATTCTTTCACAAAAAATGAAGCCAGTCTATACCCTGAAGAACATATAATTTCTCTAGGACAATTTATCATATAGAGTTACATTATAATAGACTGGAAGACGATAAATATACTTCAGAATAACAAAAACTACGAAGAGAGAGTATACTGCCATATGGTATTTTATTTTCACATTTTTTTCCAGCTACAGCACGCTTATTGCATTACACACTAAATCATTTTGAAGTATATTGGCAATCCATGACATCATAATATATGCTGGAAAAACTTAACTGCTCAACTTCGTAATTAACATAGTGAATATTGTCGAACTGTGAAAATAAAAGACATTTTTGCTGTTATTTTGTTACGCATTTACCGTAAAGGTTACAAAGATATCGATAATACTACTTGCATTCCTATTAAATAAAAAAGAAGTGCAAGTAGAATATACTTACCTATCCGGAACTCCTCAATAAAACAAAGAAGAAAATTTATTCATATTTCCACTACAACCTCTCAAGTTAGCTCATTACCACTTTACCTTCGAAGACACTTGTTTTACAACATGACGAAGTAAACAAAAGGACTCGTTTTAAAATAAAAACATGTTTTCTGTGGAAAATGTTCGAAGAATAGACCGTTTTCAGCCATGCTTTAATTGAGTATTAAGGAAACGACAACCGATATTTGGTTTATCTATTTATTTCAAGGAGCGGAAGTATTATTAGCAAGATTTGTTTGCTCTGTCTACGTATTTCTCAGAAACTGCTGACCTGTTTTAAGTGCGATTTCGTGCTAATGAATATGTGACATATTGGATTACATTATTTGGACATAACAAGGTCGTGATGACCAATCTTAATGTTTTTATGGTTTTGTAGCATTTTTAAAGTTTATTATTTCCTTTTTCTTGAATTTTGGAGGGTTTTAGGACTAAGTAATAACAGCCGGTCGAGTCAATTAAAGGTCAAGCTACTCTTACCGCGGTTACGTCGAGGATGGGTGACCATCTTTACATACCAAGACCTCTCCGTGTCTGGGAAAGCACGATAAGCTGTTGGTCCTGCACCCTAATTGCGAAACGCACAATTTATCAGAATCTGAATGAGATTGAAGATTATTTCTAAACCATTACGTCATTTGTTCGAGTAAATTGTCGGCTCAGCAACTTAAATAACGCAATGAATGTTGTTTAACTATAAATATTAAACCAATTCCTACGGGTAAAAAGTTCCGCAATTACCCCTCTGACTGTCTTTCGTGGATTTTTCACAGTCGTTACGGGTCAAAAGCCCAAAAGTCACGACAACCAGTCTTACTAAGGGGTATCCTGGTACCCAGTAACTGGGTCGTTTAGCTCAGATGGGCGATTGCTCCATGCTCAGCTACATCCGGGTAAACTGACAGCCGATCCTAATCTAGTTCAGTAAATGCTTGGCATGTATTCGGAACCTTAATATGTAGCAGAGATTCAAAAAAAAAAGTTTTCTAAGGCAATTTCGTTCCTTTTTACTGCTTCCCGAGATTTATGTCCCAAAATATCTTTCTGATTATAATTTAAATCCAGATCATTTACGCATTTATATAAACTGGATTTCGTGTTCCCTTTGTTTTAAGTTTATAGTCAATATTTTATGGCAATCAAACCTGTGAATTCAGTATCATCTTAATGTTTTAAATTCTTTTTGGTTTATCCAATGTCTAGTTCTCCAGTCTTGTCAACATTGTCACATCACAAGCAAAAATGTCAGAATTCATTGCAAAATTATTGTGAAACAAATCTATCGTTACTGGTTTCTTTTTGAAGATATAATATCAGGTACGTAAAATATCCCTTATTCGTTATATTATATTTCCTTATAAAACCTATCGGCATAAAAAATTTCCCCTACTGAGCATGCTCCATAAGTTCGGAGTTGCGCTGACTGGACAGGTCCACTCAATCTGTGTGGTTCCTTCACCAATATATCATTTCAGACATCAAGCTATATGACTTCACATGTTCCAAATAAGATTTTGTCTGGACGGTACAAAAGACTGTGACCTATTAGTTTGTTTCGGCCTTTCTTCTCAGAGTAGTTAGATAAGAAACACCGATATCATCTGCTGTCAAAATATGAATGACTTGTAAAAAGTGTTTGCACAAACCTATTTAAAGAAATTAAATCATTTACCGGTAATGCTAGCTGTTGCCCGCATGTATTTCATCATCTTTTAATACCATTATCTAAGATGAAAAGGACCTATTTCCTTCTCCAGTTCTCAGGCTTCTTATCTGTCAATTGGCATTGCGATCGGTTCAGTGTTTTAGGCGTAAAAAGGTTGCAGACAGTTAGAGTAACTTTCGTATACTTAGCACCGTTTAATGTACAGATGACTTCAAAAAGGCAGCGCTTGAATAGCATATTCACCCTATAGACAATAATGTTCCTAGTGCTTGGACATGTTTCTCTCTGGGGTAGGGTATAGCATATAATCCATCACGATAGCCCAAATTTAGGAGAACGTCAACTATCTTCGACATTTTTGGACTAAGTCTATAAGGAGTTTTAGAGCAAGGGGTATCAGGTGTTATAGTGCAATTTAATATACCTTGGCCTATATTGTTTTTCGATTGTACATTATTTTTCAAGTCGGACAGATAGGTGCATGTCAAAGAGTACAATGAACAATCTTGGTTCATAAATTCTATTAATTATTTCACTCATTAATTCTATTGCCTTGACAAGCGGGTTAGTGATCGCTGTAATAAATGTTAATTGAGGTGAATATTAATTATTAACTAATAGGATGCTATCTTTCTGACTATCTGATATACCTAAACCGAAGTAAAATGTTTTCTTATTTAAATATTATGAGTTATTTATTATAACTTTGCTGAATCGCTGCTAGAATACAGGTTTTCTTAAGATACCTCCTATTCCTCGGATTATCTGGTTTATTTCCTCATACCGTAGTCAAAATGCACTATTTCAATTGCATTACATTGTAGTCAAATAATTTAAAACGTACTTATTTTTATTCATGAAACAGGGCATTATAACAGGAATACAAAATTATTAGACCTGTCAGTGTACACCAGAACACGTCTACTTTTTACACCGTCTTGAGTTTTCACCAAAATAATGTGTTAAAATGTCGAGTCACGAACCTTCACTAAGTATACAAAATATCTTCGTTTTTCCATTAGCTTATTTCGATAACAATCCATAATAAGGTACCACCAGAGAAGTGTTTTGCCCTGAAGCGCCACCGTGCGTGTGATACGATGGAAAAATAGTTTCCGGCCGCATAGATTGAAATATGGATTTTAGAATAATTTATCCATCGGTCGCGTGCCACCTTATCATGGGTAAAAAGCTTTCGATTTTTATTAAAAACCGCCAAAAAATATAAAACCATAGCAAGGTAAAAGAATGACGTATGTATATCTATATAACTATCTATTGCTTTTGTCAAGACAAGATGACGATGATGGAATATAAATCACGAGTAATATACAATTTAAAACAAATATTTACTGACCTAACAGCAAGAATATTCTAGTTACGATTCAAATAAAAGACGCCAAGGTCTTGTAGACCCAGTGAGATGGTTCTAGAAATTCACACATATACATATATTATGCGTGTCATAATTATACGAAAAAGTCGTATTCCTAATAACTTTAACCCTGACATTGAATTTAGATTCAAATGTCAGTTTTATTATCACCTTATTAGTGAATCAAAAAGCTCAAAAACTTTACAATTCTATGAATGCATTTATTTTACTTATTATAATAATAAAAAATAGAGTATGTATATTGTTTGGCCAGAATATACATATAGCACATGCCATGTTTTTTTGGGGTTTTTTTGCAACCAGATAACGTTTTGAAAAGGTAGAGTCGTGTATTCATCATGTAGGAATCCAACCCACGTAAGTTACTGAACCTTTTCAACCTAAAGCATTTTAAACAGTTATATTACAAAAGATATATATTACATAATTGCATGGTTAATGAAACCATAATAGTGACATTATATTCTCATAAATCACATTATTATCAATGTGTAAACAGCATAATAGTTATGGACAAAAACTCATCGCCAATAAATAGGTAATTATCATCAAAATCAATTTACCCGTAATGACTTAGATCACGTTTATACTCACGTGTGTATCACACATACACACTACATAATTAGTGTGTATTATGTACACAAGTAACTGTAACTAGCATTGTCAATAACTCATCATTTCGATATACGCCAGTATACTTGTGTAAGATAAAATTGTAATTCATAATCTTTGAATTGAAGTTGATCGGATATATTGTAGACGGTATGGCGACAGATCGCCCACGTACTTTAGTAGGAGGTTATAGTATTCTAAGTATAGCATATACAAAACATCTGGGTATAATAGATACGAGATACTTTTAGTAGTTATAGTACTTTTAGTGTCCGCCTTTTCACAATTATTACTGAAAAATAGGCTCTATCTAATTGTCCGCAGGTATACGATTTCAGTTTATCATAACGTAGATATATTTATATTGAAACATTTTAATTTTCTTCAATTATACTGAAAATATTTTTTTTGGATTGCCAGAAAATTGAAAATTATTGTGAAGATATTTAAACATACAATATCTACTATGTTTAATATTTATTACTACTAATAAACTTGTTACTATAACTTGGGGAAAACTGATTTTTTTTTTATAATTTTAACTCGAAAATACATGTGGTTAAAATTTAATAAAAACTCCTGAAAATTCTAAAAAAATAACTAAATACTGAATTAAAAAATGAAACTCACCACTGCGGCTAATATCGTAAAACGTAGCATATTTATTCCTTCAGTGTTCACAATAAACTTAGTTCTCACACTATTCAAATATACTAATATACAACCGAGTGATGCGCTCGCGCATCTCCTATATATCGTCGCAGCCTCCTCTGACGTCACTCCCCCCTTCCCCTACTCCCCGCCGAACTTGTTCCGAGACATCTTCGCGACATTTGACCTTCGTTTCACTTACATCGACGTTTTTATACGAAACGTGTATTAGTTTGTTTTGAACGCATCGATGTATGACGCGCTGTTAAAACTAGCTTTTGACTATGACTTTGTCTGATTTATTTCTTACATTTGTATTGCAAATACATTTTTTTTTCAGTTGCTTTTGGTTTTGTACCTTGCTTAATAAATAATGTGCCTAAATGCTAATGTTTTGGTTCAATGGCTTCGCTCAAAGATGCCGCTGGATTGAATTTATTTCATGGAGGTACCCTCAATAACATGGCAAGTAAAATAATAAATCTTGCTGATAACTTTTCACTCAAGTTATGGTTTCAATGTGACTGTATCGTGTAACATAAGATGTAAGTAATAAAGATGTTTTCTTAGTCACAGCGTGGTGGCGATTACAGTTCGTTTAAAACCCTCTGATTCCTTCAAAGTGCTTACTTTTACCATAAGCCTAATATCATGATAGTGTGTAGTTACTGCATTTAAAAAGTTACAATACTCGGTTTTGAGCCCATAACTTATTGGGTCCTTTGAGTTTCTTAAAAAAACAATGATTTACATGTGTTAAATTAAAAAAAAAAAACTTACAAGGTTTTCTGAAAAACCGTTTTTCATATTTATTTATTCTAAATACAAACGCTATTTATAACTCGTAACAACTCTATGAATGGACGGTTTGTTTAAAAAATTCTCAATGTACCTCTATCTACGTAACGATTGTCAATTTACTTCTGTTTGTATTGAACTATTTCAGAGACCACCGTCAAAACACCATATTAAGTAAACAAGGTTTAAATATTCAAGTGAGATAAACGTCATAATGTCTAAATGCAGAGATTATTAATGTAGAGATATGAATTTAAACGACATCATCATTTCAGCCCATACAGGGTGTGGCGTAAGTAATGGTCCACCGTTCAGTATTCGATGAACCAGATAATTAACTATAACAATTAAAATTTTTAACCATCTTTACCTAATTTTTTTTTACAATAATTGCTCTTGAGCTTGATGGTGTGTTAAAAATTGGGGTTAAAATTAGAGAAGAACCAACTTTTTCTTCAAAAGAGCTGAATTTACATAAAAAATCATAATTTATCATGATAGCTCCTAGTATTCAGCAGTAATTAACAGAAATCGAAATGAAAAAATAATGGTTTTTGTTGAAACTACAAACAAATATGTAATAAAAGGTAGAAATTTCGTAAATAAAAGACAAAAATGAAATATTTTCGGAACCCTTGGGTAAAAATGTTTAAAATTTTTAATTGTTATAGTTAATTATCTGGTTCATCGAATCCTGAACGGTGGACCACTACTTACACCACACCCTGTATATTCCGTAGAAGTCTCACCGTGAAAATTATGGTAAAGTGGACGGCCAATGCACCTGATGCTAAAGGATTGACACTATTGACGGTTCGTCTAAGTTTTCACGCTGAAATTGCTACAGAATAGTCTGGCTAGTTCGGTTAGTTGGTACCTCGCCTAAACCCCCACACAATGTAAAAAAGTTACTAATGGCTCAATAACACTCACTTCAGTTGAGTTCAAATTTTGCCTAAATCATATTTTACATCAGTTTTGGTCACGTTCTGATTTCATTTCAGTGTTCTAAAAATGCAGGGTAAGCATTGCACTTCAGCCAGTATAGCTTTGGTGTCGGAAGTAAAATGCAGGGCTCCCACCTTTCCAAAAAAATATGATGTTCAGTTTAGTGCTTCTCCAGTAAAAGCGTACTAAACAGACAGAAAAACTCTCTTTTAAATTCTTTATTCATATTTGTGTCTTGATTTTCTTTCCCAGTTTAGGGTAGCAATTAATTTACTATAAAAGCCTCACAACCACTTCCGCGTTTCTTGAAAGTAAAAACCTGATGTCATAATTTATAATTAAGATTCTCATGTTTTTCATTATAAATCAGCATCGATATGAGTCACCTTTTAAGGAAGAAATTATTCTACTGTAAGAATACCGAAGGGCAGTGGTTCTAAAGTGACCTGAAGATGGGCCTTTAGTTTGGAGTGGAATACGAAATCAGATTTTGAAAGTCTCATTCTTTTTCATCTCCCAGTTGGGCAAAGGCCTTCTCTGTGTTCACCATTTTGCAAGCGGGGTGTTCAATAGTTAACAACCGAGTTCCTTAAAAAAAACACTAGAAAGTGAAAAATAACTTTAATTTCTGAAGTCGGTGTCTTAGGATCTGTATTTAAGTTATGGTATGTACCCCGCACTAATCTAATCGCGTTATTCGTCCATTTGTCGCGCACATACATAAGGTTTTCACATGGATCCCATTGTCAGAATGGAACCAAATTATGCAATGTAAAGCACCAGCTTTCAAATAAAAAAAGAATCATCAAAATCGGTTTACCCAGTTATAAGTTCTTAGGTAACAAACATTAAAAAAATACAGTCGAATTGAGAACCTCATCCTTTTTTTGAAGTCGGTTAAAAAATACGAATTTATTTAGGGAATGTGCAGCGAATCGTCTATCCTCCATACTTCTCTTGTACATTTCTATAGAATCAGATGCGTGAAAACGCATGCGTTTTATTTGTATGTCTAGGAATTAAACTGTTTAACCAGGTGCAGATGCCAATGTCCTAAAAAAAACTCCATTAAAAACTGTTATATGAAATCCTATACGAAGACCTCATTAATAATACGTAATATTATATTTCAATTGCGAATTTGAGTTATGACTCGATAAATCTTTATTAGTATATTGATTTTAGTAATTTAAATAGACGTATTTAATAAATTAACGAAAAAATATTACCCAGCTGTCGCAGAAGAGAAGACATCAACGAATTTATAGTTACTTTTTTGTCGAATTAAATGATCAACTTCGTCTACATTCAGTTTAATTAGTGTTTAATAAAATATCCTTTTCAATTAGTTACACACAAGTGGACAGATAACTGCTTATTAGTCTTTTCAGTGAGTGAACCAATACGGCTGCAATTTTCCTACTCAATTTGTTAGTTTACTGTACTTATGCCGGAACACAAATTCTCGTAATTAAAAACATTCAAAATCTACCCGCAATGTCGTCTCAGCGGCACGGTTATGTCAAAAATTTGTCAAAAATGTATGGAAGCTCGAAGTATTTTTGACAGGTTGAGTCTAAGATCAGACTGTGAACATTCTCAAAATTACGAATTGCCCCTCTGATCTTGGCATCGTCATAACTAGACAAGTTTTTAAAATTTCCAATGTGCGATTACTTTATATATTTTCTACACTTATTCTTATTTATTTACGAAAATCATGCCTTATAAAGTTTGAGAAGCGATACATCCGGGTAGGTTCTTTTAACACGGTTTTATGTAAAACTGTCACCGCCATCTTTTTTTAAAGGGCCGTAGGTACCTACCTACAATGTTCTGGTGTTAATAATGCAAAATGGCAGTTTCAATACATTGTTAACTTTTTTATTTTTTGTAGAATAACTTCAATATGTCCTTAAAATGATAATTCAGTATGTTATAGCCATTGTATTTTGCTTCAGTGTTTATTTTTCTGTTTGTTTTTACTTGAAGTGCACAGAAATTCGATTGTTTTGTAGCTTTAGGATGTGAAATAAAATTGTAATCTTATCTAACTATACTGTATTAACCCAGTCTGTTAGAACAAAGAGCTCCCACACCCTTTTCCAAACAATTCCGTTTTCTGCCAACGCGGGCTAGTCCTTTGAGTAACTAGATAATAATCTAAACGGTTTTTGTTTGTTTGAACGCGCTAATCTCTGAAACTTTTTGATAGCCCAATGCTTGAGGAAGGCTTTGGAATTAGGCTAAATATCACTCTAAATATGACCCTTAGGACCCTTAGGAGCCGAGCAAAAACAAAATGTGACAGAAAAATTAAGCTGAGCGTAAATTAAGTACATAATAGCGCGGGCTGGCGATGGGATGTGACGGGATGGGTCGATAGAACAAGGAACTTTACCAGGACGAAGTCGCAGGTAGAAGCTAATAATACTTACGACGCTTTAGGTTCATTTAAATAAAGAACCTACGTTTAATACTAAATTCATTTCCAAACCGTGACTGTTAGACAAGTTACATAACTTAAACAAATGGTAAATCTATGTTAAACTAAACTTAAGATCATTGCCCTCGGTCTTTTGTTGCCAAAACGAATGGCAGACCTCCTGTGGCACCCATACATCTTATGTAAATTATATCATCTTCTTTAAATCTAATATTCTTATTGAGTAACTGTGACAAAAAAGGCAATCGGAAATATCTAAGAATGTCGTGTACAATGGCTTTAAATCTATGGCTGGTGCATGCAAAAAAGTATTTGGCATAATAATAGTGCGATGGCTATCTTTGAGAAACTAAATCGAATATATAACTTAAATATTCTTGAGTTAGTGAGGCGGATGTCATGGGTTTTATAATAGACTAGCACTTCACCTTCGACTTCGTCTGCATGAAAGGAGATGTTTCATTTTCGGCCATCAGATGTACATTTATCAAAAAAGAGGAAAACATACCACAAATTGGGGAAAAATTTTCTCTGGTGCCTGATTTTTCAATTATTGTCATGTTTTATTCAACATGGCGTATCATTTGCTTGCAGACTTCATTCGTTCTGAAATCATGTCTCATCAAAACAATTTACAAACTTACAAAAAATCAAATTTTTCCTCTTTATAATATTAGTGTAGAAAAGCCTTTTTAGTACAGAAAAATAGGTACGAAGTCCAAATCTTACGATTATGGTACTATCTGAGCC
The DNA here is from genome assembly GCA_947507805.1 of Aporophyla nigra. Taxonomy (NCBI): domain Eukaryota; kingdom Metazoa; phylum Arthropoda; class Insecta; order Lepidoptera; family Noctuidae; genus Aporophyla; species Aporophyla nigra. The sequence continues at coordinate 26,157,242 of OX382295.1, forward strand.
GACTAATCCACTAAAGCTGTAGAGTAGGTGCATCAGGAATTTCGTCATCTTTTTCCTCTTTACAATCATTATTCATAATATTTAGTAAACGTTAATCGATGACCTAAACCTGTAGGTACCTAATATGCATTTCGTTGTAAATTGACCAAAACATCGTGTTTCATTGTCAAATTCTTTGAAAATATTACTCATGATCATCATTATTAATACCTAACAATTTAAGTGGCGTAACGGGCTTTTGGCTATATAAGAACAGCCGGACGGGTAATTGCGGAACTTTTTATCGGTAGGAATTGGTTTAATATTGATAGTTAAACAACATTCATTGCGTTATTTACGTTGCTGAGCCGACAATTTATTCGAACAAATAACGCAATGGTTTAGAAATAATCTTCAATCCCAATCAGATTCTGATAAATTGTGCGTTTCGCAATTAGGGTGCAGTTAAGCTACTCTTGCCGCGGTTGGCCCGTGGATCGGTGACCATCTTTACTTTCTAAGACCCCTTCGTGCTTCGGAAAGCGTTAAACCGTTGGTTCTGGTTGGCATTCGTTTATCTTTGATAGTCGTTACTAGTCCAAACGTCTGTCAACTAGTTTTATCAAGGTGTATCGTATTTCCTAACTAGATCATGTTGGTCAGATAGAGCAGTCGCTTTATGTGAAATACTGGTATTCTGAATACCAAGCCAAACCCAATAAAGTTAAAAACTGGCCAAGTGCGAGTCGGACTCGCGCACCGAGGGTTCCGTACAAACCTGCAGGTATTCACGGTTTATGCATAAGGTTTATGTTTATGAAATTTTATGTTTTTTTTTAATTTTTATATTTGAGTTGACTGAATGAAAGGTAAATTGTGGTTTACGATTTATGACGTATTAAAAAAAACTACTTACTAGATCTCGTTCAAACTAATTTTCGGTGGAAGTTTACATGGTAATGTACATCATATTTTTTTAGTTTTATCATTCCCTTATTTTAGAAGTTACGGGGGGGGGGGCACACATTTTACCACTTTGGAAGTGTCTCTCGCGCAAACCATTCAGTTTAGAAAAAAATGATATTAGAAACCTCAATATCATTTTTGAAGACCTATCCATAGATACCCCACACGTATGGGTTTGATGAGATTTTTTTTTTTGAGTTTCAGTTCTTTGTATGGGGAACCCCAAATATTATTGTTTTTTTTTCTATTTTTGTATGAAAATCTTAATGCGGTTCACAGAATACATCTACTTACCAACTTTCAACAGCATAGCTCTTATAGTTTCGGAAAAAAATGGCTGTGACATACTCGGACAGACAGACAGACAAACAGACAGACATGACGAATCTATAAGGGTTCCGTTTTTTGCCATTTGGCAACGGAACCTTAAAAAAGGCTAGACATATGATGAACATTCTGATCTAGCTCATCCCTTACTGCCCTCTTCCAGCGAAGCCCCAAGCCGAGATTGTATCCTACAGGGAGAGCCCTTAGCGTTTGGTCGCTCTAGTTTTAAAGTTTTACGCCCGGGCTGGATGCCTTATTTTATAAGGTAGCCGTATTTGGTAGCCACAGGCAAGTCCGGTGTCCGTTGTACCGTGTGGTGCCGGACGTAAAGAATAACACCACCCCATTTCTTCCCGTGGGTGTCGTAAAAGGCGACTAAGGGACTTACTAGAGAATGGGCAGCAGCGTTCTCTTTGCATTTTACCACCACACTGCGATCGCCAACCCGCCTGCCAAGCGTGGTGATTATGGCAAAGCCCCCCAAATTGGGGGAGGCCTAAGTCCAGCAGTGGACGTCTTACGGCTGAAATGATGATGATGATGAGGCAAGTCCGGTTAAGCAGCCAATAACCTCATTGGTAGACTTGCGCGAAATCATTCCCAAAAAAACATGACAGATGATGAATTATGTCGTATAATGTGTCAATTCAATTGAAAAGTCAGTCTTAGTAGGTATCCCTACTGATATTATAAATGTGAATGTAAGTTTGTTTGTTACGCTTTCACGTGAAAACTACTTAACCGATCATCATAAAACTTTGTACAAATATTCTTGGAGGTATTAGAAATAAAATAGGACACTTAAATGAAAAAAAAAAAATTGTTATGTTAACGCGAGCAAAGCTGCGGGCAAAAACTAGTAGCTGATAAGTAGGTAACGTGGTGTAATGCGACAAACGTCACGATTTCTCAGAAACACAAAAGAAACCATTGCACATTACATCTTGCTGGACCTTCAACCCATTATAAAGTTGTCGACGTTCTCCGGTAGAGAATACTTTATATGTGACGTGGCACCCCTAACCAGTGTCGCCGACCACCGATTACATCGGCTGACTAGCATAGTGATGCTACTGCCAAAGTTCAAGGCTACTACGTGAAAGACCGCGACATAACAACCAATGATTAAGAGCCAAGTATTTTAAATCAATAAAACAGTATTGTAATGAGTTCCAAGATGGTGGGAGAAAACCTCGTTGTTTCTAAGAAAAGCTAAATAGTTCAGGTTTTCGTTAACATAATTATTTATTTGTCAAAATGTGGTTTATGATTATGGTCTCAAAATCTGTCCATGGTATCATCACGTTCTGCCACGTTTGACGTGGAAATATAAGTTACAAACATTTATTAAAGAACAGAGATTCGGTTTTTGATTTGCTATTTCTAAACGTGGTAAAAGTTCCCACGCCTATATATATATATAGTCCTCCAGACCGAATTTCGGCCACGGCGGCCAATCTCAACCTAGCCATCGGCGCGGGAGATATTATAGTGCTCAAGTGTGTGCGCAGACACAGGAGCACTCACTCTTCCCTCACTCTCATAGTCCGATGGGACGGCAATCCGACACGACCGGAGAGAGATCAGGCGTAGGACCAACGGCTTAACGTGGTTTCCGAGGCACGGGGGTATCACACCGCCAACTTCCAAACTCCGGGCTGCTACTAAGAAATTCCTAATGGAAAAACCCAGTAACACTTTGCCCGACCCGGGAATCGAACCCAGGACCCCACGCTCAGCAGTCGCGCTTGTGACCACGAGACCAACGGGGCAGTTAACGCCTATACGTAGGTACTCTCGAGACATTATAGGTGCACAGGAATGACATCAAATATTGACATTTCACAAATACCAATGTATGATCCAAGTAAGACACTTCTTGCCCCACTAAAGTAGAATAGTTATAAATACAGAAAAAATAAAACATTTATTTATTCCACCCTCAGCCCCCGACCCTTGCCCGAGCCAGCCCTCGCTGCTGAGCTTGTAGCTTTAAATTTGTCCCAGATTATTCCGATCCAGCTCGTCCCTTGCTGTCCTCCCCCAACGACGACCGACGCCCTACGCCGAGGTGCGTACCCTTAGCGTGTAATGGCTTAATATTTAAGGTTTTTTAAGCCCTGCCTGAAGGCCTTAATTTATTGAGACACCCACAGGCTAGCCCAGATGACCTACAAGATGCTAATTATAAAAAGAAAAATATTTTAATCCAGTCACCGGGCAGTAACAACAAATAAATAGAGCCAGTATATTGGTCCCAATATACTAATTTTTTAAGCCTAGGTTGATAAGCTATGTAAACGTCGTGATTCGTTCTACCGGTAGTAGTTTGTGATATAGCAGAACGCCGATGTAAATTTATTAAACTTGACCCGACATTCTTTACTTCTTTCGTACGCTAATAACATGGGCGCCCGTCGACAAAGTTCAAGGCCCACAGATGAAAGATTGCGGTGCGTCTGCGCACCGCCCCACGCCGGAAGGCAAAAAAGTTACGACTTAAGAATAACTTAGAAATGATTTAATATGAGTTAACGAAGTAGGAAATAGTATGCAAATTGACCGTAGGTTTTTATGAAAAGGACTAACAATAGGCGATCTCTAAATTAATTCCTTAATGTGAGCGTGCTATTAGATTTATAACTGTCGCCACTGATCCGAGCATTTAAAATCTAATAATGCAATTTTAACTTGGCATTCATGTGTGTTCGTGAAAAGAGGCATTAGAGATAGATGAGTGCCGTACCTCTCCAACAGGTAAATGAACAGCCGATGGCTTGTTTGCCAACAGCATGTATAAAAAGCAAAACAAGGCAATATTAAAAGGGATTAATCGTGACGAAATATTTCACAAATACTGCAAGAGATCATCGCCCAAAAATACACCAAAAAGGTCATTATTGAAAAACACTATTTCTCACAAAATATTCTCCGAAATCAGCCTAAACTAAAATTAGACCGTGACAGGTACCTACCTACTTAAAAAACAGTTTGGAATAAATACCACAGAAAATTCTACATACATTATACATTACTACTAATTTTAGGGTTCCGTACCGAAAGGATGCCATCGGAACCCTAAGCCTCCGCTATCCGTCCGTCCGTCATGACTGTCTGTCAGCGCGTTGTATCGCATGAACATTAATAGGTACACAGTTGAATTTCACAAAGTTCTTTTTCTATTGCCGCTATAAGAAGAAATAATGAAATAAAATAAAGTTCAAAATTAAAGAAGGACCGGTGCCCATACAAAAAAACTTGTTTTTTTCGGCGTTTATTGCAGCAGGCAGTATTTCATAGGCCGTAATAAGCAGATAGTCGTAATTTTCACAGAATGTGTATTTCTGTTGCCACATTAACAAAAAAAATTAGAATGGTTTTTATATTTGACCTGTGGTAAGGAACCCTTCGAGTACGAGTCCGACTTGCACTTGGACTTTTTAGAGCACGAACTATGTAGGTACATACCTAGTTGACTATGTGAATGAATAACATTTTATGTAAGTACCTATATGTTTCACCACATTTACAATATTTTTTTTTTAGTTGGATGCACTAAGGTAACTCGCGATTTTTTTTTTTTAAGTTCCTCCTTTGAGTTTGTCAAAGAGCGATGGAATACAGTATTCTGGATGTAAAAAGACAGGACAGAATTCGGAACACCACGCTGCGTTTCAAAAAGGGTATAACAGACGTAGGCAAAAAGGCTGCTAGGCTCAAATGGGATTGGGCGGGTCACATTAGCCGTATGCAAGATGACCGCTAGCCAAAGGGGTGCCAGAAGATGGAGGACACCACCACCGCGGTCGGCACAGAAAGCGGTGGCGAGACAACCTAGATGCGTACCGCGACGACTGACTGGTTTGAGGTGGCGCGGGACAAGAGTTCCTGGAAGAAATTGGAGGAAGCCTTTTCCCAGCAGTGGGACAGTATAGGATACAGTTTGCAGGTCAGTGAGATGTTGACAGCCAAAATAGCGTCGCGAATCATCATCTTCATCAACATAACCTGACACTGGCTTGTAAATTGCAAAATAACGTAAGAAAATTTTAATTTAGTTTTCCGCTGAAAACACTATTGTAACATCAATTTCATATGAATTTTATGTTTTTTTTTAACAAATTATTCTGACATTTATGTCAAATCAAGCTGAATTTATAAATAGGAAAGACAAAAACAATTTGTTTGTGAAAAATATTGTAGAGCTAGCTTTTGCCAGCGGCGTAGCCCACGTGAAGGCCGAAAATTATCCCGCAGGAACAAACTACCCAGATAAAAGTACCCTATGTGTTAATCCAGGTTATAAACTATATGTGTGCCAAATTTTATCCAAATCCGTTCAGTCATACATACATCCTCACAAACTTTTACATTTATAATATTATTTAGTAGGACTAGGATTTATGTAGGATAGGTATTATACTAATTTTATTTATTTATTTTATTTATATCACACATCAATTGCAGTCCATAGTTTTACTAACTAAATGCCGTGGTGATTGATTTTAAACATTCTTTCACCAACAGAAAGCTGCATTATCGCTGAGTAACACAGGTTACTTTTTATTCCGAAATAAACAGTTCCTGTGAGTAACGCGGACGAAGCCGCGGGTGAAGTGCTAGTATAGAATAAAACTAGTATAATTTAGAATTCCTAACACACACCTGTGATATTTTATTTAATCATGGCTGGACAATTAATGAAAAAACTTCAAATTGAGCCATTGATATAAAAGAGATTGTGGTCGGACTGGCGTTATTTTGTATTATGAATGGAAAAAAACTGGATATAACTTAATTGATAGGTGGGTACGAATATTAAGTAAAAAAAATTATAATTCTATATATTCTATGTTAAGCCAAAACAGCTAATAATCCTGGAATAGGTATTTCTACCTTTATACGGTTACGGTTAAGCTACGCTTGCCGGTCTGTGTTGTTGGTCTGTGGATGGGTGACATACAGCATCGTTACATATCAAGACCCGTTTGTGCCTCGGAAAGCACGTTAAGCCGTTGGTCCCGGCTGTTATCTGTCATTTTAGTATTAGTTATTTAATATATGAAGATTATTTTATCCATCTACGCATAGATAATACTTGCGGAAGCCAATACCTACGTTACGTGCTTATGTTCTTGCAACAAGAGTAAAAAAAATACAAATGTTTCTATGTTTCACCAAAACACGTGTAGTTAAAATCATTTCATTAGAAATCCGGACCCATATCCAAATCCAACCTCTGGAAATACTTCCCCGGGGCCATCTTTAGAGTCTGGAATCTATGGTCCCTATAATTACATCATTGACTCAATGATTGTAGCTTTTAGCTATGAATAATGATTATCGTTTGTTGATGAAATCGAAAATATGGTGGTGTAATTATAACTTCCGACTCGGTTGTTCGTGTTCATAAATCGAATAGGAACTAAAAAGCAGGTTTTTAGGGTTCCGTTGCCAAATGGCAAAAAACGGAACCCTTATAGATTCGCCATGTCTGTCTGTCTGTCTGTCTGTCTGTCTGTCTGTCTGTCTGTCTGTCTGTCTGTCTGTCCGAGTATGTCACAGCCACTTTTCTCCGAAACTATAAGAGCTGTGCTATTGAAACTTGGTAAGTGGATGTATTCAGTGAACCGCATTAAGATTTTCACACAAAAATAGAAAAAAAGCAATAATATTTGGGGTTCCCCATACATAGAATTGAAACTCAAAAATTTTTTTTTCATCAAACCCATACGTGTGGGGTATCTATGGATAGGTCTTCAAAAATGATATTGAGGTTTCTAATATCATTTTTTTTTAAAACAATAATATTTGGGGTTCCCCATACATAGAACTGAAACACAAAAAAAATAATTAATCAAACCCTTACGTGTGGGGTATCTATGGATAGGTCTTTAAAAATGAAATTGAGGTTTCTAATATCATTTTTTTCTAAACTGAATAGTTTGCGCGAGAGACACTTCCAAAGTGGTAAAATGTGTGTCCCCCCCCCCGTAACTTCTAAAATAAGGGAATGATAAAACTAAAAAAAATATATGATGTACATTACCATGAAAACTACCAACGAAAATTGGTTTGAACGAGATCTAGTAAGTAGTTTTTTTTTAATACGTCATAAATCGTAAACCACAATTTACCTTTCATTCAGTCAACTCAAATATAAAAATTAAAAAAAAAACATTTAATTTCATAAACGATGATGACGAATGATGATGATGATGACCTGCAGGTTTGTACGGAACCCTCGGTGCGCGAGTCCGACTCGCACTTGGCCGGTTTTTTTTTTAAAGGGATTAGTCATTTTGTTTATACTAGTTCTATCGAAGGTAGGTAGGTGTATACTGCTCTGTAGGCCGCGTGTTCGAACCCAGGCAGGCGCTTTTCTTTGTGTAAATAATTTCAACACCACTGCTCTCAAAACGGTGAAGGAAAACATCGTGGGGAAACCGGCATGTCCTAGAACCAAAAATTCGAAAACATGTGACATCTACCAACCCGCACTGGGTCCGCGTGGTGGATTACGGCCTACTCCCTCTCACGGAGAGAAGGCCTATGTCCCAGCAGTGAGAACAATATAGGCTGAAGATGATGATGATGGGTCCATACGACTTTGCCCCTTTGATGTTGGCAATGTCTGGGCAATCGCGATGGTGCCTTAAAATGTTGAACTGTGAAAGTACGTCCACCAATTTTAGATCTAGACCGACGAGCAAATTCCTTTGGTCACGTGTTGAGACACTGCTGTCGAAATTAGAGTGCAAACGGGTCCTTCTTACGGGTCTTTCCCTTTAGAAGACGTTCTCACAAACGTAAAAAATATTGCGGCGGAATTTTATCGTGTACTGCATTTTCAACTCTCGGTGTTGTACCGAGCATTGAGGATCAAACAGTGATTGATTTTCAACTCTCAGCACTCAGCACTGTGTCCCCTTTGTGCCTTCAGTCAGAATCTGGATGGGATTGACGATCATTTCTAAACCATTGCGTCATTTTTGTTCGAATAAATTGTCGCAACGTAAATAACGCAATGAATGTTGTTTAACTATGAATATTAAACCAATTCCTACCGATATAAATTGTCGGCTCAGCAACGTAAATAACGCAATGAATGTTGTTTAACTATGAATATTAAACCAATTCCTACCGATAAAAAATTCCGCAATTACCCCTCAGGTATGTAGGCCTACTCTTAGCCATCTCACTGTTTTCAGTTAGGTAGGTGGGCCGTCAGCCTGTTTTCGCGACTCATAGCTAGAAATATTCAGCTTAAAAACGTTCACTGATGGACAAAGTCTTATAGTTCAATTGGAGGGGAAAACCCCGTATTTTTAATTACTTCTTTGCATTGTGATCTTGGTCTTAATTATCAAAAATACCTCGTTAATTACGTACATATTTGACATTGCTGAAATGAGATTGCGACCAGATATTAAAAGTTCTTAAAAACGGGAATTAATCTACAGTCAATGTTTATTGGAAGGATTTGTCAGTGTAACTGATATAAATGACCTAGCTCAAAACACATCAAATGCTTTGTTCATACCTATAGTTTGTCCGATCAGATTTTTTACTTAAAAACGTCAAACTCCTTTATAATTATCCGACCCATTCACTAATGAACCCGGAACTGTTCGATGCAAATAATAAAAGCTGTTGGTATTGCCAGTATTATAAATCATATTGTCTTGCATAAATAAGTTGACAATCTTATCAGAGATATCGTGATAGCATGTTTATTTTTAAAATACAATAGTGACTTCATCACTTATCCTTTAAAATTAGATTGAGGCAAGTTTTCTCGTAAGCGTAGACTCTGGTAATTACTTCTTAGTTTTAATTGCCAGCAAACAAGAATTATAATCATTTGCAATTAAAATTCCCTAATTGTGATGATTCATGTGATTAAAATTTTTCACATACCTAGATTATGTGAGATTAATAAAAGGGAAGGCAGAACGAATCACTTAAGCAACAAAATGAATGTAGAAAAAAGAAACGATTCCTTTTATTCGTAATTTTCGAGAGTTAAACTGATCAATATCGTTTACCCAAAGGTATTTATTAATTGGACACAAATATATTATTATGAAGATATTAGATGGTTTATAGAAACTCAAATAGGTCCGTTTTGCCTTCATAATCAAGGTAAAACGGACCACACAGAAAGGCAAAATTGAACTTTCATATATAGTTAAGCTTGTCTTTTGAGGAAAGAACAGTTAATTGAGTGGACCAGTCCGAACTTAAGGAGCTCAACGACTCGACGAACAATTTGTAATTGTTCGAGGTCGAGGAGAAAGGACATAAAGTTCTCAAAGTGCCAGACCATCATTCACTATATAATGTAGGTAATTTAATACTTATTAGGTACATATTGGTCATGTTATTTCGTATAACAATATTCATCAATGTTAAACTATGTGAACTAACTATTAGTTTTCATAGGTTGTACTCTCTAGGTTTGTTTGTTACGCTTTCACGCTAAGGCAGCTGAATAATTTGAATGAATTTATCTAGATATTCCTACGGGATCCCAAATTTTGTGGGTGAATCTGCGGACCGCAGCTAGTGTGTATAATGATGAAAACAAACCTTCATCGTTGGTAAAACGTTTTTTTTATGTTTTATTTCTTTTAGTGTAATCTGTCACATCATTCTTGTTTTTAATGTCTTTTATCACTCTTCTTTCTTATTTTCTTTTCTTAGGCCAACTTGCATGTTGAGATTGGTTAGTTAAATAAATGTAGAGTTTGTAAACGCGGGAGTTAGTTGTTAACATTTTATCATATACCGGGGTAGTTAGTTCTTTGAGTTGGGAATATGCAGTTCAATCGACGAAACATAAAATAAGTCTGTGCCCAGAGGGGTAATTGCAGAACTTTTTATCGGTAGGAATTGGTTTAATATACATAGTTAAACAACATTCATTGCGTTATTTACGTTGCTGAGCCGACACCATTTATCCGAACAAATGATGCAATGGTTTAGAAATAATCTTCGATCCCATTCAGATCCTGATAAATTGTGCGTTTCGCAATTAGGGTGCTGGTACCTAAATAATACAACCAAAAATGAATGAACGGAAATTATACCCACCTCTTACGAGACATAATACTTCTCTTGTATACTCTTATCTCTGTTCTCAAATCTCTTGATTTTATAGCATGACATTTCATTTTAATCGTATTGTGTGTGGTATATGGATACCACAGACAATACGATTAAAATGAAATTATTGTATATTTCAAGTATGTTTCTTGGTGCGATTATATTTCAAGGGATATTTAGTTTATTGATTGAGAAACCGACAGATAAGGAAAAATATGTATTTCGTTTTTGTATTTATAGTATTTTTTATATGAGTTCGTGAATATATTGCCTGCTGACCGAAACCACAACAAACAGCGAACCGCATGTACACCTACTATAACGCCGAACAATAAGTAAAATAAGTTACCACCTCAATTTATTTTGGCATTAGTTACACCAGCACGCGTAGCATGACCACCGTAGAAATGGGTTTTGTCGACGGAAGAATAGATAAAATTACAGATTGTAGAAAGATTTGTACCGTTTTATGCTGGCGTAGCATGACAATTATATCTCTATTCTACCAAGAATAGACAAAACCCATTTCTACGGTGGTCATGCTACGCGTGCAGTTTACAGCAGCACGCGTAGCGTGGCCACCGTAGAAATGGCTTTAGTCGACGGAAGAATAGTTAAATTTATAGATTGTAGAAAGATTAAAGACACAATTAAAGATTGTAGAAAGATTTGTACCGTTTTATGCTGGCGTAGCATGACAATTCTATCTCTATTCTACCAAGAATAGACAAAACCCATTTATACGGTGGTCATGCTACGCGTGCAGTTTAGTGACTTAACTCTCCTACATCGTTAGGTTAAACATTTAAACGATACTCTAGGTTTCCCTCTTACTCTTGGTGGGATTGATGGGGTGCGCAAAATGAATTATTTGATTAACCCTGAGTTAACAGTTAACTCCCAAGTTATTTAGGATAACCCTTGAACGTGCAAGTGGGCCCAGTTTTTATGAACAATTTTTTCTCCATGTATGTCTCTTTCTACTTTTGCTAGAGTCTTTTACTTTTTTTTCTCTTTTTTTTTCTTTTTACTAGAGAATGGGCAGCAGCGTTCTCTATGCATTTTACCACCATACTGCGATCGCCAACCCGCCTGCCAAGCGTGGCGATTATGGCAAAGCCCCCCAAATTGGGGGAGGTCTAAGTCCAGCAGTGGACGTCTTACGGCTGATATGATGAATGATGATGTCTCTTTCTACTCGTCGATCTATTTTGCCGTTTGGCATAAATCACATCAAAGAGTTAATTTCTGGTTAATGCGCATTGCGATCGACCACATGAAAGAAAAAATAAACCGTTTATTTGCGGTAAACAACGCAAAGAACGAACACAAACACAAATAAAATGAAAAAACTTTTTTACAAAAAAAAACAACCGACTTCCTTAAAAACACTACAAAGTGAAAAATAACTTTAATTTCGGAAGTCGGTGTCTTAGGATCTGTATTTATGGTTTTTTTGCCACCGACTTCCGAAATTAAAGTTATTTTTCACTTTGTAGTGTTTTTAAGGAAGTCGGTTGTTTTTTTTTGTAAAAAAGTTTTTATTTTAAAATTTTTAGTTGTGGTATTCACCCCGCACTAATTCCAAACAAACAATGCATATTTATGCGATAGCAGAAATCGCGGTTGATTTGCTGTCATTTTTTAAAGAGTTCCGGTGTCTGTCTCCCGAACTCATCATCAGACCTGTATGAAATTAATATGGGACCATTTCGGAATAATCCCCTTTCGAACAAAAAAAGAATTTTGTAAATCCGTCTATATACGACGGAGTTATGGCCGAACATACATAAAAAAAAAAAAAAAAAAACAAAACATATAAACATCCGAATAGAGAACCTCCTCCTTTTTGAAGTCGGTTAAAAATATAATAAATGGCCAGGCCAAAATGATTAAGGCTGCTTTTTTTTTATTAAGCAGACAGTAGAGTGGGTAAGAGCCCACTCTAGTGTCTGCTGAGGAATCAATTCTCGATGTCAACGAGTATGTCTATCTAGGACAAGATATCTTCTAACTCCTGATCGATAAGGAGTTGAACCTTCCATCATCAGCTCAACGGAATATAAGAATACAAGTAACGGTCTAAACGTGCCTATAATATTCAAAGAATTATCCCCTAACCTTCTAACCTTTCACTGTAAGTTCCTATATGTACTGTTCACCGATGAGGAGTTCCATGCGGTATCTTCGAAGACTATAATTAGTTCACCACGGATGGATAGATAGAACCAGCAATTATTTTTGATCTTTAGTACAATATCCAAATCACATTACGTGTACTGTTTGTTTTTGAGGAGTTCCTTCGTTTATCTCCCAAAGTATACATCAAATCTTCACAAAATTAATATGGGACCACCTCAGGAGTATACCCTTACGAATAAAAAAAGAATTTTCAAAATCGGTTGACAATTGGCGGAGAAATCGGTGAACATACATAAAAAAAAAAAAAAAAAAAAATACATACAGTCGAACATATAACCTCCTCCTTTTTTTGAAGTCGGTTAAAAAATCGATAAACCCAACTGCGTAAAAGTAAACTTTAAATAAGATGGAAACAAGAATATTTTATTTTAAGAGGTTGATTATTAAACTTAATAGGTAGTATAAACAGTGTCATGCAGTCGGAGGCATCTTCTTAAATTTAACAAGAAGGCCCTTTAATTCCGTATAGTGAAAAAAGAGTTACGTTTGAGAATCATAATTTAATTAACATAGGTATCCGGGAAAGAACCGGAGTTACAGACATAGCTCGGAGAGTAAGCAAGCTGAAGTGGAATGGGCTGGCCATGTGTGTCGAACGACCGATGGCCAATGAAGTAGACGTGTCCTGGAGTGGAAGCCACGTATCGGCAAGCATATCGGGCGACGCCCCGCAGCTAAATGGACCGACGACCTAAAGAAAATAGCTAGGACAGACTGGATGCGGTAGGCAGCGGACAGAGTGTGGTGACGCAACATGAGAGAGGTATATGTCCAGCACTGGACTACGATAGGCTGAGTTGATTGATTGAGGTATCTACAACTTCACATTGATCAGCAAAATGAAAAAAAAAAAAACAATAAGAAATATTGAATTTCGTGGGCTACCTTGGCGCTTCACTATTATTTTAATTTACCTAAACTATTAACATTTTCCATCCCTTTCCACCAGGTACTCTCACCAGCATGGGTGCCGGTCAGTCAGTTCGCGCAACAGCCTTCCAGCGACCTAAAGCGACCTCCACGCAGTCTTTCATTGACGACGAACCCGATGATCATCACATCAGCATCTCGAACAAAATGGTTTGTATTGTATGGGTTTGTACTTCATTTTGGCGTGTATAAATATTCCAAAAGGATGATGATGTCTTCTGCTCTAGCTGATTTCAGTCACAGCGACTGCATTCGATGATTTTTCATAGTAGTTGACAGCATAGATGTGCTGCAATTTCATGTGCTCTCATGTGACTAGTGGTATCTCCGTGCGGTGAAAACCTCGTGCGATAGGTAAACATTAATTTGCAAGAGAAGATAAAAACAGTCTGAAAATTAGCCATCCATTGACTCCGAGCTTCACTATCATTAACCACGGAGTCATCGACAGAAGGCCGCACTTGGTCTAAATATGCATTACGAGAATAAAGATATGTATGTCAACATTACTCTATTTTGGCATATCGTCGCCGTGCAGGGAAAACCTCGTAAGAAATAATAATACTTTATTTTATTACTCGAAAGGTGGAGAGGTTGGTGGAAGATGCAACGCTGGCCGGAGGGGCGGCGGCAGCGACATCCCAGGCAACACTACCCACACCACGCGGTGACTACAAGGACAAGATCTACATAGAGAAGCTCAAGTGTATGGACGAGAGCCATTCTGAGATAACCGGGTACGTAACTAAACTGTTGGATCTTTTGGCGCTGATTGCCATTGACGAGGCTGCTGTTAATAGACATGTTTTGGGATATCGTATTGGAAAACACAGTGGCGGCCCGATTCGTTCTAATTTTGGCCAGGCACCTAAAGTGCCTTGTAAGCCTATAAGTAATTTAAAAACATATTCGTGGAGGGCTTAGCTAAGTAACAATAACCACACGAGTTGATCAATCAGGTTAAGCTATAATTGCCGCGGTTAGTGAGAGGATTGTTGACTACTTTTCATCTCAAAACATCTCTGTGCCTTGAAAAGCACGTTAAGCTCTTGAGGTTAAAGTGCTCTCCATGGGATCTTGGTGTATACGACTGTCAAAGCCCACAAATGACAACCGAGACCAACATCATGTCATTTGTAGAGCTTTGAGAGTCATTACAGGGCGTTAAAAGCGTATACCCAGTATCTTATTTCCCAGTAACTAGATTATGGAGGTCAGATAAACAGTCGCTCCATGTAAAACTGGTATTCAGCTGCATCCGTTTAGACTGGAAGCCGATCCCAGCGTAGTTAGGAAAATACTGGGTAGATGATGATTCGTAGAGGGTACACGATACACGGTTGCCACATCAGAATTCAGATACAGCCGCATCAGGTACCTGTTCTGCGTGCAAAATACAAACACTGAAGTTTGGCAATTCTTCGGACTATGTCGATTGCCGTGATTCTTCTACGAATCTGTTCCTATACCTCCTTACCTAGAAGGTACTATAAACTTAAGCTGCTAGCAATAAAAATGCAATTTTAATAAATATTCAGTTTTGGTAACTGTATGCCGTCAGAGTCAGCTGTTGACGTAGTGTAGCAAGCGCACAAAAATACTTTGTTATAGTGTATAAATCAGATAGTTCTCCGAGCCTCAGCTTTACATTTTGCACAGATTTTTCTGGTTCCCTATAGGGGTCTATGTTCAGCAGTTATTGTAGAAGCTGATGACGATACTGATATAACAATATGTCAACAGCGTCGCTCGCTGTCGCCGTCTGTCGCTGGCAGCTGACGGCAGCAGTTACCTATGTCGCGCCGCCCGCCGCCCCTCACCTGTAGCCACCATCAGAAAATCATGGAGTTTTCAATGAAACATACCAGCAGCTGTAATAGAAGGCATAATAAAATTAGGTAGGTGGTAGGTGTAATACATAAATATATAAATCATACTGCTTCACAATCATAACTATGGACAAGTAAATCTAGAAACAAAAAATAAAATCCCTATATCTACTATTCTGAAATTACAAGGAAAAACCTTAGCAAGTTTTCTCATCTTTGATTTCAAAGCACTACTAGTCTACGTGATCGAGCCAGTATAATAACTCGCAAGGCCCTCACTAGTACCTACCTAGTGTAGTTACTTTCCATCACAGACAGTTGGAAAAGGATACTTTACGTAGCTTTCCATTGTTTCAGAATAACAGTAAACGACCTGAGCGCGATAGCAGCCCGTATTGATATGCGTACGTCGAACATGGTGAGCGTAGACCCGATATGTGCAGACTGCAAGCAGAGAGTCATTGAGTGCTACGACAACGCCAAGGTGGGCGCCGATATCGTCAAGTGCTGGGATACTGTGGGTAGGTTTGATATGGTATCCTCATAATTTAAAAGACGACTATTCCTGGACGTATGGCTTCCATGCATCGCTACAAAACGTCCAAGGCCTGTGCCAGAATCTAGCGCATTCCCACGAATTTCACTTGGGTCCATATTTACAATGCGACATTATGTCTCCAAAAATTACAATATTCTCACATTTTCACATCAGGTGCTGTTAAATAAAGCAGAGAACTGTGAAAGAAACTTACAAAATCCACAAATTGTCGGAATTTCGCCTCTCATCGGTCACCGTTTTATAATTCGGCGATTGTAGCATCCCCTACAATCGCCGTGCCGGCCGGTACGCGGCCGGCATATGTGTGGTAGACGTATGTATAGTAGGTACAGACGCCAGCACATCAAGTTACTGCAGTCTGTCAAATTACTTTAATAGATTTTCAACTTTATCGCTAAAGCATTAGGATCAAGGTGGATTGGCAGAATTTGTCAGTTTCGGGTAGCTTGATATGCTGGCATCTGTACCTCAGTTCCACCACATTTTGCCAGTAAATTGGTCGCAACCCAGATCCTGGATTTTTTGCTAGGCTGTACGGAACGCGGTCGCCACCTACTGCATAAGAGTAATAAAGTTGAATATCATATCAATAATCCTACACGTGGGCTCTACAGGAGCGTTCACGAAGTGCGTGCAGGACGCGGCGACGTCGCGCCTGCGCGCGCGCACGCAGCGCGAGGCGCGCGAGCGGGCGCGCCGCACGCGCCACGTGGCGCACGCGCGGGAACACGCGCTCAGGGACCTGGCGTCTAACTGAGCGCACAATTACTTTATTATAAAAATTATACTATCAAGAAATATAATTCAAGGTCAAAAACGGTCCCACGCTTGAAAAGATCCCGTGCAAAAGTACACGATCAGCGTCGAAACACCATCCAATCGTTTGTGTTAGTTCGTGTGAGTAAACGGGACCAAAATTGAAGCGGAAACTGTATTAGTTACGTTTTTACACATTTTTATTCATTAACAGTTTACTATAAAGTTTAAAAACCGTTAGAATTTAAAAATAATAATCATTATGTCACAGCCATTCTTGAAGATAGGGCGCGATTCTGGCTGTAAATATTAATTAGTCCTAATTTTAGCACCTATGTTATTAATTGTATTGTCAAAATATTTAGCTTATTACCGATGTTCAACCTTATAATTTACTAGAAGTAAAGCTTGAGTTGCCGTCGTATAACGACCGTCATGGGAAAGACGGCCACCTTTATGTGATCATTGTAAAATTCCTAAAATACCTATAAACGAAGCCTTGAACTGTATACAATGCAAGGTACGTACTTTGTTCAGTACAATCGATATTAGAATTACGAGAATACGTATCGAAAATTCTACAATTCTCTATTCTTCTTTCTTTATTTTTTCTTCTTCTCTATTCTTTTATACTTCTTTTTAAAAACGGAATAAAGCGAATAATTAATCGTCTATACTTCTCTTCAACACATCTCTCATATAACATGTTTTATCAGTCTATAATGTTGCCATTGCTGGGACCCAGGCCTCTGAGATGGGATGGGACAGGATCCACCACTCGGGCACAGTGCGTATTTGTGGATAGCAAAAAGATACATCTACACATTTTGCACATCAAACTAGTTAATATAATTAGTTAACTTTGACCAAATATAATTGGTGGGAAACGACTTAGAAACCGGTCAAACTAGCCTTTTTGCTGAGCAATCGTGTCAGTGAGTAGACCTAATATCCCAAACCGCCGTACTGTTGTATAGGACAGTGGTTTTTAAAATGTACTAAGGTATTGAGAAATGACAAAAGAAAATACATTTCTCAGTTACTTGAAATGTATGGGTAATGAACCACTATCTGTAGTTATACTATGCTAAGTGCTGCGAGAGATCCCTGCGTCTACTCAACAATGTCTATTCCAGCCGATTTTTAACCCCGAAACATAGAAATGTAAGAAATGGAATGGTCACGCACTTGTTTTGTCAATGAATTCCACATACTGTAGAAGACAAAGGGATAAACTTCTAGTATTGTATTGTGAGCGCGCGTTATCATTCCATTTCTTACGAATCCGTGTTAATATGAAATGTCATTTGAGTCACTCTAGAATTAGTATTTAGTAGAGATGCGCCGAATGTTCGGCCGAATATTCGTATTCGGTACATTCGGCATATTTTTTCATGTTCGTATTCGGCCGAATATTCGGTTGATTTGCCGAATAATTACCGAATATTAAAATTATTGTTAATATAATAAAAATAACATTTTATTAACCAGTAAGGTTAAATTACGAAATAAGTATGGTTTATTCCGATAGTTGTACCTAGTTTTGTAAATGAAAGATACACTACCTACTTTTTGTACTTACCAATTATTTATTGCAAAATAAAAAAGATTAACTAAAACAATCTATTTAAATAAAATTGTAATAAAAAATTTCTCTGATTCTCAGGATTACAAATTATTATGTCTTTTAATATCGTAAAATTATCGCAGACGTGAACCGAATGATTCGGCCGAATATTCGGTTCGGTACATTTTGGACCGAATATTCGGCCGAACATTCGTATTCGGTTGAACCTACATTCGGCGCATCTCTAGTATTTAGAAATTCTATGAAAACAGTAAATTAAAAAAATATTTTTGTATTGTTATAGTTATTGGATGTAAATACTATGCAATCTTTAATAAAAGATAAAATACTGTTCAAACACATATTTATTTTACTTATTGATTATTCTTAGTTTTATAGATATCCTGTGTCTAAATATGGCCTTGAGAAAAGAAAATTAAGCTGTGTTCAACTCGATTGTTAGCCTTTTAACTATGGTACCATTTTGATATTTGACCGTGCCTTTATTTCGTAGCAGTAAGGTCGATTTTAGCGCTGCTGTCTTGCGTTTGGCCGAGCTACTTTCTTTGTGCCTCTCTCCATATCTAACCACAGCCTATTATCAATTACAACCCTACATCAATTAAAAGACACTTTCTTCCTAACATCATCAGGAATTAATTTACTTCTAACTTGCACCGCAACTTTAGGCATGCCAATATCGGTCTTATTATGTTCGCCGTTGGTGTCAGGTTTGTTTGCGGGGGAGCTATTCTGTTTCGTGGCGCTTGCTGTGAGTAGGGCGAGCTTTCTTCGCAGTTCTCTCACTTGCGCCGCGCTGGCCAGTTGTGCGGCGCCTCGCGATAGTACTTCTGCTCTTAGTTGCTCGCATTCGGATCTGGAAAGAATTTAATATAACATCACACCTGTATTCTCCAAAGGGGATGATAATGCACATTTTGCCAGTTATGTTTGTCACATATAATAAGCTGGCGAAAAACAAAATCTGCTATTACTTACAATATGACCGCGTAGGAACTGCACTTTTCTATGATACAGCAGTTTTTTTTTTAGATAAGAAAAGATAGATATGTCTTTATCTGCTTTAAACATTAAAGAAAAGTTTCTACGCTAGACGGTCAAGAAGCTTGTACTGAATTCATGGTTTCAGTGTGTTTGTTGTGTGTGTGTTAAATTATGTTTCTTTAAACGAACAAGCGATAGAATTGTATGAATGTCATATACCTATTGGTAATATTAACATGTTATTTATGCTAACAGACAAAATAATTTTAATATTACGTACAAGTAATAAAACTGAGATAAAAGATCACAGGGCATCACAAAACTCGTCCGCATCGCTGTAAATGGGAAAAGTGCCCAAAAGGCTGGCAGCATTGCCACGTTATGGCGATGCTGATTCTTTGGCCAAAAATAGGCCAGTCTTCTGGTCACGTGAAGAGTCGACCAACCAACCAACCGATTTGGATATGTCTCGAAAAACCAAGTGGGCACTCGGACACCATGGCCCTAGTGTTTCAATATGTAACAATCGCACAGTTACTCTTGTCATGGTCGTTCTCCAGAATTCGATTGCCTTTGGAATCCCCGCAGACGAACAAGTGTAAATGTACGGGGTCGAGTAACCGTCTTCGAACATTCTGGTCCAACTTCATCGTTTTGGGGTAGCCGAAACGATGAATTCGGATCCCAACGGTTTACTTGTCACTCCCGTCGTTAACCTATCAGTGTTTTATTAGTCGTCACAATGAGTAGTCTTCGTCGTCTTGAGTTCATTCTAAATACTTGTAGTCAAGAGCCAGTATTCCGGTTTGATGACAAGGGTAATTAATACATCGGGCGCCCGAATTCGAGCACCCGAATACGGGTTAACGACCAAATGTAATTGCGCCTTAATCAAGGAAACCTACAAAACAAAACAAACTAAATATATTTGTTTTGAACCAATAAATAAACAACAAAATCTTTTTTTCTTTTTGAATAACAAATACTTATCTTCCAAAAACATAATGAAGGTAACTTACCTATTTAATAAAATAAGATATTTAAATTATTAACGTCTACGATACTCTGATACCTACACATTTTAAACTAAACCTTTATCTTAAAAGCCAAATTTTAAGTAGGAAGAGAATTTCGAAATTGCTTCAAAAACACAACAGAAACACGTAGGATACGTAGAAAGAACACAATTACACCTCTTAATTCGCGGTCATTACAACTAGTCCACCGCTGGACCACATCATTTTTTTTCAGCCGTAAGACGTCTACTGCTAGACATAGGCGTCCCCCAATTCGAGGGACTTTGGCATAATCGCCACGCTTGGCAGGCGGGTTGGCGATCGCAGTATAGTGGTAAAATGCGTAGAGAACGCTGCTGCCCATTCTCTAGTAAGTCCCGTAGTCGCCTCTTACGACGCCCACGGGAAGAAATGGGATGGTGCTAATAATTGCGTCCGGCACCTAATGGAACACAGAACCACAGAACTTGGATATTTACCAAGTAAATGTATTACCCAGTAACTGGTTGTGGAGGCCAGATAAGCAGTTGCTCCATGTTAAATACTAGTAGCATCCGGTTAGACTGAAAGCCGATCTGAACACATATATGTATATTATTGAAGTTCAAGTTCAATGATATTATACCTATTTACATTGTTTTTTATTATTTATATTACTGTATCTTTGCCGACCGTAGAGATTTTTGTAATTTTTTATTATTGTAAAATAATTGACTTTTGAAATTTTTCGTTTTTTTGTGACATTTTTACCTATTTGAATTTAATTTATATTTTGGATTATTTTATTTTTCTTAATGTTTGTTTATGTAAATTCAATAATAATAAATAAAATGTGATTTGCATGCCCATGTGTTGGTAGAACATGGAAGACTCATAAACTTTAACAACTATTTATTGTATTACCCATGTTTGCAAACTAATAAATGATTTGATTGATTGATTTGATTTGAACATAGTTGGGAAAAGGCGAGGCAGATGATGAGATGACGACATCTGTCAACCAATCCACATTTGAAGCCACCATCCATCAATGGGTGATACAATACACTGTTTGTTAGTTTAAACTAAATACATAATCTCACGCCTTCTAGTTGGGATAGGCAGAAACTATAGAACGCCACTTGCACGCGTAGCATGACCACCGTAGACATGGGTTTTGTCAATTCTTGGTAGAATAGAGATAGAATTGTCATGCTACGCCAGCATAAAACGGTACAAATCTTTCTACAATCTTTAATTTTGTCTTTAATCTTTCTACAATCTGTAATTTTATCTATTCTTCCGTCGACAAAACCCATTTCTATGGTGGTCATGCTACGCGTGCTGCTACGATCCGTACATACTGCTTTTGCCGCCTTAAAACGTTCATACATTTGGACAGTATAAATTCCTTGATTTAATACCAACTGCCTAGTAGGTATACATACTTCAAGTGATCCAGGACACCGGGAAGCCAGCCATTGGCAGTCGGCTCACACATCTTGCCGAACCAGCGCGACAGCTCACGACGCTGCTTCTCACACGCGCCTTCTAGCTGAGTGATGCGCTCTTCGTAGCCTTCTGTAAAGTTAAGGCAATACGGAGTTAATACTTTTGTCTTGCATTAGCACAAACTAAAATGTGTGAACATGTTAATGAAATAAAGAAGGTACACTATTAAGAGGGAAATGCCAGGGCATCCCGCGTTTTTTGCAATTTGATTAAAATATAATTCACAACCATAAGTTTACAGAATCATAACTTCAGTATTATAAGTTCATTTAATTCTATTAAATGATTTTTTAAATATTTTATGTAACACGTAATTCAATGGCATTGATCGATCGTCAGGCAGACCAGATCCTCCTTTTTCTACGGAGGTTGAGTGAACTTTACACCCTGTTCCTCATACCACCAAAGCATTTTTTTTACTAGCCTGCACTGTCCCACCGCTGAGCAACGAGGCCTACCCCAAATCATGCCAGGCATCCTTTTCCAGAGCCACTTTGATCCAATCCTTTCAGTACACCTCTAGGTCATCTCCCAACCTCTTCTTGGGCTGACCAAAGGATTAAATGAACTTATTTCGAACCAAATTTCAATCAACAGACAACCTGACACTGTCATGCAATATGCAAAACATGTAAGAAATATTTAATTTCGTGGGCTACCTTAGCGCATCCTCCTTAAATTAAACCAATTTAAATTGTAGCCAGACCCTAGCTACAGTCAATGCCATTGGCTACTATGAATAATTATGTTTTTCTTCTTTTGGTATTCAGTTCTGTAATGGCTAGAAAGGGTGTGAGTACCGAGATGGCGACTACTATAGAATTATGGAAGAAACAACTTGTTGTGCTGACCCCAAATAAATTGGGATAAGGGATGATGATTATGATTCATGTTCTATGCACAGACAGTTCTAAAATTGGTTCCATTTAAAGGATCAAGAAAAGGATGAAAGAAAAGTTTTGTGTGATACTAACCAATAAGTTCTCTATCATAGTGTGCTGATGCCCCTGCTTGTTGCTCCCAAACTGTCTGTTTCTCATGCAGTAAAGCGTCTACTTCAGCTTGCTTGTTGGCAAGCTCTCTCCTTAACTGAAGTTATAATAACATAAATCCTTTGTTAGAAATTTGTGGACGCTTAGCTGATGGAAAGTTAGCAAGCATAGCTAGCATAAAAACATCTCTCTTTCTGCATGATACAAATAGTATAGATAGAGCCATAAGATTCTCCAAATAATTCTGTTTTATTCAGAAGTCATATTTTAAGAATAATTTGTAACGTCACCAGATAGTTTACTTATCAACGGTAAACTAACTGGTGTACAACCAGATTATTTTTTTATTCATTGAAAAGGCTAGACAGATGATTTTGAAATAAATTAGAATAAATAATTTTTTCCTTCGCACGTTTTCTCACAACACATCTGACATTGGCAGAATTGTCGACATCGGCACCATTGCCATAGAGAAAAATAGAATAGAATAAATAATACAATACCCTAGAATTGGTTTGTTTCATTTGAATGAGATTCTTTGCCATTTCCTGCCTCTTGTCTTCAACCTCAGCAAATATAGAGTTGCCTTTAGCAGCTGAAATTAAAAGCATATTTATTTGTAAATCAGGTGCTTCCAGATGTATCATCACTTCAACCAAACAAAATTCTCTTCTTCTTCACTTCTGGAGGCTATGGAGTAATGCTTTGGCTACACAGATGTGTTATTGGAACTACAAGTAGTGCTGTCTGTGTTGTATGGTAAGCTGCGAGCGAGTTAAGTGTGATAATGTAGCTATAGCATTAATATATTGTTTGTCTCTGTAAATTCTCTTGGCTTTAAAAGTCATGGTGATAATACCAGGTTTTTATAAAAATAAAAAGCTTAAAAAGTTATTACCATGAGGTTGCAAGTCCTGTTGTGGGTCTGTGCACTGATGCAGCATAGCTTTGGCTTCTGCTAATTCAGCAAGCGCAGTAGCTTCGCGGTCATTAGCCGCCCTCAGTTCCTCTCTACGTAGGTCGGCCGCTGCACGCATCTCACCCATTGCTGAAATCAACTCCTCAGCTTTTATGCGCCAGGAAGCAATTTCCATCTTAGCATCTTCAAGCGCTTCTTTCGCTGCAGCCGCATCGGACAAAGCACTGTTCACGGCTTTACGTGCGTCCTCTAATTCCGAATTATCCCTTTCTGGACTTTCTCGCACTTTCAATGACTGTTCCTCTTTCAAAGTTCGAATTTGTATTTCAAATTTTTTTACTTCTGTTGCATGCTTTTCTGCAATTTCGGTATGCTCTTCTCGTAGCTTTGAATTTTCTTCTTGCAGGGTTGTTATTCGCGATGTGAAGTCATTCTTTCGACGAGCTTCATCTGCTTGATAATTTTCTATTTCTGCGTTCAAATGCCTCTGTACATCCAATGCTGTCTGATAACTTCGTCTGGCGTCGTGTAGCTCTTGTTTGGTAGCTTCATAGCTGCTCGAAAGATTGTCGTATTGTTTCTTGAGTAAATAATACCGTTCACTTAGCTCACCATTTGTCAACTCTTCAGCTTCTGTACAATTGGTTTTGTTGCTAATAGTGGAGTAATCCATTTTAATGGCACATAAACACTGATTTCAGCACTATTAATCTTGTTCTTTGTTTTCACTTATTCTCCAGTATTTTAAATAATCAAGATATTTTAATGTATCAAGATCACGATTTCTACGACACGATGTAAACAAAACGGACTTTTTGAATTCAAAAAGTGACACACACAAAGACGTGACTTTGATCGTCCTAAAACTAAAACATGGTTTGATTTCATTCGATATTTTTTCTTTTATCTATATATTACTTCAAAAGTATCTCCTATATTTAATAAGGATAATTATTATTATTAGCCGTTGCTGTCCCAGCAAAATGGCGAAGGCCTGCCTACTCTCTTTCCACATCTCTCTGTCCAGAGCTGCCAAGGACCAGTCTTTATTAAAAGAGTCCAGCTCATAAGGATAAGAAGGATAATAATTGAGTCCTATAGAATCAAAAGCGGATATCTGCATTTTGACTAAATAGTGGTAATGAAAAAAAAACGTTTGTACTTAATTAGGTGGTATTTATTAAATAATAATTGTTTGTTTAGGTATCTTTAGTTATTGATGCTATTAGAAAAAACACAAGAAACGATGTGAAATCAACATCAAAGACGTAGGTGACGAATCTTTTTTGCACATAGCCGGCTTTGATTCTAAACATTGAAGATGGCCGTATTTGATGTTAAGCCTATTGCTGATTTCCGTATTTGATCCCAACTGAATTTCAAATTGCCGTATTTGATTCTAAAAAAACGGAGATAAACCAAGGGTTGTCAATAACATAAAAATGTTAATTATTAAGTTTTTAATTAAATATATTAACGTAACCCAGGGTTTAGGCAGATTAAAACATAAAATAAAAGTTTTTTAATACGCGCGCATCCGAGGGCATTTTTTTTCAGGTTTTTGTTCATGTTTATCATTGGAAGATGTTTAATTAAGTATTGAACATCTTCCAATGATTCCTCACAAAACTCTTCTACTTTTGTATCGTGTTCGCTCACCGTTTCCGGCAAAGTTTTGATGAATACCTGAATTAACAAAATAAAAGTAAGTAACTAATTTGATACAAAGAGGCAGTTTGGGGGAGGTCTACGTCCAGCTGTGGATAGCGATAGGCTGAGGTGATGATGATGAAGTAGTTTTATTAATTTTACAAAAACAACTGATAGCATGATTGTTTTGATGTAGATCCTCTACCTAATCTACGAGTACCAACAATTAACTGTTTATTTTTTATTAAGATATGTTTGTCTTCAAATTCAGCAAAACAAATGTACCAGTCCAGCAATGCGAGATAATAAAAGTATTAGATTAATTTTATAAAAGAAAGTGCGAACCCTACACAAGATACTTACCTCTTTCTCTTAGCTACATTTATTTTCCATTTATCCGGATCCTTTTGGCGTTTTCGACCAAAACGACTATTCACAGGTGTTGAGTGGCAATTCATGATTGTAATTTCATAGAATCTGTTTAACTGCAACAGCAGAAAGTTTAATAAATCAATAAAATCACAAAGCTCAAAATAAGTAAAACTCGTGCACCGCCGTGACAGCATGCAAACATAATGGACGCCTGTGATTGGTCGAGCGAGCAGTTTGCCGTATTTGATTTTGAATCTTTACAGAAAGCCGGATTTGTCACTAATCTGTGACTTTTGAGTGGATTCTTATGAAAGATAGCCTTCTCTGGTATGGACCTGAATAACTGTCAGAAAGTATTTAAAATTTTGAGTGTTGCCTTATTTACAGTTCGTTTTTACCAAAAACGTCAGTTAGCCGGATTTGATTCTATAGGACTCAATTATTTTATGGAAACGAACTACTGGGAGAAAAGTATATTATGCCTTATTCCATGTCATGATCTCGTCATCAACAGAACACCGTGTGGTTTTTTAACCGATGAAAAATAACGGAGGAGGTTATTGCCAAAAGCAAAAAAAAAAACTTTAGAGGTGTCAAGGGACACCCGGATGGAACGAAGTTCCTTTCCAGGATTCATAATAGTTATAATTTTTTAATTATTTATTATGTACAAAAAACCTGTATACACTCAACAAAAATATTCTCTCTCTCCCTATCTCCTTCTCCCTCTCTCTCTACCTCTCTCTACCACGCTCTCTCTCTCCCTCTCTCTCTGTCTCTCCCTTGTGTTACAATGTCTTACACAAATGAACAGTGGACCGAAATGATTCGGCTCTACGCCATTGCAGGTAATAATCTGAACGGGGCGCGTAGGATGTACGCAGAATTGTTCCCTGGACAACCTGTGCCAAACCGTGAAACAAAGTTGGCGGCGACACAAAGGCTACGTACCTACGGCCAGTTCACTGTGCCGGCCCACGCTCAGGGTCGTAGCAACCAGCAGCTGCCAGTTCAGGTTCAAGAACAAATCCTGGACTTCTTCGCGGAGCATCCAGGGGAAAGCACCAGGAGGGCGGCGTGCATTTTCAATGTTTCCCACTGGACAGTATGGAGAATTCTCCACATCGATCGTCAACATCCATATCATTTTCAGCCGGTCCAAGAACTAAATGATAAAGATCGCATACCACGGATGGTATTTTCGCAGTGAATTATCAATAACCTCGATAACATTTCCATTTTGTCTACGGACGAAGATAATAAAAAAAAATATTCAAATCATTTAAAATCCAAAGCCATTTCGAATCATTTTTACATTTAGACTCGTCACCCAAAACCTAACCAGCACACATACCTACCGTATTTGTGCCTGTCCTAAGCCAGGAAAAGTATGAAGAGAAAGTTACATCACAGGTAATGTGTATTTATGTGTTGTGTGGGTGGCAGGACGGCCGGCGATCGTTGTAGTGATTACGTCACTCATCCGCATATCCATGAATTTGCGGGCGGTGTGGGATAAAGTCCGTTCTAAACCTTTTTACGATTTTTATTTTTGTAACTGGTTCTGTTATTTTATATTTAAGGGGGATGCTCCGACCAGCCCGCGAAATTCAAAATTTCTTACGTTTTTTTGCAATTTGCAGGCCAATGCTAGGTTGTATGTTGATTAAAACATTATTCGCGCCTGTAAGACGTATGTCGTTACAGAATTATAATCATCAAAATCGCCAATACAACCCTCCAAGTTCATAAAGCTATAGGAATGACTTTTTCTCTTTTTTTTTGTTCTTAGGCCTTAAGTCCGAGTTTTTTTTATATTGGTAAGGGTATACTCCGAAAATGGTCCCATATAAATTTGGAAAACAAAGTTGAACCCTATGGCTTCTGCCTCGAATCTTGCGGGCAGCGGGGCGGCGGCGGCGCGCGGCGGTGGCGGTGCGGGAGCGAACCGGGCAACACAGACCCGTTCTCGAAAGATGCGGACCTCAGCGGACAGATCGCGCGGCACTATTGCGGCGTAGTGTTGTGTTCGTGGTTGTGTCGTCGAGATATTTGTTTTTAATCCCGAACGAAATGTCTGAACAACGTCGACAACATCTTTTTGATTGAATTTTATCCCTAACGCTCGATTTATTGTGGGCAAAAGAAGAAGTGAATCACTACAATAGGGCAAGCAAAAGAAAAGGCGAGTTTTATCGAAATAAACAAGACAGTTCAAGACAATGTCCTGACAAATTCAACGACTACACAAGAATGAGTATAGAAACTTTTGACTATATTCTTGAAGCTAGCTAAAATAAATTGCACAATACTGCAAAGCAGACGCGCGGGCGGGCACCACTTGATTGGAGTGCACCGCTCGTTGCCCGCCCCCGCGCCGCTGCCTCGCCGCTGTTTTCGAGGGCTGGTCCATTTGATTTTACGCATTAGATCCTGTCGCTCCCGCGCCGCCACCGCCACCACCCCGCTGTCCGCAATATTCGAGGCAGAGGCCTAAGGGTCGGAAAACAGGAGATGATTGATTGTTCACTCACTGATTGTAATGTATAACCACGCATAACTTTATACAGAGTAGTCCAATTTTGATAATTATTTTTTCATTGGATTGGGTATACCTTGCCAAGTATTATTAGTACATAAAAGCCACAAAAAATTATAAAAAAAATAACAAAAAATTAAACCGCCGAAAAAACTGAAAAGCAAAAAATAATACTTAAACCTTAAAATTTTGAGTCGGCGCTCAAAAATTAATGAATAAAGATCACTAAAAGCGCCAACTCATAATTTTAAGGTTTATTATTTTTTGCTTTTCAGTATTTTCGGTGGTTTAATTTTTTGTTAAAAAGTTTTTAGTCAGTAAGACTGACACCGCTCACCCCAGGGTGGAGGACATCCATGCGAATTGCCATACGATAAAAAGGTCTCGAAACATTGAAATTAATTCAGCAGTTTACGTGTCCTAAGGAAACAGGCAGATAAAGTTATTTTCGCTTATGGAAGAGTTATAAGTAAATAAAAACACATAAATTAGACTTTCCAGATTTCTGAACGGTACGTATTTTGTCATTGCGAAACGATAACGCTGTCAATGTTGACAAGACAACATTTCGGTGACAGCTTAGATACAAGGGGCGGATTGGTGTCATATAATTTTATCACAAAAATAAGGAAAAACACTGTAGTTAATATCGAAACAAATACAATGTCCTCTCCTCCTCCTACCAAACCCCCTCGGGGGGTTAAACAAGGAAAAGAAACAGTGAGTATTATTCCAGTATCAATCATGTATTCACGCAATAAAGTAAGGAATTTCTTAGTTTCTATCGGTATTGCTCTATTTTGTACTGCTTTATTTAATAGAAAAACATTCACTGTTATAACTGTGTACATAAATCACGTTCTTATTGCAAAATAGTTATGTTTATCCAGTAAATATTAACCTACTTAGATACCTACTAATAACCTTTCCTATTGAAACCAATTGAAACTGTTGGCATCTGATTTCGTCACCAAATTTTGGGAACGATAACGTATGCCAACGGTTTCGAGTCATGTCAACTGTAACATAAATAATTATGTTGAAAAAAATACTAATAATACTGTAGGACGTCAAACACTTTCATAACAAAAAAATTAAACAATTTGTATTTTCACAGAGCGGTTTGCTTATGTCAGTGATTCGCACTCTCTCAGCGAGTGAAACAAATGAACAGCGAGAGAAAGAGAGAGCTAAACTAGAGAAGGAGTACAAGAAGAGTGATGCAAGACTTGATGAGCTGGTGGAACAACATGCTCAGGAAATCATGGAAGTTATGCAGGTAAAGATAAAAAATAAAGATGATAATCCGCTGGATGCGGGAAGTACAAAACCGGTCGAAGTGGCGGAGCTTGGGGGAGGCCTATGTCCAGCAGTGGACATGTTTCGGATGAAATGATGATGATGAAAGATGATAATACAAAAATATGTTAGAAATGGATATTTGTTTTATTCATCAGATGTTTCAACTAGGCAGTCTCACAAAGCAGTAGGTACATTGATACTTTGGGCTATTTCAGTTTTTTTTCTTTTGTGAACATGACCAATGTTCACAGAAAAATTTTAGTTCATAGCAACACATACAATTCTTAATACACTACTATACTTGTGAACCCTTTCTGAACATTGTGAATGATCCTGTACAGGGAACTACTAATAAACATAATACCCCACTAACCACAGAGTTGTTGTGTTCTGAGGCTGTTGTATGACTGACGTGTTGTAAAACTAGTAAAAACATCATAATTATACCAATTACTTACTTACATTTAAATTCAGATAATGATTACGTTTCGGGATAAAAACTCAATGTCTGTGTGTTTTTCATGACAAAGTTTAAATTCCATTGCAACTCAAATTTATTTTGGACCATTATTTTGTCAGTTCTAAAAGTATTGAATTAAAATGTAAACAAATGAATAAGAATACATACCTGTGAATGGCAATAGGGGTATTGTATTACCCAGTAACTGGGTTGTGGAGGTCAGGTAGGCAGTCACTCCATGTAAAATACTGGTACTCAGCTGCATCCGGTTAGACTGGAAGCTGACCTCAACCAAGTTGGTAAAAGGCTAGGCAGATGATGACCTGTGAATGGCAATCTGTAGTGTCACTTACAGATTGATTGCTTTGATCTAAATATTTGAACCTGTGATTATCATTTTAAAAATTGCCTTAAAGATATTTTTCATTCAACAATTGGGGTTAATTTTAAAACATCATTTTGTAGAGGATTTTAATTATGTTATTTAACACTTTGAACGCCAATTATGGGACGTTCTCATGATGAATAAAATGATCTCATACGCCGATCACGTAAGGGTGATGTGATCTGATTTCAATATTTTTTGTTCTAAAATCACGCGCTGTTCACGTGTTTGGCTGTTATTGGTCATTAGCTACATTCATAATGCACACATGTACAAAATTATAGACACGTAGCTCTTTTTATGTGTGTGTCAAGTCGACAGGAACGAAGGCACTCCGTCGCTCAGTACGCCGTCCCGCTTCGTTTCGAGTTGTTCAGTGCACTATTCAAAAATGTCGAATAAATACATTTTATTATATATTGAATAATTTTATTTCATAAATAACAAATATAAACCTAAATTTACAATGTATAAAAAAAAAATATGTAGGTATCTGTAATAGACTAATTATTTACAAATTTTCAAAATAATGCAAAAATCGCCGGCGTACGGTATTAGACTAGTTCAAAAACGCGCGGCGTTCAAAGTGTAAAACAGTAATTGTTGAATAAATTGGTGAGGTATTAAGTCCCAACTAACTAATGAATCCTTCTAAATACAGATGAATGTGTTACCAATTCCCTTTAAGAGGGGATTACCTGAGAAATAAACCTGAACAGAGTTTGTTTACACTTCTTTCAAATACCTTAGGAACAGATCATAGACTTCATAACAAAAATAATAGTTTAAAAAACCTAAAAAACACGCTTCCATTGAAAACCAAACTAAAAAGTACAAAATAATGGAAAAAAGCGTGGGGTGCTTTTTAAGGATTTTTTTTATTGATATCAGGCACCCCACGCTTTTTTTCCATTATTTTGTACCTTTTAGTTTGGTGAAGCTAATATAAAGCGTGTAAAAAAGTAGATAGTTGGATAAGCGGCATTATTTGTAAATTACCTCAGATTGTGTATTTAAATCTGATTACTTGGGATAAGTGCAAGACGATGATATTGTGTTTTAATTTTCTATCATTTATTTCATCAGAAATTCGGCAGCGTAACATCTGCCCTGTCAGTGTGGGGGCAGCACTGTGACGCGGTGGTGGCGCGGCTGGGCGCGTGCCGCGGCCTGCTGCGGCTGCGGCGCGACGACCTGCGCCGCCTGTGGGCTGACGCCAGGACGCACCACTATGCGCTGCAGATGTTGACTGATATGTGAGTAAATTAAAACTATTGTAAAAGCTAATTATTTTTAAAAGAGTAACCATGGCGTTTCTTGCCAGCTCTGCTCCATTGGAATCAACAATTTAGAACCGTGCACCTAGCTTCTGACTTTTCATAAATGCCCATATAGGCTTATGTGAAATAAAAATATTTTGATTTGATTTGAAATCAAAATTCAGTAATGCCAGAAATGCTGTTAATAACCACTTCTCTGGTATCTAAAACTATAGTAACTCAAATCTGAAATGAAGGTGCAAACACGAACACGAATCACGCTCAAGATTAGCTTGCGCCCGTACAATTAGATTGCTGTATGTTTCTAACTTTTTATACAATTCTAACAGGTCATGTTATATGTACGCACGACCACAACTCAAGCTATACAATTCCAGTATAAGCTGACTTCTAACTGTAAGAAAAGCCTATACAATGCGAGGTCAGCTAAAACTGGAAATGTCTAGCTTTATTTATAGCCGTGTGAACATTTTAAATGTGTATAAATTAATAATCTTGTACAC
Organism: Aporophyla nigra; assembly: GCA_947507805.1. Taxonomy (NCBI): domain Eukaryota; kingdom Metazoa; phylum Arthropoda; class Insecta; order Lepidoptera; family Noctuidae; genus Aporophyla; species Aporophyla nigra. The sequence continues at coordinate 26,189,379 of OX382295.1, forward strand.
AGTGAACGTGTAGTAGTATCGGAGCGAGAAACCCGCGAGTCCCTTTCTGCGGGTCGAGTGTTAGCTGCTGCGCTTACTTTGAAGGCAGCTCTCGACACCGCTGACACCACTCTCTCGCATGTCGACGCTCTCAACGGCACTCGACAACATTTACAGGTACTGCAAATTGAGGTCCATTTCTTAACCTAGGTGTTGTAAAAGAATCGTGGAGAAATTGTTTTTGAAAAAAGCTGACCCAGTGTAAAAATAATTAATACACATAAAACAGATCATTGTCCCCCTTTGTAACTCTCCTAATCTTTTATTTTTGTGTGTTATGGAGTACAAGATTAATCTATTTATCTATGTATAACATCCTAGTTCGTGGCTAATGAATAACAAGCTAAAATTATGTTTATGTTATGAATATAACAGAATTCAATTTAAAACAGAATATTATAATAGAAAGTTATTGCACTATGTGCTTCATGTGTCCACAGAACACCACTTGTTGAAAAAGTAGATATCAAAACACAATCATTTTTAAGTGAAATTGAAATACAATGATAATAGGATGAAATGAATAATTTGAAATGGTCATTTTCAGCTAAAGAAACGCGAGCTAGTAGAAGTGATAGTGCGTCGGTTGAGCGAGGCGGTGTACCGCGATGAGAGAGCGCCTCTCACGCGTCGTGTGTCGGCGAGACGACGGACTGCGCTGTTGTTGGCTGGTGATTATATGCATTATTTCTATTTAGTATTATTATTTTTCTTTTTCTTAGCCCAGATTTTGACTGAGAGCTTTAAGCCTCGTATTCATGGTAAACATTTTTTTAGCAACAGTTGATCAACGTTATTAATGAACGGCGAGAATGTTGCTGGAAACTTTGTTTAAATCAGTATGGGTTGTCCACACGGCAGTCCGCATTAAAATGTTGCCCGAGGAAGTAGTGTTGTTGTGTTCTCTGTATCTGATGTATAGGATTTCTAATTTAAAAAAAAGAGAAAAAGATGGTGGATTCGAAACCATCTTCTGCAAAGAGAAAATTTGATGAGTGACCTCAGAATGACAGATGGATCATTTATTAACTTTACGAGAATGTCGAAAAGTGATTTCGAACATCTTCTGGAAATGATTGGTCCGTCAATAGTCAAAGGGGAAACAAATATTCGTCAGCAAGTTTCACCTTAAACGAGGCTGGCTATTACATTACGGTATCTTGCAACTGGAGATTCATACAGTTCTCTTTCATATACATTCAGATATATTTAGGGCTTCAGAAATTTCTTCGAATGCATCGTTCTTTTTGTATTCGTATCTTTGTATTCTTTTATAGAAGAATCCCATAGTAATGATTTTGATTGAAATAATTATATTAATTGCATTATTTTATCATTGCTCCACACTACTGCCATGTTTATAAACTGTTGCAAACACGTCCACACACGTCAACATTTGTTGCTAAACTGATGTTTACGCTCATTGAGCGAGAGCTTGTCAACATGCTGTTATCAACTCTGCAACACAAAGTGTTGCCAGCAACATGTTGACAGCAACTCCGCAACACGTGGATTCAACTTTGTTGCTAAACAAATGTTTACCATGAATACGGGGCTTTAGCCTACGCGCTTGGCGCTTTCAGCAGCGCACTCTTGTAGCGTGCAGACAACGGGACACGCTGGAGAAGATATTAAATGCATCATTGTTTGTAGGATAGCACCACATTACACTCCAGAGCGGAGTCATCTCTGCCAGAGTCACGAATTTGTTTCAAAGAGTTACCGTGGCCCTGGCATATGGGCAACTGAAGGAACACGGGTGGGTTTTAGTCAATAAAAGTCTGACACGCCCTCCCGCTCCGCCCAGAGCGGGAGAAGTCATTTGATGATAATATTAATTACTTACACTGTTATTAAAACGGGAGTCAGGTGTTGTAGGCGGGGGTGACGGTGTTCCCTTGACGAAAGAGTGAAATTAAACCAGTCAGAATGTCGCAATCTTTGCTTATATTTGTACACAGAAATGATATAGAAAATTACAGAGAAATCACACACATAAAATGGTTATAAGAAACAGTAGATACACAGCACACAATATAAAATACAGTCAATCAGAATAAGCAGAACACACAATTAAATCCTAGCTACACATTACTAAAGACTGGCTAACTAGTTATAGGGTACATCGCGACTAAGCAGTGGACAGCGTAGCCACTTACTTCACAAACACTACGTGTTAACTTGATGATTCGTGTAAAAATGTATAAAGACTAAACTAAAAATAGGCACTCGGCCCTTATATAGGTTTTATCGCATAGTGCAAGTGTCCTACGCACTTCCTTACTTCCCGGGCGCTCCGCCAATTACAAATGCTAAAAATGGACTTTCCCAAAGGAGCAGGTCTCGACCTGTCGAGAATTCGAAAACACGTGTAAGGAAGTTCAAGGCTCCTAGTTTCTTATTGGATTAACAAATAGACGTCGTCCTATTGGAGCATACATTCTTGCACCATGATTACTGAACTACACGTTTAATGGTTAGGCATTTACAATTAAGGTATCCAAACGGTAATTAGTCTTAAGTAAACAATGACACTGGCATTATAATCTAATTAGATTCTAACAGGTTGTTTCCTACAAGCTATTTTGCATTCAACAGGCTAAAACATAAGTTAATACATTGTTATTACTAACATTCTACGGTATTCAAGTCTGTTATTATCTTAGATATCTATTACTGGTTACGAAAGAACATTTAGGTATTTATTTAGGTATTTTACATGGGCTATAACTTAGTTACCTTTTACATTAGAATGGAAATATTGGTGTCAATGGATAGCTAGTTTCATTGGGCTTTGCCCACAATAACAATGAAAGAATAACATTAACTATAGCTCGTTTTATTGGGCTTCGCCTACATTCCACCCCCTGTAACAGGGTTCAACCGACTTACAACTCTTGGTCTGTGGGAAGCACAATAATCTTCGCTACGGGTCGACGTAGGACCCCATTTACAGTCTTAACATCTACTACACGGACGATACCATCGTTGCCGTGATACACAGCCTTGATGAGGCCTTTGGTCCACGCACTTCGCGGTCTATTGTTGTCTAGGATCACTACAACATCACTGACACGTACGTTCGGCACATTGTTCGACCACTTTTCCCGACGTTGGAGCGTAGGCAGGTACTCTCGCAGCCAGCGCCGCCAGAACATGTCGGCGAGCGCGTTCACGCGCCGCCACTGCCGGCGAGAGTCGATGTCTCCGGCGTCGCTCGATGCAAACGGAGTACTCCCGGACGCAGTGCCCAGGAGTAGATGGTTCGGCGTCAGGACCACAGGCTGGTCGTGGTCGTCGTTCACGTAGCTTAGTGGCCGGCTGTTTATGATCAGCTCGGCTTCAGTGAGGAGGGTGTAGAGGACCTCCTCACGAGGGGCACGCTCCTTGAGCGTACTGCGAAGTGCGTTTTTTACGGATCTCACCAGGCGTTCCCAGCAGCCACCCATGTGTGGGGCCGCCGGGGGATTGAAGTGCCACTCGATGCCACGGTGAATGGCCTCGGCCCTTATCTGACCTTGGTTAAGATCTTTCAGGGCGGCTCGAAGCTCGGTATTGGCCCCGATGAAATTGGTACCCTGGTCAGAGTACAGATGCGCCGGTTGCCCGCGGCGCGCTATGAGGCGCCGCAAGGCTAGTATGGCGGAGTCGGCGCTAAGGGAAGCAGCCAACTCAAGGTGGACGGCGCGCGTAGTGAGGCAGGTGAATAGGGCACCCCACCTCTTCTCGCGCCGTCGTCCGATTGCGACCTCCATCGGGCCGAAGTAGTCCACCCCCACTCGCACAAAGGCTCGTCTTGATGGTTCAAGCCTTGCGAGCGGCAGGTCGCCCATCTTCGGTGGCGCGGGCTTGGCTCGGCAGACGCGACAGAGTTGGCAGTTCGCAACCACTGTCTTTACTGAGGTTCTGATTTTAGTGACCCAGTATTTTTCCCGCAGATTGTTGACGACTGTCTCGTGGTTGGCGTGTAAAGCCAACGCGTGGTAGTGGGCGATTAGCTTTCTCGTCAGAGGATGGCGGCCCTCCAGGATAATAGGGTGCCGCTCGCCGAACGTGAGCACCTCACAGGCACTCAGACGCCCTCTCACTCGTAGCAACCCGTCGTCGGCTATCATGGGGTCGAGAGCTTTGATGCTGCTGCTGCTGGGAACGGGCAGGCCTTTTAAGATGGTGGCCCGCTCGTTGTTGAAGCTTTCCTCTTGACACAGCCTCAACAGGCTGTTGTGAGCAGCTTCTAGGTCTTGACTGCACAGCTCTGTGGTCGACCGACGTTTGCGACATCGGTCGCTGAAGATGAGCACCCGCGCCATGACGCGCTGAATGCGTGACCATGATGAGTAGCGCTCGTACTTTAGGAGTGGCGCCATCGGTGCTGCTGCGGCGTGGACCCGCTGGATGCGCTCAAGGTCCGCCTCCGACGCCTCAGCCTCGGAACACGCAGGCCACAGCTCCTGTGGATCACATAGAAACGAGGGGCCCGAGAGCCACTCTGCGTGGTCATCGGGCCAGCACAACCTGGTGGCCTTATCAGCTGGGTTATCCTGTGAGGGTACCCAGCGCCAGTTGCCTCTGTCTGACAGCCTATCTATTTCGGCTAATCTGTGTGAGACGAATCGTTGAAATTCCTGTGCATCGGAATTTATCCATTTTAGTACAGTTTTGCTGTCGGTCCACAGGAATTTCCGGTCGATTCGTATACCTAGCTCTTTGTGGGCGGTGTCTGCTAAACGACAGGCTAACACTGCTGCTTGTAACTCTAGCCTGGGAATGGATATTACTTTTTGTGGAGCTACTCGCGCTTTCCCTAGTAACATAACCGCTTCCCTCCTACCTTCAGAGTTAGAGCCCACTAGGTATACTACCGCGGCGTAAGCCAGCTCGCTGGCGTCCCCGAACGCGTGTAACTCTAAGTTATCGAGTTTTAACCCGTACCACCGCGGTATTTTTAAATTATCTAATCGATATAAATTATGCAGCCAATTAAACCACACTTTGGCGTCTTTATCTTTTAAGGGCTCGTCCCATTGGATTCCCGACTTCCATATTCGTTGCATTAATATGCGTGATTGAATTACACATGGATATAGAAAACCTAGTGGGTCGTAAATCGACATTATCATACTAAGAAATTGTCTCTTAGTGGGCACTAGACTACCATTTATGATTTCAGGCGGTAGTCTTTTAAATGACAGATCAAAACCTAACTCGTCGTCTTTAGGTGACCATATTAAACCTAGGGTCCTCTCTACTGAGCCTGTTCCCTTCTCAAGGGCTACCTTATCAGGCATTTCTATTTTCAGCTTTTCCCTTAGCTCCGATGAGTTAGTGACCCACCCCCGGATTATGAATCCACCGGATGCATGTATTCTGGTCACTTCCTCTATTAACGTGTTAGCCTTCTCCTCGGTCCAAGCACTATCTAGATAGTCGTCCATATAGTGCCTAGATTTAATGGCTTCCACAGCTTCGGGATAAACATCAATAAATTCATCGGCATTTTTGTTGAGTATATATATTGCCGTAGTAGGGGACGAGGCTGCACCAAATATCATGGAATTCATCGCGTACGTATCTGGTTCTTTATGGTGATCCGCGCCTCTCCATAAGAATAATTGCGCGCCTTGATCTTGTGCCCTAATTTTTACCCTTAAAAACATGTCAGCGATATCCCCTGAAAATGCGACGGGGCCTATTCTGAACTTAATTAATATGCCGAGCAAGGAATTCAACAAGTCAGGTCCGGTTAGTAGGTTGTCATTTAAACACGTTCCGTGAGACGTGGCAGCTGCGTCGAACACTAGACGCAGCTTGCCCGGTTTGTTCGGGTTAACGACCCCGAAATGCGGTAAATACCAAATAGGTGATGTGTCTATGTTACCGCTCACTTTGCGCGCGTAACCTTCATCTACTAACCTACTTATTTGAGTTGAATATGCCTCAGCGAAACTAGCGTCCTTACGCATACGTTTCTCAATGCCGTACAGCCGTTGCCTAGCCTGATTGTAATTATCAGGCAACTGAATATTGTCATGTTTCCATAACAAACCGACCTCCCATTGTGACTGGTCGGGGGTACGATGGCTAGTGCTGTCTAACACGGCTAATGCCCTTTCGACATCTTTATGTTTCCTTAAATTATCTGAAATGCCTATTGCTTCTAGCTCAAACTGTGATTTTACTAAATTATGCAAATCAGGTAGGGAAACGGTCATGCAATTAACACATTCTTTACTATTATTATTATTAAATGGTCCATGTATGACCCAACCTAACTTAGTGAGTGAGGCAACTGGCTTACCGGATTTTCCTTGGCGGATGTCCTGACTGACGAGCAGCTCCCAGTTGTCCTGTCCGAGCAGCAGCAGCGGTTCGGCTCCCCTCATCTCTACGCAGCCCAAGTCGCGTAGGTGCGCGTTGTCGTCGATCACTGCGGTGGACACTGTCTGCGTGGGCAGTTTAATGTCTACTATTGTCCGACACGTAATGTTATGACACTGACCGTTAGGCCCTTTAACGCGCACTTGTACCACTCGCGACGTTGAGTCTGTTACTCCGTAGCCACCCGCGGTTTTTAGCGAGAGGGGAACACACGGACCCACTAAGTCGGTGGCGAGTGAGCTGTCGATGAGTGACACGGTCGCACCATCGTCCAGTAGCGCGTAACACTGCTTATCACTATTGACCGTCACTGGAATGATTTTTAGTAGGGCCGTAGCTCGCCACTCGCCTATATTAGTGACGCTTTCCGTCTTATTTTCTGCTGGAATAGCCGTATTTTCTTTTTCTTTCGGCTGCTTATCCGCGTGTAACAGCAGGTGATGTCCGAACCCGCACTTCTTACATCTGTTCGCACGGCAGAACCTCTTGGGATGTTTACTCACGAGACATTTGAAACATGTGTTCTTTTCCTTTATCGTGTCCCAACGCTGTTGAACGGTAAGCTTCTTGAACTGGTCACATTCTTCTATTCTGTGCTTTCGTTGACATATAACGCATTCTTCAGGAGCGGTAGACTCGTCGCTCTGCGTGTTCACTCGTTGTGTCAACGGAGGCCTGCTGGCGGCCGAGCGCGCGGCGTTGGCTGGTCGGGACTGACCGGTCCCGCCGTACTTCTGCTGTTGCTTGGCAGGGGGCTTTGATGGGCTGGACTCAAACATGCACGCCTGAGTGTAGTACGACGTTGAGCGTGTCAAGTGTATTAAAAAGTGTGATAATATTTCCAAGTTCGGAGACACTCTTAAGTCCACCCCCTGTGTGTTGTCCAGGCCCATTGCGAAGTCACCGTATTGCGCACGTTGTACAGGTGTCAGCTTGCTCAGCAGGTCACTCACCAGCTGTGGATTGTTTATGTAACCATCCGCCCGAATATTTTTGAGTAACGAAACACAATTTCTAACAGTTGACGAGAATTTTCTTAATTCGCGTCCACTTTCCGTTACTCTAGGTAATTCTCTGACCTTTTGTATGGCGTACTGTAGCACTAAGGTCGGGTGACCGAACTCATCCTCTAGCGCGCGCATTATTTCGGACGGATCAGTTGATGATCGTAATAAGTCCTCCACTGATATTTTTGCGTTGCCTTGTAACGAGGTTTTTAGTCGTGCTAAGTTTTCGTGAGCCTTGAAATTATACATCTGTGATGTGTCCCAGTACATGTTCCGATATGATATCCAGTCGGCTGGGTCACCGTTGAAATATGGCAATTCATATGCCTGTCTTGGTACCGGTCGCGGTGGTCGTGCCATATTCGTGATAGCCTCTGCCAGTCTGTCTATCTTCCGGTCTCTGTCCCCTGACGATTCTCTCCGCCTTTCTCTTTCATCCGCTCCGTACTGCATCTGCCGCCGTGTATCCGACTCGAGCGTAGCTGCTACTCGAGGTACACTTGCGACCGGAGTGGTAAAGGCGGTAAAACGGCTAGGTAACCGGAACCTCACACCATCTGACGTTTCTGGCATGTACCTGGGCGTAATTGGTGCCGTTATGTTAGGTAACGGTACAGACGCGGATGCCCTAGGTACTTGAGACTGATCTAGATCACACGGCACTGACGAACCACGGTGGTTATTCACAAGATTCACTCTACTTACGGTTTCATCACGGGACTCAGATGTTTCACGGGGGGCAGCCCTTTCAACGGGTGCGCCTGACACAGCCGGCGTCCCCAATACTTCAATCAATTGGGGGACTTGGGGCGTAGTTTTCACCCACTCTTCGACGCGCTGTGTCGTACACACATCTGAGTTCGAATCATCGCTTTCAGCGGCCGCCTCCATCTCAGCTATTTCTGCCTCCATCCTTTTCTTAACAAGGTTTTCCTTGTCTTTGACCAGGTTCTCTTTTAACTGCACTAATTCGCGCTCCGCTTCGTACTCGATTCGTTTACGTAAATAATCGACGCTCCTGTGGCTATTTCTTGACGATATTTTGCTGCGCGGCGAGGTGTGGCGACCCTTGGTCGCTGCCTGCCCCCCGTGCGCTCTCTCTGACGTCAATTTGCTGTGGTCGATTAATCGGCCACCTGTGAGCGGAATATTACGAGCGGACGTCGATGCCCATGTCGGTGCTACGGACGGAGAACCTGGAGCCCTCTCGGATGGTAGGCCTGAGTCAGAGACGATGTCCTCTGCTTGTCGCGTACCCTTTTCTTCTGCCAGTCTTCGTAGCTTGCTGCGTGTAGTGATTTCACTTCTGTGACTCATGATTCTGACTGGTTCACTCTATTCTAATTGAACCTGATCCGGCTCGCAAGGACCAAAATGTTATTAAAACGGGAGTCAGGTGTTGTAGGCGGGGGTGACGGTGTTCCCTTGACGAAAGAGTGAAATTAAACCAGTCAGAATGTCGCAATCTTTGCTTATATTTGTACACAGAAATGATATAGAAAATTACAGAGAAATCACACACATAAAATGGTTATAAGAAACAGTAGATACACAGCACACAATATAAAATACAGTCAATCAGAATAAGCAGAACACACAATTAAATCCTAGCTACACATTACTAAAGACTGGCTAACTAGTTATAGGGTACATCGCGACTAAGCAGTGGACAGCGTAGCCACTTACTTCACAAACACTACGTGTTAACTTGATGATTCGTGTAAAAATGTATAAAGACTAAACTAAAAATAGGCACTCGGCCCTTATATAGGTTTTATCGCATAGTGCAAGTGTCCTACGCACTTCCTTACTTCCCGGGCGCTCCGCCAATTACAAATGCTAAAAATGGACTTTCCCAAAGGAGCAGGTCTCGACCTGTCGAGAATTCGAAAACACGTGTAAGGAAGTTCAAGGCTCCTAGTTTCTTATTGGATTAACAAATAGACGTCGTCCTATTGGAGCATACATTCTTGCACCATGATTACTGAACTACACGTTTAATGGTTAGGCATTTACAATTAAGGTATCCAAACGGTAATTAGTCTTAAGTAAACAATGACACTGGCATTATAATCTAATTAGATTCTAACAGGTTGTTTCCTACAAGCTATTTTGCATTCAACAGGCTAAAACATAAGTTAATACATTGTTATTACTAACATTCTACGGTATTCAAGTCTGTTATTATCTTAGATATCTATTACTGGTTACGAAAGAACATTTAGGTATTTATTTAGGTATTTTACATGGGCTATAACTTAGTTACCTTTTACATTAGAATGGAAATATTGGTGTCAATGGATAGCTAGTTTCATTGGGCTTTGCCCACAATAACAATGAAAGAATAACATTAACTATAGCTCGTTTTATTGGGCTTCGCCTACATACACAATACTGTATAGAATCAAGTTCTTCTAACTTAACAGACAGCTGTGCTGCTGGGGAGTTTGTTCCGCCACTTCTTCTTCCCAGCTAAAGCACTAGGAAGTGTCGACGGGTGGGCGTTTTGGGGGGACTGTCTCATGTAAGTTTGACGTTCAAAAAGTGCTGACTCTCAGCCTAGTTTGAATAAATGACTTTTGATTTTGATGATTTACCACCCCATAAAAAAGGGCAGAGTCATCAGTGAATAATGTCCCGTCGCATGAGTATTATTAAACATCGGAATTTACATTGTAATTATAATCAAATGCAGAAATCAATTTATTCTTCGTTTCAGTATAAGGCTAAGTACTTATTGCCACAGATAACTTATTGCTGCAACTTCGGCATATTTCACAAAACTTCTTTGAATAAGAAACTCACAAACATACATGAACCTTGAAAACATAACACTACTTTTCTGGGTAGTCGTGTAAAAAGATGCCATCTGCAGACATAGAAAAGCAAAAGTTTCAGTTTCGAATTCACCATTTTCAGAACTAACAAAAAGCGAGGAAGTAACAGACGCCTACTTACAAGAAGTGACTCCAGAGTTCGAAGCCTCCCTGTCGGAGGAGGACAAGACATTCGAGACTACTGTCATGATATCGCTGGAAGCTCTCGGAGTGTTGGACCAGCTGAAAGAGGCTACTGAGGTACTTATAGCACATAACATCACACCTGTACTGCCCGAAGGGTTAGTGAGAGGTGTACGTATAATACATACCCACATTTCACGAATTATCTTAAAGTTTCATGTAATAGGGGGCGAGCTTCTTGCTAACATCCATGCACGAATCCAGACTCCGGGCTGCTACTGAGAAATTGTAGGTGGAAAAGTACAATAACACTTTGCCCAATCCAGGAATCGAACCCAAGACCCTCATGCTCAGCGGTAGCGCTTGCGACAACTAGATCACAATATGTTAAAAATTTAATATAAATTCTTATATATATATCTATATATATAAAAATGAATCCCTATTTCCCTTGGTCACGACATCACGCGTGAACGGCTGGACCGATTTCACTTTTTTTTTTGTTGTTCTGTTTGTAATTGTCAGGAGAAGGTTCTTATGAAAAAAAATAATTAAAAAATTGCGCGGAAAATTAGAAAATTTAAGAACACTTATATAAGAATACTTAACAACCATATAATAGGACAATGTAAACTTTTTTAATGTAACATTATGACATTTGACATAGAATTGACAGAATGCGTGCTCAAATATCATCAAAGAGACAGGACATCGTCTGTCGGGTCAGCTAGTCTTATATATAAAAATGAATCCCTATTTCCCTTGGTCACGCCTTCACGCGTGAACGGCTGGTCCGAATTGAAAAAATATTTTTGTGTTGAGTAGCCTATCTATCGAGGAATGCTATAGGATATATAACATCACGCTACAATCAAAAGAAGCGCAGCAGTAATGAAAAATGTTGCAAAAACGGGGAAAATCGCACGGGTAGGCAATTCGACGCGACGCACGACGGGAAGGGTCGGGGGAACAAGAAATTTAACGCGAACGAAGTCGCGGGCAGAAGCTAGTAATGTTATAAATTTGGTAACATGGGACGATAAATATCAATGAGAGAGTTTAGAACAATAACTTACATTATAGTGCATTGTATATCCTGGGAAATGATCTTCTTAGTGTATCAATGTAAAAAAATAAGTTGCAATGTTTGGGGCCACTCAATGACGTAGTTTTAAGGTCATATGCTCAGATGACAGATAAAGGATTGGTGTAATTAAATCAAATACTCAGAGTAAAACCATAACTTCGTTATTATTGAAGAACCATATTCCGTTGAGTAGTATTTTGGATACATGCAACATTGATACTTTATCATCATCATCATCATCATAATCATCTTTGAATTTTTAGTTTTTAGACACAGGTGTTTCCTCACAATGTCTTTCTTTATAGAGATATGAGGACCAGGGAGTAAAGTTCACTCATCCTCAATAGGAAGGGGAGGACCCTCCGACTAGACGAGTATTGTGGTGTTAGTGGGCTACTGCCAGACGATGGATGACGACTACTAGGCCACCATAGCTCGCCTGATAGTACTATTCATGATTAAAACTCAAAAATTGATAATCACACATTTTGTTTACCCAGAAATTCAAAGTCCAGATCCAAAATGAGCTGTTAGAAGTAATAGACTCCGTGTCCCGGCGTATTATCGAAGAGGGGGAAGTAGAAGCCGATGCCGATGTAGATGAGGACGGCGAGATACCCGACAGCGAAGGTGTGACAGAGACAGGGCGACCGCTCGCGAGGCTTGTCACGAGTCTCGGCGAAGAGTTCCGAGCGTGCGCAACGAGGAACAAAAGGTAACTGTTTCTATAAGAAACAAACGTGATTTCTGTGGGAAGGAAGAGATACGGAATATCGAATGTTTGACCCTATTACTAAGCCTCCGCTGTCCGCCTGTCTGTTTAGGTAAAAACTATAAATATTCACTTTGTGTATTTCTACGGTCGCTATAACAAAAAGTAATAAAAATAAAATAAAGTAAAAAAATTAAAAGAGGTTCCCATAAAAACAAGTGTTTAAAAAAAATGTAGTACCTATTAAATATTGTACGGTGATACGACTCGCACTTGGCTGTTTTTTCTGTTCTTGTGATTTGCAACTAAAACTTTGTTATTTTTTTTAGGTTACTACAGTTATGGAGGGCTTCGTTACAAAAGTACAAGTTGCCTGATTCCTGTCTGCATACCGAGCATAATTACTGGAGCGCAGTGCAACAAGTCGTAAGTGTTTTTTTTTTTCTTTTAAATACAAGCTTAAATTTCACTAATAGTCCGGACGCGTACGTATAACTAGCAGACAGTCATAATGTCGGTTTTTATTTTATTTATTGGTATACTAGATTTTGCCAGCGGCTTCGCCCGCGTGGAGGTTAAAAATTATTCCGTGGGAACGTAGTACCGGGATAAAAAGTACCCTGTGTGTTTATCCAAGTTACAAATTATCTGTACGCCAAATTTCATCTAAATTCGATCAGTGGTTTTGCGTGAAATAGTAACAGACATACTCACAAACTTTCACATTTTATAATATTAGTAGGAATATTGGCATGGCTAGCTGACATATAATAAATGATTTAATTTAATATTCTGTGTCTCGTATTGTTAACTACTTTGCTACTATTGTATACATTCAAGTTTTTTTAACTAAACAGACAGCTGTGCTGCTGTACAGATTGTTGCGCTACTTCTTCCCAGCTAAAGCAATAGGTAGTGGTGAAGGCCGTGCGTGCGAGGGAACTGTCTTATGTAATTTTGACGTCCAAAAAGTGCTGATTCTCAGCCAAATTTGAATAATTGAATTTTGATTTTGATCACACTGAATCGGATCTAGATCTCCAACGCACTACCCAGCTCTTAGAGCTGAAAATCGAACACTATGTTTTTTCGTCACGCTGGGAAGCACTTTATTCCATTCTCAACGCTCGGTCCAACACCGAGAGTTCAAAATCCAACGCGAGATAAAATCCCATCGCAATATTTTTTATTCCTTGCAAACATGGTCTAAGCTAGACTGAAATATGAAACGTTCAGTATTTAACTTCCCTGTTCCAGCTGCAACTCCTCCTGACGGAGTACCTGGAGATAGAGAGCGTGAACCTAGCCGCGCAACGCTCGGCCGGCTCTACCGTCGTCGACAGCGCCGAGCTGCGCCTGGCCGACTACTTCGCCAAGAAGAGGCCGCAGAGGAGACGGACTAAGTTGTTCAAGCTCTCTGGTAAGTTACTAAGTAGATCTTAATATCGGGTGCAGTTGATTGCCGATAAGCAGGGATCTGAATATTGTGCATATTTACCCACATAAAGCATTTTACATTCGCAATATCATGGCAACCGAAGTATCTAGATATAATAAATAAGGTTCTTTATATATTTATTTATTGACACACCAACGACTTATTCATTAAATCATTCATCATCATCAGCATTTAATGTTCCCACTGCTGGGACACAGGCCTCCTCTCGGTGAGAGGGAGTGGGCCACAATCCACCACGCGGGCCCAGTGCGGGTTGGTAGATGTCAAATGTCTTCGAATATTTGGTTCTAAGACATGCCGGTTTCCTCACGATGTTTTCCTTCACCGTTTTGAGAGGAGTGGCGATGAAATAATTTACACAAAGTAATGCGCCTGCTTGGGTTCGAACTCACGACCTACTACTCGTAAGTCGCGGCCGTTACCATTAGGCAAAGACTATATAACCACTTGACTGCGCATACAGTGCCCCGACGCTCGAAAACTATTAGTATTTTGTCGCCTATGCATAGGCTGCGGTTCAAGTAGCCATTTTAGTTGTGACCAATTGTTAGACCTCTGTGCACGCTAAACTATTGCGAATAATATAACTAAATCTGCAATTATAACGTATCAAAATACCTTCATGCGCGGTGAAGTGGTGTGAGAAACATTCCAAGACTTCTAGTTACAAAAATGATCGCATAACTTTTCATCAGTAAATAAACAGTACGAAAAATTATTGTGATTTAATCAGATTATGATCCACCGTAGGGGTCTATTTAAAATGGTGGTTGGGTAAACCAGCACACTGTGTGAGTCCCGCGTTGATGTCTTTTGGAAAAGTCTCGTTCTTTCATTAGACAATTCTAATGCATCTATCCCTTACTTTCACTTTGTATTTTTATCGTAAAAATTAGTGCTGTTTCCTTTAATAGCTGAAAGTCTTTATCGAAAATTTAAATTAAAATGAATGAAAATTTTATTAAATTGAAATACTGTGGCTTCTTTAGCTTCGTCTTGACAATCCGTTTGTAAACTGGCGCCAAAACTACCGTGGCCATAGTACCTTCTGCCTTGGGGATGATATTCGACACCGTTTCTGATTGCTATTTCGTCGAATATGATAGTGGCGAAAGTTTTGTTCTTGGATTCTCTAGTTTTCATTTTATTAGTGATTGATTTTGATTAAATATGATTTCTTTGATTTTAATTGAGTATTTGTCACAATTTTAAAATCCATTTTATCGATATCGACTATTTTCCCTTAATGAAGTAGAGCAGCCCTACGATGGGCATACCTACGCAACTTGACCTTGAATTGACCAATTGCAGCCGCACGTTCTTCCTCGTTCCCCGGCCCGCAGTGGTGAGTCGTGTGCTAAGCAGAAATCGGCCTATACGCTCTCTAGTGGTTTTATTCTCTTTGCCATTAGGCCACCACTGCTCTATTAAATCTTTACTTTAAATATTAGGTCTTTACCTATGAAATTGCCGTTCTGCAGTACTGGCCATTTCAAATCAAAATAATTTTTGTTTGTCTAAGAATTCTAATTTCAAATTTATTTTATTTTAAAAACATGGAATTATTTTCCAAAAGTAGTCATTTGTTTATTGATTAGTGTTACATTTTCATCGCATTTCAATCTATTTCGTCATCATGGATACGTTAAAAATTCGAGTAATTATGGAATATGAGTACCGTCGTGGCAGCAACGCGGCACAAGCGGCACGCAACATCAACGACGTTTACGGAGCTAACACTACAAACCAACGTACCACCTGTTATTGGTTTGCACGCTTCCGTTCTGGAAATTTCGACCTGAAAAATGAACCGCGCGGTCGTCCGAAGACTTTGGTCGACAATGACGAATTAAAGGCGATTGTGGAAGCTGATGATACACAATCTACGGCTGAATTAGCAGCAGCTTTCGACGTTAGCGTCAAAACAATATTGGTCCATTTGCGTCAAATTGGCAAGGTAAAAAAGCTTGACAAATGGGTGCCCCACGAACTCAATGATCGCCAGCGCGAAGGCGTATTTCCAATCTGTACAAGGCTAGAACGCAAGGGTGTGACACTATTAGTCGCGTATAGATTGGAAATCACTTTTTAATCAAGGTCTTCCAATCTATACAAGAGTAGTACGCAAATACTCGTGTTGTTCCATAATATACAGTGCTACTCCGCATGCAAACTAAACCTGTAGGTATAGACGAGCGGCCGGCGAGTGTCAGAAACGACATGGTTTGGGGAGTTTAGGTTAGGTTAGGTTAAAACTGCGACCTCCTATAGAAACGCCTTGATTCTGTTGACGAGCCCTGTCAGCGAAGTGTCGTGTCGAGCGTTGCTACTTCCCCTTCATTATATTCGTCAACCCTACACCTCTTCCGGCCTTTAAATCGATATCGATACACGAAAATTCGAAAGTTAGGTTAGAATATTAACAAACAAATTTCTCAAAAATGGGGGGGGGGGGGGTTCGAAACTTTTCCTTCACAGGAGAGGCACCTCCCCCCTCCTCCCGTAACACCCCTTAAATCGAAGCCCGGCAATCAGAATTCCTACCAAATTCCTATGATGGCATTCTGGCCTTGTATAAATTGGAAAGATGCACGTGCGCGTCTACGTTACAAACTATATACGAGTAGTACGCAAAATTCGTGTATACATTGTAATCACAAGTTTAAAAAATGCATTACAAAATATACGCGAGCAGATTCCTATAGTTGCGTTTTGGCCTTGTACAGAATGGAAATACGCAGCGCGAAGTACGCGTCGAGACGTGCCTTGCACAGCTCAACAGACACACAAATGAAGGAATTTTGAACCGCATTGTTACCTGCGATGAAAAATGGATTCTGTTTGATAACCGCAAGCGCTCAGCAAGTTGGTTGGATCCTGGTTCAGCACCTAAACAATGCCCTAAACGAAAACTTACCCGTAGAAAAGTGATGGTCACTGTTTGGTGGTCTAGCGCCGGTGTGATTCATCACAGTTTCTTACCAAACGGGGTGAGCATTACTGCAGATGTGTTCTGTGAAGAACTGAATTCAATGATGGAGAAGCTGGCACATCTCCAACCAGCATTGGTCAATCGCTCGTCTCCGCTGCTCCTGCACGACAACGCGCGACCTCATACTGCACAGCAGACGGTCTAAAAGTTGCAAGAACTGGGGTCGGAAGCTCTCCGTCATCCGCCCTACTCACCAGACCTTGCGTCTACAGACTACTACTTTTTCCAGAATTTGGATAACTTCTTCGCGGGAAAAAAATTCAATACCCGAGAGGCAGTACAAAATGCCTTTGAAGAATTTGTTGCCTCCCGTCCAGCTGATTTTTTTAAGAAGGGCATCAATAAACTGCCACTGCGTTGGCAAAGATGCATTGATTGCATGGGTGATTATTTCGATTAATACAAATAAAAAATACATGAAAAAAAAATCGTTTAATTTTTTTCATACAAAACGGTATTTTCATAGGTAAAGACCTATTATATTCTATATCAAAAGCTTTGCGGTGAATTTGTCACTTATAGGTGTGCACAGCACTTGTATAATCTATACAAATAAATAAAATTGGAGTGTCTGTTTTTAATATTAAGATAACCACTTTTTAGGGTTCCGTTGCCAAATGGCAAAAAACGGAACCCTTATAGATTCGCCATGTCTGTCTGTCTGTCTGTCTGTCCGAGTATGTCACAGCCACTTTTCTCCGAAACTATAAGAGCTGTGCTATTGAAACTTGGTAAGTGGATGTATTCAGTGAACCGCATTAAGATTTTCACACAAAAATAGAAAAAAAGCAATAATATTTGGGGTTCCCCATACATAGAATTGAAACTCAAAAATTTTTTTTCATCAAACCCATACGTGTGGGGTATCTATGGATAGGTCTTCAAAAATGATATTGAAGTTTCTAATATCATTTTTTTTTAAAACAATAATATTTGGGGTTCCCCATACATAGAACTGAAACACAAAAAAAAAAATTAATCAAACCCTTACGTGTGGGGTATCTATGGATAGGTCTTTAAAAATGAAATTGAGGTTTCTAATATCATTTTTTTCTAAACTGAATAGTTTGCGCGAGAGACACTTCCAAAGTGGTAAAATGTGTGTCCCCCCCCCCGTAACTTCTAAAATAAGGGAATGATAAAACTAAAAAAGATATATGATGTACATTACCATGAAAACTACCAACGAAAATTGGTTTGAACGAGATCTAGTAAGTAGTTTTTTTTAATACGTCATAAATCGTAAACCACAATTTACCTTTCATTCAGTCAACTCAAATATAAAAATTAAAAAAAAAACATTTAATTTCATAAACGATGATGACGAATGATGATGATGATGACCTGCAGGTTTGTACGGAACCCTCGGTGCGCGAGTCCGACTCGCACTTGACCGGTTTTTAATAAGTGTATATTGATGTATACACGGTACATATACCAAAACAACATTTTTTTAAATTTTTGTCTGTCTGTCTGTTTGTTCCGGCTAATCTCTGAAATGGCTGGACCGATTTTGACGGAACTTTCACTGGCAGATAGCTGATGTAACAAGGAGTAACTTAGGCTACTTTTATTTTAGAAAAAATAAATAATAGTTTAAAAAAAACTAATAACACGCTGAATTTTGAGACCTATGTCAGCGTAGTTTTCAAAGACAGTTTTTATGAAAAACTATTTGTTAAATACCACGCGGACGAAGTCGCGGGTAACAGCTATTACCTACTATAATATAACCTGAATTAACTCATCTTACCGCGGTAGTACGTCCTCCTGCGTTAATTTCCGACATCCACGCGGGCGAGCCCGCGGGCAAAAGCTAGTCAATAATAAAAATTAAAATCAAAATATCTGATCATAACAAAATTAAGTTTTCAAAGTTTACATTGAATTTAAAATGACAAGTAGTTAAATTAAAATACCTACAGTATAATTTAAACATTAAAAAGGTATTTAGTTAGTTAATTTAGTTTTTGACCTAAACATCTCATCATCAAAACCAGATTACTGAAAAATTACGCTCTGAAAAGTATGAAACAAGTGAATGTTCTAATCTGAAGGCTGTGGTCGTATGCCGCTCACTATTTTTTAAATATATGACTTTGTCCGTCTGGGACGTCGTATTCAATTTAACGCGTGAAGTTACATAGTTTATAATAGTGGACGATCAAGACTCTTCTAACGATTAAGAGGGAAAGACGAGAGCTGTCATCTACACAGCGGTGTTTTAACCTTTCGCTCCCGACTGTGCTGCGCAGCGTCGTGGACGCGGGGATCTCCTTTTGCGGAAATGTCATATCGCTGGACGCAGCGGGAAGTGACGCGGAGGTGAGGAGTGCTCTCCCAGCCCGCAGCGGGAAGTGACGCGGAGGTGAGGAGTGCTCTCCCAGCCCGCAGCGGGAAGTGACGCGGAGGTGAGGAGTGCTCTCCCAGCCCGCAGCGGGAAGTAAATAAAATAAAAATAAATAAATAAATTGTTTATTAATAAAAAAGGGTCACATTTACAATAAAAACGTTAAACAATTAAAATAGAGCAGATTTGCTAATTTGCCTGAACTAGGTAGAACCTGTGTTTCAGGCTACAAATGCAAAAATTCTTATAATGTAATAAATTAACAAGGTGTAGTAATAACTAAAATTAAAACTTAGGTAACAAAAGTAAAATAGCGAGTTAGCGGTTTTATTTGCAGACAACTAGTAAATCTTCTGTCTGTGCATAATCTATGGTTAGTAAATATTGAAGTATATTTTTTTTACAGCTATAGTAGTTTAATTTATAGATACTTAGTTTTCTATTTAATCTATTGTATAGAAATGGGCCTAAAAATGTATAGAATCTTTCTACAAAGACATGTTTTGAGGTCTCATTTGTTATACATACTATATCATTCCGTCTCTTGTTAGTATTGTCAGCAGTGTAGGTAAGCATGGTGTGCTGTTTTAATACTAACTGCATAATGAAAAGCTGCCGAACAGTCAGCACGTTGCAAGTTTTATAAAGTAGATCTGTGGGAAAAAAGAAGGGATGGAAGTTTGCTACCTTCAAAATTGCTCTTTGAGCTCTTTCAAGAGGAAGCAAATTCGTTTTTGGTGCACCGCCCCAAGAAGTGATACAATATTGAATAATAGATTGACATAGGGCCAAATAAACTTGTGTGATTAATTTTTTGTCTGCTAATGTTCGTAATTTCTTAAATACATATATAAGTTTACGCACTCTTTTACTAAGGCTTTCAATATGTATTTTAAAAGAGAGTGTTTCGTCCATTATAACCCCCAGGTATTTAATGTTGCTCGTTTTGATGATAGAAGGACAATTACACGTACTAACTGCACAGTTTCCGCATTTATGGGCATATAGATGAGGGTTAATAATGTTAGGTTGAGGTTTGCGCATGGAGAAGTGAATATATTTTGTCTTGTCGGCATTTAATGTTAATAAATTGCTTTGAAGCCAGTTAGTCACAGAATTTAATCCTAATTGAGCGACTTCGAACAGTTCGCTTCTGCTTTTTGCGGTAAATATTAACGCCGTGTCGTCGGCATATGATATTATTTTACCGTGTTTAATATTTAGATTACACAATTCATTCATATAAATTAGGAATAGTGTGGGGCCCAGAATACTCCCCTGGGGTACACCGAAACTAGTATTTTTCTGTTCATTACTCATAATATTATCTATTTTAACACATTGGTACCGGCCGTCTAAATAGTCAGTAAAAAGTTTCAGCGGCGTTCCTCTTATTCCTATGGTTTCTAATTTGTTCAGAAGAAGAGAAACAGATACCGTGTCGAATGCCTTGGCTACATCGAGGAAGACTCCCAGGGTCTGGTGTCCTTTGCCAAGTTCTAGTGAAATATAATCAGTCAGGCTATGCACCGCATCGGCAGTCGATAATTTCGCTCTAAAACCAAATTGCGCAGGGGAATAAATGTTGTTTTTTTCTAGGTAATTAACTAGTCTAGTGTTTATAATTTTCTCTAGTATTTTTGAAATCGACGGTAGTAAGGATATTGGCCTATAATTATTCACTACGTCTTTACTACCGGATTTAAAGATAGGGATTACAACTGCCTTTTTTAGGCAACTCGGGAAAATTCCTTCGGAAAGACAGATTCGAAAAATATGCGTTAAGGGAGGTATCAAAATATGGTTAAAAAGTTTAAGGATCTTATTGCTTATATTATCCCAGCCAGCTGCACAATCATCATTTAGCCCGGAAATTATTCGGGATATTTCATCTTCATCAGTGTCTAACAGAGCAAAAGATTTTGAGATACGGCTATTGCTTGATTTTTGGACAGATGATTGGACGAAATATTGTGAAATCTGCTCAGCAAGAGTTTTCCCAACATTTATAAAAAAGTTATTTACATTGTTAGCTGTTATGAGTGGTGACGAATTTGCAAGTAGTAAACTCGAACTTGATTCACGCTGTTTTGACATATTGGTGATATTTTTAATACTTTTCCAAAGTTGTTTGCTATTTTTACCTGCTCTATTTATTTGTTTTTTATCGTAATCAGTTTTTACCTTCTTTAAGAGATTGTTACAGAAATTCCTGTATCTTTTATAAGTAGTTTGAATTATAACATTATCAGGGTATCTCTTAGTTTTCTGATGAAGTTTATCCCGGTGTCTTATACAGCGAATTAATCCAGAAGTAATCCACGGTTTAATATTATAAAGTTTCTTATTTACTGTAGAAACTGTCGTGTTATGTAATATTGCTTGTTGGACCTGTTTTATTAAGTATGTCGGCAGCAATATTATTTAACAACTGCGAGAGACGGCGACTAGATGGCGCTAGTGGAACGTGCACCGGAAGCATCATAGACAAACCTTCACTCTTTCGATCATTTGACGTAATGTACAGTTCAGTAAAATATCGTAACTACCCTCGGCCACTAGCGACCGCCTTTATAAGGAGCTGCGCTGTTGAGACGGCACGCATTTCAAACGGATGCGTCTTGGTGCACGGACCACTGTCTCTCGACAGTCAGTACTGCCCGGTTATTGGATGTGGAACACTGTGTACACAGTTAGTACTATCCTTATTGCGGTGGGTGCATGGACCACTGTCCCTGACAGTCAGTACTGCCCTATGTGACCGCCCTCACTGCCTTTATTCGTTATTTAATTCAGTTTTATTTCATTTCTACATTTCCTAGATTTAAGATAACTGATTGTTCAATTAAATTAAAATTAGTGTATTGTATTGCCATAACTGAGTTTTGCTTCTGATGTCTGGACCAAACCCGACATCAGAAGTGGGATCGGATTTTCCGCCCACCTCTGGCACTTCATCATCACAAAATATGCAGGAAGATATTCCGCTACCCACAAATAGTTTAGAAGCATTTCTTTCAAAATTAACTGATGCTCTACTACCCCGGTCCAATTCAGCACCACAACCTTTCATAGCGTTAGTACCTTTTGATCCTGACGACCCCAATTCAGACATAGGGGGCTGGTGTCGGCTGTCAGACACTATAATTAAAAGCAAAAATTTGAAAGGTGTCGATTTAATCATGACATTGACCCATTGTCTTCGAGGCCGCGCAGCTACATTACTGACCAAGATACCTCCCAGTCAATATCAATGGGACGATATACAGGAGACTTTAAAAGCTCAGTTCTCTCGCCCTATGCTTATTCAGGATCACTTTGACAGTATCCTCAAATTTCAACTTAATTCTAATGAGACCCCTGCTCAGGCATGTTTACGTCTTTGGCAATTGATTGAAAATATCCCGGACGCAAGATTATCTGAAAAGGTTGTGACAGGCTTTGCCATTTCTATATTATCTCAGTGTGATGTTCAAATACGTCGTGAACTAAACTCAACTGTGGTAAATGACAAATCCCAGCTATTTCGAGTACTGCGAGGTATTATGAACTGTAATAGTATGACATTTCCCTTTATTTTTGATTCCGGTTCAGAGTGTAGTTTAATTAGGAAAAGTTTTTCACACCTTGTTGTTGGACAAGGATCGCATGACTTTATCAGCATGACTGGTATTGGAAAGAGTATCATTAGTAGCACAGAGCAAATCATTTGTAACATAAAAATTCAAAGCGTTGAAATTAGCGTCACTCTTCATGTAGTTCCAGATGATTGCTTGCGTGATGCTATTTTATTAGGTAGAGATATACTTGAGCGCGATATTCTTGTTGAAATTTCAGAGAGCGGTTTAACATTCAAACGGTGTGTCGAGACTAATATGTGTACCAAAACCAAACCTATTTTTGACATTGATTCAATTAATACTGACTTGACAGGATCTGACCGAATAAAACTTTTTAACATATTAACGCAATATGCAGATAATTTTATTGAAAATTTTCCAACAACTAGAATTAAAACAGGACAGTTGAAAATCGATTTAATTGATCCTCATAAAGTGGTACATAGGAGACCGTATAGGTTATCCCCTCAGGAATCTAAGATAGTTGACGAAAAAATCGAGCAATTGTTGGCGGCAAATATTATTAGGGAAAGTTCATCCCCGTTTGCAAGCCCCATCATTCTTGTAGAGAAAAAGGACGGTAGTACACGCATGTGTGTTGACTATAGGGAATTAAATAGTAATACTCAACCTAATCATTATCCTTTACCTCTGATCAGTGAACAAATTGATAAACTTAATGGTGCTCATTATTTTAGTAGTATTGATATGGCCTCTGGGTTTCACCAGCTGCCTGTACATGAAAGTTCCATAGAAAAAACTGCATTTGTTACCCCAAAAGGGCAGTTCGAATATTTGGCTATGCCCTTCGGTTTGCGCAATGCACCTTCCATTTTTCAAAAGGCTATTAATACTGCTCTACAGCCTATGAATGATGAAAGAATTCTAGTTTTCATGGATGATGTCCTTTCAATTTCCACAGATATTAATGAGGGGCTTGACCGTTTAGACAAATTACTTAAAACTCTGTCCAATGCTGGTTTCTCGTTTAATTTAAAGAAATGTTCGTTTCTGAAAGTTCAAACTGAGTACCTTGGGTATATAGTTTCAGCTGGGGAGATTAGACCAAATCCAAAAAAAATACAAGCCTTAATTAATGTTCCAACGCCAAAAACTGTCACTCATGTTAGGCAGCTCATAGGGCTGGCAACGTATTTTAGACAGTTTATTCCTAACTTTTCCCAAATAATTCGCCCTTTATATCCCTTGACAAAAGGAAAAGGCAATGTTAAGTGGACCCCTGAGCATGACCAAATACACAAAAAAACTTATCCACATTTTGACGTCTGAACCAGTTTTAAAAGTTTTTGACCCTTCCTTGCCCATTGAACTCTATACCGATGCAAGTAGTGCGGGATATGGTGCAATTCTTATCCAAAAACATAATGATACCCCTCATGTAGTAGCATATTATAGTAGGAAGACCATAGATGCAGAAACGCGATATCACTCTTACGAGTTAGAGACTCTTGCGGTAGTAAAAGCAATCGAACATTTTCGTCATTATTTGCATGGACGAAAATTCACCGTATTTACCGATTGTAACTCCCTTAAAGCTTCTCACTCTAAACGTGATTTGACTCCAAGGGTTCACCGTTGGTGGGCTATATTGCAAGCTTATGATTTTGATATCGTGTACAAAGAAGGTCGAAAGATGGCTCATGCAGATTTCTTGTCTCGCAATTTGTCAAACACAAATTATTCTGAGCCCCGCAAAGTAAATTTCCTTGAATTAGATAAAGGTTGGTTAATTGTAGAACAAGAACGCGATTCAGAACTTTCTGAAATAATAGCAAAAATCCGTAATAATCAATTACCTGAAGAGATATCGCATACGTATGATTTAAGACAAGGAATATTGTATAGGAAGATAGAACGTAGAGGAGTTTCTAGTTGGCTACCTATTGTACCACGTTCTTTGGTTTGGTCCCTTATTAACCACGTTCATAATGAAATAAAACATTTTGGTTTTGACAAGACTTTAGACAAACTTTACGAATTTTATTGGTTTTCTGATATGGCTAAATTAGTCAAAAAGTTTATTAATTGCTGCGTAGTATGTAAAACTGCTAAAGGCCCTTCAGGTGCACAGCAAATGCAGTTGCATTCAATTCCTAAACATCCAGTCCCTTGGCACACAATTCACTTGGATTTAACCGGAAAACTTTCGGGCAAAAGTGATAAAAAAGAATATTGCTCAGTTTTAATAGACGCCTTTACAAAGTTTGTACTGCTGGAATATACACCGGCCTTAAGCTCTTCATACGCTGTGAGAGCAATTAAGAATGCTGTAAACTTATTTGGTGCTCCGAAGCGCATTATCGCAGATAGAGGACGTTGTTATGACTGCAATGAGTTTAAAAACTTTTGTAATAATAATGGAATAGAGCTCCATTTAATAGCAACTGGTTCTAGTAGAGCTAACGGGCAGGTTGAGAGAGTCATGCGAACTTTGAAGAGTATTCTTACTGTTATAGAATATAATTCTAATAATGCTTGGAAGGATGAACTAGGAGAGATCCAACTTGCTCTTAATAGTACTCGTTCCAGGACCACAGGTTTTACGCCTATGGAACTGATGTTTGGCATTCAAGGTTCCTCACTTAGTCTAGCTAAAATAACTCCTAGTTCTTCTGAACCACCTATAATTAATGTTGAAACGGCTCGTTCATCCGCATCAGAAAATATTCAAAGAGTAGCTAACGCTGACACTATACGGTTTAATAAGGGAAAAGCTCGGATTAAACCTTTTGCAGTAGGTGAATTTGTTTTCGCAAAATGCGAAGCAAGACATCAAACAAAGTTAGATAATAAATTTAAGGGGCCTTATAAAATAGTCACCGTATTAGATAATGACCGTTATGAACTTAAACATATTAACGGTTCTAACAGAATTTATAAATATGCACATGAAAATTTAAGGGAAGTACCTAAAGGGCAAGAAAGTTATTTAGAAATTTGCGAAAATTATAGTGATGAAAATGATGAACGGACCGTGACGGCAGAAGATGAGCTCAGTACGTCTTTTGTGCCAGTAAATAATGATATGATCTCAGACTCGGAGGAAACTCTTACTGTAAGCTCTCGTACATTGACTGCACATGATTCAGAGGAAACACTTTCTGTAAGCTCTGGCACATTGACTGCAGATGATGCAGAGGAAACACTTTCTGTAAGTTCTCGCACCTTAAGTGTAGATAATTCCGATGCTATAATGGAATCTTTGGAATGATCAATTACTATGTGGTCTCTTCTACTTTTGTGGAAGATGGTTGTTTTAGCAAATAGAATATAAAGATCTTTCCTGTTGTTGTGGGAGATGATCTGTGATGCTCTGCAGGAATCTCACCTGCTTTAGTGGGTGACGATTCAGACCAGAATGTTTGAACTGTATTGGTGTTCTAATAAGATCTCTTGCTGTTATGAGCAATGATGTGTGAGATGCTGCAGGAATCTCGCCTGCTTTAGTGGGTGACGATTTAGACCAGCTTGTTTGAACTGTAGGGGTTTTCTGTTGTAAAGAAATACCTAGACCAGTGATATTTGCTATTAAGCTATGTAACGATGATGATGATGTGAATTAATTAGTATTATTATTATTTTTAGATGAATAAATGCACTCGAGGACGAGTGATTTGTCAGAATGGCCGTGTCGGCAGCAATATTATTTAACAACTGCGAGAGACGGCGACTAGATGGCGCTAGTGGAACGTGCACCGGAAGCATCATAGACAAACCTTCACTCTTTCGATCATTTGACGTAATGTACAGTTCAGTAAAATATCGTAACTACCCTCGGCCACTAGCGACCGCCTTTATAAGGAGCTGCGCTGTTGAGACGGCACGCATTTCAAACGGATGCGTCTTGGTGCACGGACCACTGTCTCTCGACAGTCAGTACTGCCCGGTTATTGGATGTGGAACACTGTGTACACAGTTAGTACTATCCTTATTGCGGTGGGTGCATGGACCACTGTCCCTGACAGTCAGTACTGCCCTATGTGACCGCCCTCACTGCCTTTATTCGTTATTTAATTCAGTTTTATTTCATTTCTACATTTCCTAGATTTAAGATAACTGATTGTTCAATTAAATTAAAATTAGTGTATTGTATTGCCATAACTGAGTTTTGCTTCTGATGTCTGGACCAAACCCGACAAGTACAATAAAGCCAAATTAGCGTCAGCAGTATTGTAAACTACGCTAAAGTCTATGTTGCATAAATCACGTTCGAGTTTGTTTGTATTTAATTTGCTAATTGTCGGAGGACGATTTAGCTTAGGCAGCGATAAATTTAGTGTTAGTAGAACTGCGTGATGGTCAGTAATTGTTGAGTTAGTAACAAGCGTAATATATGATAGGCTAGTTTTGATCATCATATGATCTAAGCAGGAACCGCTCTGATGTGTAGGCAATGTGTGAGCGGGAAGAAAACCATGGTATAAACAGATGTTAAGGTAATCCTGGATCCCTGCATCGCAGTTCTCAGAACCAATATTTATGTTTAAGTCACCTGTTAGTATAACATTCTTAAATGAACTGAGTGCTTGGAGAATCTGGTTTAAGGATTTGTTAAAAGAATCTAAGTTTCTAGCGGAAGGGGACCTATACATAGCGATTACCGCTGTAATTGTACCAATTTTGATGACTAAACAATTGCTCATGCACTCTTGTAGACTATGTTCCTCGACTGTGACCTTTAATGATTCTTTAGCAAATACTACGATACCGTCATTTTGATTATGGTTTACAGTGGAATGTAATACGTTGTACCCAGGTATTACTGGAATATTATCGTAGCGGTTGGCTAGCCAACACTCGGTAAGTACCATTATATCACAGTCAAAGTTAAGTCTATGAAGAAAAATGTTAAAGTTATCTATGTTTTAAAAAATACTACGAATATTTTGAGTTAGTACAGTTAGTGAATTTTGATAGTCGGAAAGATATTTTATGCAGTCCTCAACGTCACATGTCTTTGATACTGTTAAAAATGTATTATCAATATCTGTAATTAATTTATCATCCATATTTAACTATAAATAATAATAAAAATTAAGTCAAAAATATAATCAAGTATGCGGCGCTCTTAGGCGCCTTCATAATCTATCGAATTAATATACCTGTATTCGGCAGCTTTTTTAGCCGGACAATCTGTGTCTCCCGTTTTGTGGTTGGCTTGTTTTTTAAAACGAGAGCATGTAGCACATTTAGGCGGGTTGTCTTTCTTTTCGCAGTCTTGTGTTGAGTGTCCTTCTTCAGCGCAATGCCCACAGGTGGGGACAGTCAATTTGCAAGTCTTGGCTGCGTGACCGTACTGCTGGCAGTTGTAACATCTAGTTACCAGAGTGAAGTCTCGTACCGGGCAGGACGTCCAATTTATAAATAGTCTATCCTGTGTGATGAGGGCCTTACGAATTACGGCTGGAACTTCTATAATAAAGTTGCAATTATCTGCATCTTTCCTACCGGACTTGTGACTCAGTTTTACAGAGGACAAAAATATATCTTGGGACATAGTCGGCAGTTTTTCAGACAAGTTCTGTTCGAAAATACATTTGAAAACTTCATTTTCAGCCATTGAAGTGGGCACTCCTATGACTATAATGCGTGGTTTGCGTTTTTGAGGATCATCTACGGTAAGGCCTGACGAAGCGAGTTGTACTTTTTGCCTTAGCTTATCGAGGTCATCTTTGGTCTCAGTGCTGTTTATCAGGCCTCCTTTTCCTATTTTGCGCACGCCTCGAACTTTTAATTTCATTTCTCCGGGACTTATAATTTTCTGGACCATGTTTTTGGTTTCATCACTGGTTATCGAGTTATCACAGGGATAAATCGCCACGGAGCTAAGATTATTGGGGCGCACAAAGTTGTTGGACCCCTTCTTCACCATATCGGCAAAAGATGCAGTAGCCGCACCCTGTTTCGAACAGGACTCCTGAATTGTTCGGTTCATCTCGGTAAGGCAGTCAGACAGGTCTCGAGCTTCGGCCATTGTTTTTAGAGAGGCATGGGTCTGTATGGCTTTTTGCTTAAGCGACTGGTATTGAACAGCCATTTGCGCAGCTCCATGGCCAATTTTGCGGCAGAGACTACTAATTTTTAACTTCTGCTCAGAGTTTAGTTTTCCTTCAGAAGTAATAGCACATACCTCATTGAGGCACTGCTCAATAGAACCCATCCAGGACTGGATCTCCGGAGTGGATACTACTTCAATACCCTCATCTTGGTCTTTTCTTGTTTGTCGCGGCGGTGTCGGTGCTGGGGCTGGTACTGGGATCGGAGTTGGTGTCGGTGGAGGGCTGCGACGTATCATCGCGCTCCGATTAAAGGGGCTGCCTTCCATAAACCAGGAAAAATTCAAAAATAATCCAATCAGTTCATTGTATTAACTTGTCACTTAAAATGTTTTCTGTATAACACTCTAATACACCAAAACTAGGTCACTATTTATGCGAACGTTAATTTATTTAATTATTAAAATGCACTGACGTGCACGTCTGTATGCTTTGAATGCTTACGTGAAAAAATCGAATGTAATCGGAATGGAAGTGACGCGGAGGTGAGGAGTGCTCTCCCAGCCCGCAGCGAGAAGTGACGCGGAGGTGAGGAGTGCTCTCCCAGCCCGCAGCGGGAAGTGACGCGGAGGTGAGGAGTGCTCTCCCAGCCCGCAGCGAGAAGTGACGCGGAGGTGAGGAGTGCTCTCCCAGCCCGCAGCGGGAAGTGACGCGGAGGTGAGGAGTGCTCTCCCAGCCCGCAGCGGGAAGTGACGCGGAGGTGAGGAGTGCTCTCCCAGCCCGCAGCGGGAAGTGACGCGGAGGTGAGGAGTGCTCTCCCAGCCCGCAGCGAGAAGTGACGCGGAGGTGAGGAGTGCTCTCCCAGCCCGCAGCGGGAAGTGACGCGGAGGTGAGGAGTGCTCTCCCAGCCCGCAGCGAGAAGTGACGCGGAGGTGAGGAGTTCTCTCCCAGCCCGCAGCGGGAAGTGACGCGGAGGTGAGGAGTGCTCTCCCAGCCCGCAGCGGGAAGTGACGCGGAGGTGAGGAGTGCTCTCCCAGCCCGCAGCGGGAAGTGACGCGGAGGTGAGGAGTGCTCTCCCAGCCCGCAGCGGGCGTACCCGTACCCCCTACATGTGTGCCGCGGCGCCGCCCTGGAGCGGCATACATTGCGCGCCGTGTCCCACGCGCGGCCCGGCCGCACTCGCGGGGAAACACATACCTCACTCCCCCCGCTACACCAGATGGGCTTCAGTCGAAGGCTACGTTGAAGAGCGCTTAAGTGTCTGTGTAGCCCCTGGTGCAAGTGGACGATCCCTCGCACACTAGCACCAGGGGCTACGGAAACACTTCTACTGACTAAACCCATCCCGTGTTCCCACACGAATGAGTTTAATCAGTAGAAGTCTGACAGACCCCTCCGTCCGCCCCGGGCGAAGGACAGCCATAAGGAAATTGTCACCCAAAATCGTGTATCAGCTCTCCGGCGCAAGACTGAAGTTTACTCCTTAAGAACGATTATAAAATAAAACGAAAGATATATAAATTAGTAAACATAACATGGTGGTAAGATTTTTGTTAGAAAACATGATGGTGCAGACTATAAATATATCAAGGATACCGAGTCGTTGGACAAATTACAATAAACAATATTAAGATGTTAAAGATAAAGTATAAGATTCATAAAGATTTAAATTCGATCGTGAGAGGCGTGATAGTTCCATTAATATTTTGAATAATAAAACCGACGATGGTGGAGTCCTAATCGCTGTATCTACAAAACTTGAATCACAGAGATTGGTCGAACTCGAAAGCTCTTGCGATGATCTCTGAGTCAAGTTGTCACTTAAAAGGGAGAAGAAGGAAATTACCCTATAATTTATCTTTGTACTGTATACCTACTTGCCATCGCCGATACAGCCCAGAGTACTGGAGCATTTTATTGATAACACTAACAATGTCTTGGAGAATGCCAGTAAATGCACGATCATGGGCGACTTTAACATGAAAACTATTACCTGGCTTAGGGTGGAAAGTGATGTGATAAGAGCTCGTCAAAATACTTGTACAGGCTTAGAACAGACTCTTTGGGACTTCATCTTACTTACCAACTTAAGACAATGTCATTATTTATATAATCAAAATAACAGAATTCTCGATTTAGTATTGACCAACTTAGACACAGCTGTGGTAAGTGTACCAGTAGATGTACTTTCTAAAATAGATATGCATCATCCACCTGTGTGAGCTCTCGTTTCATGTTAAAAGGCCACAGAATATTAATAATATAACTAAATTGAATTATTTTAAGGCAGATTACGTGGCAATTAATGCAGAACTGGAGAAGGTCAATCGGTCGTCAGAGCTAGATGTTAGTATGATAATAGATCAGATGATGGATTATTTTTATAATGTATTGTATGAGTTAATTAAGCAACACGTTCCACAAGTTCCAGTAAAAGATAATAAATATCCGTACTGGTTCTCTAGACAGCTCATTAAAGACTGAACGAAAAAAACCGCCTACGACTTAGAGTTAGAAAGTATAATAATCCTTTAGACATTATTACATTGGATTCCTTAAGGAAAAGATGTGACCGTTTATCAACATCTTGTTATAATGCTCACTTAGCTGATATAGAGGCTAAAATAACTTCAAACCCAAAATATTTCTGAAGTTACACTATGTTCCGGAATGCCGAAAAAAATCCTGCAATTCCCTGAGCACTTTTTGGGAAATATTTTTGCATACATGGGGTTCAGGGGGCCATAAGAGGTCAAATTTTGACTTTTGAAAGGTCAGGGGGTGTGGTTACCTACTTAGGGTCACGGTTGACCCTCCTCGCTGAAACTCGGAGCATAGAACCCTATTAGTATACAGAAGACAAATTCCAAGTTTTAACTCTCTAGGTTGACGTTGACATGAGATATCAAGGGTATACATAGCAATTTTGGCTATAATTGACATCTTCCTAGGGTCAAAAACCACAATTGGGGGTGAAATGTGGTGAATTTCTGATTCGAAATAGAATTATAGGACAGTGGAATACAAGATAGGGTAGGTCTGACCTCTGCGAAATGGTGGGAACTGCGTTAATTCTGTTCTCTAAAATTCCCGAAAAAATTAATAAAAAATAAATAATCCTATCTTATTTAATTTATTGTATGTAATTTGCTTGATTTATTATGTAATCCAATTTTAATGCAATTTTATTGTTATGAAACCAATTTAGCTTTTAATTGCATAACTTTTTTTTTTCGTGGTTTCTGCCTACTCCCATGGGAAAAAGGCGTGATTGTATGTATGTTTTTTTTTCCTATTTGTATTAATAATAATAATAGACACAATCTTGTAGCCAGGATTATCCACCAGCAACTTGCTCTGAAATACAACCTTGTGGAATCAGAAGTGCCGTACTACAGGTATGTGCCCGTGCGTTTCGGTTATCTGTTTGGGGAAACCGAAAGTTTTGTCTCTGCAATTATGGACGAAGTTATGTTGACCGGAGATTTATTGTGAAAGATGGCACGGTGGACATCTGTCGGGCATGCCACCGTCTGGGGGAATCAATTAGACACATTATCTCCGGGTGTTCTCGTCTAGCTAACGAAGAGTACTTGCATAGACACAATCTTGTAGCCAGGATTATCCACCAGCAACTTGCTCTGAAATACAGCCTTGTGGAATCAGAAGTGCCGTACTACAGGTATGTGCCCGACCCAGTTCTTGAAAATGGCCATATCACACTGTACTGGGATCGATCCATCATCACTGACAGAACTGTTGTTGCCAATAAGCCTGACTTCGTGGTGGTGGATCGACTAGAACGGCGCACAATGATTGTTGACATAACGGTCCCGCATGACGAGAACCTCGTGAAAGCCGAGAAAGATAAATAAATCAAGTATCTTGACTTGGCTCGCGAGGTTGTCGACATGTGGGATGTGGACTCAGCGATCATTGTGCCGATAGTCATAACAGCCAATGGTTTGATAGCCAAGAGCCTCGACCAACACCTGAAGAGGCTCTCGTTGGGCAGTTGGATCAAGGGCTTGATTCAGAAAGTGGTACTTCTGGACACGGCTCGAATTGTCAGGAGGTTCCTCTCTCTGGAGCCCTGACCGTCGGTAGCTTGGACCCTTTTCCTGATACCGGTGGGCTACTATTTTTTATATTTTTAAATGTTTTTATAATTTTTGTTATTTTAATATTTAAAAATATAATTTATATGTTTGTATAATGGAATAAAGGAAAATAATAATAATTATTATTTCAGAATTTCTTCCATAAGTGTTAGTAACAGAGAAAAGTTATGAACTAATGTTAGTAACATTTTTTCTAAGCTGTGTGAGGCTCACCGATCCTGGGGAAGGTCTACTTGACTGCGTGCAGTTGTATCCACCGCCCCAAGATCGGAGAGTCCCACCTATCAGCCAACGCTCTAAGAATACTATTGGGGTTGTCGCGAACACGGTGAAGCAGAGATGCGTATCTCTTGCGCATGATGGCCGAAAAACCATCGACTTCCGCGTCGGCAAACATGCCGGACGCGCTACAAAAACGCGGCAGCCCCAACAACACCCGGAACGTGTTGTTATAATGTGTGCGCAGGCCATTGTATGCCCTCTGCGTAAAGTTGACCCACAGGGAGCACGTGTAAAAGGATTGGCAGTAGGCTTTGAATAGCGTCACCTTAGCCTGAGTGTGTATTACTTTTGTGTCACTTGTTTTAATTCATTAATTGGGTGCAATTAATTGATTGCAATCGCAATTGATGATTGTGTGTAATTAATTAATTCTGCGTATAATGTAGTAGTACATGTGGTGCTTTTCTGTAACTAGTGAGGCCCTTAGAGTTAAGATTGCCATGTACAAATTATAAACTAACAGCGGCCAAATAAATAAATAAATAAACATAACGCAACTTAACGGAGAAAGTTTGGTATTACTGTCCATATATTTTCATACCCCGGGCTTTTTTTTTTTGGATGGGAAATCATCAAATGACTTCTCCCGCTCTGGGCGGAGCGGGAGGGCGTGTCAGACTTTTACTGACTAAAATCCATCCGTGTTCCTTCAGTTGCCCATATGCTAGGGCCACGGTAACTCTTTCGGACGAATCTCGCGACCCAGGCACGCCCCTTCAGTATTTCTGAGACATCTCTTTGAGGCGCGCGTGGAACACTACGCGCTGGCGACCCGAGCCTGGTCCTTACCGGGCGGCGAGCTACCCATTGCTCGCCGCCAGCTAGCTCGCACCTTGCGTGGCCGGGAGTCCGCTATAGACTCCCGACGCCCGGGGCGTCTCCTCCTGCGGCAGCTAGGGACGTGAGGGCGCAGAGACTGCCACTTCCTCACGCGCCTCGTCTCCTCCTTCGCGAGCATTACTGCTTCGCAGAAGGAGGTGATGGCTTCTCATGCCCTCTCGCTCCGCTAATATATGAAAATCGATTCTTATTGAGCAACTCCATAAAATGAAATTGTCACTAATCCAAAAACTGACCTTGAGAAGAGTAGTTTAACCTAGCGAACCAAGTCTACGAGCGACACAAAGCAAAACAAAAAAAAAAACGAAATTGTCACCCATTCAAAATCTGACCTTGGGAAGTGTAGCTTAACCTAGTGAAACAGCTCTACGAGCGACACAAAGTAAAAAGAAACAAAATTGTCACCCATCTAAAGGCTGACCTTGGAAGGTGTAGCTAAACATAGTGAACCAACGCTAAGAGCAATACAAGGCAAAGAAAAAAAAATGTTTTTTTATATTGACATAGCTTGCAAAGTAAGCAAACTAAAGTAGCAATGGGCTGGCCATGTGTGTCGAAGGACTGATGGTTGGTGGCGCAGACGCGTTCTGAAGCGAAGACCGCGTATCGGCAAGCATAGCGTGGGATGCCTCCCAGATGCTCGATGGGCCAACAACCTAAAGAAAGCTGCTGGGACAGACTGAATGCGGAGGACGGAGGATAGGCTGTTATGGCACAGTTATTGTGTCAGTTTGGGACAGACCTATATCATGCTGTGAACTGCAATATGCTGAATTGATTGAATGAACCATCTGTTGGGTTGTATTTTGTGCCGTAGCTCTCAAACGTGAATGCTCTGTCCCGCAGGCCCGCCGGCCGTATCCCCCAGCCTGTCGGCGCGGCGCCACAGCTACCCGCTGGTGTGCCGCCCCGACCCCGCGCACCTGCACGCGGTACTGCCTGCGCTACATCCGCTGTGTGCTCACATTGAGCCTGTTACTGGGTGAGTCACTATACAATGTACAGTGTCGGCGCGGCGCCACAGCTACCCGCTGGTGTGCCGCCCCGACCCCGCGCACCTGCACGCGGTACTGCCTGCGCTACATCCGCTGTGTGCTCACATTGAGCCTGTTACTGGGTGAGTCACTATACAATGTACAGTGTCGGCGCGGCGCCACAGCTACCCGCTGGTGTGCCGCCCCGACCCCGCGCACCTGCACGCGGTACTGCCTGCGCTACATCCGCTGTGTGCTCACATTGAGCCTGTTACTGGGTGAGTCACTATACAATGTACAGTGTCGGCGCGGCGCCACAGCTACCCGCTGGTGTGCCGCCCCGACCCCGCGCACCTGCACGCGGTACTGCCTGCGCTACATCCGCTGTGTGCTCACATTGAGCCTGTTACTGGGTGAGTCACTATACAATGTACAGTGTCGGCGCGGCGCCACAGCTATATTCAAATGTGTTCTATATTCAAATCTGTCGGTTCCCCAGCGGCGGCGAGTGCTCCCTGCGCGCCTTCATCACGGACTACGTGCGCTGCGGCGAGAGCGAGCGCCTGGCCGCGCAGGCGCGAGCCACCATTGATGACGTCATGCGCGCGCCTGCCGCCTGGCGTGAGAAGGGCCCTCCTCCGCCCACTAATATCAAGAGTGGGTATGTATAGCGCTACGTCACTCTACACAATGTTCATCACAGACTACCCACTACACATTATAAAACATATTAGAGCTTTTGTTTGTGTACGTAATGAAACATTCAAATAACTCATATGGAATCTTTTTACTGTGGTCTTTGCTAGATAGGTTCATTTATTAAAATATAGTTTCATTCAAAAATCGCATCTTTTCCGTTACAGGGCGACCAAAGCGAGCTTGTATCTTGCATATTTCTATTAAAAATATGCACAGCGTCACCTAATTTAAACCCCAAACATTCAACTTGCAATAAAATGAGACCATCCACATTTTTTTAAATTCATTTATTTTTAT
Source organism: Aporophyla nigra (assembly GCA_947507805.1). NCBI lineage: Eukaryota > Metazoa > Arthropoda > Insecta > Lepidoptera > Noctuidae > Aporophyla > Aporophyla nigra. The sequence goes on from OX382295.1 coordinate 26,225,213, forward strand.
ACATCTTCCATAGCTCTCGTCACCGCACGATCTTCACGTGCTGCGGTAGCGGCTGGCGCGCCGTGTGGGACACAGCGCGCGCCGCACGCCGCTGCGGCACGTGCGGCGGCGCCGAGGCACTGCGCGCTACTGCGGCGGCACTGGCCGCGCTGGCCACGCACTGCCGGGCCGCGCATGCGCGACTGTGTCCTACTACTGCACAAGGTGGGTTCACTCCACGTGTTACAGCGCGCTACTGCGGCGGCACTGGCCGCGCTGGCCACGCACTGCCGGGCCGCGCATGCGCGACTGTGTCCTACTACTGCACAAGGTGGGTTCACTCCACGTGTTACAGCGCGCTACTGCGGCGGCACTGGCCGCGCTGGCCACGCACTGCCGGGCCGCGCATGCGCGACTGTGTCCTACTACTGCACAAGGTGGGTTCACTCCACGTGTTACAGCGCGCTACTGCGGCGGCACTGGCCGCGCTGGCCACGCACTGCCGGGCCGCGCATGCGCGACTGTGTCCTACTACTGCACAAGGTGGGTTCACTCCACGTGTTACAGCGCGCTACTGCGGCGGCACTGGCCGCGCTGGCCACGCACTGCCGGGCCGCGCATGCGCGACTGTGTCCTACTACTGCACAAGGTGGGTTCACTCCACGTGTTACCTACTGAATTCCTTGATTCTAAATTTAAGTTACTTTCACTTAAAAGCAAAAACAAAAAATTTAAATTATAAAAAGAAGTTGATGTTTTGCCAAATCGTAAAAACCGAACGAAGTGCGGCGCTAGTTCTGATATAAACCCTAATGACGCCAGACTGACTAACTCCTTTAAATTTTGTAGGACCGCCACGAGCTCAACGGTGGTTGGCTGATGATGACATTGTGAGATTCTTGCAATCACTACCCAACTGGACTGCTGCTATTCATCAAGATGCGAAACTCAGTGCTGAGGTAAATTAGCTTTTTTATTTAAAATAATATTTAATAATAATAATCATAATTTAATTTGAAACTTTTGCAGCAATAATTCTGGCCTATATACGAATAATTTCCCAACTTTTCGTAAATCGTGAACTCCACAAATGTTCATTATTTTCGGATTCGCACCAAATCTTTTATTTACATACATCTCAAATTAGGTGTCACCACAAACATCACTTCCTTCATAGTCATAACATATTTTACATAATTCATGCATCTTTTGTATAGTCTGGTGCTTTAACAAACAATCAATTGAAAAAGACTTCCCTGCATTAGATTAGCCCGCATGCGGGGATGTCGATTTCAATTCGACCAATCGAATCAACTAACATCCCTTGCAAATAGTGATCCTATAACATCGACTGACTTATAAAAGCATTTTTCAACAACTGTATTCTACGGTCAACAGCACGTAACAAGTAAAATTTGATCTACGCATACAGACTGTATTCGCTACGAAATAAAGGCGCAAATCAAATTGTTACCATGGGCATGCGGCTGACTGTAAAAACAACAATCATCCATACATAATAACATTAATTTTTGACATCCTACAGCCATCTAATTGGACTACTGAACAACATGATGCAAAGAATGTTGCCAACGTAAATATTTGTTTATTACTAAAATGTAGACACTCCTATTGCAGGGAGTTGATTGTAAAATATAAATGTAAAATGCATGATGTAGTTTTGGTAATGCCTTGAAGTAGGTAAAACTGACTTGCACAGGTCCACTTGCACCACAAAATCATTAAATACATTTTAACGCTAAAAATCGTTATTTTTAAACTATACACAAAAGACAAACTATACGGGGTGGCAGCTGGGACATTTTGTTTTGGTTTTTAAATAACCGATAAAAAGAATCAACTCAGGGGTGTTCAGAATCCTGCCAGGGTTGCTGATTAGTTCGAAAGAATTACCGTGGCCCTGGCACAGGCAACTGAAGGAACAACGCACCCGTGTCCGTGATTTTAGTCAGTAAAAATCTGACACACCTCCCCATTCCGAACAGAGCGGTTGAAGTCATTTGATTATTTCCCACCCAAAAAAGGAGGGTGTTCAGAATTCGCCTCGATATCCCTGCCACCTCTTATAATTGAAAATAGTGTTAGAACAAAGGTCTCTAACTATCTATTTAAAATCGTAATCACCATTCTTTCTCTGTCAACTTCAGACGATTGACAGAAACAGTAAAATTTTTCAGACCTTTAATACTTAGTATAATATGTCTTGATTTGCGGTGTAAACGGACTCATGTTACATTTAGCGAGTGCTTTTTTGCATCTTGTCACTTGATCATTGATATGCCTGCCAGTTTGAAGATCAATTTCAGAAACCGCCGTAGTTCCCTCAAAGGTATAAACTTTCTGTTACCAGGACTTAAAACAGGCCTACGAACGAGAAGCAGAGATTCTAGGTTCAAGCCTTGGTGATGGTGCCGTTACTCGCAAGGAAATCATATCGGATATCAACGCGCTCGCCGATCTTGCGGTGCTTTGTGAGACTATGGTAAGTTTTCCTATTATGTATTATTCAAAATGGAGTTAGTTTTTATACACTCAAAACAATTAAAAAAAAAAACAGTAAAAACATAAAATAGATTGTGTTTATATTAATCAGGGTATATAAAAAACTAATTAATTTTAATAAAAAAAAGAAAGTAGGGTTTATTTAGCTGCATAAAATATAGAAAAGTAGAAAAATAAATAACCTAAAGCCTAGTTTTTATTGCTACCATTCGTATTCTTAAGGACCTAATGAAGGTCACTACGCTTTCCTGAAGAATTTTGTTCCATTCCGCAACGACGGCTTCTTGAACATCTTGGATCTTTGGCAGAAACATGTGCTTAAATGTCTTCCACTGGTCACTTCAGAGCGTCCCGAAGTTGCTCAATCGGGCTTAGAACTGGACTTCGCGCCAGTCAGTACACAACAGGGATCCCAAACTCTTGCAGGTAGTCTTGCATAATGAATAAAATGTGACAGCGGTAACGAATGACCGTCATTTCTCTCGTATTCACCATTTTATACCCTCGTAGTGTAGTTCCTGTAATACGTATTTTCGTAACAGGTTTTTGAACCTCGTATTTGGGAGACTTGTGTTGTTTACGAAATAAAATGGTTATTTTTTTAATTGTCATTAAACATACTTTCAAAAGAGACCAATATTAATTGGGTTAAATATTAGGTTGGGGAAAAAGTCTTATTTATTTATTTATTTTTAAAGAAAGCTTACAGACTAATAACAAACATGAATAAGTATCTTAAATAGGTAATAACAATTGCTAATTACAAGCTTCCACATGTATTAAACTAAATTAGTAACGCGTTATTTGCGTTGACCAGTTACAGCGAATTGAATAAGTAAACAAATTACAGTGTGAAACATATTATAGGAATGTCGAGACAATATATTAGGTATGTCAAGTCGTGCAAAATCGGAGTTAAAAGTTATTTGTGATTGCCACCAAAATAATTATTGTTTAAAATTTTTCTAATTTTATGTGTGCTAGTGCAAAATAAATCTATTTCCAGGTGTGACGGTAAGCTATTGAAAGCAATAACACTTCGTATGCAGAAGGCGTTGCGCCGGTACTTAGTCGATGTGAATGGTACATGGAGTAGCGGCCGTTTTCTCAAATTGTTAACATTAGTGCGAAGACGTATTTTGCTGAGAAGTTCGGGGCAGTCGACGGAGCCGTTTGCGATGTTCGCTAAAAAACAGATATCGTTGATATTACGTCTCAATTCCAACGGTAGGAAATGATATCGCTTACAACGGTGTTCATAGTCGATTGATAATTGCCAAGCCTTGAAGTCCAAGTACCGCAAAAATTTCCTTTGAACAGACTCAATACGAGATTTGTAGATCTCATATTGAGGGTTCCATACTTGAGAGACGTACTCAAGGTGGCTCCGCACTAGAGAACAGTATAGTACCTTTAGTGGTTTTAGAGAACGAAAGCTAGAACAAGCTCTAATAATGAAACCCAAAGCTTTGAACGCCTTGTTGACAACTGTTTCTACATGATCATCAAAAAGCAGCTTGCTATCGTGTACCACGCCGAGATCCCTGATACTGGTTTCTTTGCTTATGTAAGTACCATCCAGTGTATACCCTGGACCAACGATAGATTTCTGGCGAGTGAATATTACGTGAAAACATTTGGATACATTTAGTTGCAGTTTGTTGGTTTTGCAATACTGTACAAATCTGTCAAGGTCTGACTGAAGTAACTCAGTATCAGCTAATGTGCGTATGGACTTTAGGACCTTCATATCATCAGCGTATAAAAGGATATGTGAATTTCTGAAGCAGTTTTTTATGTCCAAAATAAATATTGTAAACAATAACGGACCTAAGATTGAGCCTTGGGGCACTCCTGATGGGACAGATTTCCAACCAGACGTGTATCCACGCAAAACCACAGCCTGCGTTCGATTATCTATATATGACGAAAACCACCGGAATAGATCACCATGAATTCCTGCGGAAAATAGCTTCTGAAGAAGCACCCGATGATCTATACGGTCAAAACATTTACTGTAGTCCGTGAATATCGCGTCGACCTGGCATCGTTCTTCCATCCCAGTGGTTATAATTTCATTGGATAGTATCAAGTTGGAGGCAGTTGACCGTTTTCTGAGGAAACCATGTTGTTCGTCGCCGAAGCTGAGTAAACTTCAGTGTGTACTACTCGCTCAAGAACTTTAGAAAAAAGACATAATTTAGATATGGGGCGGTAGTTTTCTATTTTAGATTTTTTCCCCCTTTTTAAAAATGGGTGTAATAAAGGCCGATTTCCACATCTTCGGGACGATACCCTCTCTCAACGACCGCTCAAACAGGACACAGACTGGCACCACCAGGCTCTTTGCACAATTAATTATAAAAATGGGAGGTATCAAATCCGGTCCACCAGATTTAGACGGATCCAGACCTTTAAGTAGCTTGAGTACCATCTCCGGACACACCTTGACTGTACTCAGATTCACTGAGCTAGCGGAATGAATGTCAAAATTAACATCCAGGTTACTAAATTCTGAGTCAGGTTCTTGGAAGGTAGACTGGAAGTAAGAGGAAAAAAGCTCAGTGATACCCTCACCAGTGTCCGCGGACAAGTTCATGTAGTGTAATACGTTAGGTAATGTATTACCACTTCGTTTGCTTTTGACGTACGACCAGAAACATTTAGGGTTTTTGGCGATTGAGGATTCAATTTTTTCCATATAAGCATCAAAACAAACCGCCTCTAATTCCTTAGCTCGGTTTCGCAACAGGGAAAAAGAGCGGTAATCGGATAAGTTGCCGTAATTTTTGTGTTTCTTATGGTAGGTTGTGTTTTTCTTTTAGTATTTTTATTAAAGCACTAGTGTACCAGGGAGGGTGTGTTGATTTTTTTAGAGGTTTAACGGGAATGTACAAGTCCCTGAGCTGGTATAGCTTGGTATAGAAAAAGCTAAGGGCTTCGTCCAGGGATCCAGCAGTCAATAACATATTCCAGTCCATAAGATCAAGTTCATACGTAATTGCATCGTAGTCGCCTCGATGAAATATATATTTAGTACTAGGTTTCTCAATGACTTTATGAACTTCAACGAAATCAGCGTTAATAATCAACGGTTTATGGTGTACATCGACCGGCACCGCCAGGGGGTCACCATAATCATTCACTTTTATTGCGCCATTTGAGAATACGAGATCCAATAATCTACCATTGACGTTACGCTCACCGTTAAACTGGGACAAGTTACACGCATTTATTGTGTCAAACAATTCCAAAACGGACCGAACGGACACATTCTCAGGATATAATCCAATACTATCGCTAGACTGCTGCCATTCCACATCGCCGCCGAAGTTAAAATCCCCTGTTATTATAAATGTATCTAAAGGGTAGGCGGACACTAAGTAGTTAAGTTTTTGGTGGAAGTTATGTAATTGAGTTAAATATGAGTTACCGACATTTTCTTTGCACAAATACAAGCCACAGATATTGATGTTGTAACTTACCGCTGGTCTAGATCGCTTCAGGACGATGGACACCCATATGTCCTCGGCCGAGGTACGCCAGTCACATTATAGTATGTATGAACTTGTAATAAAATCTCTTTGGCTATACTATTTGTATCTGGCTGGTTTTGGTATCATTGAAAGTTTAAATTTTAAAGAACATAATTCCAAATTCAAATTAGGAAAATGTGTGATTTTCATTGTTTTTCGTACCGTCAAGATGAGTGAATATAATGAAGAAATTCGATACATTTTAAAACTTTACTACAAAAAAGGTAAAAATGCAACGCAAGCCGCGAAAAAATTTGCGATGTTTATGGACCTAGTGTAGTGTCTGTGAGAGTAGCACAAATTTGGTTTAAGCGTTTTCAATCCGGAAAGGAGATGTTTCATTTTTATATGGGGCTCCGGCCATAACGTGTACCGTTTAGCGAAGCTGGGTAAATTACTCATGAATAGAATAAAGTATCATTTTTTTCATAATATCAAATGGTTTTTATGTACAAAATAAAAATTTAAAATGTTTGACGTTTGTCCTAAGAGTTAGCAAGTGGTCATTTTGAATTCGTTTAGAAACACACTTCGAGAATGGAGACTAAAGATTTTTGTAACGATGAAATGGTCACACTTAATTATGTTTACTCAAAAATATTTATAAGAGAATAATAGTAATTTATTTTTAACACTACAAGAATACACACATTTTTTAATTATTTTCTACTTAACATTGATTTGATGAGACATGATTTCAGAACGAATGAAGTCTGCGAGCAAACGAGACGCCATGTTGAACAAAACATGGCAATAATTGAAAAACTATTATTTTTTGTACACAACAAATCAGGCGCAAATTAACCAGAGAATATTTTTCCCTAATTTGTGGTATTTTTTCCTGTTTTTTGATAAATGTACATCTGATGGCCGAAAATGAAACATCTCCTTTTGATGTCAAAGATGCACGTCGCTCTGGTCGCCCTATTACGGATAAAATGTATGCCATTTTTTAAAAAGTGGAGCAAGATCGGCATACCAGTAGTTACGACGTAGCTGAAGAACTGGAAATTGACCACAAAACAGTTTTGGCGCATTTGAAAAAAACTGGGTACACAAAAAAGCTCGACATTTGGGTACCTCACGAGCTCACTGAAAGAAACCTAATGAACCGTGTACTCATTTGTGATTCTTTATTACGACGTAATGAAACCGAACCATTTTTGAAGAAGCTGATAACTGGTGATGAAAAGTGGAACACGTATGACAAGAACGTGCGAAAAAGGTCGTGGTCAAAGGCCGGTCAGGCTTCACAGACTGTGGCGAAACCCGGGTTAACTCGCAACAAGGTGATGCTGTGTGTGTGGTAGGATTGGAAGGGCATTATTCATTATGCGCTGTTACCACCAGGCAGGACCATCGATTCTGAACTCTACTGCGAACAACTGATGAGATTAAAGCAAGAAGTTGAGAGAAAGCGGCCGGAATTAATCAACAGAAGGGGTGTGGTTTTTCATCATGATAACGCTAGACCTCACACATCTTTAGCCACCCAACAAAAATTAAGAGAGTTTGGCTGGGAGGTGTTAATGCATCCGCCGTATAGTCCTGACCTTGCACCTTCAGATTTCCACCTGTTTCGGTCTCTTCAGAATTCTTTAGGCAGTGTCAGGTTAACATCACGAGAGGACTGCCAAAACCACTTGTCGCGGTATTTTGACCAGAAGTCCCAAAATTTCTATAGCAATGGGATCATGTCCCTACCTACAAGATGGCAAAAAGTTATCGAACAAAATGGTACCTACATACTTTAGTTAAATGTAAATAAAATTTATTAAAAAATGTTTTGAATTTTCTTAAAAAATGCGAAGAAACTTTTCCCCCAACCTATTATATGCGTTAACGGCTGGAGATTGACGACTGGACGCTTGAAATTCATTTTCGGAATGCTGCAATTTTGTGAAGCTGTGTTTGTTATATACTTGTACATTTTGACGTTCAAAAGTGCCCTTTAATGGCCTACTTGAAATAAATGATTTCGCTTCCCAGGACTGGCTTAGTGCTAACATCAGAAGCCTGCCCTCTATACTGGGTGGTCCGGGCGGACTCACCAAGCTGTCTGACAAGTTCCTCAACGACATCGCCTCCGCCGCCATGATATTTGACGAGATTTCGCACAAGTGCCTGCTGTTTCTACATTTAGAGGTGAGTAGAGAAAGGTTGGCGAACAATAAATATATGTTTATTTGTAATTTATCCCATACCGTCTTATTACACAATCTAACTTTAATCCAAGTCTAAGCCTTCGAGGCAGTTCTTGGATTAAGAACTTTAAGCCGACTTTCGTATGGTTCTTAATACAAAATTGACAACTGCATTAAGTTGTCAGTTTTGTAAAAGGAACTGTATTTCGATTTCCGTTATGTTGTTATTTAAATGGTTTATATTTAAACCTTCAGTATTTTTTTTTAGAAATTAATTGTAAACCAGTTGCAAAGATTTTTTAATAAATATACATTATTACATAGCGAACAGTTCGGTTTTACAAGGTGTTCGACGCCAGTCCAGAGGCCCTGGCCATAGGAAATTAATTAAGTGGAAGCGTGATGGAGGGCCCTGGGCAAACGTGGTGCGAACTGTCCGCCGTGCGCGGAGCTGATTAACAAATATTAAAACATTCACCTGACTGAGGAAACTCTGGTCTCGGTTCCGAGCCGGCTTGGATTTATGTATGTAAATGAGTGTATATTGTATTGTGTAGTGAATCTGTAAGTATTTAAGATTCAGGCCGCTTCAATACGCTAAAGGTTTGGTAGCACGCGGTTTCAATAGGTCACACTATAACCTCAAACTATTTCAATCACATTCCAAAATAAAACCCGTTCAATATCGTCAAAGGGGTGGCTTACACACAAAACAATCGGACCACAACAAATTGTCCGCAAAACTATAGATTCAACAAGATTAATAGTATTAATGGTCTCAAGACAAAAAACGACCAGCCAACATTTTTCAAGATCAAAACTCAAGTATCGAAATCCAACTGACAAGTGACAGTTTTCCCTCTGTTCCACGTAATGATGCGTAGGCGCATAGAGTAAACAAAAAACTGTCGTACGGTCGGCTGTCTGTGGTCACGGGACGGAACACAAGGGGTCGTTCAATTACCGATGTTGGTGTTGAACTTCTAAGACATATTTTCAATGCATGGGAATATAATGGGATGCGGGCATCTTTTGTGATTTATCGAAAGCATTCGATTGCGTTCTTCATGAAACTGTAATCAGAAAACTCCGGCACTATGGGATCCGGAACACCGATCTGAATCTTCTTACTTCATACTTGAGTACTAGGATTCAGTGTCGTTGTAAATGGAAATTCATCTCCCGGATCTATAGTATCAATGGGAGTCACACAGGGCTCAATTCTTGGTCGTTTCTTGTTTCTTATGTTAAAAATATTCATCTAAAAAAATTACAATTGCATTAAGTTTACGCTAACTCACTTTAGGCAGGTGAAAAAAAGGGCAAAGAATTGAATCCTGAAGATTGAATCACTGTATCCTTGGGCTTAACTTTTAATGCTAAGCTTCAGTACTGCCCACATATCATATACAGGGTGTAAGGGAAACGCTTCCGAAGCCAGAACGTAGGTTATATACAACCTAATTGCAAACGGATATCAATAACCTTTCGCCTTAAATTGATTATTTACAAGCCTTCATATTTAATTACCCAGTAATGAAAATCGTACAAAATGTGAAGTCACTGGCGCCCGTCGGTCGGCGCGAGTGCCTTGCGCTCCGTACGGCCACGTCCCGAGATTTATACGGAATTTACAAACACCACTTTCAAAATTCATAATTGAAATTGAGAGAGGTATTTAATATAATAAATAATAATAATTTATTGTCAAGCCAACCTCAAGCCAACCTCACCTGCACGTGGTGCATCCTGCTGACAAACAAACGAGGCAATGGCGCCCCGCCAACACGCACTGGACCAGCGCGGCGGGTTATGGTCCAAAACCCCCCCCCCCCCCCCCCCATGAATAGAAGTATAAGAGACAGGCCCCAAGTGCCCGGCGACTCCAGTGGTTGTGCTGGCGTGGACGGGTGCGGGCCCGACCCTGGGGTCAGGGGAGCTAAGAATCTCCGGGCGAGATCGATTAACCGTCAAACGACCACAGCAAATTATATAAAGGACTCCGATACACTAAATATTCTCACCTACAATGTTCGAACGCTGATGAAAGACGAACGTCTAATTGAGCTTGAGAACGCTCTAAAAGACATTAGCTGGGATATTCTGGGCCTTTCAGAAGTCAGGAGAGAGGGCGAGCGCACAGAAGAAAGAGACGATGTTGTATTCTTTCACTTTGGAGAAACCAGTGGACAATATGGAGTGGGATTCATGGTGGCGAAGAAGTGGAAGGATAATATCATCGAATTCGTGGGCTACTCTGAACGCGTCGCTGTGCTGAAATTTCGACTAACACCTACCAAAACGCTGACTCTCGTACAAGTATATGCACCGACATCAGCACATTCTGACGAAGACGTAGAAGATTTTTACGATCTTGTTAATAGAGCATGCGACGAAAATAGGGGCACTTGGAACATGGTTGTTGGTGACTTTAATGCAAAGGTGGGACGAAGGCAGGAACTGGACAGTGGAGATATGGTCGGTTGTTTTGGATTAGGGGACCGCAATGAGCGAGGTGCTCGTCTCACTCAGTTCGCCTTTGGACAGAGCATGCACATAGCCAATAGTTTCTTCTCGAAGAAACCACAACGACGATGGACTTGGGTGTCACCTGATGGCCTCACGCGCAATGAAATCGACTACGTTTTAGCATCTGATAGTCATATTATAAAAAACATTAGCGTCATTAATAGATTTAAATACAGTTCAGACCATAGACCAATTCGAGCAAAAGTAAAACTAGACTTTAAAATTCACCGAGCTAAACTGTTTACAAAACGAATAACAAAACTTTCCAAAGAAACACTTATTAACAATTCGGAACATTACAACCTAGAATTATCAAATTATTTCAAAGAACTAAAAGTTGATGAGACAAACGCGGAAGAACAATATAATGCAATAGTGACTGGAATTAGCAACACTTATAGAACTATTAAGAATAAACCCAGAAATAGAAATAAGCTGACAGCTCATAGTATTGATTTGATAGAAAAACGAACAAATAAAGTAATAGGAACAAAAGAGTATAGAACAATAGATAAAGAAGTTAAAAGGAGTATTAGAAAAGATTTAAGAAATCTAAATACACATCTAGTTAAATCAGCTTTAGAAAACCATACATCCCTGAGAGTTTTAAAACAAGGCGTCACAAAAGGAAGAAGTTGGATAAACTGTTTAGTAGATCATAACGGCACAAAACATTACAGCAGAGACAAAATCACGGAAATTGCAACCAGAATCTATAGATTATTATATTCCGACCACTGCCCACCATATAACGGTAACAAATACAGTCGTTCAGATTCTATTCCCCCAATAAACGGTCATGAAGTGCACAAAGCACTGACTACAATGCGTTATGATAGAAGTCCTGGGGAAGATGGTATCACTACTGAAGCGCTCAAAATTGGCTCTATCACTTTGTTGCCCCACCTTACGAACCTGTTTAACACCATTCTAGAATCAGGAAAAGTTCCAAAATCAATGTGCCATTCCAATATAATCCTTCTGCATAAAAAAGGCGACAAAAGCGATATTGGCAATTATCGTCCAATCAGTTTAACATCTCACATCTATAAAACTTTTATTAAAGTAATACATAATCGCATAGACGGGAAACTGGATAAACATCAACCACCAGAACAAGCTGGATTTCGCCCTAGCTTCTCGACAACTGACCACCTACACACCTTGAACCAGTTACTTGAAAAATTTTCGGAATTCAATAAACCGCTCTACTTAGCCTTCGTAGATTATACGAAGGCCTTTGATAGCATAAAACACTCAGAAATATTTAAGTCGCTAGAAAACCAAGAACTGGAACAGCAATATATAGACCTTCTCAGAAATATTTACCACAATAGCACTGCAGACATCAAACTCAGTACTGCGGGACCGTTATTTAAAATACAAAAGGGTGTTAAGCAAGGTGACCCGCTTTCCCCAAAATTATTTACAAGCACTCTTGAGGAGATATTTAGAACACTGGCAGCCTAATGGACGACCAAGGGCATTGAAGTAGGCAACAGAAAGTTGACAAATCTCCGTTTTGCCGACGACATAGTCCTTTTTGCCCCCACCGCTCTAGAATTACAAATTATGCTTCAAGACCTAAGCACGGCAAGTCTTAAGGTGGGACTCGCGATGAATCGGTCTAAAACCAAAGCCATGACCAACAGCACTAAGCGTAGGGTCGAGGTAGATGGGCAGAAAATAGAGTATGTTGATGAATACATCTACTTGGGCCAGTTAGTTTCTTTCGGAAACAGGCAAGGAAAGGAAATCGATCGCCGCATCCAAAATTCCTGGAAAAGCTACTGGTCCATGAAGACGCTAATGAAGGGTGATCTACCGATTTCCCTGAAGCGAAAACTCATCGATATGTGTATCCTGCCCGTCCTAACCTACGGTGCTCAGACCTGGTCACTCACCGATTCACAAAAGTTCCGGCTTGGGGTTTGCCAAAGAGCAATGGAGCGCAGCATTTTAGGGGTTAAAAGAACTAACAAAATAAGAAACACCACGTTGCGCTCCAAAACGGGAATCCTAGACGTAGGCAAAAAGGCTGCCAGGCTAAAATGGGACTGGGCGGGTCACATCAGCCGCATGCACAGCGACCGCTGGGCAATAGTCTCCACACAGTGGGTGCCTGACGATGGACGGCGCCGGCGAGGCCGGCCCAAGAAGAGGTGGCGAGACGACCTCGACGCGTACTCCAAGGGTTGGATCGAGGTGGCCCGGGAAAAGGATACTTGGAGGGATTTGGGGGAGGCCTTTGCTCAGCAGTGGGACAGTGTAGGCTAATATAAAAAAAAAAAAAAAAATATTGTACACAGAAATAAAATTTAACAAAAAAAAAATAACGTACCTACCTGTCTAAATCTTTTGCTTTCTTATGAAGTTTGGCTCGAACTGTGCTCCATCCCTTTCATGCGAGAATCAGAAGGATGCCGGAGGTTTGGAAATCTGTCTTGATAAATCCACAAAGCCAGAGCAAAAGCATTGCCACGGGCTTCTAAACACATAAACATGTTACTGTTTTCACGAGCACAATTCTCAATTCTTTATACGTTCCGAGTACGCAACGGAGCGTTTCAAGTGGAAGGTCTAGGCATACAAACACGGGAAGCGACTTTGTTCTAAACTATGTAAAGAAACCCGAGACATTCTCATAGAGAAATTTAAAGAGATTAATGTAATAACTGTACCTTCAGAGTAAATTTTTGAAAATCTTTTACATGCCCATAAAAATATTAAATTGTTTAAAAGTACAATGATATCCATAGTATAAATACTAGGCATAAACACAAAGTTGTACCCTCAACAAGGCTCAAGAAAATAGGTGGCTCATCAAGAAAGTCGATGTCAATGTATATGCTTTTATAATGAACTTCCAAGCCATGTTCAAGATCTAAGTCTCAATAACATGATATTTTTTTTTACCAAAACTCAAGTGTAAGGTTTTAAAGACAATTTTAATATAAAGTTTTCAGAGTTTTATGAAAGTTCGTCCTTAAAATATTGAATAGCTAAGTAAGTTCGATCAATTTGGAAGTCGCGTTTGACCAGGGTATTTTAGCTTAGTTACTGCTACCGATTCAATGCCCTTGGAAGCTACACAAAACGCTTATTGTGACTGCACCTAAGTCATTCTGCATTACCTACGTGTAAACGTGGGTAGCAGTTTTGTTAAGCGTAATGTCATTGAGTTACGCGTAACAAGAAACTGACCCAGGCTGTTCCGTGAAACGGCTAGCGGCGATGTAAAATAGCTGATTCGATAATCCATTTGCAACATATCTGTCGACTAGAATTAATGTATTTTTACCTAAAATTTTTCTTTTTGAGACTAATTGTATCGTGTATTTCAACCATACCGTGTCCCTAGCCGCGTCATGTCATTCTTACTATTATCGTGTAGTATTAGTGTATCTGCTGACTGTTGTCTCTGCATATTGTTCTGTATAATTTATGGACGGTATTTTTACGTGTGTTTCGTCACAGATGCGCATCGAATGCTTCCACTACCTGGGCCAGGAGGAGTGTGGTCCAGACAGTGCGTCGGGCGAAGAGCAGGCGGGCGGCGCTGCGCACCTCGCGCACGCACTGCTCGCCTTCCACGAGCACGCCGCCACTGTGCTGGCGCCGCACCGGCTCGCGGTGAGTATAGAGTGTTGCGCACCTGGCGCACTGCTCGCCTTCCACGAGCACGCCGCCACTGTGCTGGCGCCGCACCGGCTCGCGGTGAGTATAGAGTGTTGCGCACCTGGCGCACTGCTCGCCTTCCACGAGCACGCCGCCACTGTGCTGGCGCCGCACCGGCTCGCGGTGAGTATAGAGTGTTGCGCACCTGGCGCACTGCTCGCCTTCCACGAGCACGCCGCCACTGTGCTGGCGCCGCACCGGCTCGCGGTGAGTATAGAGTGTTGCGCACCTGGCGCACTGCTCGCCTTCCACGAGCACGCCGCCACTGTGCTGGCGCCGCACCGGCTCGCGGTGAGTATAGAGTGTTGCGCACCTGGCGCACTGCTCGCCTTCCACGAGCACGCCGCCACTGTGCTGGCGCCGCACCGGCTCGCGGTGAGTATAGAGTGTTGCGCACCTGGCGCACTGCTCGCCTTCCACGAGCACGCCGCCACTGTGCTGGCGCCGCACCGGCTCGCGGTGAGTATAGAGTGTTGCGCACCTGGCGCACTGCTCGCCTTCCACGAGCACGCCGCCACTGTGCTGGCGCCGCACCGGCTCGCGGTGAGTATAGAGTGTTGCGCACCTGGCGCACTGCTCGCCTTCCACGAGCACGCCGCCACTGTGCTGGCGCCGCACCGGCTCGCGGTGAGTATAGAGTGTTGCGCACCTGGCGCACTGCTCGCCTTCCACGAGCACGCCGCCACTGTGCTGGCGCCGCACCGGCTCGCGGTGAGTATAGAGTGTTGCGCACCTGGCGCACTGCTCGCCTTCCACGAGCACGCCGCCACTGTGCTGGCGCCGCACCGGCTCGCGGTGAGTATAGAGTGTTGCGCACCTGGCGCACTGCTCGCCTTCCACGAGCACGCCGCCACTGTGCTGGCGCCGCACCGGCTCGCGGTGAGTATAGAGTGTTGCGCACCTGGCGCACTGCTCGCCTTCCACGAGCACGCCGCCACTGTGCTGGCGCCGCACCGGCTCGCGGTGAGTATAGAGTGTTGCGCACCTGGCGCACTGCTCGCCTTCCACGAGCACGCCGCCACTGTGCTGGCGCCGCACCGGCTCGCGGTGAGTATAGAGTGTTGCGCACCTGGCGCACTGCTCGCCTTCCACGAGCACGCCGCCACTGTGCTGGCGCCGCACCGGCTCGCGGTGAGTATAGAGTGTTGCGCACCTGGCGCACTGCTCGCCTTCCACGAGCACGCCGCCACTGTGCTGGCGCCGCACCGGCTCGCGGTGAGTATAGAGTGTTGCGCACCTGGCGCACTGCTCGCCTTCCACGAGCACGCCGCCACTGTGCTGGCGCCGCACCGGCTCGCGGTGAGTATAGAGTGTTGCGCACCTGGCGCACTGCTCGCCTTCCACGAGCACGCCGCCACTGTGCTGGCGCCGCACCGGCTCGCGGTGAGTATAGAGTGTTGCGCACCTGGCGCACTGCTCGCCTTCCACGAGCACGCCGCCACTGTGCTGGCGCCGCACCGGCTCGCGGTGAGTATAGAGTGTTGCGCACCTGGCGCACTGCTCGCCTAATACACTTTATTAATAAACAATTTGATCAAGAATTTTGAATTTGATTTTCATTATTTCTTAAGCGAAATTGGGTAATTTTACCCTTTTGTTGGGTTTTGTGCCGTAAAACCTCTTATGGGTATTTTTAACACTGTATTTGATATCATTAGAAAGGTAATGAGGTAGACTTTCAATTAGTGTATGTGTTTTTTAAAATATTAATTCAGATTCATGAAAAAAACTGCCTTAACAAAAAAAAAAAGTCAAGGTGTGCGATTTTATTGCTCTCAAGTGTATTTGCTTATCGCCTTCCGGAATGACTACGTGTCTGAATGCCAACTTACTGCTAATGTCATGTTCTGCCGTAATCTGATCGCGCACCTGCGCTTGTGCTAATTCGTTGAAATCGAGCGCTGTCGGACATACAATAGACTCGACACGGGATATAATATCACGCTACAACCAAGAGGAGCGGAGCAGTAATTAAAAATGTTGCAAAAACGGGTAAAATCGGACGGGTAGGCGATTCAACGCGACGGGAAGGGTCGGGGGAAAAAGAAATTTAACGCGGACGAAGTCGCGGGCAGAAGCTAGTTTTTTGGTCTTGACACACTGAAAGAACAGCATTTAAGGATCCAGGGAGACGCGAAATCCACAGCCGTTGTAAGGTCGCCGATGCTAGCTCGGTGTGTTGCGCCAACTCTGACATGCGTCGTAGTAGATGCGACGGGCGTTGGGATCCTAAGTCCATTTCGCTCACCAATTTTTGGAATTGCCTTTCGGCACTCTCCTCGTAGGCTGTCAACAGCCTGTCTTTTAACGTGCCATATTTGTTCTCAGTAGGGGGCTTAAAAATTAAATCGCTAACCTGTTGTAAAGCCTCTCTGGTCAGACTTCAAATGACCAACGATGCATCCCCTTGCTTCTGTGGCTCCATGGTGGACTCAAATTGTGCGAACCACAACCGAGGCATGTCGGTCCAAAACATTGGAATCCTGTCAGTAACGTTGATGCTGGTCAGTTGAGGAACCGGTGGTGCTGGTGGCTGATTCATCGTGAGGAACCCTTATTATTTCCGCCGATAGGTTCCGAGTCGACGGGGAGTCGTCTTCTGCCCGTTCACATATTTTTAAAACACTGTCTGTAATTTTTTTTTTATATAACCTGTCTAAGATCACATCGAGGTCACCAATGTTGGAACCTTTTATATTGTGGGTAGAGACGGGCGTAAATAAAATAACAGAGTCCAGTATAAAGTCTATTAGTTAATTACAATGACGTTTCTTACATAACTTATCAGTACACATGTTATTGGTACGGTGCGGGGAAAACGACTGGACGTTCTCCTGAATGTCGGTGCGAACTCGCATTTAGCACCGTTAACATTATTGCTACCTGTAGTTCCTACAGTCGTCATTTCATTAGTCACCCCCTATCTATCCATATCATAATTCACACAGTCCATCCATCGTTTCTTTGGTCTCCCTCTACTCTTATAGATATCGTATAGAATCTACATTCGTACTTCTATACTTTCCTTACGACATTTTCGTCATTCCTCCGTATCACGTGACCATACCATGACAACGTTTCAGTCAATCCTTTCTTTTATTGAAATGAGCATATTTGTATGTGCAGTACATAATGTGCGGCGTGGGCGAGATGATGTCTGCGGGCGTGGTGTGGCGCTGGCAGGGCGAGGCGGGCGCGCGCGGCGGCGGCGCGCGCCTGGCCACGCTGCGCCACTGCCTCGCCGCGCTGGCGCTGCCGCACCGCGGCCTGCAGCGGGCTCATGCCTATCTACATCTGCTCACCTGCACGCCCGAGGTACGGCACCTAGTTATAACATGTGGCCACGCTGCGCCACTGCCTCGCCGCGCTGGCGCTGCCGCACCGCGGCCTGCAGCGGGCTCATGCCTATCTACATCTGCTCACCTGCACGCCCGAGGTACGGCACCTAGTTATAACATGTGGCCACGCTGCGCCACTGCCTCGCCGCGCTGGCGCTGCCGCACCGCGGCCTGCAGCGGGCTCATGCCTATCTACATCTGCTCACCTGCACGCCCGAGGTACGGCACCTAGTTATAACATGTGGCCACGCTGCGCCACTGCCTCGCCGCGCTGGCGCTGCCGCACCGCGGCCTGCAGCGGGCTCATGCCTATCTACATCTGCTCACCTGCACGCCCGAGGTACGGCACCTAGTTATAACATGTGGCCACGCTGCGCCACTGCCTCGCCGCGCTGGCGCTGCCGCACCGCGGCCTGCAGCGGGCTCATGCCTATCTACATCTGCTCACCTGCACGCCCGAGGTACGGCACCTAGTTATAACATGTGGCCACGCTGCGCCACTGCCTCGCCGCGCTGGCGCTGCCGCACCGCGGCCTGCAGCGGGCTCATGCCTATCTACATCTGCTCACCTGCACGCCCGAGGTACGGCACCTAGTTATAACATGTGGCCACGCTGCGCCACTGCCTCGCCGCGCTGGCGCTGCCGCACCGCGGCCTGCAGCGGGCTCATGCCTATCTACATCTGCTCACCTGCACGCCCGAGGTACGGCACCTAGTTATAACATGTGGCCACGCTGCGCCACTGCCTCGCCGCGCTGGCGCTGCCGCACCGCGGCCTGCAGCGGGCTCATGCCTATCTACATCTGCTCACCTGCACGCCCGAGGTACGGCACCTAGTTATAACATGTGGCCACGCTGCGCCACTGCCTCGCCGCGCTGGCGCTGCCGCACCGCGGCCTGCAGCGGGCTCATGCCTATCTACATCTACTCACCTGCACGCCCGAGGTACGGCACCTAGTTATAACATGTGGCCACGCTGCGCCACTGCCTCGCCGCGCTGGCGCTGCCGCACCGCGGCCTGCAGCGGGCTCATGCCTATCTACATCTACTCACCTGCACGCCCGAGGTACGGCACCTAGTTATAACATGTGGCCACGCTGCGCCACTGCCTCGCCGCGCTGGCGCTGCCGCACCGCGGCCTGCAGCGGGCTCATGCCTATCTACATCTACTCACCTGCACGCCCGAGGTACGGCACCTAGTTATAACATGTGGCCACGCTGCGCCACTGCCTCGCCGCGCTGGCGCTGCCGCACCGCGGCCTGCAGCGGGCTCATGCCTATCTACATCTACTCACCTGCACGCCCGAGGTACGGCACCTAGTTATAACATGTGGCCACGCTGCGCCACTGCCTCGCCGCGCTGGCGCTGCCGCACCGCGGCCTGCAGCGGGCTCATGCCTATCTACATCTACTCACCTGCACGCCCGAGGTACGGCACCTAGTTATAACATGTGGCCACGCTGCGCCACTGCCTCGCCGCGCTGGCGCTGCCGCACCGCGGCCTGCAGCGGGCTCATGCCTATCTACATCTACTCACCTGCACGCCCGAGGTACGGCACCTAGTTATAACATGTGGCCACGCTGCGCCACTGCCTCGCCGCGCTGGCGCTGCCGCACCGCGGCCTGCAGCGGGCTCATGCCTATCTACATCTACTCACCTGCACGCCCGAGGTACGGCACCTAGTTATAACATGTGGCCACGCTGCGCCACTGCCTCGCCGCGCTGGCGCTGCCGCACCGCGGCCTGCAGCGGGCTCATGCCTATCTACATCTACTCACCTGCACGCCCGAGGTACGGCACCTAGTTATAACATGTGGCCACGCTGCGCCACTGCCTCGCCGCGCTGGCGCTGCCGCACCGCGGCCTGCAGCGGGCTCATGCCTATCTACATCTACTCACCTGCACGCCCGAGGTACGGCACCTAGTTATAACATGTGGCCACGCTGCGCCACTGCCTCGCCGCGCTGGCGCTGCCGCACCGCGGCCTGCAGCGGGCTCATGCCTATCTACATCTACTCACCTGCACGCCCGAGGTACGGCACCTAGTTATAACATGTGGCCACGCTGCGCCACTGCCTCGCCGCGCTGGCGCTGCCGCACCGCGGCCTGCAGCGGGCTCATGCCTATCTACATCTGCTCACCTGCACGCCCGAGGTATGGGACCTAGAAATAGCACATTGTTTTATTTTATTAGGGACAACAAACATTAGTACACATAAAATGATCACAACACTTCTATAAGAGTAGCATATACCTACACTACTAATAACGTTATCCACAGTATATTTTAAAAAAGCTTCCTGTTAAAAAACAAAATCGATGCAAATTAATCTAGTGTGATTTATACTTACATAATCTAATGTAAACTAATAAAAAATAGAGATACAAATTCAAGAAATCTCTGTAGTACCGTCAAATTAAGGGGACCTGGTGGTCTAGAGCACGAAAATTTCACCTATTTTCACGATTTTGCTATTAAAAATTTAAAAAACGTTTGAACTTTTCGTGCTTATTACTACGTTTATTTAGCATACAATTTTTTTTTTTTTTTTTTCATTTGTGGAACAATATTTATTATTATAAAATGCCGCTGAAGATGACCCTCTCGAAAAATCGGACCCGGACCGCGTAGGAGAGCACGAAAATTTCACCTATTTTCACGATTTTGCTATTAAAAATTTAAAAAACGTTTGAACTTTTCGGGCTTATTACTACGTTTATTGAGCATACAATTTTTTTATTTTTTTTCTTTTCATTTGATGAACAATATTTATTATTATAAAATGCCGCTGAAGATGACCCTCTCGAAAAATCGGACCCGGACCGCGTAGGTGATTTCGAGATTTCTACTCATCTGAAACACAAAATTCAAGAAGATTCTTAATCAGAAAGAGTGCAGTTATGGTCGGAACTAGAACAAATCGAAAAAAATAGAAATTGACAAAACGGCGCGCTTTTGAAAAAAAAGTTCGTAAAATCGGGTCTTTTTTCACTCGTTTTTTACTGTAAACAATAGAAAATTATTTAAATAAAATTATGATTCTAGTTCCGACGATAGCCATACATGTTGTGAATAACATATCCAAATTTCAAGTGATTCGGTTGAATAGATTTTTGTTTTCATCCGCGGAGTGCCAAAAAAAGTCGTTTCGAGATAAATGAGTTTAAAGTTTGAGGTACAGATGTTTTCCAAAATTGAGCAAATTTTGAATACTTACAGTTAATCCGCGATTCCGGCACCATATAGGATCCCTTCGGAACGTTCGTATTCTCGATTTGATCACTCCTTTCATTTTTAGGGTTCCGTTGCCAAATGGCAAAAAACGGAACCCTTATAGATTCGTCATGTCTGTCTGTCTGTCTGTCCGTCTGTCTGTCTGTCTGTCCGAGTATGTCACAGCCACTTTATTCCGAAACTATAAGAAATATGCTATTGAAACTTGGTCAGTAGATGTATTCTGTGAACCGCATTAAGATTTTCACATACAAATAGAAAAAAAAAACAAAAATATTTGGGGTTCCCCATACATAGAACTGAAACTAAAAAAAAAAATTTCATCAAACCCATACGTGTGGGGTAGATATCTATGGATAGGTCTTCAAAAATGATATTGAGGTTTCTAATATCATTTTTTTCTAAACTGAATAGTTTGCGCGAGAGACACTTCCAAAGTGGTAAAATGTGTGTTACGGGGGGGGGGGGGGGGCGTAACTTCTAAAATAAGGGAATGATAAAACTAAAAAAAATATATGATGTACATTATCATGTAAACTTCCACCGAAAATTGGTTTGAACGAGATCTAATCAGTACTTTTTTTTAATACGTCATAAAATTTACCTTCGATTCAGTCAACTCAAACATAAAAATTAAAAAAAAAAAACATTTAATTTCATAAACATAAACCTTATGCATAAATCGTGAATACCTGCAGGTTTGTACGGAACCCTCGGTGCGCGAGTCCGAGTCGCACTTGGCCAGTTTTTTCGAGCTGTAGGAGCCTCTTTGGAGTTGTCGGTGCTCCTACGGTTGGCGCTCGATACTCGCCGCCCGTCTCGGTTTCGCACGAGTTGCTCCGATTGTGGTGCCCATGGTCTCCATTATTTTTAATAACGATGCGAATAGTTGAATATGTAAGCGGATATACAGGGTTTCCAGTAAATAGCACGACATACTGCAGGGGGTGATAGCTTGGGTCACTACCTATCAATACAACACAATATATGTTCAGCAAAATCTTACGGATTTTTTTTTCACCACTGTAAGTTAAACTTAAGTGATAAGAAAATAGTTCTGTGCAAATTTAAACAAAAAATAGTATTTCTTGAAAACATTCTTGTCTTTGATAGAAAAAAGACTTATCAATGAGTAAAGTAACTATTCACGAATAATTTGATGTAAAAAAAAGTACTAGAAAAGGATATTTTCATTACGAGATGCTTAAAAATCTGTTTCAAGGTAGAGATTTTTCGGTATTTCGGAAATTTTTGTAAAACTGTAAATCCGTAAGATTTTGCTGAACATATATTGTGTTGTATTGATAGGTAGTGACCCAAGCTATCACCCCCTGCAGTATGTCGTGCTATTTACTGGACACCCTGTATAGGTGGCAATATCGATGATTTTTTTGCCGGCAAACAGATGTTTCGGCGCGATAGGTATACATATTTCGGGGAAGGGAAGAGTATATATAGGTATATAGTATACTATATACAGGTATATATTTTCGAAGAAGGGTCGGGACAACTGCCGCGCTCTGAGCGCTAGACCTATGAGGAGCGCGCGGACCGCTCTATACCTGGTTAATGGGTGGTAGAAGCTATAATATTGGGAATTTTCGCATGAAAATTTCACAGAATGTTCTTAAGTAATACTTTCAACATTAGAACTTTCAAAAAAACATTTTTTGAAATTTCTAGATCACCGAGTCCCCCCTTAAATATGTACTGTTAGCACCATAGGTCGCCCAACGTCTATCTGTTGTATCAAAAAGTTAAATTAAAATGAAGAAATGCACCGAAAATGATATACAGGTTGTTAGGCGACTCACAGAGCCAACATGTTAACGCCAATTCTTTATAACGAGATGCATGACTTATATTAGTTTAGTTGCCAATAAACCTTGTAAAAGACTGACGTATATAATTTTTAATCGATTGGCACAGTGTTAGTAAAAAAACAACCTTATCGCCTACAACACAAATGTACCGGTTTGGCCGAACATGTTGAGAAACAAACACGTTGGGTAAACACGGCTACATATCAAGCTGTACATTTCCAGTTTTAGCTGACCTCACTTTGTATAGATTTACTGTACAATGAGAAGTCACTGTATACTGGAATTGTATACCTTGGTTTGTCGCCGTGTGTACCAAGAACACTCGTGCCATATCAGATACCACCTTACAGTAATGACTTCACCACATCAAATTAGTGATTAGGGGAGAGGAACCGATTATCAGATACTTTTATTCAATAAAATAGTAAATAGTGGCTCAGAACTTGACAATTTTACCATCTATATTTTATGTATTACACGAAATCAGTAACTAGTGAATTTTTTCATAATAATATGTAAATATTTTACTAAATCCATGTCAACCAAATAGGTCATATTGACATAAGTACAGACGCAGACCTATCAAATTCTTCCAATCAACCTTGAACCTTATACTTTAGTGATAAAGTTAAAAATCTATTAAAGAAATTTGACAGATTGTAGTAGCTCGATGTGCTGTGGCGTCTGTACATTCGGCATCATCATTGTTAGTTTGGCGCTTTCTAAGATAATTTACATTTCTAAATCTCGTGAGTCAGAATCATCCTTCCTTTTATTGAAACGTTTCTTTTCCCCTGAGCAAGACGTCCGGGGTTCGATTCCTGGTTCGAGAAAGTGCTATTGAGGTTTTCCATCTGGAATGTCTCAGTAGCAGCCCGGAGTATTTAGCAATAAAAGCACCCTCTAGTACACGGAACTTAAACATATCTGGCGTAACTTGGGTGAACTATAGCATCTATGCCTGACCCTTGCGGGAATACATCATCATTTCAGCCGTAAGACGTCCACTACTGGACTTAGGCCTCTCCCAATTTGGGGGGCTTTGCCATAATCGCCACGCTTGGCAGGCGGGTTGGCGATCGCAGTATGGTGGTAAAATGCATAGAGAACGCTGCTGCCCATTCTCTAGTAAGTCCCTTAGTCGCCTTTTACGACACCCACAGGAAGAAATGGGGTAGTGTTATTCTTTACGTCCGGCACCACACGGTACAACGGTACACGGTACACGGTGCGGGAATACTGGCGTCGTGTTATTCTATGTGAATATCTAACATCTAGATGGGTGTCTGAGTACAAACACGCTATCTACTCAGACACCCATCTAGGCTTAACTTACCAAGTTCTCGATTAAAAATGCATTCTAAAAGTCCCTACGTAATGTCTATTAAATTATATAATAAACTACCCGCAGCAATAAAAAAAGAAGAGAAAATAAACATATTCTTAAAAAACCTTAGACAATTTTTGATAAAGAAAAGTTATTATTCAATAAACGAATACCTAAATGATAAACTTATAAAGTCATAACTTAAGTACTCCACTTTAAAATATATTTAAATCATTAGCATCATTTTTTATATTTTTTTTATTACATCATATTACATATCATATTTTATATCTTGTATTTAATATTATTATTAGTTTATTACATAATTAAAAATGCTTCCTCTCTCCTAACTCACTTATTTTGCTGTGCCCGACAGGGTCCATATGATCTAATCATAAGTTTACCACCTAAGAACACATGTGGAATGCAATAAAAGTATTGAGTATTAACATTCTTTATTTTTTGCCATCCACAGGAAATAATAACATCAGTTCGCGAGAAGGGTGCCCAATTCACCGAGTTAGAATACTTGAACGCGTTCAAAGTGATCGAGACTCGTCGCGGCATTTCGCCGACTGATATGAAGATGCACCTGAAGCATCTATCTGCCGCACTGGGGCATGTTGGAGTCACTGTATAGACCAGAAAAAATATTATTTATATGTCGGAAAAAGAGGCCGATTGGAGCTCAATTCTTCACCTTCGAAAATTTTACTGGGCGTAGATATGTGTTGCAGTGAGAAGACAAACTGAAGATGATTATTGATTTTTAGGTTATATTCCAACTTGCCAAACAAAACGTTGGACAGTTTCTAGACACTTGTTGCCCGCATGATGTCTGATGGTCAAGAGAGCTGCGCTACATCGCCTGTAACCGCTCTTGTCAACCTGCACGAACGTCGGGCTAGACTCTGTCGAAGAGCGCCAACTTCACGCTTGCGTTTCGTTGTCAGTTGACATCCCGTACTCATGACTTTCCCGATATATATCAATATCAGTCTGCGAGAAAGGCGAGTGTTCAATTCACCGAGCTAGAATATATGAATGCGATCAAAGTGATAATTGGCTCACGGGGGCGTGTTGAAGTCACTCTATATACCGGGTGACATTTATTAACGTCTTGCAAAAAAATGGGTGTAATAGGTGAACGGAGTAGAAGCCTTTGGCATAGAAATTTTTATTATTTTTGAAGAACATGTAATGAAATTGATCGTGCAATAAATACTACACATTTAAAGTAACATTTTCATACTAGAACAACAAAAACAGAAATTTGGAAAAAATAAAATAAAAACAATTAAAATCTATCGAAATTCAAATCATACACATCCTACTCAATGCGCGGCATGTATCAATGATTTCGTAGCGCGGTCCTACCCTTTGAAGCCGGCCGATAGGCGGCCTCATTGATTTTTCGCAGGCGCACGAGCCGCACACGCATCCCCGTCCGCCCGCGTCCCGTGCACCGTTAGTCACCTGCGATGAACCTGAAGGCCTTCCTGCCTTCTATTCTAGTTACACAACACATCATACGAAGGTTGGGACGGTAAAAAATGTCATCCGGTATAACCTAGAAAAAAATACTTAGAAAATGACGGCATATAAAATACTTGTAAGATTTAGTTTTATGCTTTGCGTGCCTTAGCAATGTTATTTAAAAAATATTAATTTTTAATTCTGTTGAAAAAGGTTATAATGTATACTCACCAGAATATTATTTAATAGTTAGTAAGATTATCATGTATTATTATATCCTTCATTTAGGTGCATTTTATTTATTATTTTCAATAAAAATATGAAACCGAGACGAGTTCTTTTATTCAACAACTAGGTAACTGGTCGTGGCAGCGTAGTGCGCGAGGCTGGCCAGACGCCAGCACATCGAACTACTACAATCTGTTAAATTTCTTTAATAGATTTTCAACTTTATCGCTCAAGCGTTAGGTTCAAGGTTTATTGGCAGAATTTGACAGTTTCGGGTAACTTGAAGTGCTGGCGTCTGACTTACCTCGCGCACTACGCTGCCACGACCAGTAACAGAATATTGACCCCAAAAGCTCCGACCAAGTTGTTGTGACTAACACTGGCAAGGCCACCGTCAGTAATTTTAATAACAAAAAAATTGTCAAAAATAGCCGCCAAATATCAGAATTAGTCACTGGTTCAGAAGTTTAAGGGTTTATAGGTGGCCGATTTGGAAAGAATTTCCCCAGCTTGGCGACATTTATATCTTAAAAACTACGGTACCTAGCGGAGGTCTGTTTTCTCCCAAATTTTTAGTCGGGCATTCGTTTAGAAGATATAATGGTACCGATTCCCTTGTTCACAAACTAAACTAAATTTAAGTTCAGTGCATCTTTTTCTTTGTATTTCATTAAGAAGAGGACAAAAGATTTTTTTTAGTTTAGTCCTGTCAAATTAATCAGCGCCTGTCACTACTCCATACAAGTTTATGCGTGATTAAAAACTTGCCAACTAAAATTACGTAAATTTACGTCAAGCGCTGATTAATTTGACAGGACTAAAGTAAAATTTATCTTCTGTCCTTTCCTTAATGAAATAAAAAGAAAAAGATGCACTGAACTTAAATTTAGTTTAGTTTGTGAATAAGGGAATCGGCACCATTGAGTTAAATTTTTAAGGTATAATCCAAGAGCTAGATCGAAGAGTTTACAGTTTTAAATTGTCAAGATTAATTTTAATTTTATAAATATGTGTAATATAACTACTAACTAGATTTACATACATACATAAACTCACACCTTTTTTCCCAGGAGGGTAGGCAGAAACTACATATCGCCACCTGCTACGATCCTTATATACTTCTTTTGCTTCGTTTAAGGATATTTCATTGCCCGACCACCTTGAAGGTTTGACCTCTGTACTTATATGTATTAATTTGGTGCCATGTACCAAATCAAAACACAAGCGAACTGATAATTTAACAAGAACACATGTGTAGCTATGCTGTCAACGGTTTTGCCTATTTTATTCGCTCTCTCAGAGCTCTAATATATTTTAATCCTCTAGGATTCAAAAAGAATCATCATCATCATTTCAGCCGAAAGACGTCCACTGTTGGACATAGGCCTCCCCCAAGCACCGCCACTTCGACCGGTTCTGTTAAAAAAGAATATTTAGCTTGAAATAAATTATGCACTTTGCTTGCTGACCTAGCTTTCAATAGTTATCTATATATATAAAATTCAAAGTCCTGAGTGACTGACTGACTGACTGATTGACTGATATATCAACGCACAACCTAAACCGCTGGTCCTAGAGACATGAAATTTGGAGGGTGTATTCTTTGTGAAGAGTCGGTATCCACTAAGGAAGGGTTTTTTGAATTTCCATCCCTAAGAGGGTGAATTGGGGGGTTGAATTTTCACGCGGGCGAAGCCGCTTGCGGAAGCTAGTCTAAATATATAAAATTCAAAGTCCTGAGTGACTGACTGACTGATATATCAACGCACAGCCTAAACCGCTGGTCCTAGAGACGTGGAATTTGGAGGGTGTGGTCTTTGTGAAGAGTAGGTATCCACTAAGAAAGGGTTTTTTGAAATTCCACCCCTAAGAGGGTGAAATGGGGGGTTGATTTTTCTGTGAAACTTTTTATTCTGTGGGTCGATTGACACAAAAATTGGTACCTACACATACTCTTCAATTATAGTTATGAGATACGTGTATCACAGTTTTTCCAAAATCATCCCCTTACAGAGTCAAACAGGGCTTCGAAGATGTGGATAATAAACTAATTCTCCCTACAGCTGATAGTTAAAATCTACCCAGATATTAGTAATATTCACGACTAGCTTCTGCCCGCGACTTTGTCCGCATACAATTTCTCGCTCCCCGACCCTCCCCGTCGCATCGAATCGCCTGCCTGGGCGAGGTCTTCGTATTCGTGACTTTTTCTTTTTGCTCGGCTCCGTAGGGTCCTATCGTGATGTTATAATAGTATATAGCCTTCCTCGATAAATAGGCTATTTAACACTAAACGTAGTTTCTGAGATAAGAACATTCAACCAAACAAACTCTTCAGCGTATAATATTTAGATTTGATTACAATTAAAAACGTTATAGTGTGCCAACCTTAAAAGATAGACATAGACTATCACGGATTTTTTTAGAACTTTTAAGAGAAACAATTTTGTCATACATGATTCTTGTGTTACTTTAACCGTTTACGCAGCGCATGCAACTGTAGCTTTCAAAAGGATAAGTATTCCCCGTTTTCCAACATTTTCATTGATGCTCCGCTACTATTAGTCGTAGCATGATGTTATATAGCTTATAGCCTTCCTCGATGAATACTCGATGGCTACCAAACACTTAAAGAAATTTTCAATTCAAGTAGTTTTAGATATTAGCGCGTTCAACCAAACAAATTCTTCAGCTTTATAATATTAGTATAGATAAACCTGCAGACCTCCTGCCATCATGACATCATAAAACGACTAGTTCACAATCATCAATTAAATTATTTTGAGATCGTTCGAAGGAGTTGAAAATCATTATAAATAAGTGGACTCAGTGATAAACAACGATGACGCCATACTTTCATAATCAGCCGATAATGATTCCATTGCTGGGACACAGGAGTGCCATAGTTTACCCGGTTGAATTTCTTAACACATTGAAGCCTCCGGGTCACCCAACTCACATATTTAAATTGAGAATTGGCGCCCAGTTATGTTGCTGCGTAATTTAAAACCGCCAAAATTATGCAATGACACCAGGTTGTGATTATGTTTGTGGTTGTGTTACCAAAAAATTCGAAGACATGTGACATCTACCAACCCGCACTGGGCCCGCGTGGTGGATTATGGCCCACTCCCTCTCACCGAGAGGAGGCCACATCCCAGCAGTGGGAACATTATAGGCTGATGATGACCAGGTTGTGAGTAAAAACATTGCAACGTTATCGAGGCAACTAAACTGACAGGTTGTTCCCGAGAGGAGTCTGTATTTATTCCGAGGATTCCTCTAACACCATCGAACTACCCTTTCGAGTTCAGAAGCGTGCAGTCTGCTTGCCATGACCATAGAACTATATACTTAAGGGGGAACTGTTTTTCACATGGTAAGTTTTATACGTGGCCTGCTCTAGAGTCAGCTCACGGAGCAGCCTGGTGATTCTAGCACCTGAAGGAAAAACAATAAATAATGCTTACAAAGAAAACTGTGGTAGGTATATTATTTCGTTGTAAACAACATTAATTGTATATATTACATGCATATATTCCGGCCAAGTGGTGCAATGGGACCAGGTTGCGTGAAAACAGCGGGATATGATCTTAGAGGGGACTACTATTCGCACGGCCAGTTTTCCGTGGCATGCTCGAGAGTGAGCTCATCTAGCAACCTGGTTGTATCAACACCTGAGAGCATAACTTAGTAGTATCTAAAGAGTAGTATATATAGAGGTACTTTAAGAATAAACTCAAAAATATATAGTAACCTGTACCCTGCCTGTGAACAACTATGTAACGAATAAAGAGGATTTATATTTTCGCTTTAAAGTTGCCTTCAAATTTGGCATGCAAGTAGGTAATTTGCCGTTCCGTTATATATTCCGTTACTATTGTTACGTTTTAGGATTTATTTATCCTACAACAATCATTTATCAATCCGCGCGCCGCTCCTCGGATAACACAAAGCAAGCAGTGCAATAAGACATTGTTTACGAGTACTTGGATTAACACATAGGGTACTTTTAGTCCCGGTTACTACCGGGAAGGATTTTTCGACATTCACGCGGGCGAAGCCGCGGGCAGAAGCTAGTTTTGTAATATGGTGACTAGGTAAGTGTTCATCGATTGTCAGTAACGGAGTAAGGGTCTAAGCCAGGGATGTAACGGAGGTGGTTTTATCGGAACCGAAGTCGGATCCGGAGGTTTCAAAGTTGGTTTGTCGGAGTCGGAACCGGAACCGAAGTCGGAGTCGGAGTCGGAGGCTGAGGTGGTGGTCCAATACCAAAATCCAATACCTTCTACGAAACTGAAGGGGAGATCTTGTAAAGCAATCATTTCCGAAATCAATCTGTCCATTTCTATCGATTTAGGATTAGAACTACACCATTTTTGATTCTGCATCGAAGTGTCTTTCATGGTGATTTGTTTTTTGGCCACTTGAAACGGTGTTGAAGTCGAAGACTGTACTGTAGTCTTCTTTTCAGTTTCCAATTTATTGAATTCTTCGTATTCATTAGCATGCAAAGACTTTAGATGACCTTTTAAAGAAGTTGTCGTACCTCCTTTTCGTGAATATACCTTCAGACGTATCTTACATCTTGCCGTATCCGCGCAAACTTCCTCAAAGTAGTTCCAAATTAGACTTTTTTTGGGTTTAATTATTCTTTTCAACTAGATACTTATATCTATTTGTCACACAGCTCAGCACAAACTTTCTTGTACGCGCTGCCCGCGGTAAATTCGCCGCCGTCCGGCGCCGCTGTGCTTCAACCTCCGATATAACCTCCGGTTCGAAAGTATCAGAACCGAAGTCGAAGTCGAAGGTGTAATATCAATCGGAAGTTCCGACTTTTCGGAATCGGAACCGAAGCTTCGTAACATCTCTAGTCTAAACACTATGCCGAAGGTACGCGAACGAAGTTCCGCGGCTGATTTTACGTTACGACGTATTCGGCTGATATGACACACCATAAGTGCCAACTTATGCGGCAGAAATTCAGTTGCGGAAGTTTGTGTGTATACAGTGTCTCGAGCGCTGTTCATCGTGTCGTGTTATATAAAAAGCCGGACAGACAGGCGCAAAACAAAGTGATCCTGTTAGGGATTCGTTATTAATTTTGAGATGTGAAACCCGACAAATAGACTATTTTACAGTAATAGCAATAGCAGAGGCTTTACAAGAGGAAAAATACAGGATCTTCGTCGGCAATTGAACCGAACTTCGGTCACGTATAATGTGTGTGTACCGTGTGGTGCCGGACGTAAAGAATAACACCACCCCATTTCTTCCCGTGGGTGTAGTAAAAGGCGACTAAGGGACTTATTAGAGAATGGGCAGCAGCGTTCTCTATGCATTTTACCACCATACTGCGATCGCCAACCCGCCTGCCAAGCGTGGCGATTATGGCAAAGACCCCCAAATTGGGGGAGGCCTAAGTCCAGCAGTGGACGTCTTACGGCTGAAATGATGATGATGATAATGTGTGTGACCGAAGTTTGGCTGTATGCTATGACGCAAAGTAATTTCGGCATAATGTGTCATCAGTAATTCAGTTAGCATTGCAGGTGTAATCATGCCGAACTTCGGTCGCGTACCTTCGGCATAGTGTGTTTAGACACTAAGGATCATATAACTTTCAACATTTCGGTTACAGAATGTAACAAAACAGCTTTTCCTTATAAGGTTACTGTTTAGGTTTAGGTTGTCAGGACATGGGCTGAGAATGGACATGTCGTCTGCAAATAAAACGCATGGTCCGGATTCTGCTATGAATTTTGGGAGATCATTAATGTAGACGAAAAATAGAAGACATCCAACAACACTTCCTTGTAGTATTGATGCGTTTATCGCCTTTCTGTCAGAGCGGAACTTCTGAAGTTCGTTCATTTTGCTATTAAAGTATTCTATTTCTACTAACTGTGCTCTATTTTGTAGGTAAGATTTGAAACATTCATGTGATTTACCGCGGATCTATAGAGTTAGTTTAGTAAAATGTTATATTGTAAAAAAAAACTGAAACCTGATAATAAAATAGACCACATAAACATATTAGCATTTGAATTCATAATTAAATAGTCGTTTAGACCAAAATTGAATACGTTACGTCATTTTGTCCAAAGTGACGTCATAAGTAGATACTTACACGTACTTGACGTAGGTACGTTAAACAAGAAAATTCTGAATAACCCAAGCTCTTAATTGAACCCGGAACTACAAACATAACAGGAAAGAAGATTCAAAAATAATATCTGTACCGATGTAATTGTTGATTGTTGGGGACAAAAAAAAATATAATACAATGTAAAATAACTTTAATTTCGGAAGTCGGTGTCTTTGGATCGGTATTTTAGTTTTTTGCCACTAGCTTCCAAAATTAAAGTTATTTATATTGTATTTTTTAAATTCGGTGGTTTTTTTTAAGTTTAAAAAAAAAATCTACTCACACTAATTCGTATACCTACCACTACTGCCCAAGTAAAAAACAGTGATAGGACTTATTAGAGCAACATCTCGATATGGAAAAAATATGTACGTACCTATATGAATTAAATAGGTATGTACGTAGGTTGCTCCATAAGTCTTGCAATATGAGAGTTCTACCAAGTTTTTACTTGTTTGATTGATTGTCTAAGTAAGTATGAATACTAACAAGTTCAAACGTGAACACAACTTATTGCTATGCTCACTCTGTTTATTGTATGATTTGTGGAAAGTTGTTTAAATTGATTAAAATTGCTTGTCTCAGTCACCATAGCGAGTGATATTCTACCACAACTTCAAACGTGGATTATCGTACGTAGAGGGCCACGACGAAATGTCTGATACTTTCGGCTACGAGTGCCCTTCTGCCTCTACTGTATTCCGTTGGTACAAAGAATTTCAATGTGGAAGTTTCAATGTAGATGATCATGAAAATCAGGCCACCCAGTGACAAGCAGAACTCAAGAAAACCAACGTTTTCTGTTCGCTGTTAAAAAAATAATTACTGGTGACCGACGTATTACATATACCCAGACAAATCCAGGAGAAGGTCAATATTGGTGCATCTATTTTTAATTCAATTATGCATGAGGATTTTAACGTTAGAAAATTATGTTCTGTTTGGATCCCTCATTCCCTCTGTGAAAGCTAGCGTGCAGGGCGTGTCAATTGGTGTAAAAAAAAAATGTTTCCAGCCGTTCAAAGGATATTGATTCATTCGTTTAAATTTTTCCTGTAACCTTCAATCAACTCAGCCTATCGCAGTCCACTGCTGGACATAGGCCTCTCCAATGTTGCGCCACAACATCCTGTCTACTAGGCGGTATCTCCCTTATATTGGGAGTATGCATACTCCGAATATAAGGGAGATACCGCCTAGTACGGGGGACGGTATTTATTTTTACATTTTGTGTCAAAACACGAAATCTATGCTGCCTGAACAAAGGTTTTTTTTTTTTCATTTTGAGAATATGCAAATATCTTTCATATGATACCCCACATGCCATAGTAGTCCCACTTCAAATTATTAAGAGACTGAACATGGGGCATTCAGTCCCTGTTGCAAAAAAATATACATATTTTCATTTCTTTCGTATTTGTCATTCACATATTTCGTGAATTGCATACTGTAGTTACGGGTCGTCAGAAGCCTGACAACCAGTCTTGCCAAGGGAAGGCAGGTATCATTCCCCCAGTTACTGGGTTGTGGTGGTCAGACAGGCAGTCGCTTCAATTAAAATTCTGGTATTTAGCTGCATACGAATAGGTTGGAAGCCAGCCCAAAATTGTTAGGAAAAGGCTTGGTTGATGAGGCTAAGAAACTAGTGATCTCTATATACATGTTGGCAAAATTCCTAAAATCCCTCACGCCCATTTTCAATGACTAACTAAAAGTGCACCGTTGGATTTTCAACGCTTTGTTTAAGCACCAAGAGTTGCAAATTCAATGATGCAATCACTTTCAGGCACGATATTTAGGTGTCGCCTGTAGTCACATCAACCGAAGTATGAAAATGGTATTGTTTTAAAAAGTCCTTAACTTTCTTTCAAAATAGAATCAACAATTATTTGAATTCAATAAAATATATCCTTAATCAGTTCCTCTGAAAATTCTAGAATTCAATTAGCTAAAATACCATACACGATCTACAATTAGCAGTTTTTTTTATGTAGTAAATATGAAATTAGCAGCACTATATTCCCCGGTATGAGGAAAAACATTGCCATGGATCCGTTGACCACGTCATTAACAAAAAAAAGTAAGTACTTACATTTTTTTACATATAACAATCCGTTCCATTACTAAAATAAGTGATGTCACTCGGAAAGCTGCCACGCTTAAGTGGAATTGGGCTGGACACATCTGCCGTATGTCAGACGATCAGTGGGCCAAACTTACGACCCAATGGGTCCCGCCTAATGGCAAGAAACATCGCGGCAGACCCAGACGTAGATGGCGGGATGAGCTAGACTGTTTCAATAAAAATTGATCCTTTGCTGCTCTGGACAGAGAGACGTGGAAAGAGAGAAGAGAGGCCTTCGCCCAGCAGTGGGACATCAACGGCAAATAATAATAAAAAAAAACAACTAAGTGACAACATCGTCACCAATGAGGTTTTATAACGTATGTACCTATGTATTACGAGGGACACTCAGAAAGTTTTGCGAAAATAAAAAGAAGTGTTCTATGGGTAAATATTTTTTTAAATCTTTTCAAAATACTCTCCACTAGCCTCTATGCAAAGTTTCATGCGTCTGAACCAGTTTTCGAAACACTTTTTCCAGTCCGCCGCAGGCACATCGTTTACAGCCTGCTCTAACGCTGACAGCGCATTTTCCGGCGACGATAATTGTATCCCTTTGAGCTGGTTTTTGTAAGGCGGGTGACCCAGAAGTTTGACCGGTGTGCTGTCTAAGAAGTCCCTCGTTTTGAGCGCAGTGTGCGTGGCCGCGTTGTCGTGGTGGAGCAGTAGCCCGCGGAGCCCTGTGTTTGGTCGCTTGTTGCTCACAACAGAGAAAACTTCGGCCAAGCATTTGGTAGTATATCATTCGGCGTTGATGCTTCTTTGGTTCCGTAAAGGGATTGACACCAAGTAGCCAGCCAAATTGAAAAAGTTCGCGATCAAAATCTTCCCCCCGCTTCTAGATCGCTTTACTTTGGTAGGCGTCGATTCGTTTTGAAACACCCAAACTGTCGACTGACGCTTTGTTTCTGGATCGTATTGATAAATCCAGGACTCATCACCTGTAATAATGTCGTAAACATGCCGAGACGAGGCTGCTACAAATTTGTTTATCATATCACGGCACCATTCCACCCGGGCCTGCTTCTAAACATCGGTGAGGTTGTGCGGCACCCAGCGTGAAACTATCCTTCTCACGCGAAGATGCACGTGTAGAATCTCGTGAAGGCTTCCTGATCCTATCTGCAGTATGTGTTGAATCTCCTGATATGTAATTCGCCTATTGTCTTGGATTAAATTTTTCACTGCTAGCACGTTTTCCTCCGTAACAGCCGTCAAAGGGCGACCACTTCTTTCTTTATCCCCCAAACTTAGTCGACCACGTTTGAATTCGTTATACCAACGATACACAGTTGCCTTGGAAGGGCCTTCATCCATGAAATGCAATTTGAAGTCTATCGTATGATTCGTCCGGTTTCAGGTGACACTTGAAATAGTAAAAAAAACCGGCCAAGTGCGAGTCAGACTCGCGCACCTAGGGTTCCGTACAAACCTGTAGGTATAAAGTTTTAAATTTAAAAAAATATTTTTATTACATGATGTAACTAAAAATTTTCAGTTTTCGCAATTTTTCCTTTATCTGTGCTATAAGACGTTGCTTCTTACCAAATTTCAAAATTCTAGATCGACTGGAAGTACCCTATAGGTTTTGATTCCCTTGCGAGTTTCGAAAATTTGCTGAAATTTGCGGCATAAACGGCTATATCTTTTGATTGCGTTAGCTTAGAGGTTTGATTTTTTCACAGCTCCAAGGGACAGTAGACTTGAGTATTTGATATAAATTTCAGCTTGATACCTCTACGCGTTCCTGAGAAAAAGGGTCTTGACAGACGGACGGACGGACGGACGGACAACAAAGTGATCCTATAAGGGTTCCGCTTTTTCCTTTTGAGGTGCGGAACCCTAAAAATCATGGCGCGAAAATGTTCCCGGCGCAAATCCATTTTCCAATGAGACACGATAATTTAATTAGCAAAAAAATGTAGAGGAAAATTTTGAAATTGGAACGTACCTATTTTGACTTATAAATAATCATTATTTTTATAATAGTTTATAACTGGCCCGTCTATCATACAATAAAAAAAAATTCGCAATACTTTCTGAGAGGCCTGGTATTATGAGGCACGCCGTTATTATTGATGTTATATCAAATGTAAAGTGAACAACATACCATCTGGTTTAAGAAAAAAATACCTCTATGTGTACATATAAATTAAATTGATTGCTGTATTATATATTCAGACGTGGTTGAGTCGCGATGACGGTCAGATTATTGCTCGGTGTCGCTTTTGTGGCGAATATTGTGGTTGTTGTGTTATGTTCAGGTAAGGAAAATGTCTTAATTTTTTAGCCCTGGCTTTTTAAAATTGGGTAGTTTTAAAAATTTCGACTCTTATAAAAAAAATTGGAACGAAGTTCGTTATCAAACGTTTATACTCTACACAATTGGCGAATGAGAGCTAGCCCGAAAACATGTTACATTTTGACTGCTACGACACTTTTTTTTTAGTAATAGGTAGTATGTCTTTGGATCTGTTTTTATGGTTTTTTTGCCACCGACTTCCGAAATTACAGTTATTTTTCACTTTGTAGTGTTTTTAAGGAAGTCGGTTGTTTTTTTTTTTTGTAAAAAAGTTTTTATTTTTAAATTTTTAATTGTGGTATCCACCCCGCACTAATTCCAAACAAACAATGCATATTTATGCGACAGCAGAAATCGCGGTTGATTTGCTGTCATTTTTTAAAGAGTTCCGGTGTCTATCTCTGGAACTCATCATCAGATCTATATGAAATTTATATGGGACTATTTTGAAATAAACCCCTTTCAAACAAAAAAATAATTTTGCAAATCCGTCTATATATGTATGACGGAGTTATGGCCGAACATACATAAAAAAAAAACATAAACATCCGAATTGAGAACCTCCTCCTTTTTGAAGTCGGTTAAAAATTACATAATTCTTACACTCCCAAAGGGTTTTAATGTAATATTTAATGGTGCTTGTTCTGTAATTATTAATACACAGCGAAAGGAACTTTAGAGTATTCTATTTTTTTTTCATTTGAAACTTGCTTTTGCCCGCGGCTTCGCCTGCGTGGATAGTCGGAAATTAATGCAAGAGGACGTACTACCGCGATAAGAATGTGTTATTCCAGGTTATATAGGTAATATAGACTCTGTGTGCTATTTTCGATCCAGATCCATTCAGCCATTTTTGCGTGATTGAGAAACAAACACCCAATCATACACATTTTCACATTTATAATATTAGTAGTAGTAGGATTATAATTCATATTACTTAGGATTCATAGTTTATGAGAACATCATGTGTATTGGTGTTTTTAAAATAAGAGTAATAGTATTCAGAGTAAGAAGACTGCGACATAGGCCTTGGTTTAGTTGAATATGTCTTCCTGGTTTTTATTAAGGCCCTCTTGTAGTTGAAGACGTTTCGGCGAACACTGGCCAGTCGTTGCGAGCGCTTGAGCTGCTAGATTTTGTGTATTATTGTTTCGTGGAGACTAAATGATAAGGAAATTATAAAATATTTTCTCAGCATGCCCTAAAAAACAATAAAACCTATCTTTTGGTATAAGTTTTAGGATTGTATTTAAAAGTACTTCAATTTATTCCCATTTCATTTACATAATTTTGCCTGTGTTCCACCAAATATACTGAATGTGCACCAAAATATGTTAATTAGAATATGTCATAACGAGCATCTATTTAACAACTGTTGCAAATTTGTAAAAATATTAATACACCTAATTTTAAAAACAAGCATTTATTTTTTTAGTTTTACTTCAGATAATGCACTGCATTGTGCGGCACACAGTCGTTTCTAGCACTCGCCGGCCGCTGCCGCGGCACCGCTCGCTTCGCTCGCTCGGCTCGTGCGTAGGAGGTCACAGTTTTAACCTAACCTAACCTAGTGTACTATGTGAGCTCGAGTATGTCGCACAAGCGTGCATTCCCACACTCATTTGTCGAGCTCATGTAGTACATTCAGGAATATTTGGTGCACGATCAGTATTTTTCGGGGAAGAATAAAATAGTTATTGTTACAATAGAATATTTCACGGATATCGAGGGATATGCCTTGGGGGCGTGGCACGTGCCGCCTCGATACTATCAATTTGATAGTATTGTCGAACGGCGGCTGTACGCTTCATTCAGTCGCTTTGCAACTGCGTACAGTGCACTATTGATGCGTAAAAAGCCAAAATGCCGAGTTGTGCAGTAATTATTTGTAAAAATAGACCAAATACCATCAACCTGAAGACAAATGGCATGTCCTACCACCGGTAAATAAACAATTAAGTCACTGTTTTATATTTTAAATGGATGGTATTTAATACTTTAACTGTAAATCCCCTTTTTTCAATCAAAATATTCGAAATTATCACCAAAAATACTGAATTGCACACTAAATTTGCTCATCAAATAAATCAATTATACTATACTGTTAGATCTTTAAAGCTTAACTATTTTACTGAATGACTATCTGTTAACTAAAAGTAAATCTAATAATTCTTCGAGTGCAACAAAAAAGAACTTCAATTTATTCCCATTTCATTTAAGTACCTAATTTTGCCTGTGTTCCACCAAATATACTGAATGTGCACCAAAATATGTTAATTAAAATATGTCATAACGAGCATCTATTTAACAACTGTTGCAAATTTGTAAAAATAGTAATACACCTAATTTTAAAAACAAGCATTTTTTTTTTTTAGTTTTACTTCATATAATGCACTGCATTGTGCGGCACGCAGTCGTTTCTAGCACTCGCCGGCCGCTGCCGCGGCACCGCTCGCTTCGCTCGCTCGGCTCGTGCGTAGGAGGTCACAGTTTTAACCTAACCTAACCTAGTGTACTATGTGAGCTCAAGTATGTCGCACAAGCGTGCATTCCCACACTCATTTGTCGAGCTCACGTAGTACATTCAGGAATATTTGGTGCACGATCAGTATTTTTCGAGGAAGAATAAAATAGTTATT
Organism: Aporophyla nigra; assembly: GCA_947507805.1. Lineage (NCBI taxonomy): Eukaryota > Metazoa > Arthropoda > Insecta > Lepidoptera > Noctuidae > Aporophyla > Aporophyla nigra. Next base: position 26,264,247 of record OX382295.1, read on the forward strand.
GTTACAATAGAATATTTGCAGCGCACTACAATAAAAAAGTGTTATATCTTGGTGTTAATTTGGAATTTGTTTGATGTAACATATTTTGTTGGCCGAGTAGTTTAATTATAGTAAAACAATTAAACGGGTTTAAGATCAATATTTTAGAAATGCATACATAGATGTACCTTAAGATTTTTGGTGAGCACAAAAATATTATCCAATAATTTTGGAAATTCCGTTGTAATATTGAATAATTTGTGTGCAAATCAGTATTTTTGTTTTACGGTGAGTAATATTGTTTCAAAATGCGTATATCTGTGGTTTCAGCTAGATTTTTCCTGTAAATTAGATAAAAAAGCTATCAGATTTTGATGAATTTTAAACATTTTTTAGTACAACATGTTTAAGTAATCAAGTAGTTAATTTGTAGTACAGTCATTTATTTGATATGCAGTAGGTTATTAGTGGAGAAATTTTGTTCGCTTAAATTTCTAAATAGAGGTGCAGTTAAAAATTCCCCATTTTAAATCAATTTTTAAATGATTTACTAACTTACGTGCGGAGCGACACGAACTAACCCGAACTAGCCCGAATCTTCCCGAACGAAATGAACGTTTTCGACTTAGAGAGGTGCAATCGTTTGCGTGCGGCTGATTTTATCGATATGCGTATTATTGCAGTTGAATATTTTTTACAGAACTCAATGGATATCCTCGTATTACTTGTATAGTAAAACAGTTAAATTACTTATTAATTTAATGTTGTTTGAACCAAATTAAAACATTATAATTCCAATACAGTTAAGTGTGTGTGTTACTTAAAGTAATATTATGCCTAAAGATTTTCACAAATTAACAGTTTTTAATTTATTGTACAATATGATAAGTAATATGATAAATAAATATTATATTTCATCCAATTATTTATATTTGGTAAAAAAATTACAATAATTTGTTTTCGAAATACAAAAATATTCATTTTTTTTTTTAATTTGCTATTTGGTGGTTTCGTAAGGTAGGCTTGTTGAAAAAATATCGATACATCGATATATCGATATTATTTTTTCAATGTATCGATATTTTTTAGCGATATTTAATATTTCGATATATCGATAAATTAATTGAATTCGCATATTAGATTATTTTTATTTAACAATTTATTATGTTACATAGACATATGAAAACTGTCCCCGAAAATTTTTAGATTATTTTTTTGTGTGTTCTCTTTTACGATTTAGTTATCATGATGCTATTTTAAACAATATTTTTAATAAGTCGTCTCTTTGAGTATTTGACAATACAAAGTCAAAGTCAAAGCATTTATTTCAATTAGGCCCCAAAAAGGCACTTTTGAACGTCAGTTCAACAGTTGACTGTTAGGGGAAGGGGGGGCAAGATGGGGTCCTTAACGTTTGCGGAGTAATAAAACTGACAATATTTGCGTCATGAGATCTGGTTTATTTTAATAATCTTCCTTGGTAATCAGTCTTTCGTATTTAAGTACTTTTAGGAACTTATGTATTATAATAAAGAAATAAAAAATCAATAAGTAAAAAAAGCCGTATCACCCCATCTTGCCCCCTAGGTAGGGCAAGATGGGGTACCCCTTGGGGCAAGATGGGGTATGCTAAAATTAACCCATTATTGCTCACAAAATTCGCACGTAAAGGCTGAATCTTCATCCTCATCCTCTACTCCAGCGCAGCTACAATTAGCCCATTTGCCGCATGCTGCACAAGCAGCCCATCCTTCGTTTGAATCCAAGTAACGACCACTGCAGAACAGACAAGGAGTATTTTCAACATCACTGTCGCTGATCTCTCTTGCCGATGAGGTCTTGGCTACTTTTTTGTTTTTTGTCACTCTCTTCTTTTTAATTGCTGTTTTCAAAGTTTTCTTTAGATCCCTCATCTCTTTCCTTTTCTTTTTATTTTCTTCTTCAAGCTTTTTTCTTTTTATAGTCTCTTCCAGTTCATTTTTAAAGGGTGATGAAGTAATGATAGTAGTTTTTCCACGTTTTCTTGTTGTACGAGAAGTTTTTCGTGTTGCTGGTTGGGGCATTAATTGTTTGGGGCTGATAACAGAAAATACCGATTGTTGTGGAGTACATGGCCGTTTGTCTATTTCTGTATTTACCGGCCAAGAAGAACATCCGGGTGTGGCGTCTGGTATTTGTGGCACGGTAGACGAAGTGACAGTCATGGTTGTTCTTGAGACTGTTTGAACCTCCGTTGCTGAAGCTACTACCATAGTTGAAACTTCTGATATAATATCAGCCATTGGTTTATTCGTCTGTTCTTTTTCAAGCTCACAAAATGATGACTGTGCTTGCAATATTGACGGTGATGTTGCAGTAATGGTTTCTAAATTGATAACTTCAGAAATACTTGGTGCAGATTGACTAAATTGTTCTGATTCTATAGTAGTTGCCACTGCCACACTAGCCGATACCATACCCTAGTCGGGGTTGAATTGGCTGCAGTTAGTGCTTCAGTGGCCGGTATTCTTTCGGCTTGTGGATTATCCTTTATCAACGACGTAGTTGTCACAGTAGCCGATACACTATTCGGAGCTGTAGTGGCTGCAGTCGGTTCTACAGAGACCGGCAATCTTTCAGCTTGCGGAATATCTGTCATAAGCGACGCTGCAAAATCAATTTCACAAAAGACCGTTGGATCATACGGCCAAATACCACATTTTTTTAAGCCGTTTACAGCCGTTGACATTGTAGATGCCTGTATGAAAGCCTTGCCAAAAATCTCAGCCACTTGTCGGATTGTTACAACCATTCCTGGATTGCTACGAAGCCAGGCAATGATTTGTTGGTCGTAGTACGTACTTAATGGTCGCATGTAGGCAACGTCAGCGACTTGAAGACGGTGAGTGGTATGTGGGGGAAAACATAAAATAATAACCCGTGGGCTCGAGCTTCATTTATAAGTTCAATATTCTGCGTGTGAGTACTATGCCCGTAAGAGTAACAAAACAGGTCGCTCGACTGTTGCTCCACTGAATTCTATGAACTTCTTAAGCCATCCAAGGAATAAGTCTGTTGTCATCCAACCAGAATCATTGCAAACGCCCCAAGCTCCAGGTGCAGAATTTAACAAAAGTTGTGGGTCCATTCTCTTCCTAGGATACACCATCATTGGTGGCATGAACTGGCCACTAGCGCTGAAACATATTTCAACTGTTATTGGTGTACCTCTCTCTGCGGATGTTATGGCTCCTACTTGCTTTCGTCCTTTTTTGGCAATTATTTTAGATTTTGTTTTGGGTACAACGGAAATTCCGGTTTCGTCACAATTATAAATACGTTCAGGTGTTAATTTATGCTCATCGTAAACATTTCCCAAAAAATTGAAAAATTGTTCCACTGCTTGTCTAATAAATCCTGCAGCACGTGCAGCTGAGGTACTTTCAGGCTGTCTTAGAGACAATTCTGGGTGTCTTTTTAAAAAACTTTGTGCCCAGTCTTTTCCGGCTTCCTGTTTTTCGTTATTAAATGGGTGGGTTTTACTATTTTTAACCGCTAACTGGAATTTCAGCCGTAAGACGTCCACTGCTGGACTTAGGCCTCCCCCAATTTGGGGGGCTTTGCCATAATCGCCACGCTTGGCAGGCGGGTTGGCGATCGCAGTATGGTGGTAAAATGCATAGAGAACGCTGCTCCCCATTCTCTAGTAAGGCGACTAAGGGGCCTTTTACGACACCCACGGGAAGAAATGGGGTGGTGTTATTCTTTACGTCCGGCACCACACGGTACTTAGCGGTCACGGTACTTAGCGGTTCACGGTAGTTAGCTATATAATATCCTAGAAAGAAGGTCAGTGGGTCAGGAACAAGTTTGACTGGCTAATTAGGATGCTTACTCTAACTACGATTCTTGCGGATTATTTTTCTTCTTCTTCTTATTTCTTCTTCTTCTTTCTTGCTTCTTCTTCTTCTTTAGTATGGTATATAATAACCACATTTGTGTTCCTGAAGTAAGATGAAGGATGATAGTTATGTGGCAAAATAAATTGGGCATTAATAAAATATGATTAAATATTTTGAAACCTTCTCAGCTGGAGTTTGCCCCACCAACGAAAGATATTCGAGCTGCATACAAGCTGAATGCAGAGCTCTAAACTGTACCCAAAAAGATCAGTCAGTGCCTTGCATCAGACTTGACCCAAAATGTTGCCAAAAGGGATGTGTTTGCGAAGAAGGTTATTTGCGAAATGAAGATGGCATCTGTGTACTAGAGGATAAATGTGAACGTAAGTAGAATATGAAACTATTTCAAGCAGAGGCTTACTAACTAAATGAAACTGACAGGCGACAATCAGGTTATTCGACAATTTAAATAAGGTTTTTTGACGTGACAACGTCTTATAATTCGATGGAGCCGGCTGCACGCACGAAAAAACATGACTCATGCGGCGTTACCTCGCTCTGAAGCGTTCCATTTAAGGCTTGAAGTGCAAGCGAGAGCGCACATCAGTATTTTTTTATGACGTTGTCACGTTCAACTATCGTCAGGAAACCGACTTTTTTTTCGTAATTTTAGAGTGCATTTCAATGCACCTGTCGTGGAACTGTGTCTATTTTGTCATTTTGTGACATTTAAGTCGTAATTGTTATAATGTTTAATAAATAGGCCTCTGGTTGACCAACCCGCACTGGGCCCGCGTAGTGGATCAAGGCTCGCTCCTTCTCACCAAGAGGAGGCCTGTTTCCCAGCAGTGGGAACAATATAGGCTGCTGATGTCATCATCAGCAGCCCACACGCAGGCTTCATGGCCTCTGGATGTTTAATAAAATGCACATCTTATAAAACATACGATATAATAAAAGGTTTTAGGTGTCATTAAACGTTTGTCGATGACATCTCAGATAGCCATGCGACACCTTGAGAGCTTAACTTCCATGACTACCTTCTTAGGGATAATCAGGGACAATGTTTTCTCTGAAGTAAGGTTTATTTATGGTACCTGTTTTGCAGCAAGATCCTGCGTTTCTGACAACGAAGAATTCGTCCCATGTATGCAAGGTGTCTGCAGAGCCAAGGAATGCTCACAGAAAGGAGAAGACGTCCAATGTCCAGATATTCCTCAAGAAGAATGTGACAGTGGCTGCATTTGCAAGGAACACTTCTTCAGAGCATCGAATGGTAGCTGTGTACCGCAAGACCAATGTGAACGTAAGTAGGGCATGATAAGAGTAGATTTGAAACTCAAAATGATGAAAAAATACATCATAACGGTTGCTCCGCCATTTTAAATACGGGTTTCTGCTTACAGAAACCCGTATGTAGAATTTTAAGACAGAAAATTCTAAGACATGTGACACTACCAGCTATGAATGGGCCTGCGTGGTGGATTAAAATCCAATCCCTCTCATAGTGAGGAAGCCTGGCCCCCTTGTAGCATTATCCGTTAGCGTTAATGACACATACCGAATAACCAATTGTAATAAGATAATGCCCTATAAGAGGTTCATAATTGTGATAAGTCTTCTTTGTGATCATGAAGTCCGCCAAGTCCAAAAATGAATAGCAAAAAGAACTGGGCCATACCTTGCCCGGTCATCTCAGACGAAAACTGTGAAAAGGGATGTTACTTGCAAGACAAAAATGATGTATGCATACCTGAAAATGAATGCATACGTAATTTTTATGTAATTTCTAACATGTATCTGAATTGTATAAAATGATATGATCGTTTTTACATTCAAATAGTGTATGTAGTTTAACAAAAGGCAGCAAAATTAAGGAGGTTAAAATGGATATTTTAATTAAAAACGTTGACTATTTTACAGGTTTTTTTTTGTGGGTGGGAAATCATCAAATGAGTTCTCCTGCTCTTAGGTGGAGCGGAAGGGCGTGTCAGATGTTTACTGACTAAAACCCACCCGTGTTCCTTCAGTTGCCCATATGCCAGGGCCACGGTATCTCTTTCGAACAAATGTCGCGACCCTGGCAGGATTTTACAGGTTTTATGTTGTGTGTGTAAGTAGCTGGGGACAAACTACATACAGAAAACCACACGCTGAGATACCATGAAACCCCGCTAGATTCTTGTACAACATTGCATAATTAAGAGCAATACAATAAGATCACCATTAGAATTTCAAAACTGCTTTTAGAATGTATGTTCTATTTTTCAGCCAATAAATGCCCGCGTTTCGAGCAATGGGACGATTGCGCGAACGCAGTCTGTACAGCAAATTTTTGCTATCAAAGAGGATTGTCACTACCCTGCCCATCAGTGTCGGAGTGCATACCAGGGTGCTTATGTCAGAATAATTACCTGCGAGACGAATCTGGAGTTTGTGTACCTGAAGAAGACTGCATACGTATGATGTATTTATAATAATTAAACCGTATCTGAAAGATGTATTTACGTAAAATATTGTAAATGTAAGAGCACAAGAAAACTGATGATGAAATTAGAAAAAGATTATTTATTGCAACTGAATGATCCTTACTATTCTACTTGTCATTAGAAAGCTTGTATTCAAATTAAGTTTCACTATTCATCTGCAATACATATTATACTTACATAAACTCACGCATTTTTCCTATGGGGGTAGGCAGAAACCATGGGACGCCAACTGCTACGATCCTTACATACTCATTTTGCCTCGTTACAGTTCATTTATCTTATCAAACACGCACGCCTTTCATCTTTCTCAAGAACATCACCAATAAGGTGATGTCTGTAAGTACATGTCCTCCAAAGGCGTCCCCTACCAACGGTATAGCACAGTCCCACACATGTTTCGCAAGGAACGCATTTCCACTACATTTATTCTGTCTGATGCTTCTTTAGCTACACGCAACATACACTTCCATATGTTAGCATAGGTACCAGGCCAGCACATATGCAATCACTTTACACAACATGAACTGCAAGTTCTTCTGCATATTCATAATATTTACTACTTAACACATATACTGCCAGACATATCCAAATTAATATGTTACCTCCAAGAGTGTGACTAGTACTTACTAGAGAATGGGCAGCAGTGTTCTCTATGCATTTTACCACCATACTGCGATCGCCAACCCGCCTGCCAAGCGTGGCGATGATGGCAAAGCCCCCCACATTGGGAGAGGTCTAAGTCCAGCAGTGGACGTCTTACGGCTGAAATGAAGAGTGTCACGAACATGATTGTATTTGACATGTCACTCATGTTAGCCAACTGTTTAAAGCTCGACAAGTGGCGTGCAAACTGAATGAAAATCGAATGAAATTCTAAATAGAACTTGTATTTTATTTACTTACCAACATAATTCATTTACAGAATATCCCTGTCCACTGAACGAAGTATTATCTAACTGCACTCAAGCTGTTTGTAGAACACAGAATTGTACTGACAGAGGAAAGGTTTTAGATTGTCCAATGGTAGCAGAAGGAGACTGTGAAGAAGGATGTGTCTGTAAAGAAGGATACTTAAGAGTTAAAAACGGATTATATTGCGTTCCTGAGGATGAATGCGATGGTAAGTTAACTGATAATGCTTCCATTATAATATCACAACACCACTCACTCAATAATATTAGTTGACAACACAACCCAACACAGTATATTTTTTTTTTTTATCTTTATTTAAAGGGCTTTGTCGCTGATCGATAACGTCGCCCTGTAACATCAGCTAGCTACTAACAATCAACTTAACCTAACACAGAAACAACTTAACCCAACAATCAACTTAACCTAAACACTTATTTTAAAACAAAAAATGCCAGTTTGTACAGTATCCTAGCTTGTTCCGATACAGGACAAGCCAGGACAGCATTACACTCTCCAACATTGTACATATTTTATTTCTTGGACCAAGTAAATTAAACCGCAATGCCTCATTCCGCACACACTTCATCAAAATATGTTGTACATCTTCGACTACTCCACAATCGTCGCAGTTTGGTGACGTAACCTTTTTCATCAGAAAACCAATTTTTTTTGATGGAATGTGACCGGATCGAAGTCCACAGTATCACGCTAAGCAGAAGTATTTTGGTCACAGTAGTGATGTGCAGCTGCGAGGGTTTATTAGCTTCATACGCGTGTATGTTAGTATTTTTGTATGTTAGTATGTCCCTATGTAACGAAAACTTTGAACATGATTTTGACCTCCTCCAAAACGTCGGATCAACTCGAAATTTGGCATACTTATCAAGGACCGATGACAATCAATAATTTCATAAATTCGTGCCATTATCCTTGCCAGGCTTACCTTACCAGAATAGCAAAAAACTGTCTTAGAAAAATACGCTGACATACGTCTCAAGATTCGAAACACCCTAAAAAATTGAAAATAAATAATAGTTATAAAAACTAAAAAAAAACACGCTTTCATAGAAAACCAAACTAAAAAGTAGAAAATATTGGAAAAAAAAAACCGGCCAAGTGCGAGTCGGACTCGCGCAACAAGGGGTTCCGTAAAAACGTTGTAGTACCTTTAAAATTATTAAAAATATTTTTATTATATGATGTAATTAAAAATTTATGGTTTTCGCAATTTTTCCTTTATCTGTGCTATAAGACGTTGCTTCGTACCAAATTTCAAAATTCTAGATCGACTGGAAGTACCCTTTAGGTTTTGATTCCCTTGCGAGTTTCGAAAATTTGTAAATAAAATAAATAAATATCTTTGGACAACCAACACTACGTTATCGGATCCCAAACTAGGCAGAGCCTGTACTATGGTAACCAGACAACTGATAAAAAAAAAAAAAAAAAAAAAAAAAAAAAAAAAAAAAAAAAAAAAAAAAAAAAAAAAAAAAAAAAAAAATACGCAATAAAAAATAAATAAATGCTAAAAATAATAATAATATGCTATAAATTCGCGGCATAAACGGCTATATCTTTTGATTGCGTTAGCTTAGAAGTTTGATTTTTTCACAGGTCTAAGGGACAGTAGACTTGAGTATTTGATATAAATTTCAGCTTGATACCTCCACGCGTTCCTGAGAAAAAGGGTCTTGACAGACGGACGGACGGACGGACGGACAACAAAGTGATCCTATAAGGGTTCCGCTTTTTCCTTTTGAGGTGCGGAACCCTAAAAATACCTTAAAAAGCACTGTTTTTTTTTAAACTATTATTTATTTTCCGTACTCTTCTGTCCCGATGTTTGTCTGTGATCAAATCTGTCTACGTCACAATAATCCCATAACGTAATGTAATAACTCTAATAAATAAATACGTGTTACATTTTGATGGAACTTTACAGAACATTTACCATATTATGATTTTTATTAGTTTCGCAAATGGTCGAACTGTTTGCCTTCAGCTGCAATGCAAGCTCTACATCTCTTTAAAAATGATCGCGGTATAAAGCGAGCGTATTTTCTCGAGCCGATGTATTCAGCGGTTTCTGCAATTCTTTGGAGCAGCTCGTCTAAATCTTGAATTCGTTTAGAGTACACGTTATCCTTTATCGTACCCCAGTAAAATAAATATATGGGTTTAAAATCGGGTGAATGGGCAGGCCACGAAATTGTACCATCCCGTCCAATGCACCTATCGGGGTATTCTCGATTGAGAAACTCTCGTACTGTGAGAGCATAATGCACTGGGTAGCCCACGGGTAGCCATATTGTTGATACTGCAGTAAATATTCAGAGGCACTTCTTCCAATAATTTGGCTTGAAGTTGATTTCTGGGACATGTTGTATATCATATGCATAGAAATTCAATAATGCAATTTTAGATTCAGGTAATTTTAAATTTATTGTAAATGTATTGATTTTTCAGCCAATAGATGTCAGCTTTTTGAAGTATGGGACAAATGCGCGAACGCAGCGTGTAGAGCAGAAAATTGTACTCAGAAAGGATTGTCAGTGGCCTGTCCATCAGTGACGGAGTGTGTACCAGGTTGCTTGTGTCAACCTAATTACCTGCGAGATGCTGTTGGATATTGTATACCTGAAGAAAACTGCAATAGTAAGAAAAGGCTTTCAAGTTAAAAGCTATTGAAATTTTATTTTGTTTCTAGGTTTTTGCTGAGATGTATATGTATCAAATGTCTTAAGTATTGATAACAATTTTATGCACGTGCTTGGTATGTTTGCATTCAAGTATTTTTCAACTCAATGGTAGTCAAGTAAAGTTCTGATCAGGGGTCCTCTATAAATTTCATGATATTTGAGCGTAATACTCCACCCCGTCCTTGCCACAAATTATCATATTTCAGAGATCCGTGGTGTGTCTGACATCACTAAGCTTATACTCGTCCGGCCCCCGTATCACAAGATGTCACACATTGTTGACTCCTTTCATCCACTTAACGTGTGACGTAATTTATTGACGGCCCTTAACGTGGTCTCAGGAGATTACATTCAACAATCGAGACTTTAAAAAACTTTAAAAAATTGCAGTCTGTCCAACTAACGAAGAATGGTCCACATGTGCCCAAGCTACATGTAGAAACCAAAAATGTTCGGAAAAGGACGAACTAATATTTTGTCCAACGATCGCGGAAGGTTCCTGTATAGAAGCATGCGTATGCAAAGAGAACTACTTGCGAAACAATAGTGGTGACTGCGTAGCTAAAGATCAGTGCCGTAAGTTATGTTTTTTTTTAATCTTTATATTATACATTCAAAGTCATCTGGTCAGACTGGCCTGTTAGTCTAGTGGTTAGTGACCCTGACTGCTAAGACTGAGGTCGTGGGTTCGATTCCCACCCAGGACAAATCTTTGTGTGATGAGCACAATCATTTGTTCTGTGTCTGGGTGTAATTTATCTATAATATGTATGTATTTAGAAATATATAAGTATGTTTATCAGTTGTCTGGTTACCATAGTACAGGCTCTGCCTAGTTTGGGATCAGATAACGTTGTGTTGGTTGTCCTAAGATATTATTATTATTATCTATATATCAAATAGGTACTTAAAAAGCACTTATGAACGTGAACATTAACAAGAAAATAAAATTGAACTAGTCGCCCCATACAAAAGGCAGCACGCGTAGCATGACCACCGTAGAAATGGGTTTTGTCTATTCTTGGCAGAATAGAGATAGAATTGTCATGCTACGCCAGCATAAAACGGTGCAAATCTTTCTACAATCTTTAATTTAGTCTTTAATCTTTCTACAATCTGTAATTTTGTCTATTCTTCCGTCGACAAAACCCATTTCTACGGTGGTCATGCTTCGCGTGCTGCAAGTTAAAGTCAACTGTACTTATCCATATCGTGCCACCATCTGACCAAGCTTGGATAACTTGAAAATTTGTTTTATCGTGATGTTCGTGCGCGAGACACAATAAATACTTTTTCTTTCTTTTCTTCTTATTAGTGCAGTCTGTTTGATTGAGTGTCTATCTTTGTTTCTATCTTGATGTTACTGATTATAATTATGCATTTTTTTAAATTTTTTATTATTATGATTGCCTGAATACATACACAGAAAAATTACGTTGTATTTTGGCGGATCCCAAGTATTTTTTTTTAATCATTAGTTATCTATACAAATAAATAAAACTGAAGTGTCTGTTTGTAATTTCAAATGAAAAGCATTTCATTAAATGCATATGAAAGTATATACAGTACTTACATCAAAAAATCTGTCTGTCTGTTTGTTCCGGCTAATCTCTGAAACGGCTGGACCGATTTTGACGGGATTTTCAATTGCAGATAGTATATGTTATGGTAATATAGTCAACTTTTGTCTCGGTACCACATCCACCTTCACATACACGCGGATGAAGCCTCGGGCACAGCTAGTTGTAAATAAAATCTGTAAAAGATCACTATGCGTACCATGCGTGCCAACAAACATCAATATAGTAGGCATCTAATATTTCACTTAAAAAAGAAAAGAAAGAAAATACGTTTATTTGCGGTAAATATGACGCAAAGAAAAATTAAACACAACAAAAATATATAAAAAAAGCTGGGGAAAATATGCGTCACATCCACGCAAAACGGCCATCGCTCAGCATAATACTGCGAGACAGAGCACCAGCGCTGCACCGGCGCCGACGTGTGACTTTGAACGGTGCAGCAAATCATGAGTAAAAAGAAGTACAAATATAAAAACACAGTATTAAAAAGCAAACAATGAGTAAATAGACACTTTTTAACAGAATTACACTTAGCCCATGTTCCCACGGACGTAATGAAATCGCGGCCGCATTTTTCCGCGCACTAGACGCAACGCAATGCATGTGTAGCGCCGACTATTGTGAATAGCACAATGTTTTTTTGACGCGCTGAGACTCACTCGCGCTGGACCTATTCTGTTGGATTCTCAATGCTCAGGTCAACATCGAGAGTTTAAAATCCAGTGCCCGATAAAATTCCGCCGTAATTTTATTAAGGTGCGTCCAGACCTGGCGAATGCTCCGCTCGCGAGCCGCTTACAAACTGCGCGCGTGTTGCTCGAGTGCGGTTTCAGCGTACGCTTGGTGCGCCGTTCTAGTGCAACTCCGGCAAGGCTCGAGTGGGGTACGCGCGCTGTTCGTGCGCACATAGCTTCTTTCGCATTTGAACTATGAGCCTCATTTGTGAATCTTTTTCCGAAGATGTCGGACCTTAAAGTAATTCCAGACCTAATTATTGAGCCGCTCGCGAGCTGCTTGCAAACTGCGCGTGGCTTGCACGCGAGTGGCACGCAGCCGCTGCAGGGCCAGCGTACGAACATGAAATGCATTAGCGCAGTTCGCAAGCAGCTCGCCAGCGGCGCATTCGCCAGGTCTGGGCGCACCCTTACGTATACATCTTTCGACGTCCACGTCGTGCTCATAATCCGTCAACATATATAACTTGCACTTATCCTAAAAATGCTCGTGATTGAATAATGGAAAAATAACACCTTATAACAAACACACAAAAACTTTAACTGCCCCTTTGGTCTTGGGTCACAAGCGCGACTGCTGGGGTTCTGGGTTCGATTCCCGGGCCGGTCGGTTTCGAATTTCTTAGTAACAGCCCGGAATGTGGAAATTGGCGGTGTGATACCCCCGTGCCTCGGAAACCACGTTAAGCCGTTGGTCCTACGCCTGATCTCTCTCCGGTCGTGTCGGATTGCCGTTCCATTGGACTATGAGAGTGAGGGAAGAGAGATTGCTCCTGTGTCTGCGCACACATTAGAGCACTATAATATCTCCTGCGCCGATGGCTAGTCTCCGTTGAGATTGGCCGCCGTAGCCGAAATACGGGCTGGAGGACTATATACTTATATAACAAACACGTACGGACGGCTGCTGGGCATGATGTTAGTGACCGCTGTGCGTGCTTACCTGTATGTGTATTTTTTTACATGGCATCCCGTAGGTCAAATTTTGATGTTGTCGGCCAATAAACCGAACTTTCTTGTTCCTCAATAAACTAAGGCCTCCAGCTAGGGCGGTTGCGAAGCGACGAGCGCTGGCAATAAAGTTTATTTTTTTTTTGGAAAATTTATTGTTTTTGATGTGAAACATCTATAGGCGAGGGATAAACCTAAATTTTGGCTGGCGAGCGTGGCGACGCACAGTAGGCCGATACTGAAAATTTGTGGACATGGGCAGCAAAGTTCCAATACCGATGCGATTTTTTTTAATGTGGTAATTAACATATTTACATATAATTAATATGTTATTTTTGATTATACCATATATATATATTTCCTTTCGTAAAGTATGCTTTATAAATATTATCTTTACAAAATAATTTCGTTGTTTCACATCTGCCAGTTTGTTAATTTAACTAACACTGTAAGATTTTTTAATTCGAATCAGTAGCGATCGCAGATCGTAGCGTTTTATCCAAACAAACAAACTCTTCAGCTTTATAATATTTAGTAAGTATTAGTAAGTAAAAAAAAGTTGTCCTAAATATAATTTAAAGTACAATAACTCTTTCAGCTCCATTGCACTGCAGTGCCAAACCTAATGAAGCGTTTGTTGCCTGCCCTCCCCTTTGCCCGACGGATGAATGTGACAAGCCCAGACTTGAGGGTCGATGCCCATTTAGAATAGGCATTGGTCTGAAATGCAACCCAAAGTGCCAGTGTAAAGATGGGTACGGAAGAGTAAATGGAACCTGTGTGCCGTTTGAAGAATGCCGTAAGTACATACTTTGAACGTAAGTATATAATAATATGATATCAACTGTAGCGAGATTTTCTGTCTTATTTGAAATTGCGCACCCCTCACCGTACGGTGAGGATATATGTCATGACATGTGTGAGTGTATACGCAATAATTTCTGCAATATTAACGGTGGCTTTAAAAAAAAAATATCAGGCCTTTTATGTCATCTATCACCTCTCGTTTATCTTACAGCTGACCTCTGCCCCGCAAACGAGACATATTCCCCCTGCGTGCAACAAACGCGCTGTCGAGAGAACTGTTCAGACCGCGATCTTCCCATGGAAATGTGTCCGTGGTATGACGAAGCTTCGTGCCAGCGAGGCTGTGTTTGCAAGGACAGCTACTACCGGAATGACAAGGGAGTTTGTGTTTCATACGAAGAGTGTGGAGGTGAGAATCTTGCTACTTGAGTATATAAGCAGTCACATTCGCATAAATTACTGAGCTGACTGCTGTAGTACTTACTACTAGCTTGAGAAAAATAATTTTTCCACACTTGTAACTTACCACAACTAACCTGAGGTGCTTATGGCTAAGTAATGACTAGAGATCGAATATTCAGATGCATATTCACCTAAACTTGAAATGTTGGCTAATATGGAATGCGCGTTTTTACCGTGTTTTGTGTGTTGTTTTAACTAACACATACCACCCTACGCACATATGTATTTGCATCTGGGGATAAACATTAATTTTAAATAAATATGATAATCCAAGAAACCCGGCTTTAATAAAAAATACGAAGCCGCTGCCGTGCTTTCACAGCTAAATAGTAACATTAGGTAAATATGCATCCGAATATCGGATCACTGGTAATGACAGTAGCCCACCTGAGCGTTCGATTAGGTTGAGTTATGCTTGCCGCGGTTAGTCTATGGATGGGTGAGCATCTTTATACACGTACTAGCTTTTGCCCGCGACTTTCATCCGCGTCAAATTTTTGCTCCCCGCTGACCCTTCCCGTCGCATCGAATTGCCTGCCAGTTCTCATTCATTTTTCTTTGCTGCTCCGCTCCTTTTGATTGTAGCGTGATGTTATATAACCTATAGCCTTTCTCAATAAATAGGCTACCCAACAAAAAAATATTTTTTTCAATTCGAACCAGTAGTTCCTGAGACTACCGCGTTCAACCAAACAAACTCTTCAGCTTTATAATATTAGTATAGAAGATAACGAGTCCCCTCCGTGCCTCGGATAACATGTTAAGCCGGCTTAGTACCGGCTTTCATTCTTGAATTTTTGAAGTTGAAGTCGTTGCGGATGCCTGAAAGTCTGATAACAAGTCTTAACAAAGAGTATAGTGTTCCCCAGTAACTGGGTTGTGGATGTCACTGACACATCATCTTCTCTGACATCATGTCAGAGAAGTAGTTGCTCCATGTAAAATACTGCTATTTAGCCGTATCCGGCGGGACTGGGAACCGACCCCAAAAAAGTTATATAAACGCTAAGTACTGACTATCAGTAGCTAAGAGTTTTATTTTGACAGTTCAACAACATTCATTGCGTTATTTACGTTGTTATGCAGATACATATTTCGAACATATGAAGCCATGGAATAGGAACATCCTTCAGAATGTCTGTAATCATTTTGGGATTGGAAGTGTGTTGTACAAGTAAGGTGCTGAGTCAAATACACGCCTGTAATTTAGTTTATTGTCACATTATCAAACTAAAGGAGGAGGGTAAAGATTAGAACATTTTTCGCCTATCATAATAGTAAGAAAAAAAAAATAGCAAGTAATTTATCTCAACTCACTTTAGACATTGGCAGAATAGTCGACATCGGCTTTATATGCCTTAATAAAAAATAGAATAGAATAGCAAGTCATTTAAAAACAATCATCAAACTTGGCAAATTCATTGAAGTTTTGTTATTTTAAGCACTTTTTAGGGTTCCGTTGCCAAATCGCAAAAAACGGAACCCTTATAGATTCGTCACGTCTGTCTGTCTGTCGGTCTGTCTGTCTGTCTGTCCGAGTATGTCACAGCTATAACCGAAACTATAAGAGCTATGCTGTTGAAACTTGGTAAGTAGATGTATTCTGTGAACCGCATTAAGATTTTCACACAAAAATAGAAAAAAAAACAATAATATTTGGGGTTCCCCATACATAGAACTGAAACTCAAAAAAAAAAAATTCATCAAACCCATACGTGTGGGGTTCAAAAATGATATTGAGGTTTCTAATATCATTTTTTTCTAAACTGAATAGTTTGCGCGAGAGACACTTCCAAAGTGGTAAAATGTGTGTCCCCCCCCGTAACTTCTAAAATAAGGGAATGATAAAACTAAAAAAAATATATGATGTACATTACCATGTAAACTTCCACCGAAAATTGGTTTGAACGAGATCTAGTAAGTAGTTTTTTTTAATACGTCATAAATCGTAAACCACAATTTACCTTTCATTCAGTCAACTCAAATATAAAAAAAAAACATTTAATTTCATAAACATAACCGTGAATACCTAATGCTAGTTAAAAAGCGTTTTATATTGTAGTATTTGAGAGACTTAAAGATATATTGGTGCATAAAGCGCTTAATAGTTTATTTTTTAATGAAAGTTTAAAAAGTGCTCAAAATAACAAAACTTCAACGAAATTGCCAAGTTTGATGTTTTTTTTTATTTTTATAAATGACTTGCTATTGTTTTTCTTACTATTTTAGAATAGATGTAAAAGGACTACGACTATGATAGGCGAAAAATGTTCTAATCTTTACCCTCCTCCTTTGAAAATATCTCAAATATATTGCTAATCCATTGCTTCAAATGTTCAAAAAAATTGTCTGCTCCACAAAGTAAACACCGCAATGAATGTTGTTGAACTCTAAATATGAAAGCGATTGCTACTTATAGTATAGTGTATTGGGTTCATCTAACGGGGAAATAGCGAGGAGTGGGCCAAGATTTACAGTTCTTTTTTTTTTCTACAGGCCCAATGTGCCCAAACGCATATGAAGAGTACACGCCAAACTTTAAGGAATGTCCTCCTAACATCTGCAAATCCTTGGAGTCGAGATACACGTGTGATGAGAACCAGAAAGAGGGTCCAGGGTGTATGTGCAAGCCTGGATACTTAAGATTATCCGCTACATCAACCTGTATACCAATTTGCGACTGCCCAGAAATGAAGGATTCACCTGATTGTTAATTACTTGCCATTCCTTCATTAAAACATTACTATTATTTCGTTTTATTTTATTTGTTTTCTGAATAATAATATTGTTCACTAGTTTTAATGAGTAGTATGCAGCTTGTTGACAGCATGTTTTTTCATTTAAAGGGAAAATTCCACATCCTAGAGTTGCGCATAAGATTCATATGTTCTTACGTTTTCATCAATTTGCAGGTCTGTCTCAGACTGTATGCTTAACAAAATATGATTCTTGACCTTATCAACTAAATCATCACCTGCTAATAGCAAAAGACGTCAATAAAAATTAGAATTTACCACTTTAGGATATACCGTGAAGTGGTTTATTAAAAAGAACAAAAGAATTCTCACACAATTACGCAACTTGAAGGTAAGTAAACGGGACTTTATTGTGTTTTTCCTCGCAAAATACCTATTATATGCAATTATATAGTAACAGAGTAACAAGCAGCTAACAAGCTACGATTAATATCTATCAGCAAGAAATTATTTTGATGAAGGTCTTATTCTACAATCGTTTATTTAAGGTTACCAAGCGCCTTAAAAAACTACAGCCCGACGTGACTCTTGCTCCTTGAATGAGAGTAGTCATTCCCCGTAGATTTTGGGTCACTGAATTCACATTCGGCCTCGGAATTGCTCCATCACATCACATTTTTTAGATACCCTAACCTAAAAGTGCAAAATACACGATTTTAGCGTGTTTTCACGGTTATGTAGCATCGCGACAAATTATGCTATCGAAAAAATACACACAATGATTTACTTTGTTGGATGTTTGCTGTAGCTCGTGTTGATTGCTTCTACGCTACGATGCAAAAATAATAGTTTAAAAAAACTAAAAAACACGCTTCCATAGAAAACCAAACTAAAAAGTAGAAAATAATGGAAAAAAAGCGTGGGGTGCCTGCCAAAAAATAACCTAAAAAGCACCCCAAGCTTTTGTTATTTTATTTATTTTCTATTTTTTAGGGTGTTTCGAATTTTGAGAAGTATGACAGCGTAGTTAGTGACGTATGTCAGCGTAGTTTTTGAAGACAGTTTTTTTGCTGTCCTGGTAACCCTGGCAAGGATAGTGGCACAAATTTATGAAATTATAATATTGTCATCGGTCCTCGATAAGTCTACAGAGTTTAAATGAAATCTGGTCGTTTAAAGTGAGTCAAAATCGCGCTATAAGGAGTCAGTTACAAACAAACAAGTGAAGCTAATATAAAGCGTGTAAAAAGATGTGCCTCCTGAGTCCACCGGGTGCGGGCCAGCCCCGACATTATACTACGGTGTAGCGCGAGTAGATTGGCCTACTTGTGTGTGAATCGCTGCTGCAGACTCTGCTTTTGTGTTGAGCTTATAGTACCTAGGGATACCTACCACATTGAATTATGTGGCATTCCAGATTAACTGTGTAGGTTAAGTTTACCCATTTGGTGTTTCGAGACCAAACGGTTTGTCAACTCTTCGCGTGATCAGAGGGCTGGCCTCTTTTCTGGCCCAAGAATCAGCATCGCCATACAACGTGGCATTGCCGCCAGCCCTTGGGGCACTTTTCCCATTGACAGCGATGCGGACGAGTTTTCTACTGTCCTGTGATTCTTTTATCTCTGTTTTTATATAGTTTTACATATTATTAATATTAGGTCTTTACCTATGAAATTGCCGTTCTGCAGTACTGGCCATTTCAAATCAAAATAATTTTTGTTTGTCTAAGAATTCTAATTTCAAATTAATTTTATTTTAAAAACGTGGAATTCTTTTTCCAAAAGTAGTCATTTGTTTATTGATCAGTGTTACATTTTCATCGCATTTCAATCTTTTTCGTCATCATGGATACGTTAAAAATTCGAGTGATTATGGAATATGAGTACCGTCGTGGCAGCAACGCGGCACAAGCGGCACGCAACATCAACGACGTTTACGGAGCTAACACTACAAACCAACGCACCACCTGTTATTGGTTTGCTCGCTTCCGTTCTGAAAATTTCGACCTGAAAAATGAACCTCGCGGTCGTCCGAAGACTTTGGTCGACAATGACGAATTAAAGGCGATTGTGGAAGCTGATGATACACAATCTACGGCTGAATTAGCAGCAGCTTTCGACGTTAGCGTCAAAACAATATTGGTCCATTTGCGTCAAATTGGCAAGGTAAAAAAGCTTGACAAATGGGTGCCCCACGAACTCAATGATCGCCAGCGCGAAGTACGCGTCGAGACGTGCCTTGCACTGCTCAACAGACACACAAATGAAGGAATTTTGAACCGCATTGTTACCTGCGATGAAAAATGGATTCTGTTTGATAACCGCAAGCGCTAGGCTCAGCAAGTTGGTTGGATCCTGGTTCAGCACCTAAACAATGCCCTAAACGAAAACTTACCCCTAGAAAAGTGATGGTCACTGTTTGGTGGTCTAGCACCGGTGTGATTCATCACAGCTTCTTACCAAACGGGGTGAGCATTACTGCAGATGTGTACTGTGAAGAACTGAACTCAATGATGGAGAAGCTGGCACATCTCCAACCAGCATTGGTCAATCGCTCGTCTCCGCTGCTCCTGCACGACAACGCGCGACCTCATACTGCACAGCAGACGGTCTCCAAGTTGCAAGAACTGGGGTTGGAAGCTCTCCGTCATCCGCCCTACTCACCAGACCTTGCGCCTACAGACTACTACTTTTTCCAGAATTTGGATAACTTCTTGGCGGGAAAAAAATTCAATACCCGAGAGGCAGTACAAAATGCCTTTGAAGAATTTGTTGCCTCCCGTCCAGCAGATTTTTTTAAGAAGGGCATCAATAAACTGCCACTGCGTTGGCAAAGATGCATTGATTGCATGGGTGATTATTTCGATTAATACGAATAAAAAATACATGAAAAAAATTCGTTTAATTTTTTTCATACAAAACGGCATTTTCATAGGTAAAGACCTATTATTATTTTATGACTGTTAGCCTAAAAAACATGTAAATATTATACATAGGTATAAGAAATATTGTTACTAAGACATTTAATTTTAGTATTTGTTTCTTTAACCATAAATTAAATACTAAGAGACGAAAACCGAAAAATTTCATTTGAAATGGTTGGGGTTTATTCGTAAAGCTGAACGAAATTAGGCGGCTTAGCGGCGCGGTTTAATAGAAGGGCAAATAAAAACAAGAAGTTTGTGAACAATTTATTTCCTTTTTTTTTATTATAATTTGCTCAGAATGTAGGTATTTACAATAAGGTGACTATATGATTTAAGGAATCCTTGTACATTCTACCACTTTGGCATGCAAATATTGATGCAGTTCAAACATCAAAGTAAGTGTCAAACATTGATATATTTACAACTAAAATTTTATCATCTAGGAAAGCGGATACGGAGTAGTAAGATTTATCTAAAAGAAGTAAAGTTAGTCTTTTTTTGAAAGTTGTTACTGGTTCCTTTTTTATGGAATCAGGAATGTGGTTAAAGATAACAGGTGCCATACCAAAAACACTTTTCCTCAACAAAGCAGTCCTATATCTACCTGTGCGTAACAGGTTTTGGTATTGAGATCGCAAAGTTACATCTCGATGTCTGCTTTCCGATAAACTTAAAAATAGATGTTGATTATGGAAATGTCAACAAATTATTAGTTTTAAATATTGGAACACAGCTGTCAGTTACTTTTAAACCAAAAATTGCTCGCAGGCAGCGTTTTTGGGCCTTCAAAATACTCTCTCTTTCGTTACAATTGCCCCAATATATGTATAATACCAAACCGGCAAACAGAACCATGGGATGGTGGATTTGGCGTGGGAGATCGTTGATATAAATTAAAAATAACAAAGGCCCGAGGACGCTTCCCTGTGGTACGCCGAATTTTATTTCTCTACTGGAAGACACGAAAGACGAAATCTGTTCTTTTTATACTCACGACTAAACTACTATACGCATTTTATGTCTTATTATAGTGCACAGTGCTTCATAATAATGTAATTAGATAAATAATCTATTATGAAGCGTTTGTAAGTTCGTTTGTAGGAAATACTCTCAGTCGGATCGAAAAAATATTTTTGCATTTGATAGTATAGCCCAAATCTTGAAGAAGGTGGTTGAGGTGATGGTGGTTGTGGTCAGGTCTTGATTAGGAACCAATAAAAATAAAAGTTGCAAAGAACGCTAAGTGTAAACGAAGTAATATCGCGGATGATGACGCAACACGGAGGGTCGGGAATAATTTCACGCGGACGAAGTCGCGAACGAAGTGCTAGTCTAGACAAATATATAAAATTGGAGTGTTTGTTTGTAATATTAAGATAACCACTTTTTACTAAGTGTATATACGGTACATATACCAAAACAACATTTTTTACAATTTTTCTCTGTCAGTCAGTTTGTTCCGGCTAATCTCTGAAATGGCTGGACCAATTTTGATGGGACTTTCACTGGCAGATAGCTGATGTAACAAGGAGTAATTTAGATATATAACTTATATAACCTATTTTTATTTTAGAAAAACAAAATAGGATCTCACGAAAAAAAAAACGAATGAAAAACTTTTTTGTTAAATACCACGCGGACAAAGTCGCGGGTTACAAGCTTCTGCCAGCGGCTTACATAGGGTACTTTTTATCTAGGTAGTATGTTCTTGCGGGTTAATTTCCAAACTCCACGCAGGCGAAGCCGCTGGCAGAAGCTTGTAACTTTATAATTCACTAGCTTCTGCCTGCGACTACGTCCGCGTCCAATTTTTCTTCCGTGACCCTTCCCGTCGCATCGAATTGCCTGCTAATTTTCGTCTATTTTTCGTTGCTGCGCCGCTCCTTTTGATTGTAGCGTGATGTTATGTACCATTCTTTTCTCGAAACAGTTGAGGCCATTTTCGGCTCCCTATAACTTCGTTGTGGATAAAACTAGAAGCTTGAATTATTAGTAACCAAGTAGGCATTGTCTAAACACGGTATATTTCAAATTTCATTCAATTTGAACCACTAGTTTAAGAATTATAATAAGTCAAAGTTTCTTAATTTTGTCCCTCACTGATTGACTGACCGAGTTTTTAAGTTTTTATGTTTGTTAGACTACTGGTGTACCTATGTTTAGTTGCTTGATAATTAAGTAAGTATTTTTTCGTACCACTTGCTCAAAAAAGTGACATTCTATGCCACAAAAAGCGAACATAACAATAGTCATTTTAATCAGTTAAAAACAGGGAAAGAAAATTGTACTGAATTTCATTCATCCTCTAGGGGGAGAATGTGATTTAAATTTGGAATACTTACCGAAATTTATACTGAACTACATCTGTGTTTACACCATTGAGTTTATACATATATAAAGCATTATACATCTTTTTGAAAAAGGAATACGCATTTATCTCATATTATTATAGTGTTTATTTTTTCGCAAATGGTACAAAAAGTAGAGTATTTTCCTCGGTGATAAAGCTGTCTTAGTCTTGGGTGAACTTGAATCCCTCGCTACACTCAGGACTCGTCTTAAATCCTTCGCTTCGGTCGTGATTTAAGTTTTTAACACCCTCGCTACGCTCGGGAGTAAACCTCGAGTCCTACGTTACGCTCGCGAGTCGCGATTTAAATCGTCACCCGCGACAGAAGACACTGCTTTATCCCCTTGGTTAATAATCTACTATTATTATTTAAGTTTAATTAAGTAGATAACTATTCTTCTTTTATTCTTATATTTAACTATTTTTTGATTTCTGTTTTAGTATTAAATACCTGTAAATTTATATAATCAAAACTATAAGTAGGTAGGTAGGTAGGTACTAATACTAGGTTGGTTATAATAGTTGATAGCCAACCTTTCGAATTAGGTTTAAGATCTGTAGAGATAGTTATGAGTAGTAAATAAATAAATAAAAATTATATTTAAAAATAATGGATTAAGTAATTTATTAAAACACTACCATCAAAACTAAGAAAAGCTTATAAGACAGAGTGGGCTCTAAGAAAATCCGTTGATAGTATTCAAGAAGTAGAAGGTACCGGAAAGGATAAAAGTAGGATTATCTACAAAAAGTAATGCGATGCCATCAAAACCATAACTTGTAAAAAAAGCCAAGTCTTGCAACTGAATTCTTCTAGCGTAAAAAGTTGTGAGATCCCTGTATACCAAGTCGGACCTTCTGTCATTAGCCAACCTTACAACATCATCTAGTAACCATATCAAAATTTAAAAATATTTTATGGCTTAAATAAATAGACTCACTTGGCTATCGCATGAAAACGCAATGTATCACACAAGTAATACATATTATATTAAATTACATTGTTTAGTGCGATTGCCAAGTCAATCTGTTTACCTTATGTTTTGAGGCTTCCTTATGTTTTGAGGCTTTCAGTTCAGACAGTCAAATTTCTTATAAGCACTTTATTAGTACTTTTCAAGTAACTTTACGTTTAATTCAAAAAGTTTGTATTTTAGCTAAAAAAATGTTTTAAAACTTTTAGTACTTTTACAGCGATTTTTTCTAAATTGCTTGGCTATATATTTTTTTGCCTTTGCCACAGTTATATTAAAGTCAAAGTCATTGTCAAAGTTGAAAGATTAATTCCAAAATGGCGGGAATGGTTTCAATGGTTTTCTTTTGTAAACTTGACTTTACTTGACGCTTGTGTTTTAAGCTGTTGTGAGTTGTGAGATACAAATAAAGACATTGAACGTTGTAATTTACTATTCAATAAATGCAACCATGGCAGACAACGATTTAGCAGATTTAAGAAAACAGTGCATAACCAGTCTTTATTTATGTACGGATAATGTATCGAAATATTTAGATAGTGAGAAAGAAGCTGAATTTGATAAACTGAAGATGTTTGTCCAGCAGTATTGTACATTAGAGGCACAGCAAGACGTTACCATCGAAGCTATGGAGAAAGCAAAGGTAAGATTTGAACTGAGACATCACTTTGAGGTTATTTTTTTATTTTTTCTTGGGTAAACAATCAAACATTTAGTTCTTTGTCTTCCTACTGAAATAGACATTACTTAATCTCCTATTAATTAACCATTGCACATTCAGCTTACAAGGATACCTACTATTTGGTGATTCTTAGATATATAACATTGGATGGATCACCATAAGCTGTATTATCACTAACTTTAAAGGATCCTTCAGTCATATCTATTAAATAATGAACACTATACTCGAACTCAACATAGCAACAATTAGATAGGAGAGGCAATGAATACACTTAAAACCTTCTATGTTTACGTTGCTAAAACCTAAAATGTGGATTTATATTTACAGCGAGAGACTGATACCTCAAATGTTGATACCCTGGAAGAGAGATTCACTTCCCACCTGAGCAAATTAGCGGGCAAACGGCTTAGAGTTCAAAATCATCCGTATATGTTGGAATTCAACAAGAGACTTCAAAAACGAGTGGAAAGAGCTACACGTAAGAACTTTTTATTATTCTTCTATGGCAAGGGTCTTTTCTAGCACAAATGACATATATTTAATAAGCCTTTAGTTTTCTGTGATCTCGGGCCACCAAGAAGTCAACATATTCTCTTCAAAGTTATGGATTTTCAAAATATTCTAGTCTTTCCATCTTGCAACAAAGTGTTATTTGATCCCGGATGCATATAAATTATTTGTGGGGTATTTAAAAACAAAATTGCTTGCCCATACATTTTGATAACCATTTGAAAAAAATCTACACAAGGATGTCTACAATCATAATTATACAGAATACATGGTTTGGGTTCCTTGATGTCCCGGCCATCTGTATAGTGTAACGTTATAATAACCATCTGTATATTTTTACAGGTAACTTGGATGAATCAGACCTGGCCATAACTGAATCACAGGACCAATATGTGAGTATCCGCATTCTGTGTTTTATACCAAGATAAAATTTAATAGTACAAAAATGGCAGATTTTTTTGTATTCTTATGGTGTTAATCTTAGCATTTATTATTTTAATTGTTATATTTTATTTCAGTTGGACCCAATCACAAAGAGACCTGTAACAGATCCGGTGAAGAATACAGTATGTGGCCACATCTATGAGAGGGATGCCATAATGACTTTAATTGAAACCAACCCCAGATCTAAATGTCCAGGTAAATGAAAATAGATTATTTTTCTTTACCATTTTTATTATATACCCCATTTAATTTCTTAATTTATTTAACAGTAACTAGTTGATGTAAACTTCATCAAATATTTGTACATAATTATTATTATGCAAGTCCTGCGGGCCTAGTGATAGGGGAAACTAAGCAAAAGGGATAAAATGCCTTGTTAAGGACATTTTATTCCTTTTCCACTACAAAAATATTTTTGAATTAACAATTGCAAATAAATGTTAATTTATCTAAAAAATTGTAATTTCAATTAACTCCTAACATAATGTTACTTTTATTTTTGAGGCTTTGATGCTATCTGGGCTAATGTACCAGCCTTATAGGATCAAATATCAGCAAAGACCTCCCCTAAGGTGTAATATACCAACATTATAGCTAACGAAAGCCTTCGCAAGAAAGCGTATAGTGTATCTCACGAAACTATATTCTTATTACAGTGGCTGGCTGCGGCAACCGGGGCCCCATATCTAGTGACCAGCTCATATCTGACGAAGAGCTAAGGTTCCGTATAACCATCAGCAAGCACTCCACCATGATACAGGAAAGGTCTATCATGGACCTTGATGACACTATGTAATTGGAGCGTACGTTTCATGGTTCTTTTGGCGCCGAAATTGGAACTAACTGTCTTAGTTTGTTAATTTCTGAGTTAGTATTACGAATGTTTACCAACAATGCCCCTCTGTCAATGTCATTTAGGGGCCAAGAGATCCTGTTTGTCTGTTTCACGTGAAGCCACAGAGTAGATTTAAAATGAAAGGCTTACAATCAATATTATGTTGTGTATGTAATTCCTTTCTATTCCAGTGTGATTTTAAGAAATTCTTTTGTTATTTTAATTTGTTTTTTGCTCTTTGTTATATTTTATCAGCCATTACTGGATGTTTCTTGTTGTATGTACCTATATAAATGACCTTAAATGGCATTGTTCAGAGCTAAAGTTTGGCATAACCCTGTAGTTCTGCAGAAACCTTGTTTTAGACTGTGCTTAACTAATGAGTACATTATAAACACTCAGCTAATAAAGTTGAAATATTGTGAACATGCAGACATCATGATTACCTTTGTAGGTACACACTGATTTAATATTAAAATAAAAAACATCTAAACTTAATTTATGATTCTTGTTTTATTCAGGGGACTGGGGTAAATAAAATATCAAATACATGTAGAATATAATGTATTTTAGCGAAAATCTATTAATATCTATAACAATGCATTTTTTTATTAAATACATTAAACATCAAGATTAGTCCTTGAGATTGGTTTTTTACAGATTTTTTATTATTTCATTACCACCAGATGCAAATTTGCAAGATGACAATTATTTCTGAAGTAAAACTTCTGTAAGTGCACTGTGCGCTCTTTCTGAACGTAACTGAACCGTCACGCTGGGGTCGGTAACGATGAATCGTATACTCGGCTCGAGTTAGTCGGTGACTTTCAATAACGTATACTCAGCTCGGGTCGGTCAGTGACGCTGAATCGCACATACTATTCCAGACATAAGTTTTTCACTTACACGATAGAAGTGAAAAACCTTTGACTCACCACCATGACGTAGTCATTTTTTTTTTTTTTGTTACATTGAAGAAGCCTCCAAGTGCACGATATTGTACGGCTAGTATACTTACAGGGTGTGGGATTCGAGCCAGAACTAGGTCATCTTATTTCTATCTTGATATTAAAGCTCATTTCTTACGCAGGCGGTTTTTTTTAATAATGATCAATGTGTGATCAGAAATGGTCCTGTTAATCTAGCCAACTGAAGACTGTAAAAAAACAACCTAAACCTACTACAGATTAATTCAAAATAAATAAATGCATAAAAATATTTCAAAACAATACTAAGATCCAATCTTGATGACAACGTATTGATAATATTTATTTATAAATATTGGTCCATAAAACTATATCAATAAAAGTGCATTAACAAGATTAATGTTTAACACTAATAAACTATGAAGCTCAATACGCTAATATTTAAAACCGACCAGAAAAAAAAGAAAAAGTTACCTTATGGCTAAAGTTTTACATGACATTGAATTTTAGCAATATTAATTTAGGTCGACAGCAATATTATTCAAAAATAAATTGTAAAAAGAAATCATAAAGTTATCTCTGACCCTTGTGCCTTTTTCAAAACGTGTATTAATTAAGGCGGAAACGCCAGGGAAGCTCGCGAAATTCTATTTTTTGTTTCATTTTTGCAATTTGCAGATTTTTACAGAACGTTCATATAATCCCATTGAATGAATATTACATCTATACTAATATTATAAAGCTGAAGAGTTTGTTTGTTTTGTTGAACGCGCTAATCTCAGAAACTAATGGTCCGAATTGAAAAAATATTTTTGTGTCGGTTAGCCTATTTATCGAGGATGGCTATAGGCTATATAACATCACGCTACGACCAATAGGACCGGAGCAGCAATGAAAAAAGTTGCAAAAACGGGGAAAATCGCACGGGCAGGCAATTCGATACGACGGGAAGGGTCGGGGGAACAAGAAATTTAACGCGGACGAAGTCGCGGGCAGAAGCTTGTGAAATATAAAGGATTTATAAACTTACAGGGTTGTATTGATGGTTTTAATTATTATAATTATGTAAATACATACTTGATAATGTCGCGAACATAAAACCTGACACGAACTTGCACATTGCAAAAAATGTTACCTTTAAATTTCGTCAGCTTCCTTAGACATTCCCCTTTAACGACTTACTGCGGAATTCACAAAAACTGAATTTTAATAAGATTTAGTTGAGACTCCTGCTTCATCACTTTATAGTGTATTGTAACGACGACGTCGCATAAGTGTCGTTTAAGAATACGGTCTTCTAAGTGAGCAGGTTTCCTTTTTCTGGCCGACCTACAATATTTACAAAAATCTATTTCGAGTAAGTATCACACTAAATATGGCGTGTGTAAAATAATTGAAAATAGCACTTTTATTAACTCTAAAATTAATAATCATATAAGTAGGTGGTTTTAATTATATCTACACAACAACCGATTTGTCACAGCAGACGGGCGACGGGTTAGGCCTTAATGGCTGAGCGGTTTAGTTCTACCCCTTATTCATAAAAACTTCGCTCCTTACATAATAAACACTCAATAAAATTCTGCTTGCTTTTGTCACAATGATTTGTCAATAACGGCGTTTTTAGATCATTTATGAATAAGGGGCCATTCTATAACTTGAGTTAATTCTATAACATAAATTGGTTTATACTTTCAATTAACAAGTGTTACCAGATTTAGTGAGAGCTAGCAGAAAATCACTGTGTAACATCAAACTATAGTACTTATAAAAAAAATAATTGCACTGCAACTTCTAAAAGTAAAATCTCCTAAAAATCCTGATCTGGCAATACAAAGATTGATTAAAAAGCTGTACCAGTTGCTAATCGCGGGCATTATGTAACTTAAAAAAAAAATCACTTATGTGATAAAGTTCCAAGGTAACAACTGACCCAACTAAAACACATAATTATAATAATTAATATGTATAATAGAATTGACCTAAAAGACAAAATAAAACGAATACATTAGTGAACACACATATTTAGCGTAGTCTAATCTTTCTAGGGTATCTAATTGTACACTTTCACGAGTTAAGCGTCAATTCAAACTATTCAATAAGTGCACTATCGGATTATCAAAAATCTTACGATTAAAGTGAATAGAATAAGGAACACGCCTCTAGTACTAGATTCATTGGGAATAATAAAATACATAAGATATAAACTTCGTTTTCAACTGTTGTCGAGGAAGGTACACTTTGCAATTGGCCCTGACGTGACGTTGAAGTTTGTTGTTCGCGTTGACGCAGCCTAAGCGGAGCGTACACGATGCTGCGTCAACGCGACGGCAAACAAATCCTGTTTGATTGAAACTGCGTTGACGCGGCGGACGCACCCAAAGGCGTAAGCCGTAAGGTATACGGCACGGATTCTTTACAGTACAGTGTATTAACCGCGTTGTTGAAAAATCATGTAAGCTTGTTTATACGGCGAGGGCGCCGTGCCTAGTGATCCATAGATGACTTACGACCGTGCCAAAATAACTTTATTTTTTCACGGCAAGACGTACGAGTGCACGCCCGGCGACAAATCACGCTATCAATCGTTTAATTGAAATAAATGGTTTGAGTTTGCCAACTAATCAAAATAAAAACTACTTCATAATTGTTTCATAAGTTTGGAAATCTATTAATGTACAATCAAAGACCACCATCGTTGGCCACATGTCCATGATTTATTTTCAAGACTTGCCAAAGATTCAAATCGTTATAAGCAAGTCCACCCGAGTACTCACAACACTAAGTAGGAAGGACTTTTATATTTTCTCTTTTTTCTTGCTTAATTTCCACTTTTCAACTAGAGACGTGTCCTCACTAACTTCGTAACTATGACGTATATTAAGCAACATTTGCGGACTAAATATTAGAAATTGAAATATTTAATATTACAGTATAATTCACTATGTGAACCTACATTGTACTTTGAGTATTTCATCAGTATTGCTATTATTTGTATGTGATTAGTTTTAATTACAACCGTAAATTCTTGACTTGATCAGAAATTAATAACAGTTATCGTTGTAGTAAAAATAACAACTATAAAAATATATATGAATTACAAATAAATCAAGGTAAGTATATGTATATATATTGTTCATACTAATTATGTGTAAATAAATAAAATACTGATCAACTTTGATTACAACAAAAACATGAATAAAAAGTTATGTGTATTTTTGTGTAGTTTTGTGATTAATTTCTGAGCTAGTCCATATGCAAGCTATCATAGAGTAGATCGATAACATTGACAGTATAAAAAGGCAAAGTTCAAAATGTTGGAATGTAAAAATTCGAGAGAATCGCAAAAATAAATGTCTTATACACGAAAATACGCATAAACATTACACAGTAAAGTTTTAATGCACAAAATTCTAGCATTTACCGAAGTAGAGAAAGTTTAAAACTATGACTAGAGAGAGTTTAAAAAAGCTTACAAAAATGTAGGAGGATTGTTTTTTAATATCTCGATTCACTGATGCCCGGTTCCAAAAGTTGTCAGCCGTTTTGGATATAGAGGAACGGTTTGGCTTCACTCATTAGTAAAATAAAAATCGATGATTCGTTTTGTATATGAGAACCGGGCATTTAAACACGTTTAAGTTTAAGAATAATAATTAAAATTGAACTATCGATAATAACCACTTGATCTTAAATTAAATGTAATATTTTTATCATGATTATCACACATGCAAATACACTAAGAATTGATTAAATAATTGCTCGTAAATTAATATTAACTACAAATATTTTAAAGTACTCTGGCTAGGAAAGGGAACAGGTAGGGCTTGGTGCGTTTGGGCCACAGATGGACAAATTGGAGTGCTAACGATGCACTACAACTAAATACACACCTCAAAATAATATTAAGAGATTTATAACTGAGACTACTGAGAGAAACATGCACAGTAAAGTTGTTTATCCATTTGTGGCTTGAGCCCAAATCTGACCACATATCCACCATTTTAGTTTTGTTCCAAATTATAAACACCCAGAACAAAACAAATTGGACTCTTAACATTAAAATAACGATCAATGTTCACATAAACAGTCAACAAAATTCGATTTTCAAACCAAAAATATTTGGTGTATCTCCTGCGATTTGTGTGGTCAAGTAAATCGATCAATTTAATCACTTTTCCCGTTGTTGGATATTGATGAGAAAACACCATAAATGCAGGACTTCATGTCAGAGGTCAAATCATTTCTTGAATCGGAGAATTTCATCAAACATTCATGAACTTTTGCGTCTTTATAATCATGGGCAACTTTACTGTTCTTAGATGTTATATCCAAGAATGCGAGCAAATTCTCAGCTACTTCGATCGGCATCTTCGCACAATTTGTGTCTACGAGTATTGTGACGTGCTTACCGATTTCCGACTTTATTAGCTGGGCGATAAAGTTCTTTTCGTAGTCGTATTCTTGTTGGCTGTCGGGCGAGAGTTTCTTGAGCGATTCTATGGCGAGTAGCGTGAGGGCGAGGATAGCTTCGTTCTGCATAAGGGAGTGAGATGCTACTAGCATGTTGACTAGGCTTGATATGCAGCCGTCCACCTGAAAGGGGAATAGACAAGTTAACGTGATTTTCTCCCTGGATAATGCCAACTCTTCAGTAACTATTATTACAGGGCAATATGTCTATTCCTATATTATCAAGTACTTAGCAGGTAATGGAACTATGAACCCCCAAAATTATTCAAAAATGCTGATTACTAGATCATTTGATTTGGTGAGTTTTGTACAATCAGCTTATATTGTACCCACAGGCCTCCTCTCTGTGAGAGGGCCTCTTATCTTTACACGGGATACATTTCAATATATTTCATTTCACATAAACCTGCAGTTACTTATGAAAGTCAGAAGCTATGGAGTACAGTTTCCGAAACATTTTTGAGTCTGCAAGGCCTAAAACGTTCTCACGACGGTATGGTTGTGATGCCGGAGCTGCTTCACGGCCCACGCCAGTAGACGCGGCGCCTCGCCCGCGAACTAATATTACCTCAACGATATGCCTCCAGTGGTTGTGATGCCGGAGCTGCTTGACGGCCCACGCCAGTAGACGCGGCGCCTCGCCCGCGAACTAATATTACCTCAACGATATGCCTCCAGTGGTTGTGATGCCGGAGCTGCTTCACGGCCCACGCCAGTAGACGCGGCGCCTCGCCCGCGAACTAATATTACCTCAACGATATGCCTCCAGTGGTTGTGATGCCGGAGCTGCTTCACGGCCCACGCCAGTAGACGCGGCGCCTCGCCCGCGAACTAATATTACCTCAACGATATGCCTCCAGTGGTTGTGATGGCGGAGCTGCTTCACGGCCCACGCCAGTAGACGCGGCGCCTCGCCCGCGAACTAATATTACCTCAACGATATGCCTCCAGTGGTTGTGATGGCGGAGCTGCTTCACGGCCCACGCCAGTAGACGCGGCGCCTCGCCCGCGAACTAATATTACCTCAACGATATGCCTCCAGTGGTTGTGATGGCGGAGCTGCTTCACGGCCCACGCCAGTAGACGCGGCGCCTCGCCCGCGAACTAATATTACCTCAACGATATGCCTCCAGTGGTTGTGATGGCGGAGCTGCTTCACGGCCCACGCCAGTAGACGCGGCGCCTCGCCCGCGAACTAATATTACCTCAACGATATGCCTCCAGTGGTTGTGATGCCGGAGCTGCTTCACGGCCCACGCCAGTAGACGCGGCGCCTCGCCCGCGAACTAATATTACCTCAACGATATGCCTCCAGTGGTTGTGATGCCGGAGCTGCTTCACGGCCCACGCCAGTAGACGCGGCGCCTCGCCCGCGAACTAATATTACCTCAACGATATGCCTCCAGTGGTTGTGATGCCGGAGCTGCTTCACGGCCCACGCCAGTAGACGCGGCGCCTCGCCCGCGAACTAATATTACCTCAACGATATGCCTCCAGTGGTTGTGATGCCGGAGCTGCTTCACGGCCCACGCCAGTAGACGCGGCGCCTCGCCCGCGAACTAATATTACCTCAACGATATGCCTCCAGTGGTTGTGATGCCGGAGCTGCTTCACGGCCCACGCCAGTAGACGCGGCGCCTCGCCCGCGAACTAATATTACCTCAACGATATGCCTCCAGTGGTTGTGATGCCGGAGCTGCTTCACGGCCCACGCCAGTAGACGCGGCGCCTCGCCCGCGAACTAATATTACCTCAACGATATGCCTCCAGTGGTTGTGATGCCGGAGCTGCTTCACGGCCCACGCCAGTAGACGCGGCGCCTCGCCCGCGAACTAATATTACCTCAACGATATGCCTCCAGTGGTTGTGATGCCGGAGCTGCTTCACGGCCCACGCCAGTAGACGCGGCGCCTCGCCCGCGAACTAATATTACCTCAACGATATGCCTCCAGTGGTTGTGATGCCGGAGCTGCTTCACGGCCCACGCCAGTAGACGCGGCGCCTCGCCCGCGAACTAATATTACCTCAACGATATGCCTCCAGTGGTTGTGATGCCGGAGCTGCTTCACGGCCCACGCCAGTAGACGCGGCGCCTCGCCCGCGAACTAATATTACCTCAACGATATGCCTCCAGTGGTTGTGATGCCGGAGCTGCTTCACGGCCCACGCCAGTAGACGCGGCGCCTCGCCCGCGAACTAATATTACCTCAACGATATGCCTCCAGTGGTTGTGATGCCGGAGCTGCTTCACGGCCCACGCCAGTAGACGCGGCGCCTCGCCCGCGAACTAATATTACCTCAACGATATGCCTCCAGTGGTTGTGATGCCGGAGCTGCTTCACGGCCCACGCCAGTAGACGCGGCGCCTCGCCCGCGAACTAATATTACCTCAACGATATGCCTCCAGTGGTTGTGATGCCGGAGCTGCTTCACGGCCCACGCCAGTAGACGCGGCGCCTCGCCCGCGAACTAATATTACCTCAACGATATGCCTCCAGTGGTTGTGATGCCGGAGCTGCTTCACGGCCCACGCCAGTAGACGCGGCGCCTCGCCCGCGAACTAATATTACCTCAACGATATGCCTCCAGTGGTTGTGATGCCGGAGCTGCTTCACGGCCCACGCCAGTAGACGCGGCGCCTCGCCCGCGAACTAATATTACCTCAACGATATGCCTCCAGTGGTTGTGATGCCGGAGCTGCTTCACGGCCCACGCCAGTAGACGCGGCGCCTCGCCCGCGAACTAATATTACCTCAACGATATGCCTCCAGTGGTTGTGATGCCGGAGCTGCTTGACGGCCCACGCCAGTAGACGCGGCGCCTCGCCGGCCGCGCCCGCGAACTCGGCGGCGTGTCCCCAGCGCGCGATGGTGGATAACGCTTCCGAGTCACTCGCCAGCAGCTTCGCTACGCCCTCTGGGAGGAATTAGCTTTAAGATTAGTTATGGTTTCGGTTAGTAAATAACTTACTTAATGGCTCTAAAATATTTTTAAAGCAGAGTATCCATGGAGTTGTATGCTCATTCTTCTCCATAGGAAACTATCTTTTTGATGGGGATCTAGAATTAAGGGGACAAGTCCATGTAAAATTTTCAAAAAATAGTTTTTTTTTTCTTTCGATAATCTGTAAATATAGTATGTTGAGCGTGTACTGACGAGAGGAAAAAGAAAAATCTCGAATATTGACGAAGTTATAGCTAATATAATGGAGCGGGCGGCCGGAGTGCGTATTGTAAAGTAGCGAGCCAGGTAATCGGAGAGTTTCAGGTAAAAGGTTCCCGTCAATCAAAATAATTTAAACTATTTAAGTTTTAAAATTGTTGTCACGTATCCATGTGGTGGTAAAATAATAAATACAGGACCTTTTATCAACAAATGATTTGAAATAAATCGGTAAAACTAAAACTGGTCATTTTCCTGTGCTAAAACTTTAAACGAAATTATAGTTATTTTCATAGCGTTATGTCCTACGGCATTCTGCTGTGGGGCAAAGCCGCGGACATTCAAAATACTTTTGTTCTTCAATAACGAGCTGCTGTTCGAGCTATATACCAACTAGGTACTAGAGTTTCTCTGAGAGAGTTGTTTAAAGATATTGGTATTCTTACGGTGGCATCACAATTCATCTTCGCCAACATCTTATATATTAAGCAAAATATACATGTGTACACTAAGAACAGTGATATTCATAATATTAATACTAGAAATAAGGACAAGCTACGTGCTCTCTTTCACCGGCTTCATAAGTTGGTCTTGGTATTACCTTTTTCAACAAGGTTCCCTCAGCTTTCCTAGATTTGCAGTTTAATGAGTTTAAAGCTAAAGTAAAATCAAACCTTTGTTCAAAGGCATACTATTCTATCAACGACTTCTTAAACGATAAGAGTAGTTGTTCGCTGTAATTAACTCAATGTTTATGTTCTTTCAACCAGAATCAGAATTAGCTTTCCTCATCGTTGTGTATGTAAACGGGCACGCCCTTTATACCCAGAGGCTCTTATTTAGGTTTTAAGTTCTATTTACGATTTTATTATTTCAGCTTGAGTTTAGTTTTTTAATGTTTTGTTCGTATATTGGCGTGTGCTAGCTGACATATGACGCATAATTTGATGTATGTTTTGTTTTGTTTTATAATATTACTTACTTACATAATACTG
This sequence comes from Aporophyla nigra, assembly GCA_947507805.1. Classification (NCBI taxonomy): domain Eukaryota; kingdom Metazoa; phylum Arthropoda; class Insecta; order Lepidoptera; family Noctuidae; genus Aporophyla; species Aporophyla nigra. Next base: position 26,299,717 of record OX382295.1, read on the forward strand.
TATAGAATCAAGTTCTTCTAACTTAACAGACAGCTGTGCTGCTGGGGAGTTTGTTCCGCCACTTCTTCTTCCCAGCTAAAGCACTAGGAAGTGTCGAAGGGTGGGCGTTTTGGGGGGACTGTCTCATGTAACTTTGACGTTCAAAAAGTGCTGACTCTCAGCCTAGTTTGAATAAATGACTTTTGATTTGATATCTCAAAACTATTTTTTTAAACTGCTCGTGTTGTAACTCAAAAAGTTATCGACCGATTTGTCTGAAATTTGGTGAGGCCTTTCTCTACATTATTATCGGAAGGATAAACCTAAAATTTCAAATATTTTGCGTTGATAAAATACTTTTTTGGGGTCAGAAATGCCAAAAAATAGCCCTAAATTCTGCCTTTTTTTAGAGGCTTATTTTATATTGAATTTTATACTTTTTTTAAAATAATTTTAGAGGTTTATCCTTTCCGTTAATATGTCCTAAAAAGAAAACACTTTAATTTTTTTGATTCAGATCAATGGTTGTTGAGTGATAAATAGAGCTTGGGACCTCGCGTCGGAGGCAGTCGACAAAAAATTATCCTGAGCCGCCATTTTGAATGAAAAAAAAAAAATACTTTTGTACTCTGGAAAGGTTCGATAATGTTCTGTTAAAGTTTTAAAACAATATAATTATTTTATCACCTTTAAAAATATATTTCTTAAATGACCGATTTTGAGGCTTTTACATGGACGGGAAATCCTCCCTTAAATCAATCAATAAATATTGAAGTTCAGTAATGCTTTTTATTCGCCTACTTAGTTAGTTAGTCAGTTGTAGTCTTAGTTAGTTAGTTGAAATAATCATTTCGACTTTCACTTAACATTCATTAGACAAATGTGCACTCGTTGAGTCTTATACTTTCTGACATCCGGACAACAGGAACTTATTTTATAAATTGATACTTAATTAAATAGTAGCGTGCCCAGCACTGGGTTGCGACAATCGTACCCGCCATGTCGAGCTGGTAGAGGTGTGAGATCCCGCTGGAACTCTGTGCCGTGATTCCTCGCGGCAGAGGAGTTTCACCCCGTTTTGCCTCCTCGCGCCAGTCCCACATATACGCGAGGACTTTTGCCTCCATATCCCATGGTGGCAATCCGGCAAGGAGGCTCGCCGCCAAACAGGACACCGTGCGGTATCCCCGGACTAGCAAGATAGCCGGACTACCGGTGCCCCGTAAAGGGCCACCGTTTGGGACCACACGCCCCCTACGTAGAGCCTCCAGCAATAGGCGTTGTTACCCCCTAGATTAGGCAGGAGCCGCTTTAAGGCAGCCCCAGCCCGCCCCTGTCAGGGTGCCAAACGTCGTAAATGTTCCACGAAGTTCCGCCGGCTGTTGAGGACAAGTCCCAGGTACTTCATCGTCGACTTGACGCCAATGCGAACCCTCCTACCATTATTTGTAAACCCGACGGGTGGCACGTTCTGAGGACCATATAAACACATGGCCTCGGACTTGTGCAGGGCTACCTCGAGTCACAATTTTATTGTAAGATCCTTTCGACGATTGTTGCAACCTAGCGTGTCATTAATCGCCCGTTGCCTGGTACGACCTCCCCTGCGCCAAGAGCAGCGTGTCGTAAGCGTACCAAACCAACCAACCAACCAACCTCTCTAACGGCATCAACGTGGTTTGGTACGTCGGTGCGCAGCACTCAGTCGTACCTGATATCCCACAGATGCGGCCCCAAGACCGATCCCTGTGAGATCGCACGACATCTTTCGCCGGTTCCACTCTCATCGGTGACCGGGATAGATGACGGCCCTATCCGTCAGATAGGCCTCTACCACGCGACAGACGTAGATCGGCATCCGGTGATACCGGAGTGCCTCCCTGATGTAACTCCAGGACAGGGTATTGAAGGCGTTTGCGATTTCTAGAGACCGCCAAGACGAGAGATTTGATGATTTCCCACTCAAAAAAAGGGTGCGATGTGGTTGATCGTGGTTTTGCGAGAAACTCCGAAATCCACGAATATCTAAGGATGCCCACGGTCAAAGAAGACGTAAACAAAAACTATACTCAATAAAGAAAGAGACTACTAGGACATGCTAAAAACCTCATAAATATCAAACTACAACACGCCTCAAAAGATGTTAGATACTGGACCTGGATCACTCTTTTCATGCTTTCTGTTGAAATCGGTTCATAGAGCCACATTGCTGAAAATATATTGAACCTACCTAGACCACATCTGTTTATGGCCAGATAAGGCGATTGCAGAACATGAGAGGAAAAAACTGAACATAATAATATATTAACAATCTAAATCTGCATGCAGTTCTGGAAGCTACAAATAAAATCGTAGTCGTCATTACTTCAACTCAACCATTTCACCTTGCCAACATGGTTTCAAAGCAGGTCGTTCAGTTGAAAATAATCTGATTCAGTTTGTGTCAGATATATCTAAAGCTTTAGACAAATGACTAGAGGTAGATGCAGTGTACACAGACTTCAGTAGCGCTTTTGATAAAGTGAGTCATTCACTACTTTTGTCAAAACTAGCAGCCAACGGCGTGCACGGAGCACTACTGAGGTGGTTTTCATCTTACCTACACCTAATAGTTCATAATAATCTTATCATATTTACTGTTTTTTTTTTTAAATTCTATTTTTGTTTTTCATTTTATTTTCGTAAATTGTTATTTCTTTTCTCTTATTTAAGTGTACACCTGTCCTAGACTTAAGTTAGCAATTAAGCGGTAATCTGGCGTCCTTGTAGTCAATGCTGTGTTTACCTGTAATTGGCATATATATTAGAATATTACCTTATGATTTAATGTTTGTATGTATATATATGTGCTGTGGGTGAACCTTTAAGTAAATAAATAAAATGTTCGCAAAATATTGCATCCATTTTATCATATCTTCACGGATATCCACCGTTTGGGGAGGACGTAGGGTTATGTCAGACCCCTATCGACTTAAACCCCTCTGTTCTTTCTACTACCATGAGTTGAGGTACGGGAGAAATTTATACGCCCACCCATGTAAACAAAAGCAAATAATAACTCACCTTGCCCATCCACCAACAATCTAATCGTAGCCAAGAGTTTATAAGCGACATGATGGTCCTCAGTGGTCGGCAACGCATTCAGCAACATCGGAGCAGCCCTCCCTTGCGCAGCCGCAACTCTCTTGTTAGACACTGGTACAGCAAGGTTACGTAGGGCCGATAAAACTGCGTGTTGGACTTTGATCACTGTGACTGCATCAATAGGGTGCATTTTCTCTGGCTCCCTTTGCATCTGTATGCTGAAGCTGTTGTAGATTTCGAATATGTCTGGAAAATAATATTTAAATTATTATCTTCATAGTAAATCAGTGGGATTATAGAGCAAGGTCAATATAATTCTGAGTATTTCGGAAAAGATTGATAAACGTCTTAGCACTGTCTTTTCAGCAGCCTTTATTATACTAAAAAAAAATATATATAAATAAAAAATGTCTCACCCAGCAGCTTATCAAATATCTTATCTTGCATCATCTGTGTGCAGTAATCATCTTGCCTCGCGAAGTTCCCGATAGCCAGCACCGCAGTGGTCAGAAGTTGATAATTTTGTGAGTCTAGCCACTTCACTACTGTTCGATATACCTCACCAATACCGTTGTTGTACAGAATGTGCATTGCTTCATCTGTGGGAGAATAAACAGATGAATAAATAGATACCAGTACAATTTAGGTTGTCATTCTAAATACTTTGATGTATCAATACTTTTTAATGTAGTCAAGCCTACTTCTTGTTCTCAAGAGGTCTGTTATTCGCCACAAACATAAAAAGACATACAAAATAGAAACAGTTTCAGAAATCAAACCAAATAAGAATATTATTTTGAATACTTCATTATCAAGTTCTTAGGATACAGAGATATACACATGTGTTTTATACAAATTATGTAAGGACCCACAGGCTTATATGTATGTAAAACTTTAAACCCCTATTTAACCCCTAAGATGTCAAATTTGCAAAAAATCCTTTCTTAGTGGTCACTTTGTATATAAAAGTCAGTGTACTTTAATGGGTTACATGGTCGTGTCAAAGGCAGTTATCTACAAGCACATTATCTTACCGCCAGTCAACACTATGATGACCAGCTCACAGGCCTGCTTCACGATAGTCTCCACTTCTGAGTCATCAACGTTCAGCTCCCCGGCATTGTGTCTGTTCACAAACTGTTCCAGCCGGGAACACACTAGCTGCACTCCACCTTCTTTGGCTATTAATGTCTTCACAGTTTCTGTGAGAAAAGGTATTTGTAATGTCTTTACTTGACATTTGAACAGTTGCTGATTAGGATTACAAGAGCAATTGCTTTTTGAAAACCTGTTAAAAATTGGGTATGAATGAGGTAAGTACTAAATTTTAAAAAAAAATACCTTAATGTAATGGACAATTAAAATGAGGGAAGGGAGACCTATCCTGTATGGAGGCATCCCCATGCAGGAAAGCCTTTTGGGTAAAAGGCTTATAATAATATTATTACAAAACATAATTTATATGTATTGAATTAATAAAAGAGTTAAATAATATTAGAATGAATAAGACGGGAGCCACAGGAAGAGCAGTTTAATGTTAGAAATGTAATCCTACATGAACATTATTAATTAACAGTTTTTTCTCATAATAATAAACTTACCATGTTCCGCTTGAGAATACAAATGATCAAGACACACTTCAGAGATCTCCACTGTAGACGTCTCTCTCAAAACTTGCAGTACGGTCTTATTAACAATTTCATTGTACAGCAGCTCTGGTGTGTTATCATTAATGACACTCAATATCAACAAACAAGTTGACACAGTATCATCGTCTAACTCCTGCTTCTTAAGCTCTAAACACAACATTCTTTGGACAATATTCACCACACCTCCTTGGAATATTGCCTCTGTGAACTCTGCACCGCCGATAGCAAAGTTTAGCAGTGATTTACTTGATAGCATTTGTATTTCCTCATTCCCCATGTCTATGCTCCTTTCAAGCAGTTTTATAAGGACTGGAATGCCCCCAAGGGCGATAATTGTGCGTCTAGCCGTATCACAGTCACAGCACAAATTGCCAAGTGCCCTGCAGCACTGTCGGACGAGCTCAGCATTGTCTGGATTTGTTTCTTTTCTCAGTATATCCAAAATAGGGCCTATAATATCTTTGTGAGCGTATATCTCTCGCTTTTCTTCGCATTTAACTAGTTCTGCGATTGCTTCTATACTTAACTGTACAATTTCTTGGTCATTGCTTGTAATCAATGACTTGATACAGGAAGAAACGTCATATTCGTAATCCTTCCCGGTTTTAATTATATCGTTGAGTTTTGCCTTCAATTCGTTCACATTGGTTATATTCTGAATGACCAACGTCTCGAACGATGTTGATTTCTTAGCAGAAGGGCCTAAAATAGCAATAACATTATAATAACAATTAAACTTAAATTACAAAACCGATCAATTTTATATGCCGTCTTACCGTCCATTTTGGAGATTCAGTGAATTTATAATAGGAAAGATTATGTGCCGTAAGGAGTTAACTTTATAGCGTTGCAGTTTCTATAATACACATAATTTAATTTACTAAAATAATACAGAAAATACAAAGCAAGAAAATTGGATGACAAGACTATACCTAATCAATCGAAAACTGTTAATGTCAAAAACGTTTAGTTAATCCGCTAAAAAGATTTCGATTGCGTTTTGTTATCATAATCTTTCAAAATACAATAACAAATAAAACGTTTATGAAACACGTTCTATCATACTTTATTACACACATTAAGAATTTTGTTACACAGTTGTCAGTTTGTCATATTGCGATAAGTATGCATAACCCAGGAGCCAAAGAAATAAGTAGCCAGATGATGCAAGACCTTTTGGGTTTACACCATCACAGTTCGGCAATAACCGAGCAACTCGTTTGTTCCTCTTATTGTGGAATATTGTACAATTACCGTTACATAAACTTTAATCAATCAACGTTTAAGCTACGAGGAGGGGCTCGGAACGGTGCCAAAAGTACGGTGCTATAGGTTCTGTATCGGTACTTGGAATTTCGGTACTTTGGTGTCGGTTCCAGACGGGTACCGGTAATACACCTAACAAGTACCGGTACCATGCCGCCCGGTAAAGACCAGGCCCGAGTCGACGGCGAGTTGTGTTAGTTCCACGCGCGCCTCTAAGAGATGTCAGCATAAATTGAAAGCGTCCGCGAGGACTGATGCCTGCCAGGGTCACGAGATTTGTTCGAAAAAGTTACAGTGACCCTGGCATATAGGCAACTGAAGGAACACGGGTGGATCTTAGTCAGTAAAAGTTTGACACGTCCGCCGCACCCGCCGTCGCCGCCGCCCGCATTTGATGATGACCCACAAAAATATAAAAAAGTACCGGTACCAAAATCCTCGTACGCTTGGGAACCTCGTACGCTTGGGAACCTCGTACGCTTGGAAATCATTAAGGATAATCCTTTTTACGTATTTTGTACAGGCATATACTCTGGTTGTCACACCAATAATATTGGTAGGTATCGTTATTATTTGGATTCGGTCATATCATTTCAACTTATTACGAATAAGAATATTGCAGCTTATTACGTGTCTATTTTGATTACCTAACTCTATTCTTTAGCTCTGACGCAGGAAAAATTTTCATTTAATCCACAGTGGATGATCATTATCGTACCTAAGTCTTCTACTTTTAAGCAATGGGAAGAGAAATAACAGTTGGGGATATCTCTACTGATAAAAAGCTCAACAGATTTGAGAATCTACTGAAATGCAGCAGCAACTTGATACCTATAGCCGAAACATTGTAACTACCAGGTTTTTTCATCTCATGTGACGTATGACGTATGTTCTTCCATCTGAAAAACTACCGGCCTGTGTTTAAAAACTATAAAGTCGATTTTAACGTAGTCCATGGTATCTATCTACGTAACGGCAAAATAGTTACGCTCGTGTTGACATAATGGGTAAAGTTAATTATGCAATTGAAAAATTATCCATCAGGTATGATTGTTTTCAATGACCTTGTCGAAAAGTTTTATAACTGCCATATGGTGGAAAATCGTAGGCGTACCGATAAAAAAAAGTCGTAAAATACCATATTGGTCGTATATAATACCGCAGACTGGTAATATTTTACAATGAATTCATGTTTTTAACCGACTTCATTGCCATAAATATAGCAAAACTCATTATTCTTGGACCGTTATGAAGAATTGTTTATTATGAGAATAACTATGGATTTGTTTATCGTGTTCTGTTATTTAATATTCGAACGTTTAGTTTATGCTAAGCTTGCCGTTAAAATATCCAAAAAGGAGACGAACCTCAGTTCCTTAAGAAGTGGACCTGTGTGAGTATGATGCATTTATTTTATAAAATAGATTCTTATTTACTGGACACTGGTGAATACACCGGAATTTTATTTAGACTGAAAACCATCACTACTACTAGTTGAGTAAAGACTAGGAGGATGATGATAAGATTCACATACCGGTCCCAAGTATCTACCTTAGTAAGACGGTAACATTGGTTTGAAAACCATTCACTATCGGTGGACTAACAGTTTACCTAATCATATCACACTTCTTTCGATCAGTCTCAATCATTTTGAAGGATATTGCTTGATAAAATGTATGCTGGGAAAATAAAATTTGCTTAACAACGTAAATGAAACAATAAATTTTTGTTGAAGTGTTGAAAGCTATTGCTACTGTACGCCTTCAACTTCTAGGTTCAAAATCTGAGCAAATAGGTACAAAGACTGCTGAACTTATATTTATTTTCCAGGCCAGGCTTTATGCTCTTCGATAGGTCCGCATACCCGCAGCCTCTGCCTAGTGTCGCACCGAAACAAGTGGTAATGTCTCCTTACACGACCCTCTACCAGGGGCTGAGGTACAAGGATGATAAGAGGGTCTTCCGGAAGAGGTTCGAATACGCAGCGGAGATGAAAGGCCAGCAAATAGTGTGCCAAGGACTTTTTGATTGCGTGGTGGGTATCCTACCAATCTTTTTTAAATTTGTAATATTTATTTCTGTAAATTATTTTAAAACACATTTACCTACACGCCACAATAGACTATGTTCTGGTAAATGCGGTCGGTTTTTCCGATTCGACTGCTGTGAGAATAAACACCGAAACATACTTGAAGGTTACTATCTCTAACCTTCAAACAAGTATGTTTCGGTGTTTGATGAGAGGAGACGTCATATGACGATTTCCCACCCACAAAAAAAGTTTACAAACTCTTCAAAAGAAAGAATCACACTTACCAATGTGGACCATTCTAGACGTGATCTTTTCAGTCAGTGCACGTAGCTTTTCTCAGCGATCGTGTAGGCTGTAGTTGAATCTGTAAACGTATGAAAGCCTTCTCTATTATTTATTATTTCCTTGTGCGCTGATTACAGTTTAATTATTTTTAGCAATATCCAAGTAAGGTTCTTTTTTCATCATCGTGTATTGTATTTCAAGTTCGCTGTACAAAATAAAATAGTTCTACGAGTAGCAATAAAACTTAAAACAACGACTGATAAAAAAACTGCAGGCGCTATATTCTCTTCTTAGAAATGACTAAACTTTATTTTTTTGTGTAATTTGCTTTTTATACCAATTATTTATATAACTATTATATTTTTTATATAATGTATTTAACAAACTATTTAAAATTTAAGTTTTATTGAACATTAATTGAGTTTAGCCTTTGGTTTTAAAAAAAATGTGCAAGTGACTGTTATTGCGTGCGGGGAGGTCAAAGCAAATTTTGACAGAAAAGAATCTGTACCACCAAGAACTTCTCCATTTCCTAGTCATCCAATTTTATTTATTCCTTCAGATCTCACACATAGCGATAGAATCTTCAGAAGCAATTCCCGTGCTGCTGAGAGGGGGCGCCGGCTACAGGCACTTTACGGCAGTCATCAAGGCAAAACCGAATCGAGACCTCAAAGGACAAGTGCGGGCATATTGCAGGAATAAGTACGTCCCTCTAGAGAATGAACTGCCCCAGAAGAAACCAGTCACTCTCAGTAGAAGATTCTTTTTCGGAGATCGTTTAGCTGAAGAAAATTGGACGTAGCAACTGTATTTTCGGTAGAATTTAGAATATTTGAGATCAATATACACCTCTGTGAAGATAGAATTGTAAAAAAATACGCTAGAAGTAGCGTGAACAAAAATGAGGTAAAAAATCAGTCTTTTGGGGGACAGACGTCATTTTTTTATGGATGGAATACCTTTGAACTTAAGTCAACGTTCACAAGGACGTAAAAATATCGTAATGGGATTTTATCGTCCCCTGAATTTAGCACTCTTGGTGTTGTTGAACCGAGCTTTGAGAATCCTACAGAGTGTATCTCAGCTCGCCGAAAAACAAACTGTTCAATTTTCAACTCTAGGGCGCTAAGCAGCTAAGCTGTGCGATGAAGATCCAATGCCGCAAAAAATTCCTCTGCGATATTATTACATATATCCGTGTGAAGATGACTACATCATATTTTCTTCTCATTACGTTTTTTCTTCTCACATTAAATTATTATTTTAGCAATTAAATAAAGAATCTTCTTCTTCGGCTAATGGCCGCCGATGTCTGATTACAACTTGACTATAATTTGACTTAGAAATTCGTAAATCAACGTGAGCTATTATGCGCAAGAAGTTCTTACAGAACTGGAGTTGAGCAGTCAGGCGCGGTCCGACGGGGGGGGGGGGGGGGGTCCTAGGGATCATGACCCCCCCCCCCCCCCAAAGACAGTCATGCTGTCGAAACCCTGAACGATTTGCCTGTGTTACTATCTTAAAATTGTTCTCACTTGAGCCACGGAGACTCCGATGGACATTTGCAAAAAGATTATAACCGGGGACATCATGCTGATCAGTAGCGCTTGCGACTACTAGACCAAAGAGGATGTACATTCCTAAAAATATTCTTCAGTACTCACGGTGACCCCCTCAAAATTTTAGTCTGCGACCGCGCCTGTGAGCAGTCTATACCTAAAATACTGTAGGGACTGAGATTCGGGATAGATATTTTTTGCCAGTTTACCTACACCAAAAACACTAATAATTGATTCAATTTGTCAAAGTACGGCAAATAGGAAACTCGCAATAACGTCATTCGAAATATCATATTACTCCCGGTACCAACACCCACATTTCGTTAGTTTCATCCATGTCCCACGTAAAAGGGAGATCTCGTAAGGAGTAGGTAAAGGAAATAAATACTGCATAACAATGTGTTTAATTCCGTTAAGGCACACAGGCGAGACGCAAGTGTGCTACGTGATTCCGGACGAACAATTTCCAAGAAGTTTTCATAGATATAGTATAACTAGACGCGCTTTTGCGTCATGCCTCTCTGCAGGAGTCTTATAACTCCGTCCGATTACGCATATACTCGTACTTACCTGCCTACCACAATCCACAATCAGTCTATATTGTTCCCACTACTGGGACACAGGACTCCTGTCGGTGAGAGGGGGTGGGCTGTAATCTATCTCGCGGGTCCAGTGCGGGTTGGTAGATGTCACATGTCTACGAATTTTTGGTTCTAGGACATGCCGGTTTCCTCACGATATTTTCCTTCACCGTTTTGAGAGCAGAAGTGATGAAATTATTTACACAAAGTAAAGTGCCTGCCTGGGTTCGAACTCACGACCTACAACTCGTAAGTGGGGGACAATACCACCTGGCCACCACGGCTCATGCTCATACCTGCCTGTTGATGCTGTATTATTATTACCAGCGATACCTTTGTGGGTATTTACAAATAAATACTAGTAAATTTTGTATGTAGTTATATAACTCAGCTCTACTTTGTTACAGACACTCTGTTACAAAGTAAATCTTCTTTGTCGAAGGACTGTGGACAAAATACACACCGGTTTCCGCTCTTAATAATAGAACACGGATGATTTTTGCCGACAAACAATTCGAACAATAAATAATCAGAGTTCAAAGAAAATGCCAGGGTCAGGCGATAAGCTACGAATCAGAAGGATCTGGCACTGATCGTGAAAGAGATCGAAAACGCAAAAGAGAGTAACAAACAACTAGATGTGTCAGGTTAGATTTGATAGGTTGATAATAATAGATTCTTGGAGAGACATGTCTTATTTTAATTTTAGCATTCGCAATGTCGATTTCAACAGATTAATATGGAATTTATTCAAAGTGGACCTGCATGCGTAGCATGACCACCGTAAAAAGGGGTTTTGTCGACGGAAGAATAGACAAAATTACAGATTGTAGAAAGATTAAAGACAGAATTAAAGATTGTAGAAAGATTTGTACCGTTTTATGCTGGCGTAGCATGACAATTCTATCTCTATTCTACCAAGAATAGACAAAGTTCTTTCTATGGTGGTCATGCTACACGAGCTGATAATCCGCCTGTATCCCGTAAGAGTAGGCAGAAATGTTATCTTATGTTTTGTTTTGTACATAAATGCTGTCGGAGTCCTCTCAGTCTCAGACTCATCTCCCCGATATTGAATGTGTAAAATATGTGGAATCTCGCTGTATTTTTGACAGAATGAGACAGATCAAATTCTGAACGTTCTAAAAACTGCGAGAGTTGGCCTTTTGGTGACGACCGCAGGAATCCGCTGGATGCGAGATGCACAGAACCAGATGAAGTTGCGAATGTTTGAGGCCTATATCCAGGAGTCTTTCTGCTGAAAAGATGACTAAGATAATGACGACTGTCATGACATATCAATTCATGTAATATTTCATAACTGTACCTACTTAGGTACGTGTGACCTAACTCAGTTATCAGTGAACTACATGTAACAATAAACTTATCACTAGTGTTTTCAATATAATTAATCATTATTATTCGTAAGCAAATTGTAGGACAGATCGTCATTACCTGCCAAAGTTCATTAACACGAGAATTTGTTAGTTCCATATCGGATGTTATACTGCATACTTGGCGAATGAGAGCTAGACCGAAAAACCGAAAGTGCGTGTCGGACCAAGAACAATGAAGGGTTCAGTTGGGATGTATTTATCCCAAAAACAAAGTTAACATTGTAGTTGAAAAGCATTTTCTCTCATACATCGATATACGTCACAGTCAATTCTGTTATTGCAAATTGAAAAGTTTGTAATCTTTGAAAAAATATTTTTCTATTTAACTATGTATAAACAAATGACCGATTTTCGGACATTTTCCTTGACTTGTACTGCGAGACATTGTCTTGCCGAAAATAACTCTAGGTCAATGGGAAGTACCCTGTAGGTCTTGATTTACTTACGAGTGAGCAAAATAAACGACACAAATGACTTATTTTTTATTGCTTTGCCATTTAATGTTTTAAGAGTTCCAACGGACCGTAGACTTACGTATTTGATATTAAATTCAACGTGATACCTCACGCGTCCATGAGAAAAAGGGTTTTCACAGGTTGCTAATAGGTTGCAAACAGAGAAACGGAAATGAAGTAATTATTTAAGGATTCCGTTTTTTCCTTTTAAGGTACGGAACCCTGAAAAGTGCCAGTAATAGCACTTTTATTATGCAACGAAAGTGTGCAAAACAAGTTCCATCGACCGGGTGTCCTATCGACACTTTCCGTTTTTAGTCTTTTTTGCCTCCTATGAGTCTATGAACACTATTTCATAAAAAGATTCGATACTATATCATTGTTCCCTAAGCTAAGAAAGAAAAAATTCATTTTGCGCCATATAAGGAACAACGTTATTTCAGTTATTTCAACATTATCAGGCATAGCAAATACTAAATAGGTAGTTTTAATATTGATTTGACAAAAAACAGTGTAATGTAACAGCTGCTTGTCTATACGTCTTACAATAAAAAGAAAAAGATCGTTCGTAATAAACAAAACGTTGGCGCCCAAACGAAAAGACAGAAACAATAAACGTTGTTATTTTTGCCGAGATTTCCGCAAATATCGGTCAAAACATTACGATAATTGAAGCCAAAACACATTTAAACAAACATTTTGAGCAATTCATCTGTAAGCTGTTGTGATGTCCGACAATCCGACTCACTCATTTGTTTTTTCATTTCTCATCAATCTAAATTCGTAAAAATAGCGTACCTAAGTAATGGAATATGAAGAGAATTGGAACTAATGCGCAATGCTGTCGTGAAAGATAACGTAAATAATATATTTAGGATTGGAAGTGTAGGGGATTACGGACTCATCCAACACACAGTGCGAGTGCGGTACGTCTGATCCGATCATGCCCCACTTGCTGGAGTGTCCTAAGTGTCCGTTTACCTGCACCTCAGATGATCTTAGAAATGCCGCTAATGCCACAATAAAAGTGGCCACCTACTGGGCTAAACGATATAGTAATTAGTGCACGAGTAACATCGACAAGAAAAGAAGAAAGATGGATTGGAAGTTGGAACCCACGAAAATTCTTACTCTTTTTTATTTATGCGAAAGTCTCTCTTGTTCAGTCTATATTTCGCATGGTGCCTGTGTGCTTATTTCAAATGTGGAGAACATTGTACATTTAAAAAAAAACCTAGACTCTCCAACTGCTGGGCAAAGTCCTCTCCCAAGTCTTGCCATCTATACTTTTGCGCCAAATTGCACCAGCCCTTGCGGTACATTGTACATACATACATAGATAAACCCCAGGCCTTTCCATTTCTGACCCCATGGGGGTAGGATAGGCAGAAACTACGAAACGCCACCTGCTACGATGCTTACATAGGTACTGCTTTTGCCTCGTTTAGGTTCATACGTCTGGCACGCCGGTTGCGAGTACTACACACCTGAACTTTCTGAAGAACATCACCAATAAGGTCACTTTATGTCCTCCCGGTGTTTTCACTCACATATACCTGATTGTACATATCCTGCTGAAATACATATATACGTGGGACACTCAGAAAGTTTTGCGAAAATAAAAAGAAGTGTTCTTTAGGTAAATATTTTTTTATTAAATCTTTTCAAAATACTCTCCACTAGCCTCTATGCAAAGTTTCATGCGTCTGAACCAGTTTACGAAACACTTTTTGCAGTCCGCCGCAAACACATCGTTTACAGCCTGCTCGAACGCTGACAGCAGTGACAGCGCATCTTCAGGCGACGAAAATTGTATCCCTTTGAGCTGATTTTTAATTTTTGGGAATAAAAAGAAGTCACACGGTGCTAGGTCAGGGCTGTAAGGAGGGTGACCCAGAAGTTTGACCGGCGTGCAGTCCAAGAAGTCCCTCGTTTTGAGCGCAGTGTGCGTGGCCGCGTTGTCGTGGTGGAGCAGTAGCCCGCGGAGCCCTGTGTTTGGTCGCTTGTTGCTCACAACAGAGAAAACTTCTGCCAACTGTAGTATACCATGATGCTTCTTTGGTTCCGTAAAGGGATTGACACCAAGTAGCCAGTCAAATTGAAAAAGCTCGCAATCAAAATCTTCCCCCCGCTTCTAGATCGCTTCACTTTGGTAAGCGTTGATTCGTTTTGAAACACCCAAACCGTCGACTGGCGCTTCGTTTCTCGATCGTATTGATAAATCCAGGACTTATCACCTGTAATAATGTCGTAAACACGCCGAGACGAGCCTGCTTCAGATTTGTTTATCATATCACGGCACCATTCCACCCGGGCCTACTTCTGAGCATCGGTGTGGTTGTGCGGCACCCAGCGTGAAACTATCCTCCTCACGCGAAGATACGCGTGTAGAATCTCGTGAAGGCTTCCCGATCCAGTCTGCAGTATGTGTTGAATCTCCTGATACATAATTCGCCTATTGTCTTGAATTAAAATTTTCACTGCTAGTACGTTTACATACTATACACAGTTGCCTTGGAAGGGCCTTCATCCATGAATGCAATTTGAAGTCTATCGTATGATTCGTCCGGTTTCAGGCGACACTTGAAATCGTAAAAAATCATAGCTCGAAAATGTTCCCGGCGCAAATACTTTTTCTAATGAGACATGATAATTTAATTACCTCGCAAAAAATGTAGAGGGAAATTTTGAAATTGGAACAATCTATTTTTACTTATAAATAGGTAATCATTATTTTTATAATAGTTTATAACTGGCCAGTCTCTCATACAAAAAAAAAAAACTTTTTTTCGCAACTGAGTGGCGTGGTATATGTATATTCATTGCTTAGACATCGTTCTTTCGAAGTGAACGTCAATGTCTTTAGCAATCTGCCAGGGTTGCGGATTTGTTCGAGAGAATAACCGTGGCCCTGGCACAGGCAACTGAAAGAACACGGGTGGGTT
The DNA here is from genome assembly GCA_947507805.1 of Aporophyla nigra. Taxonomy (NCBI): domain Eukaryota; kingdom Metazoa; phylum Arthropoda; class Insecta; order Lepidoptera; family Noctuidae; genus Aporophyla; species Aporophyla nigra. The sequence goes on from OX382295.1 coordinate 26,314,952, forward strand.
TTAGTCAGTAAAAGTCTGACACGCTCTCCCGCTCCACCCAGAGCGGGAGACGTCATATGATGATATCCCACCTAGAAAAACAAGTGTCCTTAGCAAGTAGTCCAGTTCAGATAAACAGGGGCCAGGTTCCCACAATAATGCTGATCAGTATCACCTAACGGCCTGTAGGTATTTCTGGTAACACTAAAACATCTGTGTTATACTGTATGTGTACAAAGAGCTGAATGTTTACAATTAGGTACACAGTGTAGGGAACCTGTTCCACTCATTCATTCTGTGAATCAGCTGGCACTGAAATTAGGCTAGCAGCTGAGCAATTGCAATTGATGAATCGTAACGTAGTTACACAGTAACGCATTCAGCGTTTGTACCTAACAGACATAATGCAACTCAATTATACATTGTTTCTGCTTGTGGTTTGTGACGTGTAAAGCTTTGCACATATATGGTGGCAACACCATCATGTGTGTGAATTTTTTGTCGTAAAAGTGATGAGGTCTCAAAAATAAACCCATTGGATGTAATGTGAAAGATGTATAGGTAGTAGGTGCATAGATGTATAGGTAATAGCTGTACAATGGTGCATGCACCCTGGGGTCACCTAACGTCGACTTCGCTAAAAAAAAACACATCTCATTAAAAAAAAGTGCGATACTGTGTGTGTATCATTTTGTGGAAGTGTATAGGAGAATTTGTTCATGATTTGTTCAGCATACAGTGAGTATCATTCAAACTGATTTCAGTCTTCACAAGTCGCTGAAAGGTGAATAATAATTTGGGTAATGAGCCGACAAAATATATAAGCTACTGCATACAGGCTGCCAAATGTATCAGAATTAATGAATGCCAACAGGTGAGAGTGAAGTACTTTCGTGAATCACTGTTTTAATAAATTACCAACAATTGATTTCTGCACAGAACACTCGCATTACTGCTTTCCTGATCTATTTCTTTGGCCTACTGTTGAAAATGCATTATCGCTAGATTTGGAATGCAGCAATTATACATTTTCTACCTTACAGTAACTGATTTGAATACAATTTAAAAGAGGTTTTTTGAATATCTGGGTGGAACACATCGGTGCCAGTTGTATATCTTATACCTTTTAGCATGCCTTATTTTGAAATGTAATTTTGTGGATGAACTAGCCATTTGCTTTAATTCCATTTCCAAAATAATATTTACATCATTTTATAAGTTATCACTCTTAAAATAACTTAATATGTACAAGTAACTGTATAAAATGGGGAGAATAATAAAATCAAAGTGCAAGAAAAAAATCTTCCGTAACGCTGTCAACAGGATAAAAACTTTTTAACAAACCGACTCATAATTTTAAGGTTTATTATTTTTTGCTTTTCAGTTTTTTCGGCGGTTTAATTTTTTGTTAAAAAGTTTTTATTTTATAATTTTTTGTGGCTTTAATGTACTCATAATACTTGGCAAAGTATACCCTATCCAATGAAAAAAGAATTATCAAAATCGGACTACTCGGTACAAAGTTATGCGTGGTTATACATTACAATCAATGAGTGAACAATCAATCATCCCCTATTTTCCGACCCTTAGGGTTCGATTTTGTTTTCCAAATTTATATGGGACCACCCTCGGAGTATACCCTTTCCAATAAAAAAAGAATTATCACAATCGGACAAATATGTAAAAAGTTATGCGTGGTCATACATTAAAAACAAATATATACGCGTCGAATTGATAACCTCCTCCGTTTTTTTCGTCGGTTAAAGAGTGCCTTAAAGATTGTCAGCATTTTTACGTTGTATGGCAATGCTGATTCTTTGGCCAAAACATAGTCTAGCCCTCTGGTTACGTGATGACTCGAATAACTTGGCGATATCTCTAAAAACTACTAGACACTCCGACCCCATGGCCCTAGAATTTTAAAATGTTTCCTATCAACTGGTTCTAACACAATCTAAGTAAGTTTAGGCACAATCTTGTTTATGCTGGGCCCACTTGAGCCACAAATCAATAATTAATTAAAGCAACGCTAGTTAAGGCTAGGTGATTCGACACTCATACAGATTTGAGGGGGTGAGGTGCGTGGAAATCCGCGGGGCGCCTCCCGCGCGTCCTTCTTGTCGAACACGACAGCGCGCCAAAAGTTCGGGCGGCGCGGCGGCGGCGGGCGTAGCACAGACAGGTCATAGTGTAGCGACATCAGTATGTCCACAGTATTAGAAACCACAGAAGAAACGATAATACAAGACTAATATTATAAATGCGACAGTTTGTGAGTATGGATGTATGGAAGTACGCGGATGGCTGTTTGTTATTCTTTCACGCAAAAACTACTAAACGTATTTGGATTAAATTTAGCTTGCAGATAGTTTATAACCTGGACTAATATTATAAATGCGAAAGTTTGTGAGTATAAATGGATTTTTGTTACTCTTTCACGCAAAAACGAATGAACGGATTTGGATGAAATTTAGCACGCAGATAGTTTATAACCTGGAATAATACAAAACACACAAATAACTTACTTACACAAAAGACTTAGTCACACAAAAAACAAAAAAAAAAAATATAATTGCGAAAGTTTGTGAGTATGGATGTATGGATGGATGTTTGTTACTCTGTCACGCAAAAACTACTGAACGCATTTGGATGAAATTTAGCACGCAGATAGTTTATAACCTGGACTAACATTCTAAATGCGAAAGTTTGTGAGTGTGGATGTATGGATGGATGTTTGTTACTCTGTCACGCAAAAACTACTGAACGCATTTGAATGAAAAAAAAAAAAAAACTTTAGAGGTGTCAAGGGACACCCGAATGGAACGAAGTTCCTTTCCAGGATTCATAATTGTTATAATTTTTTTATTACCTATTTATTCTGTACAAAAAACCTGTATACACTCAACAAAAATATTCTCTCTCTCTCTCCCTCTCTCTCTCTCTCCCTCTCTCTCTCTCCCTCTCTCTCTCTCTACTCACAACAAAAAAAACAACAACATACAAACAAATACAAACAACAAAATATATACGGTCGAATTGAGAAACCTCGTCCTTTTTTTGAAGTCGGTTAAAAAGTGTCGTTATAACTTTTCGTGAGATTTTTTTCCGTCTAGCCCCCTTTCACAATGCCCGATAAGGAACTTCGTTCCAATTAGCAAGCAGATAGTTTATAACGTGGACTAATATTATTATGAAAGTTTGTGAGTATGGGTGTATGGAAGTATGGATGGATGTATGGTGGTGTGTGTCTCTTTCACGCAAAACTACTGAACAGATTTGGATGAAATTTTGCACCAAGATAGTTTATAATCTGGATTATCACATTGGGTCCCTTTTACCCCGGTAGTACGTTGCCGCGGAATAATTTTCGACCTCTTTCTATTCACGCCTACCAAGATACTCATCAAGACGAATCAAACGAGCCCAAATTTGATGGGGTTACGTCGTTTAATTACGGAGTTACTATAGCCACCTTCAAGTTCCATCATCAGACCCTGGTTACCATATAGTATCAAAGTACTCGTCAAGACGAATCAAACGACCCCAAACTCGATGGGGTTGCGTCGTTTAATTACGGAGTTCCTATGGCCCCTTCCAACTCCATCATCAGACCCTGGTTACCATATAGTATCAAAGTACTCGTCAAGACGAATCAAACGAGCCCAATCTCGATGGGGCTGCGTTGTTTAATTACAGAGATCCTATGGACAACTTCCAGCTCAATCATCAGATCAGCTCTATGTCATAATAATATTGCATTGGATTGCAACATTGTTTTTAAAGTTTTACAAATATTTACACAATGAGAACCACACACAAAACAAAAGCTTAACCAACTATGGTCGAAATAAATTCTTGAAAACAATATTTATTTACAATTTATTTTGTTTTCTCTTATTATTACTTACGCAGCAGAAAGGAAGCGCGCGCGCAAAAATTTGTCACAGGTCTCACCTCGATAACGTCTCGCAGGACACTGGCAAGTAGTGGCAAGCGACGCGCCGATCAGAAATCACTTGAACGATCGATATTTTTTTTTAGAAATAAAATGAGAAAAATTGATCGGGTTCAATCGATTCTAAAATAAATTACCTATACATTGATACTAATTATAGAAAAATAGGAGTATTAGTACTTCTTTAAAATGAAATTAGGCTTGTTAAAAAACTGCAAATCGAAGTAAGTTCGGCTTTTTTTTCTATCGAGTAAATTTGATTGTATCGTGTTTTGATCGGGTACAATCTAAGGAGAAAGAATGTATCTTAAATATATATTTTTTTCAGATTCTGGACGTAATGATTTGCCTATTAAAAACCAATTCTAAAACAGGTGAAAACGGTGCCACCCGGCCTTAAACGGATTTATAACATCATTCTGTCTCCTTCATTGTACTCCTTCACGTTTAACAGTACACGCATTTAGTTCTTTGTGTATCAAGCGGACCTCAGAAGGTCCCCGATATGATCAATTTCAATCAATTGTAATTGTAGTAATTTATCAATCGGTCCAATTGCATTTGGTAGGTGACCAATTTGCGCATCAACTTAGCAATCACATTAAAATGCTCACTTGGAGCACCTTTTATAAAGCCATTGAAATTGACTGGTTGCACTGGCGGTACCTACAAATATGTTAATAAAAATTGAAAAAAGAATTCTGAACTACCCACAAATCTTCATGTTCACAGATGTTATCGATTACCGTTCAATAAAACAACGGGTCGTTATTGGCCGGTCCGGTAATGTCGACGCGTCCAAGTGGGACGGAGTACTAACAATAATTAATAGTATTCGGTTCCTGCAGGATTGAAGCGGTTTTAACTAACGTAATGTGTACAGTGGGTTCCAGTTTTGAAGCCCTATTGTTTTATTTAAAAGGAGGATTTGTTATGACGTTATAATGTGAAACAGCCAGTATACAACTGCTTCGGGGAATGCTAGGTAAAGAATTGTGAATGGTGTATCGATAAATCATCATATTTGAAGTACGGTCTGAGGATGGCAATGAGGTAGTGATTGAATATTTTAGGAGTTAAATTCTACAAGTACGTACGTACCTACTTGAAGTATTTATTTAAGATTTCGTTTTAATTTACCTTAACGTAAGTAAAGTTACATAATATCATTCAATTAGTATTTTCATCAAGAAATAACTGGATCAACAGTGTCGATAAGCAAATACATTATGTCATATCGATAGTTTATATTTGAAGTCGATAAAACTGCAACATTGTCAAACTGTGGTAATACTAATAACTCAAGTTTTATTAAACAGATCTCGATTTACCCATGATTCAACTGTCTGTCTGTTAAGTTTTCACGCAACAATGGCTGAACAGTTTTGAATTAAATGGCACACGGATTGACCATGACCTGGGTTAGGATACAGGATACTTTTATCCTCCTTTTATATGCTTTTAGTATATTCCTGTGGACATCCAATTTTAACGCGGGTACACTCACTGGGCAAAAGCTAGTGGTTATTAAATAAATAAAAATCAAGTTTTTACTGTTGACCACATCCTGTGCAGTGTCAGTAATTCTTAATACTTACTTTGTTATTACGAACTCGCGGCGCTATCGTCCACAATGTCATACAGTTTGGTGCAATACCCTCAAGAGATTTGTTTTATTTTTGTTCAAACAAACCAAGATTAAAAATAGTTTTATTTTAGTTGTTGTTTTGATGTGAAAGTGTGAACAATGTATTTGTGTGGAATTTCTGACTTTTTTCGAAGACGTCGGCCGTATATTGAACGGGTAAGTTTTTAATTGTATAGTTTAAAGTTTGATGAGAAAAATTTAGCGGTGTCAATGTTTTGTGACTTTTTCTTAATTTTGTGTTTGATTGATCGGTGTCAATTTAAATGAACTTATCTATGTGAATGTCCAGTAGAACATGAATAAATAAGTAGCAAGAAAAAAATAAACGCTGTGTGATCGTTGAACGTTACTTTTCATAAATAAAGACTTGGATTTTTGGTTTGATTTATAATAATTGACTATAAGACCAGTAAATAGAACACATTTTAGAATCTAGGCACAAAAATTTATTGTATTCTACAGACCAGACCTAATTTCTCACCCATAAATATTTCAAAATATTCAGCAAATTACATAGTAAGTCAGTTTTATTAAGTGCCCACATTAGTTTCCCACATATTGATGCATACCACCAGATTATTCGTTCAACAACAGATATACAAAGCAGTGCACTATCTTATAACAGGCCATTACTGAAACTGAAATTGCTGAACGATTTATGATCGTAAATTCTACGATAATAATCACAGACATCCAAATGTCTATTGTAACGAAGTTCCTTATCGCTCGTTGTTCTATGCACACTTGGTGAATGTGAGCTAAACCGATAAAAGTGTAACATTTTAGCAAAAATAATTAAATTAACTAGAAAGTGTATATTTAAAAAAGTTTTAATTTTTTAGTTTTTTGTGGCTTTAATGTACTAATAATACTTGGCAAGGTATACCCCATCCAATGAAAAAAGAATTATGAAAATCGGTGTATAAAGAGCGATGGTTATACATTACAATCAGTGAGTGAACAATCAATCATTCCCTGTTTTCCGACCCTTAGGGTTCGATTTTGTTTTCCAAATTTATATGGGTCCACCTTCGGAGTATACCCTTTCCAATAAAAAAAATTATCAAATAAAAAAATTATCACAATCGGACTACTATGTAAAAAGTTATGAGTGATCATGATCATACATAAAAAAAAAAAAATATATACGCGTCGAATTGATAACCTCCTCCCTTTTTTCGTCGGTTAAAAAGTATCCGTTATAAAAAAAAAAAAAATGCGTAAAAAGTGAACTTAAAAAAAATGGAAACAATATTTTTTATTATTAAGTGTTTGGCTGTTCAACTTAATACTATAAGTATAAGCAATCTCATGCAGTCGGCGGCATCTCCTTAAAAACATTAAAGACTTTTATTGCCTCCAACGATATTAAAAAGATAGCTGGAATGAACTGGATTAAAACAGCGCAGTCTAGAGAAGACTGATATCAGTGGAGGCGGCTTACACCTGTAGAGGGGTTCTTGCAGAATAAAATTGTAACTTAAAGTACCTTTTTTTTTTACTGTGTAAACTGGTTAATGCTTGGAGTTTCCCTACGCGATCGAATCAGAAATGAAGAGATCCGTAGGAGAACCAAGGTAACCGACATAGCCCACAGAATTGGTACACTGAAGTGGCAGTGGGCAGGGCACATTGCTCGCAGAACAGATGGTCGATGGGACCGAAAGGTTCTGGAGTGGCGACCGCGTACCGGAAGACGTAGAGTTGGAAGGCCTCCAACAAGGTGGAACGATGCCTTGTGAAGGCCGCAGGAATCCGCTGGATGCGGGAAGCACAAAACCGGTCGAAGTGGCGGAGCTTGGGGGAGGCCTATGTCCAACAGTGGACGTCTTTCAGCTGAAATGATGAAACTAGTTAAGGTTGGCAAGAAATATAAGGCTTTTAACCGACGAAATTTATATTTATTAATGCCTTCGACTGTATGACATGACTTGTAGTTCTAAAGGCATTTACATAGTCATAGGTTTCGGTATCTTAAAATATATTTTTTCTTGTTTCCATCTCATTGTGTCTCAAAAGTGATAGGAGGAGATTGTCAATTCCGTTCTATTTATATTTGTGTTTCGGTGGAAGTAGGTACGTATTACCGATTAGGTCCCGATATCCGGCGAATAGTCAGTTTTAAAACTTTTGTATATTTGTACCAATTAATGAAGTTTGTTGGTGGCTTAGAGCATTAATGCTCTAAGGTTGGTGGCCATACATTCTCGGTAATAATTTTTATAATTTAATGATATAGGTACTGACTAAAAAGTTTAATGTGGTCGAAACTTTGCGACAAGAAAAATACCTATGCGTACCGCTATTGTCAAGAAAATTCGAAGTTCTGTCAGAGAACTACGTCACCATCACGTTAATTACGCCTGATGATGCCTGCCAGGGTCGCGAGATTTGTTCGAAAGAGACACCGTGGCCCTGGCACATGGGCAACTGAAGGAACACGGGTGGGTTTTAGTCAGTAAAAGTCTAACACGCCCTCCCGCTCCACCCAGAGCGGGAGACGTCATATAATGCCCACAAAAAAAAAAAATGGTGCTATGGATCACGATACGGTAACAGAGTACATTTCCTAAAATATTTAAGTGAAATATAGCGATATAATCTATAAGTAGAGGTCAATCTAAAGGAAAAATATTATTAGTTTAAATAATTAGTTTTTATTTTTTTGAAAACTTCACAGACGTGACAGTTTACTTTGATCCTGGCACCTACTCCGAATATCCAATACAAGTTTTCACAGAATAGCCAACCCAATGCTTATAGCAATAGTATGCAATCTCTTTTGAAAACAGCCTTGTACCATCTCTATAAATAAATCTTCTATGCATTGGTTCGTCCCACTGCTTACGTATCTCCACAATAATTAAGTAATAGCGATTTAATTACTTTGTACACTCTCACGGAACCTAACCAGGTTATATAAAAAGATAAAGGCTAATGTAATTAACGTTGGGTCTAGCATCAATCAATAGACACACAGTCTATCCTGGCAGAAACAGAAACTTTTATTTGCTGACGTAGGTATTTATAAATCAGCTTAGCTTTCTTCTAAGTCCAATCTTCTTTTATGGCAGCATCCGGGCAATGACCCCATAATACACTATCAGTAGTAATGTTTTTCATTTTGACAGTTCATCAACATACATTGCGTTATATACGTTGTTGAGCAGACACATTTTTCGAACATATGAAGCAATATCCTCCCAAATGATACAGATTGTGATTGATTGTGTGTTAGTTATGTAATTAGGGTGCAGACTTTATAAGCAATGGCTTTTATAATTATGAAAATTAATGGAAATAATGCGACCTAGTTTGAAAGTTCATCATCATCGTTTCAGGCGAATGACGTCCACTGCTGAACATAAGCCTCCCCCAATTTGGGGGGTTTGCCATAATCGCCACGCTTGTCAAACGAGTTGGCGATCACAGTATGGTGGAAAATGGTGGTAAACGCTGCTGCCCATTCTCTCGTACGTCCCATAGTCGCCTCTTATGACTTCCACGGGAAGAAATTGGATGGTGCCATTCTTTACTTCCGGCACAAGTATGTTGAAAGTTTGATGACTTTTAAAATAGGTCGCTTATTATTTTCGCTGTCTACAATCCACGGTCATGGCAGTTCTACAATAACATAAAACCCAAGTGATCATCCCTTAAAATCCCGAATTATCAAATCCCCAGGCAGTCTAAATATAATACAGAATTACCCAATTTATAAATCTATTTTTACACGGAGCTGAAATCTTAAGGAGGAACGTGGGAGTTTCTCAAAAATCTTGTTCAATTGGCATGTATAATAAATCATTAGAGCAATATGTCATCTTAGAACAAGTTTTATGTTTTCGCGGAAAACAGGAAATCCTTTACTCGAGGTGAACTATACATACTTTTTGAGATGCGTGCCATGGACTGCCCTACTTTTAGGAAGGTATTCCGTAGAAAAAATATACAATTCTTTTGTGTGAGCACGAGCTACTTGAGAAAAAGAACTATTCTCGATTAATGAAAAGTGAAAAATAAACTAGAAACCGGCTCTTCACATCTCTGTCAAAGACGGAAGTAGGTCCCCCTCCACAATCTTGCGTGGAGCCTTATGAAGGGCCTACTAACCCATTCGATTTCCGGAGAGGGACCTCTTCGTTATTCAAAAATAATACAAGTAACTAGCCTACCTTGGATCTCCACCTTCCTCCGTGGCAAATTTTGTAAAAATCTGTTCAGCAGTTTAGGCGTGAACACACAGACTAGCTAACGGTACAGACGTTGTCCTGTTGCCTAGAATTCGATCGCAGCATCACCTACTGGGTCCAATTGTGAATCTAAACCATCCAGGGATCCACTCAAACACACACGAGTTCAGTGACATACATACGTACTGAAGAATTATATACATATGTATAAAGGTATGTTGTTACCAACCAGTTGGTTTCGGGTGGGAATTGCACCTCGAGTTTTGGAAGCTTCAGCTGCAGCGTCTCAGTACCTAATAAAACAACAAAATGTTTAATGTTTTGTACGATCAGCAACAAAGTGTTTGTCTAGTGCTGCCAATGTTTGGCATTAAACTATCGATAAACAACTTGGGCTCGTTGTAAACAGTTGATCTTTATTGACAGTATGATTTATGACAGGACTGTAATTTCGATTTTAGGTGTGTCTGTGTCGGATAGATCATTGCCGGTATAATGTGGGATATTAGCTGCTGGTGTTGCCAAAGACTAAGAATTAGGTTTGGACCATTAAGCTTGTTTTCTTTTACGTTCTACTTTTACGTGGCAAATAAATAAATTTGAAGTGTCTTGTGCTTTTTACTAAATGAATATGAAAGTGTATCTACCTACCTACTTCTACTCTTCTAGCAAAAAAGTTTTTAATTTTTGTCTGGTTGTCTGTTTGTTTGTTCCGGCTAATCTTCTAAACGACTGCGCCGATTCAGTCAGGACTTTCACTGGCAGATAGCTGATGTACTCCTCAGAGTAACATTGGTTTTTTGTGCCGGTAGCAGGTACCCGAAGAATAATTTCCGACGAAATCGCGGGCGAAGCCACAAGCACTCCTACTTCATCACCAGCCTATAATGTTCCCACTGCTGGGACACAGGCCTCCTCTCGGTGAGAGGGATCGGACTATAATCCACCACGCAGGCCCAGTGCGGGTTGGTAGATGTCACATGTCTTCGAATGATTGGTTCTAAGACATGCCGGTTTCCTCACGATGTTTTTCTTCACCGTTTCGAGAGCAGTGGTGATGAAATAATTTACACAAAGTAATGCGCCTGCTTGGGTTCGAACTCACTCGTAAGTCGCGGCCGTTACCTACCACTCGGCCACCACACGGCCGTTACCACTCGGCCACCACTCGGCCGTTACCACTCGGCCACCACCGCTCTCTTACAGCACTCCTACTTAGTACTTAAATATAATTTGTCTTAAACATTATTTGATTTCAAAACCTTTCATTCTTATTCCTTCTATAAGTAAGTTCTAAATAATTGAATAGAAATGGAAATACTGATCTTCATGAAACATGCTAAAGTAACTTTAGCATGTATTCTTTCCATTTATCTTCAATAGAATCTCAGAAAACTGTTTAGCACAAATATTCTTAATACTTACAGAATGCCTATGGTAGTTACGTCTCGAACGGTAAAGGAAATCATCGTGGGGAAATTAGCATGTTCTAGAACCAAAAATTCGAAGACATGTGACGTCTACCAACCTACACTGAGCAAGCGTGGTGGAATACAGCCTTACTACATTTCCTTTCACAGAGAGTGTGCCAGCAGTGAGAATATTATAAGCTGATTATGGTAGTCAAAGTTTCTTCTTTTCAAGACAAAAACAGAATACCGTGGGCCGATATCGTAGGACGGGTGAGTAAAGACATCGCATCTCATATATCAACATATCTTTTACGCACCTTCTTTTATGTTACATATTCTTTGAACTTATCAACTTACGTGTGTAAGCATGTTGTTAAATTTCCTTTGAGCCATACATTATATCAAATGGCTCCGTATTTAGAATGACAAAAATATAAATATAATAAGACGAATACAAAAGTTTAGTGATGTCAACAAACTGCGATAGCACAGGAGCCCGACTCTTGTCTTTGAGCCAAACAATTTTTAAATGTATTTTTGTAACGTGAAGTGTTTCGGTAATGGCTGTAGAAAGAAGAAATGTTTTGTAATGATGTGTGGTCTACACGGAAATGTCTGGACCTTGACATTCTTTGAGTGTTTGTGATTTGGCAAATTGTATCACATTTTCTACACTGTAATACATGTTACCTGAATAATCTGAAAGATGTTAATGTATTAAGTCATTCTTCTCAATTTCCAATACGCATAGGTTTTCTTTGAAAAACTGGATTCAGTCACAATTGCTATAAGTCTCCACAGATGAAATCCTCATGGTGCTTGAAAAATTTAAGCTAAATAAACTAAGTTCAGTTATACCTACAACCATTTATGCTGAGGAAAGCGTAAAGAGTTGAGAAGTACTAAGCCTGTTATCTCATCCCAGTCATCACCTACGGGCTATTAAGCGGTAATAGCACTAATAGCTCGTAATAGCCCCAATTAAATGTTAGATACTGCGCTAAAGATAAACACTAGACCAAGGGTACCTACTGTTTAGTGAAGTAATAGACTGCTTGTTTATAGTCTAGATTATAGCGGCAGGGAAAATGAGTGTCCATTTGATAGGTACATTAGGCACCTAGTACCTACATTAGAATTTATTTAAATGTTGTGTTCAGTATCTAGCAGATATTTTACGCTTTTTATTCGATTCACGAACGCTCAAATTGGACGAATATTATTATTTTCTATAGGCGACTTGCACGATGTTACTTAATTTGTTTGTGGGCGAATAGTAAACTGCAGAGATTCGTATTAGGCAGTTGGCACGTTAAGAATTCTGCACTTTATTGCATACACTTACAGTGAACTTATTCATAACTTTATTAAACATGCCAATCGTCCAATAAGCCAAGTTTTAACAATGTTTTTTTGCGTGTGTGTCTTAATTATCATTCTAATATTTTAAAGGCATTCCTACTTAAGGTGTTTCATAATTATAGTAAAATTGATGCTCAATCTTCAATATGCGCATAAAATATAATAATCAGGACCCACGCCGCCATCCCGTCTCCCGCGTCAGTCTACGCACCGTCTGATCCAATTTTAAATGTCAGATAGATAATTGTGCAACGTTTTGGCGACCGATCAACACACGCAGTTCTGTCTCACACCGAAACACTTCGGTTCAGTTCATCTCTTGATTCCCGCCAAGCGGCTGCCGCGCGGTCCGACCGCCCAAACGCGCGTGTCAAACGCCGGCATTAATATTTTTACAGTCCTGTTTTCGATCCTAAAATAAACCAGTGTAGAGGCAGTGACAATTATTATGTTCCTATAGGTGTAATATCAAGTGATTGGAGATTGTTTCTTTAGTACAAAATGGAAAAAAATGAAAGAATGGAAAGGAAAAGGTGATTAGTTTATAGGCGATGGTCTTTAACGACCATTGTTAATTGGCTGTTACAATAATTAGTTAATAATTTTTTTTTTTAAATTGGTTACCAATGTCTGTCTAGGTTTATTAATGAAATTGATTACAATTAAACATTGATGATCACACTCAAGAATGCTGTAACTAACAAACATGGATCCATCAACCATTCAATGCAAACTTAAAACTTTACATAAACAACCGCCACACTTACCTTCCTACTCTTAATTAAGTATTACCTATTCCCTTTGCCAAAACATTGCTGTAGATGAATCAATAAATAATTCTGAGACTAATTAGTCCATCATTTGCGTATCGGAAATGACAGAAATGCCATTTCTACCTACTTATATGCCAACGGGAGCCCATCATTATACATAATTAGCATTAATGTCTTAATACATAATATATCCACATAACCTCATTGTAACATCGAGCAGAATTCTCGTAAACCACTCTAATAATATTTATCACCACTTTAATATTATACCGTTGGCCTTGATTTGATTATTTTAAGTCAAAACAGTATTTTTAATAAAAAAGCTTTGGTATATTCTGTTGTTTAAAACATAAATACGAATTCTTCCAAATCTTCTTTATGTTTCGTTTTTACGGTTTTTCGTTTTCTTAAGTGACATGGAAAAATATTTCATTTGTTTTGTTAGGTTTTCGGGTCCATACTCCTGCTCTATTAATCATATCAATTAAACAATACATATTTCTCGCTTGCCTCCTTATAAAGTTGTTCTTGCATTCTAACATCACTTGGTAACTCTTCATCTTCTGCATCCAGGAAATTAAAAACATATCTATGTTTACACATAAAATATAGTTTTTCTATAAAGTTCTATACCTAAACGATCTTATTTCTGTAAGTTGGTTTGTACAAAAACACTTTTACACGTCAATTTTTAAATGGGTTTGCTAAAATCTTAACAAGGTCTTAAGAAACAAAAAAAAACTGTAATTAAGCATCTTTTAAGTGATAAACTTGAACTAAAGATTGACCTTGGATAAAGAAATTACTTCAACGCCTATCTATTTTTAAAATTTAATTCTTTTTAAACCTAATGATGTTTTTATGTCTGCCCTTAATTTGTGAATTGTATTATTTTTTCATAGGTACTGATAAAGCGATAATTAAATAAAGTAGATAAGTACCTACTTTGCCTTTAACCTACTTTAATTGAATTGAATGATGTAGGTATATGTTACATTACAATATGCGAGATTGTTTAATTACTTCTGCCTGGTTATCTCTGTCTCGCAACACTGCACACGGAGTGGTCACCTTGTAATTCACTATAATAAGTGATTGATTTCAGAAGCCAATAATATTCAATTAATTCTGCCATCAGACAGTAATATCATAATATTTAACTATCTTAAAGCCCTCTTGTAGTTGAAGACGTTTTGGCGAACACTGGCCGGTCGTTGCGAGCGCTTGAGCTGCTAGATTTTGTGTATAATTGTTTCGTGGAGACAAAATGATAAGGAAATTATAAAATATTTTCTCAGCATGCCCTAAAAACCAATAAAACCTATCTTTTGGTATAAGTTTTACATTGTTTAATGATGGAATCTCTTCAAGGTACACGTTTTAAACGGCGATTTAGTGTCATCTTTAGGATTATTTTTTATCGAGCCAATTGTTTTAATTCACGTTTCTATCTTCACACAGCGCTTAACAGTATGTTCAATTTTCCTAATTTTTTTTTTTACGGAAACTTTTCATTTTGCTAGATTTACAGAGGTTTAAAAAAGTTAAAAAGTACTGCAACCTCGCCTTAATTGATTGGTCTGTACATTTTGATTCCTACTCCCTGCACTCAAATTGCGATACACTATCAATAACGAACTGAATCATTTTGATGGGTATTGCTGATCCATTGCTTTATGAGTTCGCAAAAATTGTGAGCTCAGCCATGTAAATAACGCAATGAATAATGTTGAACTGTCAGAATGGAAGTCATTCCTACTGTGAGTGTGTTACGCTATAACCCCTCTGGCAATTCCTCTGCCTTTCAACTAAATTAATATAAGGCAAAATGATATTAATTTTAGTCGATCTATTCAAAAAATCTCACCTTGACGAATTAGATGAAGTGAGTTTGAAGTGAGCTGTTAACAGTGTCAATACCAGCATGGTGCACGTACAGTGGCCACACGTCAGTAGTAACACGTTTATCTTGAGCGGGCCTACCATAGAAGGTACGGAATTTCAATAGAATAAGAGAAAGGTGTGCTGGTGCCTACACTGCCTATGCTTACCTCAAGTAGAATAAATGCTATGGAAATGCGTTCCTTGCGAAGCGTGAAAGTGTGACTATGAATGCTGTGGCTGAAGAATGCTGTGGCAAAAACCGGCCAAGTGCGAGTCGGACTCGCGCACCGAGGGTTCCGTACAAACCTGCAGGTATTCACGGTTTATGCATAAGGTTTATGTTTATGAAATTATTTATTTGTTTTTTAATTTTTATATTTGAGTTGACTGAATGAAAGGTAAATTGTGGTTTACGATTTATGACGTATTAAATAAACTACTTACTAGATCTCGTTCAAACCAATTTTCGGTGGAAGTTTACATGGTAATGTACATCATAATATTTTTTTTAGTTTTATCATTCCCTTATTTTAGAAGTTACGGGGCGGGGGGGGGGGGGGACACATTTTACCACTTTGGAAGTGTCTCTCGCGCAAACTATTCAGTTTAGAAAAAAATGATATTAAAAAATCTCAATATCATTTTTAAAGACCTATCCATAGATACCCCACACGTATGGGTTTGATGAAATATTTTTTTTGAGTTTCAGTTCTATGTATGAGGAACCCCAAATATTATTGTTCTTTTTTTTTTCTATTTTTGTGTAAAAATCTTAATGTGGTTTACAGAATACATTTACTTACCAAGTTTCAATAGCATAGCTCTTATAGTTTCGGAAAAAAGTGGCTGTGCCATACTCGGACAGACAGACAGACAGACAGACATGACGAATCTATAAGGGTTCCGTTTTTTGCCATTTGGCAACGGAACCCTAAAAAGATGTAGTGACAAAAATTTAAGAGTATGTTGTATCATGATGATGGTTTGGTCATGTTGAGAGGATGAATGAGGGGTGACTAACAAAAGTTATTTACATAATAATGGAAACCGAGAAGGGACGTCCTTGGAGAATATTTAGTACCTTATTGGTGAAGTTCTCCAGAAAGGTCAGGTGTCACAGAACAGTTTAAGTAGTACTTGCAACCAGAGTGCGTGTGTGACCACATGTATGAACGAAAACGAGGCAAAAGAAGTATGTAAGTATCGTACCAGGTGCTGTTCTGTAATTTCTGCCTACTCCCATGGGAAGAATGCGTGAGTTTATGTACATATGTATGTAAGAGACCAGCTTATACAAGTATTGTTACCACTGACCTGCGGTCTACTGTACCTACTGTATAACTTCTTTCAGGCTTCCTACTTTTCATAATTTATCGATTTATCATAATTACAGCAGACTACATGTAGCATATCATCACGTCATCCAATTATCATAAAAAATACTTTATTTACACAGCTAATCACCATTCAATCAACATCGATCACCAATAACCACCTTAAACGTTAATATCCACTTCACAATGTTTCGACCGTCACTTGTCCGTGGTGTGAGTGTGGACTCAGCTGATGTGTCGAGCTATGGGGTTGCCAGGAGCCGGCGAGCATCGCTCTCGGCTGAGCAGCGCCGAAAGCTGAGCTTACTGCGCTCGTCGAGCATCCCGTCCCCACTGAGTCCGGTGAGCCACATTTACCATATGGTACCCTGCCCAAGAAAAGACTGTAATCAGGTATAGTTTAGAACCCTTGTTATTGTGTGTAATGTGTCTAAGTGAGTGTCGCTTTTTATGTGGGTGTAGTTAATTTTTGAGAATTTTGTGATACGTGCTCATTTTTCGGGTTGTTTCACTGTTGAGGCGTCATTAAGTGTATCTAATGTTTCTTTGTACCTAAAACGGAAAAATATTTTTTCCTTCTTTTTCTAACTGATATTGGTGTTTTTTTTTTCACTTGATAACCGTTAACTACATAAGGGTTGGTATATTAGTGGATTCTGGTGAACACACCTTCTAAAACCATCTTATTCTACTGTTTTCATTTTAAAATAAACAAACCTAATCACTTACCGGGAGTAGAAATAACTGTCAAATCGTGTTGTCATTTAATCTTAGTTTGGGTCCCAAATTATTCTTATGTCCGTAAGCGATATGGAGTAGGAAACGCTCGTAACTTCGGCCGAAGTAGACAGTAGACTAGGCTTCGTCATGAAATGCTAATCGAAGTCTATCGTAACATTGTTGTTGACTAAGGCCGCAACGAAACTCGTAATAAATCAGTCAAATCCGTTCGAAAGACCTTTTTGTAAATTGCCACCAATTTCTAAAAACAAATGACATTATGAAATCATTACATATCTACAGATTCCCAAAGAGTTCCTAATTTGAAATTATTTTTCAACTAGTGCTTTTCTTACTGGCTTATTTTAAACACGTTCAGTGTGATTTCCATAGATTAATTGGGAGAACTTTAGAGTTCCTAATTCGAAATTATTTTTCAACGATTGTTTTTCTTACTGGCCTATTCTAAAAACTTTCAATGTGACCCCCGTACATAAGTTGGAGAAAGCGTTATCAATCAAGGTTCTGCTTAGTTCTCTAAAGACTGATCAAGATCCTCTACCCATTAAAGAAAGTATATGTAACCGGGTTCCATTTTAAAGTCCTTCTCTCTGATTACGTAAGGATCGAAATAAAATCATAATCAGTTTAAGATAAGTTTATGAAGGTTGATTGATGTATGATATATCGTCTGTAAATCAGAGTGCGTTCTTTAACATTGAACCAAATCAATTCAAAGACGAGATTCCCAGACAAAACCCAAATACAATTAGTTACAAGACTAACCAAACGTCAATAACGTATTGATTGTAACTTAAAATAACACCATTAACTAATGAATGATCGATGTGTGACGTGCCGATTACAACCGTGTTTAACCCAAATATCGGGCAGACTAAACAGTTTATGATTCCTATATTCGGCAATGCACCTGCTAACAATGAAGGATTTATTACAACTTTATGGGGTGATTCATATAAGTGGGACGTAGAGAGAAATTTTGAAGAAGTAAAATAATCTTCATTGTGATATTCATATATGCAGGTTATGTTTCTATTCTTTATAGCAACAGCTCCGTTGTTCTCATGGTCGCAAGCGCAACTGCTGAGCGTGGGGTCCTGGGTTCGATTCCCAGCTCGGGCAAAGTGTTTTGATTGAAGATTATTTCTAAACCATTGCGTCATTTGTTCGAACAAATTGTCGACTCAGCAACGTAAATAACGCAATGAATGTTGTTTAACTATGAATATTAAACCAATTCCTACCGATAAAAAGTTCCGCAATTACCCCTCTGGTCTGAAGGTAAGTGGGCCAATAGTTTTGCAGTGCTGACGTCGAAACCATTTATCATTCTTCAGCTCACAGGGTGGGTTTCATAGGAATCAATATAATTACTATCAAACCATAACTTTTCACATTTGAGCTCCCCACGTGTTGTCGGCTATTTACACGCCGCTACACCACCCACATTTCGCCAAATTTGTTTAAGTTCTATGAAATAGGCGAAACTTTATCATACATTTTCTAGCCTATAAGGTTCCCACAGCTAGGACACATGACTCTTCGCTGCGAGCGACGAGAGGGAGTGGGCTCTCTGGCAAATAAACTTTATTGCTCTTTTAACTATCTGTGTTAGGAGATATCGGGCTACTCATCGCATAAATGGCTCTTCAATAGATTGCCACTATAAAAAGTTCCAGCCTTTACCAAGTCTTCAGTCCATTTGGTAATTGCCATCTGAAGCTTTTCCTTTGAGGTCGCTATACCTTTGTGTTACTACGTTCTTCGACGGAATTTCTTCATTCTGACACGAAACGATCGGTCTTAGAAAGTGTTAATGGTGCTATTCTGCCGTCATAATGAAAAAAGGCACAACTAATATTTTATAAATATGGAGAAAATCGACTTTAAAGTTTTTATTGCTTTTTGGCGAAAAATATTGACTTACACATTATTTTTCGAAAATAGATGAATTAAAATAAATTCATTATCACGATTTTTATACAACTAATGAAATGTAAGTTATTATTGTGCCTTTTCAATATAATGGTAAATAAATGTGCCTTTTCATTCTATAATACATGAATATTAGTCTCATTTGTACCTTTTGAGCCTAACTGTATCTCCGAATTCCTTGAAGATAAAATTCTATAAAAAATTGAGTAGATGTGCCTTTTTTTTCTGATTCTAAATATGTATATAACTCAATTTTGACAAAAATGTTAGTTGTGCCCTTTTTTCTTACGACGGCAGTATTATCATTGAAGAAATTAAGTATTTTAAGTAAAGTGTCTCACAATCTTCACACACAAATAGGCCAGGCCAGGCCTGTTGGTCTAGTGGTTAGCGACCCTGACTGCTATGCCGGAGGTCGTGGGTTCGATTCCCACCCAGGACAAATGTTTGTGTGATGAGCACGATCATTTGTTCTGTGTCTGGGTGTAATTTATCTATAATATGTATGTATTTAGAAATATATAAGTATGTTTATCAGTTGTCTAGTACCCATAACACAAGCTCTGCTTAGCTTGGGACTAGATGGCGTTGTGTGATAGTTGTGGAATATTATTATATTATATTATATTATTATTAAATATATACCTATTATTAAATGTTCTCTCTCTTTGATGTTTCTCTGATGCAGCCTCCTCAAGTTTGTAGGTAGGTGATGCGCTAATGTCTATGGAGATACGCCGCATACACACTGGAGATCTGAACCGTCCATGACTCCCCACTTGTGGAGGTCGTCCTTGCTGCGGCCTACTTGTGGACAAAGAGTATTTAAGGGTTTCCAAGTAGGTCAAGGTACCTTGCTCCGGATGAGAGGCTCTCTGATGGTGCAATAAAGAAATCAGGAGATATAAACGGTTCTTGCCAAAGATAACATCCTTCACTCATGCACCCAAGAAAAATTTTGCAGCTTTTATGCCTCTTTTGTACTTACTGGGTGGTATTGGCTATTCTATAGCTTCTCCGTCTCGATGTGGCTGGCTATAGTCCTACCAAATTCAGGAGGCGCAATGCCAGTCACTAGCTTACAATGTACTCGCTAAATAAACTCTTGAACTTTTTATCCGTCAGTGTTAGATGCGGAAATACTACAGCATGAACTTGAACCAGACCTCACAGCACAAAAACGAAATCCTCAATCATTCTTCAATGTAACACCGCGTAAACTGTCTGTCAATATACACATCGGTTGCCAAGTAACACAGCACTCCTCTTGGTTGAAACCAATAGCACATAACGACCTAATAATAGTCAGCTATTATTTTTAACGCGAACCCATTGCCAGAGCGCTAAAAGTTCAAATAAATAATTTGTAGAACAATACTCTCATTGTCGCGACTGATTTAGAATTGCTGGCAACTCCAGGGTCTGTGGTGACGTCACGACCTTTCTTGTAAACATTGTTGTTAGGGATCTCGTAAGATGTTCTTTTGTTTTCGTTTTAAATGGAGATGGGATATTTATGAGGTTTTATTTGAGTGTGTAATAAATCCGGTAAATTTTATTACTATCGTTGTTTTTTTTTTGTTGGCTGCTTCGTAATTGGAAACACGTTACAATGCTTGTAACTGATATTTACTCGTTCACTTGAAAATGTTCACTTGTCAGAAATTAAATGGAATGTTTATTCTGTAAATAGAATATCGAAATCAAATTTCAACGTCAAATTAAAAAAAAATCCCTGAAAAGAAATGGCGATTTAAACTCACGGGTTACTTTTAAAGTCATAATCTTGGTCAGACCATGTGAAGATCATCAGATTATTGTATTTTGAGGAAAGAACCCACACAGGTTTGAGTGGACCTGTCCAGTCAGTGCGAGCATTTGTCTTGGAGGCGTAAGCGAAAACTTTTGTGCTTATCAATACATCTATGTTAATCAATAAAATTGAAGTGTATATTTGTAATTTCAAATTAATAGCTTTTCAGTAAATGCGTATGAAAGTATATACGGTAAATAAAAATTAAAAAACGATTTTTTAAATTTTTGTCCGTTGTCGGTCTGTCTCTCTGTTTGTTCCAGCTAATCTCTAAAACGGCTGGACCGATTTCGACAGGATGGGCAGATAGCTGATGTTATAACGAGTAACATAGGCTACTTTTTGTCCGAGTAGCATGCTCCTCCTGTGATAATTTTCGATGCCGCGGGCACAGCTATTAAATATATGATTGCCTATTTGTACAAGTATTATTGTCACACATCCACCATCGTGTGTGGCTGTCATTGCTTCATTAGTTGTAGTTGTACTTTCGAATTTCTAAACTCTAAAGCCAGAATAATGAGTATTTCTGTGCACTAAGCGACCACTACCAATGTTTTTACTAATTGGCAGCTACCTAGAGTGTAACAATAGCTATAGCCCGTTCAGTTATTACCACAGAAATTATGATGGACTGTGATAGACAACGTTTATTAATTTTATAGTGACGCACAAGCACTTTAAAATCTTTAAATTATTACCTCTTGTTACTAAAATAAATAACTACTCAGTAACTATATTCTTGACGTGATACATAAATTTTAATTTCAATAACGTGGTATGAATTTAATGGTGTTGAAAAAATATTGTCAGCCTAAGTAATTGTGGCTTAGTTTTCCTTTGTATCTTCCACGTAAGATTTACTTGTCTCCTTGTGACTTTAGGACAGTCAGCACTTAGCAAGATTGGCTACACAGTTGTAGTCTGGAACCTCGATCACAATATACGATCTGGTCAAGCTGTAGCTGACATGCACTAGAAGACGTTCTATTGGCTGTTCTGTTAGTATGAAAATCATAGTGATAATCCTCCACTTTGCGGCAGCCAGATACGTTTGTCAGTAAGCACACGGTGTAACACGTTTATTCAAGATGTTATTGATAGTTTCATCTGGTCTCCATAACCAGCTTTTGCATATTTTTATGAATAATTATACCTACATTATGTAAACCAGATCCCAATGTCATTTTTGTATGCCGTATTTAAACAACGCTGCTTTTAATCAACTTTGAAATAAAAGAAACAGAAAACAACAAAAGAAGCATTGTTTTAAATTGAAACAGGAAGTTCTGTTTCTGGAAGGTTCATAGTTTGGATGTAAACAATAAAAGCAAAAGATTGAATACATAATCTTCAAAAGCAAAACGTTTATTTTTTCTAAAATTACAGATCACGAAACTACATATTCTATTTATAAATAACTAGCTTTTGCCAGCGGCTTCGCCCGCGTGGAGGTCGGAAATTATCCCGCGGGAACATACTACCGGGATAAAAAGTACCCTATGTGCTACTCCAGGTTATAAATTATCTGTATGCCAAATTTTATCTAAATCGGATCAGTAGTTTTTGCGTGAAAGAGGAACAAACATCCATACATCTATACATCCATACATACAAACTTTCGCGTTTATAATATTAATAGGATAATAAAATTGTGAGGTGTTTGCTGATTGTCAGAGGGGCTTGTGGTTAAGTAATAACAGCCGCACGGGTCAATCGATCAGTAAGCTACGGTTGTCGCGGTTGGCCCTTGTATGGGTGACCATCTGTACATACCGAGATAGGTACGGAGGGGACGTACCTCGTAAAGCATCTTTAGCTGTTGGTGATGGCTGCCGTTCATATATTTGTCTCTGTCAGACGGTACTGGTCGTCAGAAGCCCGAAAGTTTAAGAGCCAGTCGTACCAAAGAGTATGCTATGTGGAGGTCAGTTAGGCAGTGGCTCCATGTAAAACACTGGTATTCAGCTGCATCCAGTAAGACTAGAAGCTGACCCCAACATAATTGATAAAGGCTAGACAGATGATGATGGTGTTTGCTGATTTCGTCGATAATCCACCAAAGCAAAGTGGTTTGGGATTATTTTTGAGATCATTTTCTTATTGTTCAAGGCAAGTGCTGTCTGCAATAATCATAAAAACTACCAATAAAACATTGCGAAAACACAAAAATCTATAACAAATCGCGCTCTGACGTAAAGGAAGTCCCGTTCTTCAATGCTAACAGCTAACAGTGATACATCCGACGGTTCCACCAGCTGTTCATAAATTATCGTCGTTTTTAATTTACTTTTTATTGACGTTTTCAGACATTTCAGACTGGCCCTCATCAATCGCTGTTGCTATGTTGTGGAACGAAAATTGAATAACAAATTAAATAGACAAATGTTAAGAATTATTGGAGGTCGTAAAAGTCTATTGTTAACAAATGATAAGGGACAATAATTACTGTCTGGGACGAGTTGAGTGGGGAAATAACTATCAGAGTTTCTCTTGTCGTCTTCCTATTCGTGTTGGTGATTCCATTTTGTTTGTTTTAAATGAGCTTTGAACAGAATTCGGCCGTTTTGACAGCGTTATCTTTTTCTTGTTTCTTAATTGGGGTCGGACAATAGGACGCTTAGATTATCTCTACATAGTATACAACAAAATCGCTTGCCGCGTCTGTACTCTTAGATCTTTTAAACTACACAACGGATTCTAATGCTGTTTTCAAGCGAGCGAAAGGTAGTATGCTAAAAGTAAAAGTAGCGGATACTTATTGCTAGGCTTTCTTCTTTTCTCTCTTCTTTCTATCTTTTGCATGAAGAGGAAGAATTCATGTTTAGGACTTGATGTTGCATGTGCTGCCTCAATAATTTTTGAACTCTCATTTGATAGCTGCCTCGTTGCTCTAGTGGTTGTAAGCGCTACTGCTGAAAATGAGGTCCTTTTTTTGTGGGTGGTAAATCATCAATTGATCTCTCCCGCTCTGGGAGGAGCAGGAGGCCGTGTCAAACGTTTACTGACTAAAACCCACCCGTGTTCCTTCAGTTGCCTATATGCCAGGGCCACGGTAATTCTGTCGAACAAATCTCGCGACCCTGGCAGAGCGAACATGAGGTCCTGGGTTGAATTCCTAGGTCGACTAAGTGTAGGTAATTGAGTTTATCTTTCTAGATTTTCTCAGTAGCAGCTCGGAGTCTGGATTTGTACCCACTTGATGACAACAGCCTCACCCCCTATTACATGGGACTTAAACAAAACAGGCGAAATGAGGGTGTACTATAAGTACACCTCAGCCGACCCCTTCGAGGCACAAGCCGTGATGGTATGTGTATTTTATAGGTTAGTTTTCTTTAGTCTAAACTAAGATGTAGAACAAACAAAATCATTCTACGTGCATAAAAGTTTAAAAAACACAATCATTTAAAATCTGTCTGTCACTCAATCCGTTTGACAAGCTGTTCAAAGTGGGATCAGCAGACGTGTGTGTATTACTATTAGCTAAGTGACGATTGACAGATTATGTACCGTTACTATTCTTCGCTGAAGAACGTGACGCGTTTCACGTTTGTAGTTTTTTTATTTATTTGAAATGTTTGACATAAAACGAACATTTTATTTTCGCTTTGGTTTGTTGGTTTCTAGGTCTAGATGTACGTGTGAGGTAATTGATAAGACATTTAAAACAAGGCAAACGTTTGTGGGCAAGAATCGTAATAGATTGATGCGTCTTTACTTAATTCACTTGAGGAATTGCGGTTTCTGACTGTTGGGGGTCCGGTCTTAGGAGTGTCTTAACTCTTTACCTTTTCCCACGGTTTTACTAGCGGGGATGTCAGAAAATATCTAGCCAGGATCCAAACCACTCTATTTGTTAATCCAGGTTATAAACTATATATGTAGGTATGCCAAGTATCAGCCAACCGCAATTTGTTTGCGCCGCGCACTCCAGTAGAGCTCCCAGTCAGTATGACTTTTTCCGATGTCTTCAACAATCATTGTCATATTTCAGCGAGTTTACACAAAACTGTCATAAATTATACACTTATACCTTCCTGATAAATAATTTCATCCATTGGTGAAAACCCTAGGAAAATCCGGTCGGAAGTTTTTGAGAGGAAGTTATGGCGTTCAGACAGGCTTTTATAATATGTAGTATTATAATACTCAAATTCTTTTCAAACCTCATTCCGTAGGGTCCCACTGTAGGGAGCAAACTTCCCACCTCTGTTCTGAGCTGCCAAAGGAGTCCAGCTCATCCCGCCATCTCTGTCTAGGCTTACTACAAATAAAATTGTAATACACCTTTTTAAAATACAATTTTACGTCAGCATAATATAGTGTAAAATAGTAGCGTGCAGTTGCCAGCAAGTTGCGATTATCGCGTGGATCATAAACGCTAACGCTCGCACTCTGCGCACATCCGTAACATTAGGCTAGCGTATTATAGCGTCACTGAAAATAATAAACATTTATTATTTTATTATTGTGGTGTATTCTTGTTTAATGCGTGAATTGTAGCGTGTCAGAGCTCGTTTGTTACGGCTTGGTGGCGAGAAATTATTTCCTTGTCATAAATAATGTTTCGTTAATAATAAACTGTTTATCCTTTCTTTTTCTACATATTTTTTGTCGGTGTACTTTGGCTACTGAAATAAGAGATTTTAACCGAGTTCAAAACAGAGGAGGTTTCTTATTTATCTATGTATCTTTTTTTCTGTGATGTTGCTGGTAAATATGGATCGATTTTTATTTTTTAATGGTAAGGTTATGGCTCAGGGGTACCCCTATTGAAGGGGTCTGCTAGAACCGATGCCTGCTAGGGTCGCGAGATTGTTCGAAAGAGATACTGTGACCCTGGCACATGGGCAACTGAAGGAACACGGGTGGGTTTTAGTCAGTAAAAGTCTGACACGCCCTCCCGCTCCGCCCAGAGCGGGAGAAGTCATTTGAAAATTTCCCATCCAAAAAAAAGGGTTGGGTCCCGTATTAATTTTATTAACATACCTTGGGAAGATTTGACATTCCTGCTGTTACTGATGTTAATATAACAACTAGCAGTATTTTGTCACCGAATTGTTTAAGCTTATGGTACCTTGGTACCATAACTTTAAATATATAGGTATATAGCTTCTAAATATGTATTTTTGTTTATTTATTTTTTTATAAATTTTTGCGTGCCTATTTCCAGGCAGAATGTACATGGCTCACTTTTATCTACTCCACCTGTATTTTAATTTAACCTACATTCGTTGCAAATAAATGATTTGATTGATTGATTAAATAATTCGGTGACAAAATACTTGAATACCTACGGATCCAAAGACATTAAAACTAATGTTATTTTTCACATTGTTGTTTTTTTTTTTTTTGGAAGTCAGTTGTTTATTTTTATATTATTTTTTTCTGCGTATATCTAGTTCTTTAAAATTACTTCTTTTTACTCTGAAATCCTCAAAGTAACTAACTTTCACATCCTTGTGTTGAAAAATATAATGTGTGTGATAAACCCTGAATATTACAGATATCTAATATGTTTTGGGTTACTATTTAATTGTTTATGCACGGTGATGATTATTTTTATAGCATTTTTATCATATTGGTTGTATGGATATTAGTCCGAGTATATTTTGATTACTTATTCTAATTTACTTTATTACTTGTTTTCTCTAATTTTTTAAATCCTAGCTTGATTTTCGTATGTCGTTTTGGGGTGACCACTAAAAATCAGCACAGTGGGGTCCCATAGCACAGCATCACACTGAGTGGAAGCCTTCTTGAAACAGTCACGGCGTGCAGCTGCCGACTGTTTATGTCCTGTGTTTCTGACTAAAAGTCTGTCTTATTATCATGTTTTTTACGTAATCTCATCTTTTTATATGCACGTGTTTCTGTGACAGATAAATTTATTTTTCTTTCTTTCTTTCGGATAAAAATAATCTTGAATTTGCTTTGAGCTTCCTCAATTTCATAGTTACGTTCACATTTTCCCTTTTGCGCTAATTTGAAGCCAACAATCGAAAGTATAACTCAAGGAGAGAACATAAACGTCTGTCTGTCGTTTATGTGGACATAAATAAGTGCTAAATCATTGTCTTTGTCTAGACTAGGCTGTACACAGAATAGATGGGTACAGAAGGTATATTCGATAAATCCAATTTTTATTTTGTGCCGCTTCTTCCTCGGTAATCATAACCCGGAAAATAACATCACATCTGACAAAACGAAGCTCGTTTGCGGTTAAGCGCCTTAAGCTTAACCTTAGTCACAATTTTGGCAATTTCCAGATTAGTATCGACGTTTATGTTGAACAAAATATGATTTGCGACCGTTAGTCGTATGTATTTACAGAATTATAATAATTAAAATCATCAATACAGCTCTCTAAGATCATTTAAATAATCCCTTTGATGGATTATTTCGGGAAAAAACTTTTTAAAGGCGCTTCCCCTTAGGGGCCATCCATAAATTACGTTACATAAATTTAATGATTTTTTAACCCCCCCCCCCCCCCGTCCTTGTCACAGCTGGTCACATTTGTGAGACCCCTTGTGTGACGTCACATATTTTGCATTTTTACACCTAGCCATTGATTTTTTTTTTAATTTTTCTTTCATAGTCCATATTTCGTGTTTTAATAGTACTTTAAATATGTATATTCAATCTTGAACTGTGACGTCATAAAATTAAGGGCCCCTCCCACCCCTTTGTCACACAATGTCACAATTCGTCGACCCCCTCCCCCCCCCCCCCCCCTTAACGTGTGACGTAATTTATGGATGGCCCCTTAGCTTATGATCTACTTGGTAGCTGGAAGGACTGATATTTTAAGGGAAGTCTTTTGTAACCATAGCGTAAACCTAAGTAAGCTTAGAATAAAGAAATTAATGGAGCTACCGATATTGACGCTTACACTTGTTTATGTCCCTCTTGGATGACCGGTTCTTGGCTGACATGACAATCTTATGTTTCCATAGCTGGAACACAGGTCGCCTCTCTGTGACAAGGAGTGCACCATAATCCACCAACACGGCCCAGTGCGAGTTGATAAATGTCACGTTATGCCTTCGAATTCTGCCGGGGTCACGCGATTGTTCGAAAGAGATACCGTGACCCTGGCACATGGGCAACTGAAGGAACACGGGTGGGTTTTAGTTAGTAAAAGTCTGACACGCCCTCCCGCTCTGCCCAGAGCGAGAGAAGTCATTTGATGATTTCCCATCCAAAAAAAAAAAAAAAATGCCTTCGAATTGTTTGGTTCAGGATAAGTATACAAAGTTTTCCTCATGGTATTTTCTTTCACCCTTTTTGAGAGCAGTGGTGATGAAATTAAGTACACAATTTAAAGTGCCGACTTGTCTTCGAAATTGACTTCGTTAGTCGGGGTCGATACCACTGGGCCCCCACTGCTCGGTTCTTGGCTGATAACGTTACAGCTTCCATGTAAGTACAAAAAAATGTAGAAAGCCGTTCAGCAGTTTAAAAATGTCCATGAAAATCTGAAACAGCTGAGCATAGCAAGTACCTACAGGTACCTTAGGTACAGAATGTATGATCGATCATACATTGTTCAAAGCGGACTTTCTGCTGCGCACTTGGTGTGAGGTATGTGTAGGCTAGACCGGCCGCATTATTTGGCAACGAGGGTTAACGTTGACACGATCACGTGTCTGCTAGGGTTGGCAGTGCCTGGCGATATTTGTGCGTCTTGATTGTACCCTTGGCCTGTTTATCGCAGGTCATCGCTCTGTAAGCCAGTATTTGGATGAGACTATTGTCTGTGTATTGGTATCTACTTTGTATTCGAGATGGCCAATTTTTAGATAAGGTCATGATTTTATATTGCGAAGAGCAGAATATAACATGATATTTTCTACTATATTTCCTTTAGCTTTTTAGAAATATTTATATAGGTCGTCTTTGGTCACGAAAAAGCGCGTATTATGTAGGTTTTTCTTGGGCGAGGACATAGAGGTACCTACTTAGTATGTACCTCTCTCTTTATATGACAGCTGCATTAATTCATGAGCTTCTGTAATTTTCCGACTATTAACTTCGGAAAAACGACTACACGTTCATCGTTCTAATACGGAGCCAGTCTAATACTTCTTTGATTATGTCTCACATCGGCATAAATGAAATGTCTTAATGTTAACAGTAAACAACAGACACGGGGTTGTAAAACAATGCATATTTTTGGCCTTCTATACACTTTATTAGCTCTAATGGTTATGGCATGGCGATCAATGCATTCTGAAATGACTAGTATTTACAATACCTACTAAAGTGGACACTGAAATAGTGTTTTGTTTACAAGTTTGGTGTCACAGATGTTCATTTGTTTCGATAATATATTGTTATTGCAAAATATTTAGTATCCGAATGATATTAAGCATAATTACTATATTCATAACCATTCGATAAGCTTCCATAACGAGTCGAACATTAATCAGTTATATAGTAGGAGTCCTTTATACGCTGTCCACTACTACAAAACCCGAAAATTTGGTCAGTTTAAATAAAATGGACGATCGCTATTTTCCCTTTAGCTGTCTGCTATCAGCGGCAAGGCAAATCAGCACCCTAATTGCGAAACGCACAATTTATCAGAATGTGAATGGGATTGAAAATTATTTCTAAACCATTGCGACATTTTTTCGAATAAATTGTCGGCTCGGCAACGTAAATGACGCAATGAATGTTGTTTAACTATAAATATTAAACCAATTCCTACCGATAAAAAGTTCCGCAATATTACCCCTCTGGTTATCGAAATGTCTCATTTTTGGTATGGTTGCCTGTGGAATGGTTGTGAATAGCCAAGTTGATCAAGCTTTGGGATATTCTCTGGGAGTAATAAAAGACTACTTTCTTTTAATTATGTATATTGGACAAAATAATAGACTTATCAACGTACTTACCACTTAACGCTTGAAAAATATTCTGATATTTTCTCAAAGATCTTGTTCGAAGAAATCACCTATCTACATAAAAAATAATTAATATAAGAAAAATTAGTTAGATCCCGGAATTCGTTAAATGTCTGATATAAAAATATTCGTGAAAGTTTCAACCGCAAGTAAGAAATAAAATAACAAACAATGTCATTAACACGAGAGTTATAAATGTTAAACACATTCGACAGTTGGCATTACGACTTTACGAGGAAAACAAATAAAACTATTGTATCGACGATGTCGTGCTCACGTGCATTAAAAGTCGTTGTATTTATTAGCGTTATATACCGACAATATGAAAACAAACAACTGATGTTATTTGGCAATAAAATCGAGTACTTACGAGAAAATTATATTTAAGTATTTCAGCAAGAATCATAATCATCTCCCTACCTTGCTCTTCAATATAATATTATGAAATTATATAATACTAGTCTGCTTAAAAAAAACATCGGGAGTAGGAACAACATTGGGCCCTTCTAACTATTCTTATCCGAAGTTGGGAACGTCCATGACTTCGGCCGAAACTACGGACTTCGTGCTTACGGAGTAGCCCCCCCCCCCCCTTCCCTTTTTCATTTTATTTGTTCCTTTTCCGTTGACTCTTCCGGATTACCCAATGTTGACTACTTGGACCAAGGATCATTTTATTTATTCATTTTAGAAAAGCTAACAGCTAATACATTTCAATATCTAGTACTAGGTGTAAGCGATGGGTACTTGTGCGCGAATTAGGCCCCACTGTTTGACTTTAAGTTAGGCTTAGAATAGTTTACGTCAAATTCCCTTGAACCACATGGAGTTACTCTGTGCCTGAAGACAAACAATCAACGAGAAACTATGTACAGTTAGTGCCCTGCATTATCTGACCCCTCCTACACATAATAAATGAGGAAGAGGGTTAGGTAATGCAGGGCACTGAGTGTACAAGCAATAAAGTTCTTATGCCAATAGATGCATTTTCTGTCTTAAAATAAATAGCAACGTGGAACTGACACGACTTGACATGACATTGAGGAAAAGCAAGTAAATGCTGAAAGAAGAAAGCGTTTGAGTGAGCACTGATATAATATATTTTAGAGCGAGTTCCATACGTTCGTTATAAAAACAAACAAACTGACATCGTGTGTTTACACTGCGCGTACGCACGATACTGGTTCAGGGACGAGACTCTTGTTTAGTGCACGTCTAACTAACATGTAGATGTAGCGTTTTTATATAAGTTCACCTTGATTCACTGTTTCTTTGTTACTTGAAGAGTTTGAGTTGGCCTGTAGCTTCTTTGGTAGTCTAACTGAGGAGTGAAGAACTGTGTGCTTATTCCAACACCTAAGGGGCAATTCTCGTAATTTTATGAACGTTCTCAGTCTAGTCTTAGTCTCCTTCTGTCAAAAATACCAGGAGTTTCCATACCTTTTTGAGAAGTTTATTGACATTTGATTGTCACCCAGAAAACGTATGGAGACCCTTTAATTTTTAACTTTTAATGGTACAACGGAATCTCAGTAAAATTTTTATCTACTTATTACGATTCAGACAATACCGCACTGTAACAGACGTATTGACAGCGGAGTCTAGTAAAAGACTCCCGTTGCCACCCTTCGGGTTCGGAACCCTACAAACACGTTTTCAAAACGACTGCTTAGTTACTCTAGGGTTTTTCTGTAACTCTTTTTATGTAAGAGTCTAATTAATGTCTCAATTTTTATCAAACAAAGTCCGAAAATTCTCTAAGAGAACTACATTAAATTGTTTACATGAAATAAAATAAAAATATATATCAGAATGAATAACGCAGTCTCTAGATACACACGTCATTTTCCTCAAAGAAAAACTGCCCATAAGTTTTCTCGACACAAATGACATAATCCAAACTCTCATGTGATGGAATGGATAAAAAATTACACAACTGTTTTATTTTATAATTAATTTCATATAAAATTACGCTAAAGCGTCGCTGTAAAACGTTTTACGAGTGTTCGATGTATAAAATGTTTATATTTTTATAAATCGAAAGGTGTTCGTTGTGTAAAATGTTTATATTACCGATTTATGACCCCTGGAGCTGACCACAAACTAGTTTCGGAACCTGCCGGGTTTATTGAAGCGTTTCATGTGATATAAAGTCTTTGATGTGACGTGACGTACCTGTATTTATAGATGTGCTGATGTGATATATGCTGGTTTTTTGCCGAGGTGCAGAAAATGTGAGAAAAATCACTAGATTTTCACACGATTCTCAGTATAGTTACTCGTTTTGTCACAGAAAATTTGCTGCCAAATTCGTTGAACAATATTTCAATGATTTTATCTTACAAAAAATATTTTCTGAAACGAAATGAAATGGTTTATTCATACAAATAGGATATCGGAATAACTTTAACAAACATAACATAACATCACGCCTTGTGTCCCCGCAGGGTTGGGCAGAGGTGTACCTATAGTTCACCCACATTTCGCCTGTTATGTTTAAGTCCCATGTAATAGGGGGCGAGCCTATTGCCATCAACCGGGCACCAATCCCGACTCTGGGCTGCTACTGAAAAATTCCAGATGGAAAACCCCAATAACACTTTTCCCGACCTGGGAATCGAACCCAGGACCTCGAGCTCAGCAATAGCGCTTGCTACCCAAAAACTAGACTAACGAGGCAGTCCTAACAACAACACAACAACATAGTTTTAACAAGTCATATAAAAAAAGAATAATAAGCTAGGTGAAACTGACATTTCTTATCTGACAACCCGTGGGAAGAAATGGCGAAACCAACTCAGGGGTTCTTAACTAAAATAGCAGCATCACTCTATAAACTAACTTTCTGTTTTAAAACGCGAGTACGTATTCCAATTCGTACAAAATAAATCAAATGCTCTCAATCACTCATCGTCAGCTCACTGATCAGCATTGGATTCAATCATCTATTAGTGTGTTTGATGTTTTAATTCCTCGTGGAAAAATAATCAACTGAAAACGCTTACTTTACTGAAGGCGGCACGTGTTACAAAATCGTGTTTTGTAAGCTGAATATACATAGTGCTCACTAGAGAGCTGGAGTGTCCTTTGTTTCCATACACTTATTTACTTTTGAGGATCTAATGAACGCTACTGGTATTGCTGCTTGTGGCTAAGTAATAAGAGCTCTGGTTAAGCTACGCTTGCCGCGATCGATCCGTGGATAGGTCAAGATCAACTGATCATCGATACTTAGCAATCAAGTTCTTCTAACTGGACAGACAGCTGTGCTGCTGGGGAGTTTGTTGGCCACTTCTTCTTCCCAGCTAAAGCACTAGGAAGTGCGCGACGTGTGGGCGTTTTGGGGGGACTGTCTTTTGTAACTTTGACGTTCGAAAAGTGCTGATCCTCAGCCTAATTTGAATAAATGACTTTTGATTTGATTTGATTTGATTTAGCAAGACCCCTCCATGCCTTGGAAAGCACACTAACTCGTTGGTTCCGGCTGTCATTGGTGCACCTTTAACAGTCGTTATGGGTCATCAGACGCCCGAAAGTCTGACCACCAGTCATACCAATAACCCAATAACTGGGTTATGGAAGTCAGATAGCCCGTCGCTCCATGTCAAATTCTGATATTCAGCTGCATCCGGTTAGACTGGAAGCCGACCACACGAATTGTAAAAGGCGAGGTAGTTGAGATGATTACAAAGGAGATGCGTGAAGCACAGTTCACACCTCGTTTTACACTATTCTGTCGATTCTCACAGCTGATGTACACGGCTCAATCCCAGATTCACATGGCTGCTTTAAAAATAAAATTGTATTTTTACATTTCTCTAATAAACATTGAAAATATCAGAGCATTCAAAGTTATTTTTACTGTTCGCAAGTCTAAAGATGACGGTAAAGTGGGATTACATGTGGAAACTTCGTTTTGTGTTTGTTTTGAACTCATTTAGAGTGATGTAGGTCAGTCCATTAGGAATGAATCGTTTTCCCGTATTATTTTCATAAATCACGAGGATGCTATTTATTTTTTCGTTTTTGTGGGATTCACGTGGTCGCGGTCGGTGTATTGATTTTTTTAATTTTACATAAGTAGATAAATATTTCATGGATGACCATGTTATTTTATAATCACCACTAGATTATAACGACAGCCTTATAGACAAAATAAACAACAACCGCGTATTCAATTAAATTAAGTCAATCATTATTAGTGTATTATTATTATTAAAGGTCAGGTGCGTAGTACTCGCAACCGGCGTGTGTGTATGACCAATTGTATGAACCTAAACGAGGCAAAAGAAGTGTGTAGAGATCGTAGCAGGTGGCGTTCCGTGGTTTCTGCCTACCCCCATGGGAAAAAGGCGTGATTCTATGTATGTATGTATGTATGTATTATTAGTGTATCTACTGACTGATTATTAGTGTATCTACTAACTCGGATAAACCGCCAGTTATTTTATCACGCTCGTCAGGCAGGGAGTCTAAACAAATGGAAGTACGTATGGACAAGGGAAGGGAGAATCTTAGCTCGCAGAGAAGATCACCAAAAAGCCGAACGAATTAGGTCTGAAGACGATATTAGTAGGATTTTTGGGTAATGTCTGGTTTGTGCCACATCCGAACACGTTCTCTAAACTTGTTTCGATTACCTATTGTTCCCAGTTTAATCTTTATAATAGTTTGTTGGGCATGTAAAGGATTTTTTATTTTGGTCTATACATTTAGATTTGTGACAGGGCGGTGTGTGTTTCCTTTGGTACCGAATGGGAATATACTTTATATATTACGATTCTATTTACGATATTGGTCAACATTACGCATAATTTACTCGAAGATTGTAGATTATTTTGGTGAATTGTGGACAGGTTTGCTATTTTATCAACTACAATTAGCTTACAGCAGGTTGGTGGTGTTTTTTAGAACAGATTACTTGAATGTTAAAACATATTATTATGCAGATATTATTTTCAGACACATTATTCATACTTACACTTTTAATACACATTTTCTTAGACACAGTTCGATGATAATGTCTTTTAAATTGTTTACAAACACGTATATTCGTATTATGCAATTAGTGCAATTATTATTTACAATGTCTAATTCTCAGTTTTTATTTACAATTTATTTGCAATTATTATTTACAGTAACTAACACAAAACAATTTTTAATTTGTAGAATGTTGTTTTTATATTTACATTTTTATTTATATTTACATTTTTTGGGTTTGTTTATGGTTACTATGAATTTCTATTCTTTGTTACTTCTGACACATATTTGCATTATTTTCATAAAACATTATAATTTGATTTTATTTCCTTTGACATTTGCAAAACCGTCAGCATTCTACGTCTGTGACGATGCTTCTCTGTGTTGTTGTATATTTCATTACAAAAATGCTTGACAAATACCTTAAAGTTGGTTTTCTAAACGTAGGCTCCCTTGGCACTAACCACGACGATTTTATAGCTGCAGTGGAAACACATTCTTTCGATGTATTGGCGGTTAATGAGACTTGGCTAAGACCGGGTGAGGAGGCGCGAGCGCCCACTGTGCCAGGTTACCGGCTGCGCCACACGCCGCGACCGCTGCGTGTACGTGGGGGTCGCGGGGGTGGTGTAGGTTTTTATCTTAAACGCGGCCTGACTGCTCGTACTTGGTCCACCAAAATTGACCCTAGATACGATACTATCGAACAAATGTGGATTACACTTACACTAAATGGGAATAAAATTGCAATAGGCACAGCTTATCGTCCCCCACGCTGTGACTTGGATCTCTTCCTCGACGCCATAACCGACTCCATTACTTCCTTGGTAAAATGTGATCACTACGTGCTGCTCGGCGATTTCAATGTTAACTTACTGAATTCGAATGCGCAAAGTAAGAAAGTCTGTGAGTTTTTTAATAGCCTGAGCCTAAAACAACTAGTAAGTTCACCCACCCATTTCACAGACCATAGTGAAACATTGATCGACCTTGTCTGTACGAATCTCAGCCACAAAAGAATATCTGTTGAGCCCGATGGCTCAATAAATGGCCACTCACTTGTTGTGTGCGAATTTAATATTAAGCGTAGTAAATATAAACCCCATACAGTTACGTACAGACCCATCAAGCAAATAAATAGAGAAGTACTAGACCGTGACTTGTCGCAAATACACTGGGATAACATTTGTGGCCTACCTAATGTAAATGACATGGTGAAGGAGTTAAATATAAAAATTTTAAACTTATATGATGCGCATGCTCCGGTCAAGAAATGTTTAATTAAGGAACCATCTTATCCCTGGATAACTGAGACAATTAAATTAATGATGCACTTACGAAACGACGCCCTCACCAAGTACCGTAAAAAGGAAACGAAATCCGAGTCCAAAAAGGCATACTACAAGCAGCTGAAATCACTGGTAACAATTTCCCTATTTAGGGAAAAAGTGGCATACTTCAAATTCAACATTAATAACAAAATCAAAGATCCTAAGTTACTATGGAAAAATCTAAAAAGCACGGTATTGCCGAAGAAACAAATTGATGACCTTCCTACTCACTTCCGAGATCCAAATTTAATTAATAATCACTTTTTGAATGTTCCCGGTAACCCCGTCTGCAATACATCAGTTCGCCATTTCTTTGAGTCGCATCGTTATGGCGATGAAAGCTTCGCATTCGCATTACAACCCGTAAGTGCTGATAAAATTCTGCAATACTTCCGCCAGCTTAAATCTAACGCTGAAGGCTGTGACGAGATGACCCTGAACATGATTTTGCTTACCCTCCCACATACACTTAAAGCCATCACTGGCATTGTGAACTGCTCAATTATTTCTGCAACATTCCCTGACATCTGGAAAATCGCAATCGTTAGGCCATTACCTAAAAAACCGAATCCGACTGACTTAAAAGACCTTAGGCCCATTAGTATTCTGCCTTGCCTATCTAAAATTGCGGAAAAGGCTGTATATGAGCAGCTGTCAAAATATCTTGAGGACAAACAGATTCTACCGGAGCTACAATCAGGCTTTCGTAAACGGCGTGGTACTTCTACGGCTCTTTTGGACGTGACAGATAACATCTTGTCAGCTCAGGATAAGGGTCTATGCACACTTCTCGTCCTACTTGATTTTTCTCGCGCTTTTGATTGTATTAATATTGATTTATTTCTATCAAAGCTAAAATATTATGGATTTGATCAAAACACGATACTCTGGTTTCAAAGTTATCTCACCAACCGTCAGCAGCGTGTAGAAATACAATTAAGTAATGGTTCTTCTCTTGTTTCTTCTCTTATATCCATCAATAGAGGAGTCCCACAAGGTTCAATACTAGGTCCCATCATATTCATTTTATATTGTGCGGATATAATAAATTCCCTACAGAGCTGTAGGTACCACATTTATGCTGATGACGTGCAAGTCTATATATCTTTTAAGCCGAGTGACTATGACAGCGCAGTAAAGGACCTTAACGAAGATATTGACAGGATAGCATGTTGGGCTGAAAGCAACGGTTTGGTACTTAACCCCACAAAAACTAAATATATGCTGTTTGGAACTAGGTACCAAATCAGTGCAGTGCCGGCAACACTCAACGTTACCCTACTGGGTGAGTCGGTCAGTCGAGTCAGTGAAGCACGTAACTTGGGTCTGACCATGGACGAAGGGCTGAGATACGAAGCGCACGTGGCAGAGTCAGTGCGCACTTGTTTCTATCGGCTTAAGGTCCTTTATAAAATAAGGCCTTATCTGTCAGAAGACCTTCGGATCCAGCTGGTTGAGTCACTTGTGCTGTCCAACCTAAACTACGCGGATACAGTTATCGGTCCTCGACTTCTGGTAAAAACTGATCGACTGATCCAGAGGGTGCAAAACGCCTGCGCTCGGTTCTGTTTCTCAATCCCACCAAGATGTCATGTAACGCCATTCTTAAATAAGCACTCCATCCTCAAGATGAAGTCACGTCGTAAGTTACACTTAGCATGCCTACTATTTGGAGTTGTAAAGTACAAGCAACCGTCCTACCTGTACAATAAACTGAGCTGGGTCGCCAGTAAAAGAGAAATCGCGAGTAGGCAGTGCTCCCAACAACTATCCACTCAATCGCACAAGACGGCTGCCT
Organism: Aporophyla nigra; assembly: GCA_947507805.1. Taxonomy (NCBI): domain Eukaryota; kingdom Metazoa; phylum Arthropoda; class Insecta; order Lepidoptera; family Noctuidae; genus Aporophyla; species Aporophyla nigra. The sequence goes on from OX382295.1 coordinate 26,353,005, forward strand.
TCAGGGGAAGTTTCAGATATGCCGCATCCAAATGCTGGAACAATATTCCCCCGCCGATAAGGAATCTTAAATCTCTTGGCATCTTCAGAATAAGACTTCGGATGTTTCTTATCGCCTCGCAGATAAAACTGGGCATGACGATTTCAAATACGTCCATAATATAACTGGCTGTCGTGTTATTCCCAACTCTTCGCGTTTGCTGAGCGCATCTTTGTCACATAACTGCATACAAATGGAATACCAATTATTGAATGATTTGTGGATCTATCGTGAGATAGATAGTAGTTATAATACACATACCTATTTTTAATTACCTATTTTAATTTACTGCAAACACATTTCAGTCCAGTCAAATTTATTATTTATTTACATTAATATAGTAATATTTTGAACATTCATTTACGTATTATACTATATTCAAACAATCAAGTAATCGTGTAAACATTCATCATCGTACAAAAACGCTTCGAAATGCTAAACTAAACTGTAGAATACTTTGTATGAACATTGCGGGTACTTACATAATATCACTCCGCACATTTCACAACACCTTTAATAATTATTCGTGTATTGATTTCATCTGCTCGACGTCCGTGGGTCACTACAAGGATCCAGCAGAATATCAGCGTCAGGTATATTTGCCTGACACATGCTGAGCTGGACTCCCATTTGGTGCCACTATGAGACGCACACCGCACTTTTGTATTCCACCGCACGTTATTTTCATTTATATTTTAATTTGTGACACTAAGTGTCATCATCACTATTTTATGTCTTCTTTTTTTTTCTTGTTGTATACTGGCACTTTGTGTTATTATTTAATCGTGCTTTGTATGTTGTTATGTCTTTTGTGTGCACCAAATAAACGATTTATCTATCTATCTATCTATCTACTGAAATGCAGGCTTTATTAATTTACTAAAACGAAAACCAAGGAAAAGTAATAGATTTATGTGGTAACTTATTTTTCATTATTTTATTGCCTTTGTAATATTGGATTTCATCAGCAATAGAAGAATAAGAATCGAATTTTAACAAAGTAATATGTCGTTTTTTTTTTGGTTGCCTGCACTGTCCCACTCCTGGGCAAAGGTCTCTCTCCAGTTCTTCCAACTATCGCGAAGCCGCACGTCCGTTTTATATTTAGCATGTTTAAAATTTGTATGCCAGTCCATGGCGAAAACTGGATCATAATTAAATTAATAACACCTTAATGTATCATGTTTTAAAATTCATCATTGTCCTGCCCATATCTCAATTTATTTGGGGTCGGCGCGACATGGCTTTTTCTTCCAAACTTCCCCCATTTCTATCCAAATCATCATTCACACAGTTCACAGTTAATCCATCGTTTCTTTTGTTTGCCCCTTCTCGTATAGCCATGTTTTAAAGCAAATTAATAAATATATCCTATTCTAAAAGCAATGGGAAATGACTACTGAAGACTGCGGGTATCGACCTCAGTACGAGCTGCTTCTTGCACGGACATGTTATACATCGCTTGCTCCTACGTCACCAGTCCTGTCTCTCTTCATAGTTTGGTCTTTGAGACCAAAACTACAAACATAGGAGCACCCTAATTGCGTAACACACTATTAAACAGAATCTGAATCATTTTGATGCTTATTAGTAATGATGTATGTTGTGGAACTGTCAAAATGAAAGCGATTCCTTTTCTTAGTGTATTACGCAATTACCCCTCTGGATAAAATTATAAATTGTGTCTGTTATGTTGGTGTATTGTGTTGTTTTACGATTTCCACGAGAACGAAGTTGGAGGCAGAAGCTCATTAAATTAGAATGACAGAATAGATGATGGAAAAGAAGAGAGCGAATCCACAAATGAAAGCTGAAAAAGATGTAGACATGCAAGAAAAATATATGCTACGTCGCCTAAATAAACAGGAGTAAGAGCAGGATATGGATGACGATGACGAATCACCTGATAGAATCGAATAAATGCTAAATGTTCTGTTTGCGCAGCATGTAACACCGCCGCGCTCAATTGCGCCCGCGCATCCAATAGAATAATTGCAGACGACAGAAGTGATTCAGTTATTTTTAGTACCGCCTCCTCATGTCGTTTGAGTTGTAAAATGCTTTCTGTAATGCGATTGTTGAAGAGTTATTTGGTGTTTTTAAAACGACTGTTTGGTTTCCCAAAGATAATTACTTGTCGCATTTTTGACTGATTGATGAAGAACGTTGTGTTCTTGTTTTGGGGAATGGTGGCTAATGGATCATGTTTAACAGTATTATTTTGATGTCTGTGGCTCGATCGGTTTTTTAAGATGTCTAGACGTGGCGTAATGGCGTCCCTATTAAAAGCATTTTGTGCAAAAACCATGTCATCGGTGTTCCGCTTTTTCTTCTTTTATTATTGCTACTGTCTGTATGGTTCGTAGCTAAATAAAGATAGGAACACGGGCAAATAGCAGGTAAAGCTACTTTTGCCACGGTCAGTTCGTGGATGGGACCATCCATTAAATAGCGAGACCCCTCCGTGTCTCGAAAACCCCGCCAAGCCGTTGGTGCGGCTGTCATTCGAAGATCGTTCACAGTCATTAGATAAAAGGTAACCAGTCTTACCAAGGAGCATCGTGTTACCTAGTAACTGGGTTGTGGAAGCCAGATAGGTCGTCGCTCCTTGTAATATACTGGTATTCAACTGCATCCGGTTATACTGGAAGGTGACCCCAAAATAGTTGGAAAAGGCAGGCAGATTGATGAGATAAGGGACTTCTATCTCTTTGTTTTCCAAATATCGAATAATAATGCAATGAAATGAATGTATATAATAATATATATATAAAAGAAAGTCGCGTTAGTTACACTATTTATAACTCAAGAATGGCTAAACCGATTTGGCTGAAAATTGGTGGAGAGGTAGCTTAGAACCAGGAGACGGACATAGAATACTTTTTATCCCGTTCGACCGCATTCCCATGTGACGTAACATAAAACGTCAAAGGGAATACAAGTCACTATAAAACGTGGTATGAGAAAAACGTTGCCTTCGAAGTAACAGGTGAACATAACTTGGTATGAGCTTATCAAACTGCAGTATCAGCCAGAAAACGCTTTATGCCTTCGAAATACCAGGTTATCATAACAGGGTAGGAGCTAACCAAACATATGAGTGTCAGCTAGAAAACGCTTACCAGATCACCACCGTGTACCAGGTTGTCAAACTTGGTAGGTTGAATCTGAGGCGATACGAATTTCGCTGGGTCATAAGTTATTTATTTATAAGTTATTTGTTGTGAATGATGTAATAATTTTAATTTGCATTATATGTTTAATAATGCCTTTTGGTGGCACTCATTACCTATATTCTATTTTTTAATATGTGGATAATGCAGTAGGCTGCAATATTGATATTTGTACCAAATTTTTTGTTATGTTAAAATTATATATTGTAGCTGTTTAATGTCCCTTATTCTTCTTCTTCTTTGCCCTCGCCTTTTCCCGTTACGCGGGGTCGGCTTTCTTAATCATGCGGCGCCATTCATTTCGGCGGTAAGCACCGCCATGTTTATTGACCCTTAATAAAATAAAATATAGTTGATGGTGTTGCATAATTTTATGCTTTTTCGTCACTTATGGCAACAAGTCAAATAATTCTTGGCAATAGCATCGGATGCTCGAGTATTTACTTTCCTTTATCTTTCGTTTTCTGTTTACTGCACAGTACCATTATAATATTAACATTTTCATGTTATATGCGTCCATCATCAATGGTTTGGTTTTGTCGTTTGACCAACTTCGTTCTTTTTGAAGATACACCTTGAGATAGTTTCTCTTTAATAAGTTGTGCTGATAGTTCTGGGTCTTGAACCTCAAAACTTTACAATTACAATTTACACATTTCCGCGTGTACCACAAAACTCTCACCCACAAAATTGTAACGGAAAAAACCTTACTATTATGTAAATTGTCAAAGTAATAACAAGTTTACAATATTGTAAGTCATCAACATAATTTCAGCCATAATTATTACGTCTATACTGAACATAGGTCTCTCTCAGGGGAGGTTGCCGTAAGCGGTTTGGCGATCGCAGTATCGCGGTAAAATGCATAGAGAACGCTGCTGTCCATTCTCTAGCAAGTTCCTCTCGCCGCCTACGACACCCACGGGAAGAAAAGGGCTAGTGCTATTCTTTACGTCCGGCAACACACGGAATCCATACATGTGACTAATTTCTGTTTTACGCCATTTTTCTGCATTTTACCAAATATTTAGAATTGTACACCTGTATAGGCTGTATAGTTTTGTGATATAAGGTCCTGGATTTGAAACAATGTAACTAATATTTGTCGACGACAAACAAACCTAAAGCCAAATAATATGGCTCATTAAACTTTGCGGTTTACATCCATCACTTTATCTCATGAGAGTTTTTCCCATTAGCTAATCATCTTACTAGACTAAACAATTTGTCATTGTCAAAATTATTTCATATATTGTCTCTGTTTACGAGTTTTCCAATACTTTGTCGTTGCATCAATATACTTTCGATGGCCATCGCGGATAAAGAATAGCTGAGATCAATTCACTAGACAAAAAATATGCATATTTTCTTTCTTTATTTCTTACTGTCTAAAGGTGAGCCCGCCTTCATACAGTTATATTTCGTCTAGAAAGTCTAGTAAGCCTCATTTACACGTTGCAAAATTGAAGCAACATATCTAGATAATGTTTAGACGATGCATCTTTTATTGTTGCATCACCCTATAGCCAGTAGGTATATGGTCACAGTTAATTAGCACCATGTATATCAGGGTTTAAGATATATCAAGTGGTACTTTGTCTTGAGTAAAATGCCTAAGTATGTCTACCTCCGCATTCGGCATGACCTCTACTCCCTAAGTACTTAGAAACAATTCAACTGCTATTATTACGTGGGCTAGCACACGATTGCACAATGGAAATAGCCCAGTGGCTTACATCGAGCCAATTACGCTGGATGTCTCCAGATCTAAGAATAGCCAGACGGACGAGCCCCTTACTGTGATGTAATCAACTTGTTGATGCTGACAAAGAGTAGGAAAAGACAAGTTATCTTGAATAAGTTGTAATTGAGAATAGAATAGCACAAAGTTCCTTGCGAAGAGCACAATACCGTTCGTTGTTGAGGCCTGAGCAAAGGAAGTCTCTGAGCTGAACACTGAATGATATATAATAATTCTGTTTTTTCACTTAACTATTCTTACAAAATTTAAAGCAAATGAACTTGTTTTCGTCGCGTATTTTCACCTCAACAGTGAATTTCAAAGTGCAGATGTTAAGAGAACAATTTGTACGACAGATTTGGCCAACGCCAATACATTTCCAGTTCCATTTGCTTCATTGAGTGCTAAAAGTTGGCAGTCAGATTTCTCTTCGTAACTAGGCGGATTGGCCAAGATTTCTGCGGAAAACGTATGCATATATTTCTCAATTGTGACAGGTCTTTTCATATTTATTTATGCAACTAAAGACGTCATGTGAAGTTCAGGAGGTACGACGATACCAAAAATATCATCTGAGATATCTTCAACACAAACTACGTCTATAAGAATTTCTATCTCTGCTATCATTGTCGTTTTTGGAATCCTTTTGCTGAATTCCTCATCAAGCAACATTTTCTAGCAGCATGGCAAATATTGAGTTTCTTCATTTTATAATTTTATAGTTGTATAACCCCCATCGTCGCCGTAGCCTATCTTCGATAGTAATCTTTGATTCCTTTCTTTGATCGTGCCTATACCGTAGTTAAATAGGAAGTATTCTAGTCATCAGTCGCTGCACGTGATGTAATTGTCAATCAGCAAGAGTGGATCATAATCGTTTTTATATTGTTTAGGAGAACGTTTTAAGGTCATTGTAAATCTCAGCTCGTGTGTGGAATTGTCGAGATCCTTTCAATATATCCTACACGTGTTCTACTCGTAGGTAGCGAATAAAGAACCACTTTCAGCCATATTGTTCGCAATTTTTGAAATAAACTTTTGTTAGAAGATCACTTGGGGATCACGAGCGATATTTTGTTGCGTAGTACTATCTACGTGGTTGTTCATTTCTTTAAGTGTATTACTTCAAGATATGCTTATAAGCTCTTAATAAAAATGATTGATTGTGGTTTATAAGCCTGAATTACAAATAAGAACTTTTGAGAGTATCATAGCGTGTTACAATCATTAACTGAAGAAAAAAACTTGTAGTTTCAAATTATAAACAAAAAAATCGATGGCGTCGTGTGAAAAACTCATACGAAAAACTCTTACAGCGACGCCAAGCGGTTACCGCCGAAACTAAACTGTCCACTGAAAGTTCAGGCATCGCTGAAACAACGCTGAAATATAACATGATGAATTTTCACAATGTTTCTATAAAAGTAACGTAGATGGCGCTGTTTTCACAAGGAAGTTTGCAAGTTATTTTTACTCGATTCAATTTTGTTTTGTTAGATTTATCCATGATTTATGTTTTGTAAACTGTAGTGCTGTACTTGGTTGATGTATAAGCGAATATTTTATATTCTCGCTTGGGTTCAAGAGTTATTGTTTGAGGTACGATTTTGGTGATCGTTAGATTTTCTAACCAATAATATTTATCAAAAGTTTTGATTAAACACCGTTTCTATCTACATGAATATTAAGAAATATTAAATCGTATTTTTGTATGATTAAAATTCTCTACTTGCTACAGATTGACAAAATTGTAATTAAAAATTAAACACAATGGCTATGTTGGTAAACACGTAAGTAACGATACTCACGTTATATTCCACAATTTTTTGTTTCTGAACTTTTTTCACCAAAGCATGTTTTTTGATCACTGTTTCTATTAAGGGTGAGTGTTTTCTGGATATTCATTGACAGTTTTCAGTATTGAATTATTGGCTCTATTTTCTCCCTCCAATTTCCTTATTCCTATGCATACCTAGTTTTGTAAAACACTTGAGTCTGTTAGTCTTCATTTCGTGACTCCTGTCTGTTTTCAACGCTTGGGACTAATAGTCTCACGAGTTCCGAATTCTTTGAGACTTGGAGTCCTATGAGTTCTTTCAGCAGAGCTGAGTCGTGAGCTTCAACATTGGTGTATAATGCTATCAATATTTACGGTATAAAATCATGAAACCAGTCTAAAATTATGTATTTATTCACATACGAACTGACATCAATTATTTAAAAACAATATAAATGAATTAATTATTTATTCGTGTGATGTTTAAAACCATTTGATAGTACTAAACAATGGCTACTTATAATTTATTTGATTGAATACTTTTTTCACTGATATGATGACTCAGGTGACTAAATACCGAGTTCTTTTGAAAGGACTCGAGTCTCGAGTTCTTTCATACAAGACTCGAAGTCTAGAAAAACCACTGAGTTTTCAAAGAGATCTCAAATCTTATTATTATATGACTTAGTACTCGAGTTTTATTTTACTACGCACAACTATTAATGTAGGTCCATCTTACTTATACGTAGGTTGTGGAACCAATTAATTGCTCAGAGTCTTCCGGACCCACCATACCAGAAAACGTACACAAATACATAAAACATGGACATCCCCTCGTCCACATATTCCTATGCCTCATTCTTACGTGACGGCCAGCGCGGGAAGGATGTGCCGTAATTACGGGCCGACCTAATTACGGAGCAATTGAGAGTCGTACCACATACCTATTATTTACTGAGTTCCGATGCTCACCTTGTTTGAGGCAAAGAAGTGGATAGAAGTTTTGTAGTGGCTATATATGAAAATAATAGCTATTAGACATTCTATCGAGTTTGATCCCCTATGTAGAGGCATAGGAATCAATAAATTAAAAACATGCACCTAGCTTCAGACGTTTCATAAGTGCCCAATTAGGTTAATGTGCAATAAAAAAAAAAAATGATTTGATTTTTATTCGATTTCAAGGGGATAGTTAGAAATAAGTAGTGGGATTCTACAAGGAAAAACAAAGCTAGTCCATTTCCTAAGCTATTAAAAGACAAAAATCGATTTACATTGGAATCATGAAAATCGACCCACGCGTTTGGTCTCTAGAGCGCCACAAAAGAACAAACGTGCATACATAGGCTGATATACACACGTCTGGCATTCGTGTTAAAAAGGATTCCTCATTTTAATAGCTCGGTGTTATGCTGATCGGGAGTTAACGTACAGTCAATCACATCCGTAGAAACACATTTCACATTGTCGTCGCCTTTATGTCTTAGTAGTAAAGGCAATTTTGGCAATGCAAGTGTTTACACAGATGTGCAGTTGACTACACTATCCTCTTTATGAAGTCCCTTAGAATGTTCACTGTTTACGTATATCTCTTCATTTAATATATTGAAACAACCGCCTATATACTGAGTCAAGAATAACTCCGCCTACACCACTTCATAATTTAGTACAATTGGACACAATCTAGAGGTTGCACTTGCTAGTGTTAAGAAGTATATAATGTTTAACTATGCGGTAACATTTTTGTGTTGGTTGTGTGAGTAAGGCACACATGTTTTAGAACGGTCAAAAAATTCAGATGAAACCATAGGAATGATAGAAAAATACCAACGATGACACTTTAAATTTTAATTAAATTATGTTCAGTATTATGTGAAAATAACAAATTTAATTAACGTAACATGACGCCTGTATTCCCCTATAGGTTAGGCTGAGGTGCACTTATAGTACCTACACTCACATTTCGCCGGTCATGTTTGAGCCCCGTGTGACAGGGGGTGAGCTGTGAGCCCATTGCCATCAACCGGGCACAAATCCAGACTCCCAAATGGAAAAACCCAAAACCTGTCACTTTGCTCGACCTGGGAATCGAACACAGGTCATCATATTTCAGCAGTAGCGCCTATAAACACAACACCAACGAGCCAGTTAGATAATCTTAATAATAAAATTAACATTGAAATAATCTTAAAAACATAAATGTTATTATTTCTTCTACAGTTTCTTTTTTTGAACAGTCAGTTTTTGACCTTAGTCTGCCATTAAAGTCGTTGAGGTAGCCAAATTATTGTACAGTGCAAAAGTAACTTTTGTCTCGTGTCTCATTTTCGATGAATTCCCTAAAGCGATGCAATTAAGGGGTAAATCAATTTGTAGCAAACTTTGACGGTAGCACACTTCCCAGCTCCCACTGCTCCCAGTATCTAACGTTGTTTAGGAGTTCAGATATTATATACAAGTTTGCAAACATATTTTGCTTGAAGATTCTTGGTGAGTGGTAAGATTGTTTGGAAATACGTGCACGTTAAAACGTTATAGAGGTAGGTTTAAAAGTGTCGTCATATATTTCCCTTCATTTCACTTCCCTGAGTTATCGTGATATCGTCTCTTTAGAAATTATAAAAGGGCACATTCAGTAGGTACCTTATTTTGATGTTTAATTAATGCTGTCAGGATCTTCATCTAAACTTCCAAACAGAAAATTTTATAAAGAGGAAACCATCAGAATTTTTTGTATGTTGCGCTTTCATGCTAAAACGGCAGAACAGATTTCAAAGAAATGTAGCACGGGGGTAGAAAATGTCCTGAATTAGGAAATAGAATACTTTATATCCCGATATCTCCACGGAATCGAGTATTATTCGGGTGAAACCGCAGAATAGGTACACCTAGTTGGTAATAACTTTTGAGTTTCTTTATTCAATCTCAAATTTTCATAAAAGGACTCTTGCTATCTTTGATTTGTTATGGTGCTGTGATAAACACTATTAGCATATTAAAGGAAATCATAATTACCGTTTATTCTTAGACAGTCTTATTGCTGACATCCTACTTCTGCAATTTGGGTTACTCCTTGCTCTAGTTTATAGAAGTATACGTGACCACAGACACGCTGCTCAGCTGTCGTCTGTTCTAGATTAGGTGTTGGTTTAGAGATTTCATTTTTCATAATTTTCAGATCTCATTACCTACGCTTGTCATTGCTTATTTTTCTACTTTCTGTTCTTTCTACTTTGGGATTTTACTCTCTTTAGCTGGGTTGTGTATGTACTTGCATCATCAGTAGTGTATTGTATTACGTATACGTAACTACGCACATTGTCTTTATTGGATTCTGTTCGGTTTGGAGTTCTGTTTCATGTAGGTAAGAAAACAAAAACGATTTTACACCATCTCTATTTCGACTGCCTTAAAGACTATAATAATCACCATGCTCGCCTGTCAAACTCAGCATTGCAGTTTAAATCTTCGTCGATTAAATTTTACTATCCTATTCATGAGGACCACCGATCATCCCTAACCCCATCTATTTGGAAATATAAGGTATATTAGGTACCTTTTTCAATAAACATATTGTTGTCTCCTTCTCCTCCTTGTCATAAAGATCGAAGTACACAAAATTCTCAATACTTCGCTCAAAATATTGTAAAGGAGATAATAATCTTATTGGCATTTATTATTGAGTTCCATGGTACTCATATTATTATAGAAAGATCATGTGTGTACATTATACATGTTTTGTGTACATAATTAATTGAATTTTCCACTCACTGAAAGACTTTGCTAAACAATCGAGAGGTCTGAACGCACACTAGGAGATTGAAACGCACGAAAACGTAACTTCCTTTAGTGCACAGTTTTATCGATGTTACAACAGTTTGATGCATTTATCTACGGCACATATGCAAGGTATGGGTAATTTATAGGAGAAAAGCCCATGTATCCTATGTCGAATAGTCTAGGTGGTCGGCAAATCTGGTAATGAGGACGGGTGTTAAGGATTTGCCTGTTGTTTCTCGTGGAGACCCTTTGACAGCTAAATCATTAAAAAGGCTTCGTGGCCCTGGCATATGGGCAACTGAAGGAACACGGGTGGGTTTTAGTCAGTAAAAATCTGACACGCCTTTCCGCTTCGCCCAGAGCGTGAGAAGTCATTTGAAGATTTCCCATCCAAAAAAAAAACAGCTGTCATGCGTGGAACTTAGTTTGGTCCTGCGACTTTAGTTATAGGACCCGTAAGTCTTACAACCAAGGGGTATCGTAAAACCCGGTAAATGAGTTACGAAGGTCAGATACTTAGTCGCTCCATGTAAATTACTGGTATTCAACTGAGTCAGGTTAAACTGGAAGTCGACCCCAGCATAGTTACGACAAGGCTAGGCAGATGATAACTTTTAAACTTAACTTGTGTTTTTTAGGGTTCCGCACCTCAAAAGGACAAAGCGGAACCCTTATAGGATCACTTTGTTGTCCGTCCGTCCGTCCGTCCGTCCATCCGTCCGTCTGTCAAGACCCTTTTTCTCAGGAATGCGTGGAGGTATCAAGCTGAAATTCATATCAAATACTCAAATCTACTGTCTCTTAGAGCTGTGAAAAAATCAAACTTCTAAGCTAACGCAATCAAAAGATATAGCCGTTTATGCCGCAAATTTCCGCAAATTTTCGAAACTCGCAAGGGAATCAAAGCCTAAAGGGTACTTCCAGTCGATCTAGAATTTTGAAATTTGGTTCGAAGCAACGTCTTATAGCACAGATAAAGGAAAAATTGCGAAAACCGTAAATTTTTAGTTACATCATATAATAAAATTTTAAACTTTATACCTACAGGTTTGTACGGAACCCTCGGTGCGCGAGTCCGACTCGCACTTGGCAGGTTTTTTCTGTATGCTTCAAGGAAAACAAACTTGCTGGTGTGCTTGTGTATGGTGCCTACAAACATGGGCCCGTACAAATGTTTTGTCAAAAATATGTCGTATAAGTCTTTGTTAATTAAATTCCTATTAAATTTCAAAAGGCCGTCCAACCAACCAATTCATCCAACCAGCCAACCGATCCATCTATCTCAACCGTTCCTATAAAACGCTGCAAGCAAACGGCGCGTTTGTCGAACCAGCTGTCCGTCGCGGTTAGTATACGGCTTCCCTTCATAGCCGCGGTTCCTTCATTGCATTCCCGCCTCTCCCGTGCACTGGACGTTCCACTTTCAAACAACAGAGCATTGAGTTGAACATAGTGATGTCCGTAACGGAGGAGAAAGGAGTTCAGGTATGTTTTAAAAAGTTTAATAATGTTCTTTTTATAAAATTTCGGTGGGAAAAGGTCTTAATGCAGTTTATTTTTGTTTAAGATATGAATATTTGGAGTTCCGTAGCAACTGTTGACGTGTTCGTTTCGGATATATTTAGAAGATTTCGGATGTGTTTTGCATAGTTTATCGAAAGTAGTGGGAATTTATGTTTATTTCCGATATGTAGAGATCGTGATTGAAGTCTAATCGTTTCGTCGTTTATTATAATTTTATTTGCATAAACTCTCCGTATTAATTGTGTTGAAATTTACTTGTAACTTTAAACTTCATGACTTAGGTGTAGTCAATAAGATTGTTTTCTTTTTAACTCACGATTAGTGCATCACTTCTGAATTTCAGTTTACTTTCGTATGTATAATAAATTATGTTCGGTTATACCTACTAAACAACCAAAATACGTTAGCTACCTATTTTGTAAAGCCGACATTGTAATAACGGAATTACTAACACTGAAAACTTACAAATGCGATAAGTAAACATTTTCATGAACACAATTGTATTTTGGTCAAAGATTTTTTAGAAATTCAGGGATTAGTTTCATGTCTATGGGCCTTGAGGTAGCCGTGATACTAACGTACTTACATTAATACAACCTTTTTGAAAATATTGGCGATATTACAAAATGATGAACTCCTCAGCGAAATAAATACAAAAGGAGCTGAAAATTAATTAATTAATCATCCCCAATACTTTTTCAAAAGATTACGACTGCTTAGTCCTACTAAGCTTTCCCTTTGTGGTCGCACTAGCGTCCCTTTTGACCTTTATCCGTAGGTGACCCAAATCTATGGCTTTATAGGTAGATTATCGGGTTGCAGGTAAGGTGTCCATGTTGTTTATGGGATGTTGTATGTGAAAATGGTTGCACGCTATTCAGAGCAAACAGAATGAGTACCCAATCTTTTAACTATGCCACTCACTAACGATCGTTGTATCAAGATAAAAACTTTTAATAGGTAACTGGCGAAATGTAGAGGTTTTCTATATGAGAAATTCTGCTTTACTCTTTGGGGAACAGAGGCGTGAGGTTTCTTTTTAAAGTTATAGAGGTATTTTCTTTTCAATTATACTACTTCTAGGTATGTGCCTGTGGGAAACAAAGGGATTGCTGATGCGTTGTCCACCTTTGACTTTTGAGATAAAGTTGAAAATTGTCCTTGGTCTGTAATTTTCCTTGCCAGCTAGCGATGCTGAGTTCCGGAACGCAGCAATACTAAAGGTAGAAAAACCTAGATATTGTTAGTGGTTCACCGGTTTCGCTCTTATAAAATGATTGCAAAACCTCAGATTTTGGGGTGAATACTTTTGACTTTTAAAATGCCTCTGAAAGAATTCATAGTCACTGAGCAGTCTAACACAGACACGTAAACGTCAAATGAGGCCAAAAGGGCCTTTCGTCTCATTTGAAATTTTAGTGATGGTAAGTAACTTAATTGCATTTCAAGGTCTCCACGGCCAGGCCGTAAGCTTTATTAGCCATTTCGACGCAAACTGCAACAAATCATTGTGTTACTGAACAATATATTAATTAAATGTCAATAAAACTGCCAAAAACCGTGTTTTGACTGTAAATTCGCATGTTAGGAATGCCAGACGGGGAGGAATGTCATCCAAGATATAAAGATACTGTTCTTGTATTTTGATGGCACTTTTGGGACATATTGAACTGGGTTTTGCACTACGGGTCACGGGCTTATGTCCCGCATTTAACACAACAATATACCGACATTAATATGGTTATGTATGTGTAGATCATAGTTATGTTAGTTACAAATATATTACATTTGTTGGCGACAAAGTTTTCAAACTATGTTGTTTTGAACCGACGACGCAAACAGTGACAAAGTTTTCACATTGTTTATTTTTCCGCCGACATTGACATGATGTAAATTGCGCATAGTTAATGAAATTCATTGCTTATTAGCATTTTATAATTGGTTAGTTCGAAGCTGATCAGGAAAGTAAAGGAAAGATGAATACCTAGTTCGGTTTTATAGTAAGTAGATACTTAGTTGTAGGAAAAACTGTATACTTCATTATTTTCCAATGAAGATGGAGAGTTACCTGACCTTGGTTCACGGCTTCTACTTACATCTTATACGTTGCACATTACGAAATATAATATAAATAAAAACAAAAACGACTCCGAATGCAATAAAAAAATCACATAAATTTTGTAAAATAAAACTTGATCGTAAACATAGAACTTTTTATAAATCGTATACAGTATTTTAAATCTACGAATACTTTACGAGAACGTTGGTGGAACGTAAGATCTGATACCGAGGAAATAAAACATTTTAAATATAAATATAATTTAAACTAGTGACGCAGGGTAATATACAGTATGATGTAATTTAATGAAAACCGAGGGGCAACTCTCGTAATTTAAAGAACTTTCACAGTCTGATCTCAGTCTCAAAATGTCAAAAATACCTCGAGCTATGATACATTTTTGACAAGTTTTTGACATTTGATTGTCGCTGTGATGAGACTGCGACTAGATTTTGAACGTTTTTATATAACACGAGTTTGTCCACTGATCAAACTTATTGAGATCTTTTTTAACCTTTATAAAATAGGTTAAGTGCAAATTCTACTTGCGCAGTTTGCAATGTGTGCTAAATAAGTAGGCTAAGTTATTTTCTAAGAAAAAAGTTAAATTTTAAAAGCTTGACGTGAAGACGAGGTAAATATTGGTAGAGCAATATGAATACGTAGGTAGAAATAAAATCTTAAGTAAGGTCTGTAACATGTAGTAATGTAAGCAAAGTCATACGGTAATCCCACTCATGAACTCCACGAGACAGGCTCGACCTAGTGTGGAGTTCATAAGCAAAATGCAACTTATGCGTCTTAGTCTTATTATTCATGTTAACCTAGATATTAATTTACTTAGATCATAAGGAAATGTAAAGCTCTGTTTTTTGGAAGAATAAACAAACAAACATTAAACATACAATGGGCCATACGCATGCACATCTGGATTTGTAAAAGTGAATAAGTCGGTTAAGTGAAGTGAATGACAACGGCTATTTGTTAATACATATTACAATCGCTTCGTGCTTAACAAAACATCCCACGTAGTAATTTCAAAGAGAGTTTATTTAAAGCTGTTGTGATAATTTTATAGAGTCAATATAGCTAGAGATCGCACAAAACCTCCCTAGGTTTCAAACGAAAAAGTTAAGAGAAACCTAAAGTTAATTTTCAAAGACCTATTCAATGATATCCCACTTGACATAGTTCGTCGACTTACACTTTTTTCTTATTTCCAACTAGCTGTGCCCGCGGCTTCACCCACGTGGTGTTCAGAAATTATCACACAGGGACGTGCTACTCAGACAAAAATGCCTTTGTTACTCCTTATAACATCAGCTATCTGCCAGTGAAAGTCTCGTCAAAATCGGTCCAGCCGTTTCAGAGATTAGCCGGAACAAACAGACAGACAGACAAAATTTAAAAACACTCATATGCATTTAGTGAAAATCTGTTAGTTCGAAATTACAAACAGACATTTCAATTTTATTTATTTGTATGTATGTATGTATGTATAGATGTATGATATAGCGTCTGGTGGTCGCCATATTGAATTTTGATTGCTCTCATGTCTTTAGTGAGACTCGCAAAATAAAAACAAAACGATTGACCCACGCGTTCGGCCTCTAGAGTGCCACAAAGGAACAAACATACATAATACAAAAATACATAAGGCTGATCAGTCTTTTGCGTCACGAAGTTGGGAAAAAAGTGGAGGCCTTTGCCCAGCTGTGGGACACAATAGAGGCTCAGAAAATATGAAAATAATGATTTTCCTAACTTATTTTTCCGCCAAACCTATAATATTTGCACAATCGTTTATGTAAATAGCCAATATTAAGTTTACGTTTTATACAAAGGCGCTCCTGAGCAAATATAAATTGTTTGAACAACAATCTTAGTTGCCAAGTTTGTAACTGCAACATTTAGTTAGGTACGTAATGTTTCAATTCATACCTCCCTTGATACATAACTGAAATGTAAACCTAATTGGTATTTCAGTTATGTAATATATTAACCCGATCAAATGTCCTTGATGAATGCACTTAGGTACTATAGAGGTGCTAGCTTAGGTGGCTTAGGTGCTATGAATACTTTGAAAAGTAGGTGGCAGAAATACGATACAAACTTAATTTATAAATGGAATTGCAAAAAAAAAAATCTGTAGGCGTCAATGAGCTAACAAGCAAAGAGGGAGAAGATAACGTAGAACGAGACTAGGAATATAATATTCAACAAATTGTTGTTTACAGGCTCGCGACGCGACAACGCGATGCGATGCAATCTTTGTAGAACAATTTCCATGAAGTTTTCATAGAAATTATTCTACGAGAGTTGAGTCGTGCCCATTGACATATTATATTACCATTGACATATTATATTACGTCGTGCCTGTTTGGCTTAATGAATTTCTTCCGGTAACAATGCTTATTAAAAGCAACTTAAGGTAATGGCAAAGCCAAAAGTTAATGCATATTAACCAACATCTTCGAGATTTCTTAAAAATAGCAAAACTTATTAGGTACTCTTCACTTTATTTTGGGACACAATTTGGGAAGGTGTCAATCAATAATTTGGGAGGACGGAAGCACCTTATTAAATTGACACATTATTGACAAGGATAAATATCATGAACCGCCAAACCCTCCATAATTTTACGAGCTATATTTTATCGCGAATATAGGGGTAGGATGAGGGTACATGTTAGATGATGTGTTATAGGACCTTTGAAGGTAATAATATACTATGAGAAATGGCGATTGTGAGTCAAGTGACAGGTCAGTGCTGACCTTTTTTTTCTTCCGCCATTAACATATCGAAATTCTACTTTATTAAAACGACTCTCTCATAGGTCGGATTCTTATAGCTAGTAAAATTTTGGTGGAATTCTATACTAATATTATAAAGCTGAAAAGTTTGTTTGTTTGTTTGGCTGAACGCGGTAATCTCAGAAACTACTGGTCCGAATTGAAAATTCTTTTTGTGTTGGGTAGCCTATTTATTGAGAAAGGCTATGTAACATCACGCTACAATCAAAAGGAGCGGCAACGCAAAATGGACGAAAACTGGCAGGCAATTCGATGCAACGGGAAGGGTCAGGGGAACAAAAATTTGACGCGGACTGAGTCACGGGTAGAATAGAAGCTAGTTATAGATGCAATTGGCTGTACCCAAGTAAATATCATGGTGCAGCCGTTAAAATGTATGCATCTTCTGGGCACGCTCATTCCTCATAAACGTCATCCATTGCTTTCCACCAGGTGTGATCGAGGTCAAGAGCAGGCCCATTCAGCATTTTTTTTTAAAATGACCATTGATAGGCGGCAAGCCTTCATCTGAATTTATATACTCATACTAGCTGACCGTACAGACGTTGTCCTGTTTCCTAGAACTCGATAGCAGCGTCATCTGTCGGGCTGATTTGTGAATCTAAACCATCTAGGGTGCCACCCAAATGCATACAAAAAAATTCATATAAATTGTTCCAGCCGTTTAGGAGGAGTTCAGTGACATACATACAGTACAGTAGATTATATATATAAAGATTGTATTATACTATTTACTCTTATTATACACAGATATTTTTACAAAGTAATACATCCTCATCATTCATCATTCTCCAGCCCTTAAACTAATTTATTTATGTCAAGTTATTCCACACTTCTCTATTAGTCGTCATCTCAATACAAATAATAATAAAAATAGTTAAATTTAATAAACTCGCAGGGCAGCATGTGGCGTGCTATTGGGCAGTAGAGACCCCACGGACCCTATCCCCCGGGAGAATTCTTGTTCCTCATCTCTGGCTTGCCTTTATTGGCCGGCTGGAGTGAACACTGATGAGGTTCAGAGATCCCACCTCATTCTTGCCTTTATTGGCCGGCTTGAGTGGAGATTCGCTAGAGCAAACGTGCTCGGGGAAAGGAAGATTTCCAGTTAGTGCTCGTAGGGATCTTGACCATCTTCCGGGCTCTGGGATTGATTGTTCTGAAAGCCGTGGAATACCTCTCCACTTCTCAAGCACCTCAGGAAGTATTGCCCCCTTGTCGCTACGTCACTCTGTGCTAGCGACGTTTTCCGGGGGCCCATTTTTGAGAGTGCAAGTCACCCCCTGCCATTTTATCCGTGTATACAAAACATTGATCAGGCAGGGACCATAGTTCTTCCATAGTTGCGGTTACCAATCCACTGTAGCCATTCAAACCCATAGCCTAATTTGTTTTGTTTCCATATTCTGTAATAGTTCTGCTCCAACCGGGGATTGTCCTTGGGTGCACTTGCATAGGTGTATATAGGGATAATCGTCTGTTGGTGCCCCCTCATCATTTAAAATTGTCTAAGGGGCCTCTGCGAGTTGGCTTCGGCCCCTCGTACGCCTTCCAAAGGACCGGGATCCCAGGGTCCCGAGTTATGTTAATTTAATAAAAAAAACGTGAATAAAACTACAAAGTAAACACCTGAACACTTTTTTTGCGCACATTATCATTTTCCATATAGCCGCACCATGAATAACAATAAAACCTCTGTAACAGACAACAAAAGCATGCAAATTGGTTCCCTTTTTCATCCAATTTTTATTCCGTGCAGTTCTGATTTCCATTCGAGTAGGAATGGGATGGATGGCGGAGTGGTCGCCAATTAACCCCGTCCATTCCGGACAGCCGGCCGGAGGACGATGTATATAGGTATCTAGCTACACAGCGATCGTTGTAGTCTACTTTGTTGATACATGTTCGAAGTCGAGACACGCTTGGGGATGCGGAGTATGAATAAGGCAAGCTATGGACGGCACGCGATTTGTGCTAGTTGCAATCATTTGAGATACTATTTTCAAAAGTGCAGAATTCTATGAGGTTTTGCATAGAATATTTCGAAATTTAAACCGAACTTTGGTAAAAAATGAATGAGATGATAACTAATTTTGTGCTTTGACATAAGGGTTTTTAAATAGTTAAAAGTGTTGTGATTTATTGAAAACTGTATGTACTCCCAGAAAAAATATGCCATATCACGATATCATTTCATTTATTCATTAACAATTTTTACACTGTGTCTGAATGTTTTACAATAAAGGAATCAAATACAAGCTAAAAGCAATTCACAACTAAGATCCATAACATTATAAAAACAATAAAATAATAATAGTCTAAGCATGTCAGTTCAAGAACCGGTAATTTAGATAAAATAAAATCTAATACAAATGTTAACAAACTTCAATAAATAAATCTAAACATGTCATAGCAATCTTCATATAAATAATGTAAAAATGTCTCAAACCACTGTAAATCAAACTAATCCGATACATGTCTTAACAAACTTCAATAAAAACTATAATATATTGTAAAAAGCATCATACCCAAAATTCATTTAAGTTCTTGTTCGTGCAAGTTTACAAAAATATAAATAGAGTTCCAGACTGCTTACAGACGCTTTTGTCATTTACGATCATCGTATATACCATTATAATCAGCCTATATTGTTCCCACTGCTGGAACACAGGCCTCCTGTCGGTGAGAAGGAGTGGGCCGTAATCCACCACGCGGGCCCAGTGCGGGTTGGTAGATGTCACATGTCTTCGAATTATTGGTTCTAGGACATGCCGGTTTCCTAACCATGATTTCCTACACCGTTTTGAGAGCAGTGGTGATGAAATTATTTAAGTAAAGCGTCAGCCTGGGTTCAAACGTACGACCTACAATTCGTAAGTTGGGGAGGATACCACTGGGCCACCACTCTTCCACCATATCTACCAAATTATCGTATCGTACAAGATATGTTATCTTAGCTTAGGTATTGGCTGCAACTCAAATATTCAACCTCAATAACCTTAAGCCTATTTATATTACTAACTATATTTTGTTTTACTTAAAGGTGTAAATTAACTTTTTTTTTATTACTAATAAATACCACTATTAGGCTCTATTTCACGAAATGGCGACGCGTATTTGCGACGAAAACTTTAACAAATAAATCAACTAGTCTAATTCATACGTGGTCGCACATCCGCTAGGTACATACATCGTGTTTGACCGAGGGATCGTTTTCAGCAGCTCACATACTACCCCACTGTTTGTGTTCAGCATTTTGGCGCGCAGTGTACGTCGAATTATTCGCTTGCTTGGTTTGTATTGAAAAGTTTGTTGCCTGGGCGGGGTTTACAGTGTCCTTTGAGACGGGTTTTAATTAATTAGCAATTCAGACAGAATTAGGTAAACTAGATAACTTGACTCACGAAGTCACGACACGTTGTTGTGCTTACTTTCAGTGTAACCTAACCTAACCAAGTGACTAAGTGATATAATCTCTAAAAGGTATTATATAAGGTCGTTTTTTGCGTCTGTCTGTTTCTCCTGTTTCTCCGCTTAATACTTTTAAACCGCGCAACCGATTTTCTTACAGTTTTCACTATCATTTAAAGAATTTCTTCTAGACGGACTAATTAGTTTAGTTAATAAATAATAAATACCTTAGGACAACCAACACACCGTTATCTGATCCCAAACTAGGCAGAGCCTGTACTATGGTAACCAAACAACTGATAAACATACTTATATATTTCTAAATACATACATATTATAGATAAATTATACCCAGATACAGAACAAATGATCGTGCTCATCACACAAAGATTTGTCCTGGGTGGGAATCGAACCCACGACCTCAGTCTTAGCAGTCAGGGTCACTAACCACTAGACTAACAGGCCAGTCAAGTTGTCGCCCAGTGGTCGAAATTCAACCATCAATCAACAATCAACTCAGCCTATCGCAGTCCACTGCTGGACATAGTCCTCTCCCATGTTGCGCCACCAAACATTTGCGCCATTCAACCATAATTATTTTAATGTAATTCTAATGCATTTTTATACTTATTAAAATACACGCTTTCTGCACTCGTTCTCCATACTAACTGTCAATTTTCATACTCAAAAGTGTTTCTTCGCGTATTAATATATAGATAATACATGCATAGTATAGTGGAAAAGCCGAGAATTTCAAAGATACTAGCTACTAGGAGATATATAAAAAGATTAAAAACAGGTTTTACTTATGTACTAAAGTTACTATACTACTAAATAAAATTATCCGTAGTTTAGTAGATTATCTTGCTTTAAAAAGTATAAATATTTTTAAAACTACATTTGGTTACGTCTGGCTTTTTGTAGTTGACAGCAGCCGGTCGGTGTCAAACCACAACCTACCCGAATTGTGGTCAGCCCGGTTGCGGTCACAAGATATTGTATAATATGTGACATAATAATTACGTGGCTATGGCTTAGTATATTATTTTAGCCTTTAGCTAAAGCATATATTGGTCCAGAATTTACTTAAAAAGTATGTAATTTCAAAAACGAAAACCCAACTATTGAAAAATCACTCTGTGAAAGACGTGGTCATACTAAACTTAACTAAAAAAATTATGCTTCTACAGTAAAATTATTCAAGTTGAGGATAAAGCTGAAAAAAATAAAAGTAATTTATTGTTGACGTGGTCATACGTGCAGCCTTAAACCAGCGGATGATTAAGACGCTTCCAAAGATCCCCATTTATTAATTCATTATGCTAAGTATTTTAGAAGTTATGAGGTCAAATATGAACATACATACATACCCTCATATACATACCGGTGAAAATAATAACCCTCCTTTTTACTCGCCGTAGTAGGTTAAAAAGACCAGTGCATCTCATGCATGTTACTATTCTACATGGTGTGTTGAAAGAGTCTGCACACGAGTCCAGAGTACCTACACTGAAGCCCCTCTGCCTGCTGGCTGGATAGTAATCTTTTAATCGCGGAAATGATTATATCGCGCACGCCGCCGAGACGACACAAAAAGGAGACTGTTCTACTTACTCTGATATAAATATAGATTTCGTATCAGATATACTTCGAACACTTTGTGAAGGTTCATCGAAGAGTCCAACACTAGGAAGTAGTCAAGGGGAAGGGTGGCCGACTTAAGTAACTTTAGTCACTCAAAAAGTATTGATTCTCAGCCTAATATTAGTATCAATTTCTAAATTTGATTTGAGGGGAGCTAAGAAATAACAGCCGCACGGGTCGTTCCATCAGGTTAAGTTATGCTTGCCGCGGTTCGTCCGTGGATGGGTGACCATCTTTATATATCTAGTCCTCCAGACCGTATTTCGGCCACGGCGGCCAATCACAACGGAGACTAGCCATCGGCGCGGGAGATATTATAGTGCACAAGTGTGTGCGCAGACACAGGAGCACTCACTCTTCCCTCACTCTCATAGTCCGATGGGACGGCAATCCGACACGACCGGAGAGAGATCAGGCGTAGGACCAACGGCTTAACGTGCTTTCCGAGGCACGGGGGTATCACACCGCCAAATTCCAAACTCCGGGCTGCTACTAAGAAATTCCTAATGGAAAAACCCAGTAACACTTTGCCCGACCCGGGAATCGAACCCAGGACCCCACGCTCAGCGGTCGCGCTTGCGACCACGAGACCAACGGGCCAGTTAAGCATCTTTATATACCAAGGCCCTGGCTTCGGAAAGCACGTTACAGCCGTTGGCCACGTAAAAGTTGGTTCCGGTAGTTTATCAGGTCGTTGGTCGTCAGAAGCTCGAAAGTTTGACAAGTCTTATCAAGGGGTATCGTATTATCCTATTATTGGGTTGTAGAGGTAAGATAGTCAGTCACTCTATGTAAAAAATAGTATTCAGCTGCATACAGTTAGACTGGAAGCCGACCGAACAATTGAAATGGTTTCTGTAGGACACAGAATTATTTTGTACCCCCACGTGAGTAACAAAGAACTGCGACGAATACCTAATTAATAATATGGACTTTTATTTAGCAAGTCTAGTTCTAGTTTATTAGGTCACAACTAAACTACGATATCGATCGCGCCAAAAATAAATAGCGAGCTAGTCTGACGAGTTTTGTTTTTAATATTTAACAGCGAATTTGTTTCTTGATTGATTTATGGATTATTGTTGAGAGTTTGTTTATGATAATCTTAATATAATAAGTGATCTACTACATTCTTCACTTCTCCCTCTTTTTTGAAGTAGATCAAATCGATTTCAAAAATGGAGGAGAAGTTCATTGTTTGTGTGAATATTTTTTTAAATGTATCTTCATAAACTTCTTCGGGATAACTGAGAAGATTTATGTGATTTTTCATTTGGTAGAAGAAGCTTATGTGGTAGTTCTATTTAGATTTAATTAACTTTACATTAGTAGGTACCTTTTCAGTATGCTTCAATAATACGTTTTTTTAGTGCATAGTACCTAGTGGTACTTACACAAATTTGTATGGAGTAGACACCAAAACTAAAAAGAAAAAAATGTGTAATTTTTGTTCAAAAAGAAGGATCCTGCTTCCAGAGAGAACGCAACAAAGTGGAAAATTTCTTTAATTTCGGAAGTAGATGGACGACTTACAAATTTAAATGTAGCTTTCCGGTCTAGTGGATGTTGGGGTCCTGTGTTCAATACATGGGTCGGGCGAATCGTACTTCTAGAAAATTCATACATAATGATTTTTTTATTCTAGCTTGCCGAAACAAAAGCTGGTAACGCCGCTATAAATCAACATTGCACATTTAAAGGTCAATGGCATAACAAAAAAGCTCTGAAATGCGGGAAAACCTGTTTCGCATCTGTTTCTTAAAATATCCTTGATTATGTTTACAAACATTTGTACCTTGGTCTGCAAAGAAGCCAATGCATTGATATCTTTTGTCTCGATTATTGACTTAAATAACATGCTACTCTTCATCTGCCTAGTCCTTGCACAACTGGTGAGGTCAGCTTCCAGTCTAACCGGATACAGCAGAATACCAGTACTTTACATGGAGCAAGTGCCTATCTGACTATCATAATCCCGCAACTGGGTACTACGGTACCCCTTAGTAAGACTGGTTGTCAGACTTGCTGGCTTCTTACACTAGACACAGATCTATGAATGAAAGCTGGGACCAACTGGATTAACGTGTTTTCCGAGGCACGGAGAGGCCTTGGTATGTAAATATTGACACTCATCCATGGACAGACCGCAGGAAACGTAGCTTAACCCGATAGATCCTTGCCGCTGTTATTCTGACATGCTGCTATTGTCCGAAAACTCTGAATAACACTATAAATAGCTCTCGTTTATCTTCAACGGTTCAGGCTAATCTGGAACGTCCGGTCAAGGATGACGCTATTTTAAAACGGCAAATGGACAACTGATTGGTATGTTGTTATGACCACAGACGCAAAAGCTACTGCGTATCTTCCTGGCATAAACCCACGCCCCTTTATAATACACATAATCTGCCTAGCCTTTTCCCACCTATGTTGGGGTCAGCTTCCAGTCTAACCGGATGCAGCTGTGTACCAGTATTTTATATGGAGCGACTGCCTATCTGACCTCTACAACCCAGTTACTGGGTAATACGATACCCTTGGTAAGACTAGTTCTCAGACTTTCGGGCTTCTGACGAATGTAACGACCGCTTAAGATCTACATAAAATACACCTGCGACAGAAATATATTTTTTTTGTAGAAACTACATAATATCTATCTACAAACCAATGGCCTTATGGCAATACCACACCTCCATCGCGAAAATAATGATAGGAAACCGCATTACGAATTCCGCTGAAAAACATTACTACATTATGTCGTGATTCTAATAGCGGAATATTATGAGAGTCAGTGGAATCGTAGCAATCGGAGCAAAATGTCATTCACGTCAACTTCGGAGCTCTTAGTTTCATTTTTCACAAAATGAACAACCCGTTTACAACTCACACTCACAACTCCGTTATACAGAAAATAAATAATAGTTTAAAAAAACTAAAAAACACGCTTCCATTGAAAACCAAACTAAAAAGTACAAAATAATGGAAAAAAAGCGTGGGGTGCTTTTTAAGGTATTTTTTAAATGATATCAGGCACCCCACGCTTTTTTTCCATTATTTTGTACTTTTTAGTTTGGTTTTCAATGGAAGCGTGTTTTTTAGTTTTTTTAAACTATTATTTATTTTCTATTTTTTAGGGTATTTCGAATTTTGAGACGTATGTCAGCGTAGTTTGTGACAGTTTTTTTGCTGTCCTGGTAACCCTGGCAAGGATAATAGCACAAATTTATGAAATTATTGTATTGTCATCGGTCCTTGACAGGTGTGCAAAGTTTAAATGAAATCTGGTCGTTTAAAGTGGGTCAAAATCGCGCTATAAGGAGTCGGTTACAAACAAACATACAAATATACAAACATACAAATATACAAACATACAAGTGAAGCTAATATAAAGCGTGTAAAAAAAATGTTTCGCTTTGTACACACATGTCAATTGCTACAGAATCGTGTGAAATAAACGCGGCTCCGCAATCAAATAGCGGGCTGAGCACGGAGATGTAAGTAAATCAGCGAAATCACATGGGAAAAGATAGGATCATAATCAGATCTGTGTGTTAGAACATCTAGTTACGATTCTCGTCATGGCTGAACTACTGCGATTTCGCTGCAATGGTTTCGCGGCGGAGATGAGATACCCGCTTAAAACAGGCCTCAAATGGTTAGAATCTGCCCAAGTTTTATTCAGCAGCTCAAAAGTGGCATGTTTCACTGTCTCCATAATCCCTGGTTTTAAGCCGGGCTAACTTTTGGGAACAAAACAAAACAACATCGCCTCTTGGGAAGCTTTGTTCATGTCTGTTTAGTATCTTGTATCGATACAAATAATCTTGTTTGGAGTTTCGGTTTGATAACAGAAAATATTTATGGGGCTTAGGGAACGTTTTCAGTCTGTTTTTAGATTGTTACCTAATATTCAGCTGTTCTGCAGGGGAGTTTGTTGAGCCACTTCTTCTTCCAGGTAAACCACTAGGATGTGGTTTAGGGCGGGCGTTTTGGTGGACTGTCTTATGCAATTTTGACGTTTGAAAAGTGCGGAAACTCAACCTAATTTGAATAAATTACTTTTGATTTTCAATAGTATGGTGACTTATCTAATTCTCGTAAAAAATGAAGCACGTCTTACAACAGTTTCAACCGAAATATCATGTATTTTCTACTCGCTTCGCAACTTTTGGCTTCTTGAAACCTATTAGTGCATATTTTTATTCCTGATTTTGAAAGTGTGACAAAACAAAATTATCGAAAGAACATCTCAAAAATCTTCGCAGATCTTTTATATGCAGTTAGTTATAGCCTTACGCAACAGTTACCACTACATAACTATTGTGTATAGGCACTTTTTAAAGTAAAGTAATTATTTTCCTTTAATATTGGCACAGCACAACCTCAAGTCCAAAGCTTACCTACAAATTACAGCTCCATAAAAACGGACGCCGCGTTGCGCGTGCGCTCCATTCTATTTCCGAACCGCGCTGTAAACACGTATTGTTGCTCTAATGTTGTTTATTTACTCGACGGCTGCTGACCGCCGGACTGCGGTGAGTTGCACCTAGGAGTGACCTTACTGCTAGAATTTAAGGCCCACTTGCATAACATATCACTAAACATATTCAAAACATAATTCTGTCTCCGTTATCTTCAAGCAATTGAAACAGAACGAAGTTTTAAAATGTGTTTAGTGATTTTTGGACCAAGCGGGCCAAAGAGATTTTTGATAGGTGAAACTTTTGAAGCAGAGTTAATAGTTGTAACTTTCTTATTGGTGACTTTATAATTATTTAAAACAGTAATTTTCCATCAGGATTTCCAAACGAATGTCTTATTTGTCAGTTTTGAGATGTATGATCCTTATGAGGGAAATTTAAGGACCAAAAATGTTGGTCCTACAGCTAAAGACCTACCCTCGTTCTTGAAAAAGCTTATAGTTCCAAATGTTACAAATTGCTAAGACATTTAAGCTAGCATTAAAATACCACCAATGCAAATCTGCCATTTACCTAGCTGTTCGAACGTGCGTCGCCAGTCGTCATAAACATTCAAATGTCAGTAGTTTTGCCGTAAAACAAACGGTTATAACTGGCCAGTTAACCCCAATGCCGACCCACTTCGCTGGACGTCTTAATATTTGCGGTTTGGGACGCGAATATAGGACGCGGCACGGTAAGGGTTAGATAGATTTGGAAGCGAAAATTTTGGCAATTTAAACCTTCTCAGAGACAAAATATATTCTTTGACTTTTCTTGGGGTCTGGTTAGCTTACACATATCTGATGATTATTTGAAAACGTCAAATTAATCCAATTGACAATATGCTTTTTCTCAAGCTTTCAAATATTTTTTCAAATATTCAATACCAGAGTTGTAAACTCTTTGATGATGCTAGAAACCTTCTCTCCGTTAATTGCATTTTATTTTAGTTCTCAAGAAAGAAATAAGTATTAAAAAGAACTATAAACTCATCAATCCTTCGGTACCCACTTGCAACTGATTGCTTCGATTGCCCCCATAAAGGGGAGAGCTTGACCTCCTTGCCTGCTATCTATTACCTACTCGTGTATCCGTATTTCGTACCTATTGAACGCGGTTTAGCACCACATGTGTAGGGCGAGGAAAATGATTTTGTTAGAAAGATTGACTTGGCCGGACTTGGAATATCAGTGGAGTTTTGTATAGTACGGTCATTATGGTTGTCACCGTTCATTATTTTAGCCGAAAAATTCTTCACAACACTAAAGAAAAATGTATCTACAATCCTGCAAAAGGAAAGGACGACAAAAACGTTTACTTTGTGTCTACAGTCATGATGTGCTGTGCAGCTGCCAACAAATTTTACCCTGCTTTTAATTTTACATAATATATGATTGAAACAAAGTTCTTTTATGCGGCTTGCGATAGGAGGAAGAGTAAAGTTAGTTAGTAGAAATAAAAACACTAATTTAAAACCATTGTAAAAACCAATTATTTTTAAAAGAGTAACCGTGGAGTTTCTTGCCGGCTCTTCTCCATAGGAATCAACAATTTGGAACCGTGCACCTAGCTTCTGACGTTTCATAAGTGCTCATGTAGGTTTATGTGAAATAAAAATATTTTGATTGATTGATTGAAAAAAGCGTAACATATTGAAAAAATCGTCATGTAACGAAAGAGCATTATGCCCGTTCCATGCAACTTCTTATTATATATGTTACGGCTAAAGGTGGGTGTGAACATAAACTTAAGATTAGCCGGCTAAACTTAGGTTTATCTTCGAGGAGGTGTTAATGTTAGTTTCTTCTATCTTTAGCCGGCTAAACTTAAGTGTAACTGGAGGCCCTTGGCTAAAAATGTAGAAGGAAATGAAAAAGGAAACAATGTAATAATGTTTACTATTTATAATGTTTAATATGGAGGTATTTGTTGGAACATGATAAACTAGAATGGCATATCGAATTACAAAGGACATTATTTATTCGGCAGCGGCATTTGCGTGTACCACATATTGTCTTGCAATTACATCTTTGAAAGCCTTGTCCACCTGATGTTGACTGTTCATTAGCAAGCTAGCGAACAGTCATTTTCACCAAACTGTAACGGTTTACCAACAGTCGATTGGTCCATGAACCGTTGGTCAACATTATTTTTAACCCACTAACTTTTCATCCAAAGGACTTTTCACCCACGAACGTTTCGCCAACATAACTCAACGTCAGTGATACTTGAGCTCACATAGTACACTAGGTTAGGTTAGGTTAAAACTGTGACCTCCTACGCACGAGCCGAGCGAGCGAAGCGAGCGGTGCCGCGGCAGCGGCCGGCGAGTGCTAGAAACGACTGCGTGCCGCACGGTAAAGCATTCACTGACGTTGAGTTATGTTGGCGAAACGTTCGTGGGTGAAAAGTCCTTTGGATGAAAAGTTAGTGGGTTAAAAATAATGTTGACCAACGGTTCATGGACCAATCGACTGTTGGTAAACCGTTACAGTTTCCATTTTCACTGACGACACTTTTTCCAATTCTACGAATTTTTGTTCACAAACTGTAAACTGATTTTGCGGAAATTTTTAGCCGTTTCATTTCGGTTAATGTGCACATTAGCCGGCTAAAGATGGAATATCACGACGCAAACTAACATGATATCGAACTTTAGCTGCTTCTCGAAGATAAACCTAAGTTTAGCCGGCTAATCTTAAGTTTATGTTCACACCCACCTTTAGCCGTAACATATATAACAGAAAAAGGCAGAGGGAGAGTAAGATAGTTTCATGATTTTGAGTGTGCTGAATGCAATAGTGAGATCAAATGAAAATCCGAGATGGAAGCTGTGAAAATTTTGAAATGATTCGTCATAAGTGTTTTAAAGGTTTTCGAGGGTGCTGAAGCCGATAGTGAAGGCAAAATAATGTTTGAGTACTTTAAAGTTAGAGCGAACGACGAAAAACGTCAGCCTACCAACTTACTTGTCATTTTATATGCTGTATTTCAATAACACAAAAAAAAAAAAATGATTATTGTATTCTTTTTTAGTGGTCACGGATGGAAAAACACTTGAGAATATTCTTTAGGATCTTCATCCGTTTGATTAATAAAAATCAAGCTTCACAAGTTTACTCTACAAACCGATGATAACTAACACTCCATCAAAAATATTGCTGTCATCGATCTGTTTATATTGCTACGTCAAATACAGACTAAACGCTATTAGCCGGATCGAGTTAATACCGTAATGTTATTAAACAAACTCTGTTTCATAGTCCAATAGCTTTTCCAAATATTTTAGTTTGTAACACTGCACCAATTTACCTTGAAGTGCGGCGAAAATTAGAACTACATTGAAGTGTGCTGCATTTGACATTATTGTTGACATTTACCTTCACGGACAGCGCTACCGTGAAATGTCAAGATATATTGGTCGAGGTGAATCAAACTAGAAGTGTTGACGTAGATCGCTCATTTTAGGCTGTTTACCTATATGCGAGTGTTTTGTGTTGTGGTGAAAGTCTGATTGCAGCTTTAAGTGTCGTCTTTATTGACGGTCTTATAAATATGAGGTTTCACGCAGCTGGTACGACGGCGTGCTGATTGCCATATTGGTGAATTCGCCTTGGTTTAGGTCGATTATACGTATCTACTATCGGATTGTCATTTGCACCTCCTCAAGTTATGAGTGTGACTTTAGTCAAACCAGAAGTATCTAGTGCTATGGAATTACAAAAGCATATCAGTACGAATATACTTCGAAGGAATAGTAGTAGGTAGGAGCTGGTGTGGTGTACTCACAGTGTGTATTCACAGCGTAATATTTTTTTGGTCTCAAAATAATACAATTTCCTAGTAACTGTTTTCAACCAGACGACTTACATAATTTTTATAAAAATTATAAGGCAAAATTATAATTATTAGACACTTTTGTAGCTCCCGAAATTTTCATACGTATTTTTTGCAAGTTGTCGTCAATATCGTACCTATAATGATAATAATATGATTCATATATTGATCAACGTTTCACCTGACACTGACCTAAAAATGGAAAAAGCGTATCAATATTTCTATTTCTCCTTTTCTTTAAACTGATCTTCGCAAAAAGAAATGACAATCGGGCTCTATAACAATTAAATACGTTATAAAGTTTACCATTGATCGAAATTCGAGCATAATTTGTTTAAAATTTAATATTTTTCTAATGCGTTATGATACAAAAATATTAACTTTCTGCACTCCTTTCTCCATATAAAGTTTACCTGTGCCAAGCTCCATACTCCGCCGTTCGCGTATTTTTTTCAAAAAGTGGTACAAACTTTTTGTTTGTCATATATACGTATATAAAGATAAATATCTAAACAGGAAATTATACAGAAAGCGAAGAGTATGAAACCTAACCGAGTTTCATACGTCGTTCGTGTGCTAATGGGATTGCTGCGGGCGCGACTACATTACACAGACTAATTGATGATATCGCGTCGTGTGCTGATTGATTAGAATGTAATAAGTTTCGACGGAACGTTTCTGGCACAGAGAGACGAAGTATAACAGGAAAAACAGGTAACTGTTAAGATTGTAAAACGGATCTCAAGTTATCCAAGTAGTTTCTGAAACCTGAACTACTTGCAATCTGAATCGGAATCACTTTCAGGCTCTGCCTAGTTTAGGATCAGATAACGTTGTGTTGGTTGTTTAAAGATATTATTATTATTTCCTTTATTTCGTCATATACACATATTAATTATATTTTTAAATATTAGAAAAACAAAAATAAAAAAATATTTAAAAATATAAAAAATAGTAGCCCACCGGTATCGGGAACAGGGTACAAGCTACCGGTGGTCAGGGCTCCAGAGAGAGGAACCTCCTGACAATGCGAGCCGTGTCCAGAAGTACCGCTTTCTGAATAAAGCCCTTGACCCAGCTGCCTAACGAGAGCCTCTTTAGGTGTTGGTCGAGGCTCTTGGCTATCAAGCCATTGGCAGTGACTATTATTATTACTTATTTATCTCCATATTTAATTACATTTTTAAATATTTTTACAAAAAATATACAAAAAACATTTAAAAATATAAAAAATAGTGTTCCGCCGGTAGCGGGAGCAGGATCCAAGCTACCGGTGGTTAGGGCTCCAGAGACAGGAACCTCCTCACGATGCGAGCCGTGTCAAGGAGTACTGCCTTCTGAATCAGGCTCTTGATCCAACCGCCTAACGATAGCCTCGACAGGTGTTGGTCGAGGCTATCGGCCATCAGCCCATTGGCTGATACGACAATCGGCACAATGACAGCCGAGTCAACATTCCACATGTCAACAACCTCGTGTGCTAAGTCGAGATATTTAATCTGTTTCTCTTTCTCAGCTTTCACGAGGTTGCCGTCATGTGGAATGGTAACGTCCACTATCATTGTGCGGCGCGCTAACCGATCTATCACCACTATATCAGGCTTATTGGCGACAATAGTCCTGTCAGTAATGATAGACTGATCCCAGTACAACGTGACATGGTCTTTTTCGAGAACTGGGTCGGGCACATACTTGTAATACGGTACCTCAGAATCCACTAGTTTATACTGCAAAGCAAGTTGCTGGTGAATAATCCTGGCTACTTGGTTATGCCTGTGCAAGTACTCGCCGTTAGCCAGACGAGAACAACCAGAGATAATATGTCTGATGGACTCACCTGGATGGTGACTTGCCCGACACACGTCAACCGTCCCGTCCTTCATAATATGTCTCCGGTAGTTATTCGTCAAGATAACTTCGTCCATAATTGCACAGACAAAACCTTCAGTTTCCCCGAAAAGGTCACCAAAACGTAGCCAGGATACGGACGCTAAGAAATCTACACAGGGCTCATGAAGAGCCCTGTAGAAGCGCCCGTGAAGCTCCTTGTTTCGCCATATTTCCTTGCGGTCTTCGGTAGTAAGTATTGCAGGTTTGCGCCAGTTCTCTTTAGCCATGGAGAGCGGGGTGAGTCCCTTGTCCACTGCGACCACATCCCGGTGCATACCAACTTCGGCTTTCAAAAAATATTCCCTGAGACTGCACACCTCACGGTTGTGGAGGGTCTTTGCATTTAAAAAGCCTCGACCCCCGCACTTCCGCGGGATGTACAGTCTCATTACCGATGATCTTGGGTGATGCATCCGGTTTGCGGTCAGCATTGTGCGGACCCTCCTATCCAGGGCGTCTAGTTCTGTTTGAGTCCATTTAAGTATGCCGAAAGAGTACATCAAAACCGGCATGACCCAACCGTTGAAGGCGCGCACCTTGTTTCCGCCTGAGAGAAGACTAATCAATACCTTCTTCAGGCGACAAAAGAAACGCTCCTTCAAAGATTGCTTCATGTCAGCATCGTTGATGCCTAACACTTCCGACATACCCAAATACTTATAGCTTTCGGCTGAGGAAAGGGATCTGAGGTATATGGAATCCGAAAGTTGGATTCCCTCGGATTCCATAACCTCACGCGCAATACAGGATCGAGTGTGTATCCACGAGATTGTCGCTGCTCTCGAATACATTCTTTAGCAGCGAGTCCAAGGCACACACCAGCGCCCTATTTTTCTTGTGCATAGGCAACCGTGGTAGTCGGGGTCTAAGTTCGGTTGGGGTTGACCTATACTCGCGAAGCGCATCCTCCAGAGCGCTCCTCAGTCGGTTGTTGCACTGGCTACTTACTGTGGCAACCATATCATCTTCTTCTTCAACACAATGGGACCGCGGCGAAATTGCATTAATGGATGACACTTGTGCCGCGGTTTGTGTCGGAGTCGGGACGATATAATTGCTCAGTACTTCTGAGCGCAGCCGTTCAAGTGCAGAATCGTCCAACCTGTGATTTCGTTGGATAACCCGCACTTGATCCGATAGTCGTTGGGCCGCGACGTTGACGGTTGGTTCTAGTTCCTGGAACAGAGACAGCATCTTATCACGGTACGCAGTGAGGTTAGTACCCCCCTCTGTAGACCCGTAATATGCGCGCATGACGTTCTCGTTCATAGACTGAGTCCATCTCATGCGCCGCACACAACCACCGGCAGCGAGGACCCGGCTCGGGGCCGGATGGCCCCTAAGTCCCAAGCTCTTCGGTGGCCGGCCTCTCCCCTGCCGACGTACAGGTGTTGGCGACGTCGGCGGGGAAAAATATTCGTCGCTCGAGCTCGACGCACCTGCCACGGCCGGTGTCACAGCACTCTCGATGGCGCTGGATTCCGGCGGCGGCGGGGCGGAGCTGAGCGACGAGTCCGGAGGTGGTGGGCGTGCGTTCCGTGCAGCTGACCGTGTCAACATATACTCACATTCCAACATGTCGTCATTTCATGGTTTTTTCAGATGTATTTAGATATTGTTGTTCGGAGGTGACATCTGTCATGCCACCTCCGACTCGGCAGTTTTTGGTTGTATTTATTACATTTTGCTGTTTATAGACTCTTTTTGATTATTTTTTTATATTTTATAGGATTTGATTGACTTTTAAACTGAAAACTTGTATAAAATGGGGTCAAAATTATTTTTACTATTTAAATATTGTAGCAGATTGAATTGAGTGACGTTGAGTTGACACGGTGTTGCTGTTGTTGGTGTTGTGTATTATTACTATTATTATTATTACTTTGAAGGATATTGCTAATCCATTGCTTTATAGGAGCCTATGTTCGGAAAAATGTTGCTCAACGACGTTAATAACGCAATGAATGTCATCGAACTGTCAAAATGAAAGTCATTCCCACTGATTGTGTGTTACGTAATTACTCCTCTGCTTGAAATATTCTGTCTTAAAACTATTAATACACATGTACAACAGCAAAATAAAGAGTCTCATTATGGATGTTGCACGTAAGGATACAAAAATAGAGGAAAATACCATTATGTTAAAATAGGAATGGTACTTAAAAACTCAAATGAAAATAGATGTTACTGAAACTATCCGGTTTAATAGCTTAACAACCGTCTGTAAGTCTGTCTGTACCGACTAATGGATTATTTCAATCTGTATTCTGTAATCAGCTTTATTGTGCGTGGCTTCGTGGCTAATGTGTTCGTGTGCTCTGTGTTAATATCGTGTTAATACAATTAAGAGGTACTGTTTGGTACTAAAAACAATGAGTCAATTAAGAATTTACATTTTCTTTTACCCAATCTCATACTTGCGTTATGAAGATACAAATTTCCAAATTTTGTATGATGGTTTGAATATTTTAATTCAAGCTGGCTGGCAGCATCCAAAAAAAAAGTCTAGCTTTTGATTTTTAGTAGAACTTTATTAAAAACATCTTTCAATTGTTTCAGAAATATGTCGTCAGCACAGATCGGAGTGGAGACATCCACGTACATGTACAAGTAAGTTCTTAATTCAAACTTTATTCAGTAAACTAAAGTGACAAATCATTTTAATTAAAAACGTAAATTCTCTAAGTAATCAAGCAATATACTAAGTAACAAGTATTTCTAGTGGCTGAAAATGCTTACTAGGCAATATGACCCACATGTCACACCCATCCATCGAATAAATGAATTAAACAAATAAAAGTACCAACGTCCGGCTCACAGGCTGTATGTAGGTATTGCCTTGTCATTTATGAAAATGGAATAAAAATATCAGGCAGTGTGACATTTCAATTCCCTCGACTTTCGGCGGGAAACGTTTATCGACGCCATCTTGGCTAAACAAATTATACCCGAGAAAATTAGTTCTCGTTCGTGGTTAGTTACTAAATAGGGTGATATTTAAATTGTATAAGGTAAACGTTGGAAAAAATGTTTACATTTTCGTGAAGACGTTTCTTTTGCATTTTAGGGCAGTTGCTTCTTATTTATTTAAGAATACCTACCAACAGTAAATAAATTCAACATTGGTTTACACAAGTATTTAGAAAAGGGACCTATAATTTGTATTCCATATTTAAGGAAAAAAAAACAATGGACAGAGCTTATAAACATTGAAACTTCTAACATAGTTTGGAAACACTAATAGGTAATATTGTAGTAAGCCTTATCTCTCTACAATAAATAAATAAATAAATAAATAAATAAATTCAGTAGGTAATCTATTAATAACACTTGCTAATTTTTAAGACTATATAAATATTTTGTTTAGGTAATATATAAGCTCACAGACTAGAAATAATCTTATTAATAAGTACATGTATATAATAGCAAATGTGAAATAAAGACGAAATTGCGTTTTCTGAAATAACAAAATGAGTTTTATTCACAACACAATTAAATACAGAGTTTTAATGATGCAATTAACACATTGTAAAAAAAGTAACTTAGGTACCTGAAATAACAAAAAACAACATTTAAAGCCTTTACTTCTGTTTACATAATCTAATTTCTTTTATATAAAGAGGAAACTTTTTACTGTTCCACGTTTTTCTCAAGTATATTGACAGTTGCTGTCACTCATATGACACTGACGTTTATTACTGATCTATAGATAATAATAAATCCATAAAGAATGAACAGCTTGTGTAGTGATATTCTTTACATCTCCCACCCTCAGAGAACAAAACCAAAACAATTGTTCAATTATGAGCTAACCATTACTGGAGATAACTTTGTAACATGGTAGAAATTTGACTCCGCCTTCTTATGTCCAGCATCGACTTCATAGATTGAATTTGAAATCTTTCTTAGGATTTTGTATGGTCCAATCCTTAATTCATCCATTTTCTTCCTATTTAGCCGGTTTCCGTTTTCTACATATACTCTATCGCCCACTTTGAATTTATATTCTTCTCTATGTTGATCATATTTTTTTTTATTATAGTTGTGTGATTTTATTGAATTTTCAAATGCTAGTTCTCTATCTCTTTTTAGATCTTCTATTGTGCATCTTGATTTCAATTCCAGTGGTAAAATTTCAATTTTCTCTCCTTCTAAAAGATATTTTGGAGTAAACTTAGTGACTGTATGTTCTGTTTCGTTATATTTTTCTACACATTTATGTGCTATTGTTGTCCATGCTGTTTTCTTGTCCCCTTCGTTTATTTTGCATCTTATTCTATTGACTAAAGTTTGGTTTAGCCTTTCATTAAGTCCATTCGAAAATGGTGCATCCACAGCAGTGAATACCATTGTTATGTTTTTATTTTTCAGGAAGTCTTTAAATTCTTTTGAATTTATGCCAGGGTATTGATCTGTTAATACCATATCAATATGGTTACTTTGTGTCACATTTTTTATCAACTTGATAAAATCATTGGAGGTTTGATTTTTTGATGTCAAAATATAAGCATATCGTGTAAAATGATCAACCAGGAGATGTAAGTATTTTTTTGTAGATCGTGATCCTCCAAAGCCTCCAATTGTATCAATTGATATAATTTCAAATGGGCGTGTTGCTGGGCCTAAATGGGACATCAAACCAAATTTTGATTTCCTTCTTGATTTGTTTTTTATACAAATGTCACATTCGTCACAAGTTTTCTTAATATTTGTGATGATATTCTTTGCTGTATAGAAAGGGGTTATTTTACTTATCATCTGGGTTCTTCCAATGTGGCAGTAAGTATTGTGAACATCTCTAATTAGTGTTTTGCTAAATGTTTCTGATAGTATAATTTTTTTTCTTCTTTTATTCTTTTTGTAATAAATGTTATTCTCCTTTATAAACTTTGATTTTCGTTCTTGTAGAATTAGATTTGTGTCTTGGTCCTTTTTTATATCTTCAATGTTAATTAAGTTTACAACTTTTAAAAAATCTTCAGTATTCTCATGAGGTTCTAAGACTGGATTTCTGCTTAAGCAGTCTGCTTCTTGATTTGACTGTCCCGGGTTATATTTTATCTTAAAATTGTATTGGGATAAATAATAAGTCAAATCACCCAGTTCCTCATCAGTTCTAGACTTGATGTTCAGATTTTCCAATGGTTTATGATCTGAATATACCATAAATTCTTTATTCATAAGCCAGTGTTGCCAATATTTTACAGCTTCCTTAATTGCCAGGCATTCTAAATATATTGCCTTCTTTTTCTTTTGGGTGTCTGTCAATTTTCTTGAAAAGTAAGCTACGGGTTTATTTACTCCGTTTTCATCTTCCTGTTTTAACACAGCTCCCACTCCTTTAATACTGGCATCAGTGTAAATTTTTATTGTTTGTTCTGGGTCAAATATTTTTAGAATTGGTTTCGAGCATAGTAATTCCTTTATTTTATCAAATGACTTTTGACATTCTTTGGTCCATATAAATTTTACATCTTTCCGTAGTAAATTGTGTAATGGTTCCAGGATAATTGCATTGTGTGGTACAAATTTATGATAAAAGTTTACTTTTCCAAGGAACTGGCGTATATTTTTTCTTGTTTCTGGAATGGGGAAATTCCTGACAGCTGTTAAATAATCTTTGAGAGGTGTAACTGAATTATTTTCTATTATGTGTCCTAAATACTTTGCATGATTGTTTGCAAAAGCGCATTTCGAAAATTTCAGTCTAAATCCTTCTGTTTGTATTGCCTCTAGTAGTTTTGATATATGTATTATGTGTTCCTCGAAACTTTTAGAGAAAACTAGGATATCATCAATAAAATTCACTGCAAAATCGGAGAGTTTATGTTTTCTTATTATGTTTCTTAATATTCTTTGGAAAATAGCCGGAGCTGTTTTTAAACCAAATGGGAGGCATGTCCACTGGAAATGGCCTTCTTGCGTGACAAATGCCGTCTTATATCTATCTTGAATTTTTAACGGAATGGACCAAAATGCTGAATTTATATCCAAAGTGGAATAATACTTACAGTTTACTGTCTTTACCATCAAGTCTTCTATCAAGGGGAATGGTTGTGATTGCGGGACAACAATTTTATTCAATTCCCGGAAATCTATACACAGTCTTGATCTTTTCCCATCTTCTTTCTTATACGCCAGGGTAACCGGAGCAGCAAATGGACTGTATGATTCCTCAATTAAGTTGTTCTTCAGTAGTTTTGATATTTGATTTTCAATTTCTTTTCTATCATCAGCCGTACATCTGTATGGGCGTTTGTAGCAATATTTATCTACTATCAAGTCTATGTACGTATACGTCCGTGTAGGTGCCGGACGTAAAGAATAGCATCACCCCATTTCTTCCCGTGGGTGTCGTAAGAGGCGACTAAGGGACATACTAGAGAATGGGCAGCAGCGTTCTCTATGCATTGTAGAGTACCATACTGCGATCGCCAACCCGCCTGCCAAGCGTGGCGATTATGGCAAACCCCCCCCAAATAATGACAAGCACGAATAAAAAACGGCCCCTAGTGCCCGGCGGCCCACCTACCCTTGGCTACGGTAGCGGTCAAGGTCACGGTGAGGCAAGGGGTGCTAAGAATCCCCGGAAGAGATCCAGCTACCACAATCACCGACAACTGGACCTGGCAACATTCAACACGCGTACACTCCGGACCGACGAGAAGATCGCCGAGCTCGAGGAAGAATTGAGCAGGTTACGATGGAGTATAGTAGGGTTATCTGAAGTCCGAAGAGAGGGGGAGGACTCGATAATCCTGAATTCCGGAAACCTGCTCTATTTCCGGGAGGGCGACCAGCAGTCTCAAGGTGGTGTCGGGTTCATCGTCCACAAGTCCCTTGTGAGCAACGTTGTGAAGATCGAGAGTGTGTCGACCAGGGTGGCGTTCCTTATACTCAGAATATCCGCAAGGTATTCGCTGAAGGTCATACAGGTGTACGCCCCGACCTCGACACACCCCGACGATGAGGTGGAAACCATGTATGAGGATATCTCTAGAGCCATGCATGGTTCCAAAACTCACTTCACAGTTGTTATGGGGGACTTCAACGCGAAACTGGGCAAGCGAAGCGATGATGAGTTGAGAGTGGGGCAATTTGGAGTTGGACGTCGGAACCACCGGGGCCACCTACTGGCTAGTTTTATGGAGAAGGAAGACCTCTTTATGATGAATTCCTTCTTCAGAAAACGTGAGCACAGGAAGTGGACCTGGCAGAGTCCCGACGGTGCAACTAAAAATGAGATTGACTTCATTATGTCGACGAAGAGGCAAATATTCAATGATGTCTCTGTGATCAACGCGGTGAAAACCGGGAGTGATCACCGCATGGTAAGAGGCACATTGAATATCAATATCAAGCTGGAAAGATCTCGGCTGATGAAGTCAACGCTCCGACCAGCACCGATCCAACTTCAGAACCCCGAGAGCTTTCAGCTCGAACTCCAGAATCGTTTTGAGTGCCTAGGGAGCTCCGTGGACGATTATAACGATGGGTTTGTGGAAACTGTCCATACGGTCGGGTCTAAGTTTTTCAAGACCCGCCGTACAAATAGAAAAAAGAAACTCTCAGATCCAACATTACAGCTCATGGAACAGAGGCGCGGAATGATCCTGCAGTCTTCAGAAGCTGCACTCGAGTACCGGCAACTCAATAGACGGATCTCTAAGTCCTTGAAAAGCGACCTTCGCCTCTTTAATACGGAACGTATTAAGGACGCGATA
Source organism: Aporophyla nigra (assembly GCA_947507805.1). Lineage (NCBI taxonomy): Eukaryota > Metazoa > Arthropoda > Insecta > Lepidoptera > Noctuidae > Aporophyla > Aporophyla nigra. The sequence goes on from OX382295.1 coordinate 26,392,880, forward strand.
GAGCGAAACAAGGGCTCCAAAGTCTTTGCAAGAGATCTGTCTATTGGGCAGAGTCAGCTTGCGAAACTGAAGACCGACGATGGCAGAATCGTGTCCGCCAAACCTGAGCTGTTTAAGGAGATTGAGAGGTTCTACGGACAGTTATACACGTCCACCAGAAACCCCGTTATGAATCTAGCTAACGACCCGAGAGCTAGGTTGACTCGACACTACACTGAAGATATCCCGGACGTCAGCTTGTACGAGATTAGGATGGCTCTGAAGCAGCTCAAAAACAACAAGGCGCCGGGTGATGACGGAATAACAGCCGAACTCCTGAGGGCCGGCGGAAAACCCGTTCTAAAGGCCCTTCAGAAGCTGTTTGATTCCGTCATACTCGAGGGCAAAACGCCACAGGCATGGAACAGAGGTGTGGTGGTACTTTTCTTTAAGAAGGGTGACAATACCCTGCTTAAGAATTATAGGCCCATCTCACTTCTGAGCCATGTCTACAAGCTGTTTTCAAGAGTCATCACGAATCGTCTCGCGCGCAGGTTTGACGACTTCCAGCCTCCCGAACAAGCCGGATTCCGTAAAGGCTTTAGCACCGTAGACCACATACATACGCTGCGGCAGGTTATACAGAAGACCGAAGAGTATAACCTGCCTCTCTGCTTAGCGTTTGTGGACTACGAAAAAGCCTTCGATTCGATCGAGACCTGGGCTGTACTGCAGTCTCTTCAACGGTGCCAGATTGACTATCGGTACATCGAGGTGCTGAAGTGTTTGTATGAAAACGCCACTATGTCAGTCCGGCTCCAGGACAAAGCCTCGAAACCTATCCTTCTGCAGCGAGGGGTGAGACAGGGAGACGTAATCTCTCCGAAACTGTTCACCGCTGCACTGGAGGATGTCTTCAAGGTTCTGGACTGGAAAGGGGCTGGCATCAACATCAATGGCGAGTACATCACTCACCTTCGATTTGCCGACGATATAGTAGTCATGGCTGAGACTATGGAGGACCTCAGTACAATGCTCGATGACCTCAGTAGAGCTTCCGAAAGAGTGGGTCTTAGGATGAACATGGACAAGACAAAGGTCATGTCCAATGCTCGTGTGATACCCACTCCAATGAAGATCGGAGGCGCTACACTCGAAGTTGTGGACGAATACGTGTACCTAGGACAGACTGTCCAGTTAGGTAGATCCAACTTCGAGAAAGAGGTTAATCGTCGAATCCGACTCGGCTGGGCAGCGTTCGGGAAGCTACGCAATATCTTCTCGTCCCAAATACCGCAGTGTCTCAAGACAAAAGTCTTTGACCAGTGTGTGTTGCCAGTGATGACATATGGCACTGAGACGTGGTCGCTCACAATGGGCCTCATAAGAAGGCTCAAAGTCACCCAAAGAGCAATGGAGAGGGCTATGCTTGGAGTTTCCCTACGCGATCGAATCAGAAATGAAGAGATCCGTAGGAAAACCAAGGTAACCGATATAGCCCGAAGAATTGCCAAACTTAAGTGGCAGTGGGCAGGGCACATTGCTCGCAGAACGGATGGCCGATGGGGTCGGAAGGTTCTGGAGTGGCGACCGCGTACTGGAAGACGGAGCGTTGGAAGGCCTCCCACAAGATGGACCGATGACCTGGTGAAGGCCGCAGGAATACGTTGGATGCGAGAAGCACAGAATAGGTCGAAGTGGCGGTGCTTGGGGGAGGCCTATGTCCAGCAGTGGACGTCTTTCGGCTGAAATGATGATGATGATGATCAAGTCTATGTGAGCTTCATAACCTCGTACCGTACCAACGTCGTATTTGTCCTTAGCGAAGACTGGTTTGTATTTTTTTATTAATTTATCTATTTCAAGTTGCTTACATGTATCTAGATGGTTTACTGAAATTTCAAATTCACTGAAGTTAATATGTTCATTGAAATTTACTTCACATCTATTTATATGAGTCATTTCTTGTTTCTGTACGTCTGAGTATAGAGAAACATCTTGTTCATTTTTGTCACCTAGTACATCAGGAATTTCGACATTCATTAAACTTAAGATATTCATTTCCGAGTTTTTATTTTTGTTATCCTCTTCATTTTGGACTTTATTCCCTTTTTGTGGATTATCACATTGTATAATATTCAATTCTTCATTTTGGATTAATTTAAATTCTTTTATACAATCCAAACCAATGAGAAAATCATAGTGAAAATTTTCATTATCTACCACAAAAATATTCATTTTTCTTTCAATGTTACGTATTTTTATTTTCAATGTTACCATACCTTTTGTTTTCTTTTCACCATTAATAGTTTTTAAGTTTGCTGTTTGTTTATTTAGTGTGTCTTCTTCTTTTTCGTGTATTTTCAATAATTTTGCATTAATTAATGACACATTTGAACCTGAATCATAAATTGCGGTAACTTTTAAAGTGTCATTCAATAACAACTTTACTTTTATTAACGGTGGTACTTCTAGTTTTTTGGATTCTCCTTATTTAGTTCAATTTCTAATTCTGAGTTATTCACACTTTTCACAATTGATTTTGGATTTTTCCCATTAAACCAGCAGGTTTCCTCTGGATGAAAACGTTTCCCTTTTTTTTCTGTGATACAAATTTGACATGGTTTCTTTTCTTCATTTTTTTTCGTTTTTATGTCAGAGTATGTGTAGTTCTTTTTTTCATTTTTGTTTCTCACAATAACATGTTCTAATTTGCCTATCTCATTGTAGAGATCTTCGGTTTCTTTTAGTGTCTCTCGGTCAATTTTATCACTTACGTAATTCGGCAGTCCTGCGGCTATAAGGTCTATAAGTGTACCGGTATCAATTGTCTTTCTAACTTCTAATAACAATTTTTCTTTTTTTAATGCATATTCTAGCAATGATCCTGTTTGATATTTAAATCCAAGCGCATATCTGATCGGCGACCAACCCTTGTTCCCAAATGTTTCACAGAAGTTTTTTTCCCATTTTATCCACTCTGATTCTATGGTAAATTTCATTAACATACAACTGTACCAATTCACACTAGAATATTCTAAAAATTGTTTTAAAATATCAATCTTTTTCCTGTCTTCTTCAATATGGAAACGTTCACATTCTTTGTTGAATTCCTTAATCCATTGGTGAGCATTTGCATTTCTACCAGTGAATTTTTCTATTACAAAATCTTTTGAAATTGTCGCCAAATTTTGATTTTCTGATTTTTTTTGCTTTTCTTCTAGTAATTTCTCTAATAGTTTTTCCAGCGTTTCATTTGTGCTTCTAGTTTCAGATTTTTGATCATTTGTGTCTTCCAAAAGCTCTTCAAGGTAAAAATCATTAAACTGCATATTTTGTTCTTCATCTAAATATGTCTTTGATATCTCATTAGTTAAAGTTATCCATATTTTCCTTGTCTGATGTCTTTTATTCAATGTTTTTCTTATCTTGGCATAGTTAGATGTATTTGTTATTAACTGATGTAAACTTGCATGTTGATATTCAGCCGGTATGCCAAATGTTTGACCATCAGGTGTTCCTATTGAGGTTATGCAAATAATGTTTGACTTTCCATCTGCTGCTGTTTTCACACAAAAATCAAATCTTAATTTCTCCATTCTTCTTGAAATATTTTTGCAGAAAATGTTGTTTTATAATAGCAAATGTGAAATAAAGACGAAATTGCGTTTTCTGAAATAACAAAATGAGTTTTATTCACAACACAATTAAATACAGAGTTTTAATGATGCAATTAACACATTGTAAAAAAAGTAACTTAGGTACCTGAAATAACAAAAAACAACATTTAAAGCCTTTACTTCTGTTTACATAATCTAATTTCTTTTATATAAAGAGGAAACTTTTTACTGTTCCACGTTTTTCTCAAGTATATTGACAGTTGCTGTCACTCATATGACACTGACGTTTATTACTGATCTATAGATAATAATAAATCCATAAAGAATGAACAGCTTGTGTAGTGATATTCTTTACATGTATATAAAAAAGAGGGAACAGAGTCAAAGGGCATCAAAAAATTCTTCCGTATCTCTGTCAACAGCTAAAGTGCCCATAATGCTGGCAGCATTTCTAAAAAATAGAGCAGTCCGTTAGAATAGAATACAATAGAATAGAATAATATTTATTTGCTAAAAAACATGGTATAAAAGATGGTAAAAAATAAATAAAAAGAGCATACATGTTTTGCTTAATAGTTATAAGCGTACAAATTTTCACAAGCATATTTAACATTTATAATCTAAAAATTCTTTTACACTATAAAAACTATGACTACACAGCCATTCGTGCAGTTTATTTTTGAATAATCTCATATTTAAGATCTTAAGATTACTTGGTATCTTATTATATATACCTACGTACACATATAGATATACAACTTTTATTATATTTAGCTAGTCTCGGAAAGAGATCCAGTTCTTACTGGATCTCTTTCCGAGACGACGACGAGACCCCCACAGGCTCTAGCCTGTGGGGGTCTCGTCGGTTACGAGGATATAAGACATCTGCATTATAAAATAATAAAAATAGTCACGCGAACAGTCGATAGTAATGTATGGAGTCGACCGACCGCTCGACGATGTCATATATAAATTATACTAGTTACTAATATAATTTTATTCTGCAGTTCTTTCTAGTTGATCTCATATTCTACTTTGTATTTAGTACGGAGTGGGAGTGCCCAAAAGTGGAGTGTTTAAAATTTACATTATTTTAGCTATGAGTTCAGACATGTTTATCTAATTTATACCCGAACTGTTAATTTCAATTAAGTTATTTGAAAACATTTGGAAATACTTGCCAATTATTATTTATCACATAGGTACATACATTCATTCGGTAGAAAAACAATTTAAATCTATCAATCTCTTAAGACTATTACCTATATATCTCATTAGAAAAACTCACAATTTCGTTTTCTTTTTTTTTCTGCTAACCAGGGAATAATACCTCAACCGAACAGGGTAAGTGAACTAAGTGTGTGGTTTTAAAATTCTTATTCATCTTTCTCTATACATTCAAAAGTTTCTAAATTTTGACAAATTAAATATCATGGTACATACCTAATAGAACACCCCATGACGTTCTAACGTTCGTATGCGAATAATAAAAGGCATTTCAGACCTATATGATAGATAGGAGGACCAACAAAGAGTCACAAAATGAAATGTTCAGAAGGACCATTTATAACATTATGCGAGTTCCTACCGTTAGCGTTCAACGCGATCATCCATTTATCGGCTCGATGTTTTCTATTGTCAACTAGATGACCCAATAGACGTTGTCCTGACTAAATTTTTGTAATTTATACAAAAGTTTCCCGTATTTTCCAATTTTACGGGTAAATTTTCAAATTTTTCTAACGCTGAAAAGCTTTTTTAGACTAGTAACCCAGATATGCTCGGGCAATTTTTTTTGCGCACCGAAAATTGAAAATTCAAGAGTGTTTTTGACACGCTGGGACGCACTGTTTGATTTTCAATGGTTGGTCTACCACTGAGTGTCGAAAATCCAGTACCTACGAAACAAAATCCCGACAAAATATTTTAACGTCCGTGCGAACGGAGGCTAAGCTAAAAAAAAAAACCGGCCAAGTGCGAGTCGGACTCGCGCACTGAGGGTTCCGTATAAACCTGTAGTGTTTAATACCTCTACGCGTTCATGAGGAAAGGGGTAGTAAGTTTAAAATTATTAAAAATATTTTTATTATATGATGTAACTAAAAATTTACGGTTTTCGCAATTTTTCCTTTATCTGTGCTATAAGACGTTGCTTCGTATCAAATTTCAAAATTCTAGATCGACTGGAAGTACCTTTTAGGTTTTGATTCCCTTGCGAGTTTCGAAAATTTGCGGAAATTTGCGGTATAAACGGCTATATCTTTTCATTGCGTTAGCTTAGAAGTTTGATTTTTTCACAGCTCTAAGGGACAGTAGACTTGAGTATTTGATATAAATTTCAGTTTGATACCTCTACGCGTTCCTGAGAAAAAGGGTCTTGACAGACGGACGGACGGACGGACGGACGGACAACAAAGTGATCCTATAAGGGTTCCGCTTTTTCCTTTTGAGGTGCGGAACCCTAATAACTAAATGGTCTAGCCGTTCTCAAGTGACGCACTTACTAGCGTACATAGCTTTTCATTTTTAATGGTATATTAGATTAAAATGGTCCTTCTGAACATTAACATTTTATGGCCAAGCATATACCATTGTCGTCACTTCTCACACCATTTTGTTATGCCATTGAGAGAGCGTGTTGTTATTGCTCCACAAACACCAATAGACCGAGGATGATCATCTCCATAGTATGAATGCCCATACTACTTCTCATATTGTTTCAGTCTACCTGTGTGTTTGTTTTGTTGTTTATTTTGACAGGCTCCATGTTTATTTGGAGCCAATTTTTCACTAATATTAAGTATATATCCCCCTCAGGCCTCATCATCATCATCAGCAGCCTATAATGTTCTCTCTTCTGGGACACAGGTCTCCTCTCGTTGAGAGGGAGAGTTTTCCCTGAGGCTTAGCCACCTATTCATGGATGCCCTAAATTAAAGAAGCATGTTCGGCATCAAAGGATGGGCAGCAGCATTCGATATTCAATTATTTAAATTGACATCGTCAATGAAACAGCTATTATACCCAATTAAAGTGTAATTTGCAAGATTGACTAATTCTGTAATGCAAATCTTTTACGTTTGAAATTTGTTTTTGACTTTAGCATACCTATCTACGTATACTTACGCAGGATAGCGATAAATAAAACTATAATAGCGTAGTGGTCCTTTGATAAGGAATATTTTTAACTCTATTAGATATTTAGAATCAGGTTTTGTAAGTTTCCTGAAGCAAGATGTTACATGAAACGAACTAATTCAAGAAAAACATTTCAAAGTAGATTAACTTAAATATCTTATTAAAAGCAGTCCATTGACATGGCGCATTCGGAAATACTTTTACTTAAATTAATTTAAAAATTTGTGTAACTTGGCTCGACCAAGATATAATACCGCCAGGAAATCTTAATTATATAATTTCATCAGAGTCGAGTCTGACAAATAGACAAATATTTGAAGAGCTAGGATCCTCTTGTGGCTCAAAGGGAATCGAATGCCTGGGCCTAATCTATTCAACTGCGGACCCTGACGTCCGGAATTTCGTATAGCAATGAATGGCAATAGAACGGTTAATTACGACTAAGCCTATTGTAGGCTGGATCAATAGAGGCCATGCCACTGTTATGAGACTGATACCTTACTCTGCAACTAGGGCATGCAAAAACCGGGTTGTTTTTAAAAACCGGGTTTTTCGGGGTTTATGTTTACAAAACCGGTGAAACCGGTTAAATCGGTTTTTTCGGGTTTTTTATTTGATTTTTAATAAATGAGAAATATGTCTGTACAGAAATGAAAATGCTGAAGTCTAATCAAAATATGTTTTTTTTACGGACTGAAATAAGCTACAAGTACTAACAGGCTATACAAAAAGTTTCTTTTCTTTATACAAAACATAGAATAATAATCATAAAGCTTATTATTTAGGAAAATAACATATTCTTTAAAACCTAACATACACAATTTTGAACTTTTGGTAGGTAGACAAAGGCTTAAAATTACAGAATATTAAATAACAATTGAACTGTCATAAAATCAACAGTACGTAAAATGAAATCAAAATAATTATTGAAATATCGCATAAAATGGAAGTCTTATTCCCTAATAAACCAAAACAAAATAAATCTGTCATTGTTATAGATAAAACAGACTAGCTTCTGCCCGCGACTTCGTCCGCGTCAATTTTTTCTACCCTGACCTTTCCCGTCGCATCGAATTGCCTGCTAGTTTTCGTTCATATTTCGTTACTGCTCCGCTCCTTTTAATCGTAGTGTGATGTTATATAACCTATAACCTTTCTCAATAAATGGGCTACTCAACACAAAAATAATTTTTCAATTCGGACCAGTAGTTCCTGAGATTACCGCGTTCAACCAAACAAGCAAACTCTTCAGCTTTATAATATTAGTATAGATGAGACCTGCTGATAAAAAGGCTCTCTCTGATTCCACACTTGTTGGAGGTATAGATTCCAAAGGTTTATATACTTTTATTAAGTGCTCTCCCATTTTTCCCCCACCGTCGTAAAGTGCCATTTCCACCCTGATTTTAGTTTCTAAATCAAGTTCTGTAGATAGGCTTGCACCAGAGGTATGTTGTTTGAGAGCCTTCTTTATTTCTTGTCGGAGTTGGTCCTTGATGTTACATGAAACATTTACTAGGTACTGTATAGTCTAAGTTTTCCTGAGTTGTAGTTGCCGTCAGTTTAGTAGTCGAAAAATGCTTACTTATAATGTTAACCGAAAAAACCGAAAACTCCGGTTTTGTTATCCTAAAAAAACCGGGTTTCAAATCAGTCGGTTATCCGGTTTTTTCGGTTATCCGGGTATCCGGTTTGCATGCCCTATCTGCAACCCGGCGTTGTAACATAGAACGTTTTACATTCCATGTATGTTGCCATATCTAAAATATATAGCTTTTAGAAATGTTTCTCTCAATTTTCAGGGGGACCTAAGCCAACAGGATAAACGATGCGTTTTCCTGACGGTTCACGATCTCGGGACCAACCGTAAGTATTTCATATTCCAACTTTTGATGTCTTCTTGCAATATATTGTCAGTTTGGTGGGTACATCTCCTTTGATGGACTTGAGAAGTGCAGGTTTTTTCCAAGCCTTAGTTTATATACTTTATGACTTTTAACCAGTAGGCATATTTAAGTCGTCTATCTCTTTTTTTAACGACATAAAAGATTCGAGGCTTTGTTTTATTGTTCAGATTAACCCAATTCAGCCAAGATATCCTTCAAATTCTAGTTTATTGTTTCATAATGTTTGTTTTATTCGTCAAGCCGATGTTTGAATGATTGCCAATACGAGTAATGTATAGTGATGGCTGCTAATAGGTGCTCTAATTAAATACGTTGGTAGTAGGTACTTGTGCATTATGACGGTGGTTCGACACACTTTAATACTCATCGGGGGATCAATGCCGAGTTTGATGGATTTGCAAACAAATGGCCAATGGAACGAGGGATAGAACGATTGTACGTATTTACAGATATAGGTAGCCGTTACTATTTATAGGCTACTTTTTGTTGAATTCTTATTGCGATATCTTATTATTTATACATCTATTAAAATAGTGACGAAGGCAAAACTATACAGTGATATTTTTTTTGAAATAGTGGGTAATTGGTACGAGTTGTGGGATAGGGTCTGATGCCAAAACTATATTTTCGGCATCATTCTCGATTCTTTTTAAACTTTTGTTTGTTTGTCCCGGATTTCCATAAAAACGGCTGGATGAAATTTGGCACACAGATAGTTTATTACCTGAATTAATACTTTTAATCCCGGCAGTCAGTTCCAGTGAGATTATTATTGGAATAAACGCAGACAAACGTTAGTTATCAATATATTGATTTAAAAGAGTCTTCATGGATTTTCTTGTCCGTTCTTCTCCATACGGACCTACTACGCTTAGGAATGGGTTTCTTACTTTATCTTGTTTTCTGACCGACGCATGCGCAATTCAAAAGTGCCTGTAATTGGTTTAATTGAAATAAATGCTCTGATACAAGTCAAGAGCCGATTATCAGATAGATTTTAAATGTCAATTTGGATATCGACTGTGCCAACAAGCACACAAAAAAGCCGCGTAAGATTATTTTTTGAATTAAATTTGGCTAGAATGGTCACTAAATATTTAATGTGAAATATTAACATGTGCTTGTAAATTAACATAAAAGTTGACAAATAGTTCTAATATGTCTGGTGTATATAAATATAGGCTGCTTAGATGCTAAGCTGATGAAAATTCCCTTGGATATGATTTCGCTTATAGAGTGAAATCGGTTATTTATCTTAGACTATTCAACTTACTGCACACAAAAAGTGTTTTTGAATGATACTTACAAAAAAAAAAGAAAAACTGAATCTAGTTGACCCTCCAAAAACAGAGTTAACACGATTTGAACGGGTGACTTCCTCATGTCTCGGAACCATTTTAGCAGTGTCTTTGTTATTCCAGACTCGACAATGGTTGACTTCGTGAACACTCCAGCGATGTCGGAGATCAAGGAACGTTCCTGCTTCATTCACGTGGATATACCAGGACACGAAGAGAACTCTCCGGATTTGCCCGACTCGTGAGTTGAGCAGCAATAATGATGATACTAACATTACATTTTTTTTTTTTGGATGGGATATCATCAAATGACTTCTCCCGCTCTGGGCGGAGCGGGAGGGCATGTCAGAATTTTACTGACTAAAACCCACCCGTGTTCCTTCAGTTGCCCATGTGCCAGGGTCATTGTATCTCTTTCGAACAATCTCGCGACCCTGGCGCGTATTTCCAATATGTACAAGGCTAGAACGCAAGGGTGTGAAACTAGTCGCGTATAGATTGGAAATCACTTTTTAATCAAGGTCTTCCAATCTATACAAGAGTAGTACGCAAATACTCGTGTATACTTTGTAGTGGCCAAAGTAACTAAATTGTTCCATAATATACAGTGCTACTCCGCATGCAAACTAAACCTGTAGGTAATAGACGAGCGGCCGGCGAGTGTCAGAAACGACATGGTTTGGGGAGTTTAGGTTAGGTTAGGTTAAAACTGCGACCTCGTACGCACGAGCCGAGCGAGCGAAGCGAGCGGTGCCGCGGCAGCGGCCGGCGAGTGCCAGAAACGATATGGTTTGGGGAGGTTAGGTTAAGTTAAAACTGTGACCTCCAATGGAAACGCCTTGATTCTGTTGCGTTGAGCTCTGAGCTCTGTCAGCGAAGTGTCCTGTCGAGCGTTGCTACTTCCCCTTCATTTTATTCGTCAACCCCACACCTCTTCTGGCCTTTAAATCGATATCGATACACGAAAATTCGAAAGTTAGGTAAGAATATTAACAAACAAATTTCTCAAAAATGGGGTGGGGGGGGTTCGAAACTTTTCCTTCACAGGAGAGGCTATACACCTCCCCCTCCTCCCGTAACACCCCTTAAATCGAAGCCCGGCAATCAGAAGTCCTACCAAATTCCTATGGTGGCATTCTGGCCTTGTATAAATTGGAAAGATGCACGTGCGCGTCTACGTTACAAACTATACACAAGTAGTACGCAAAATTCGTGTATACATTGTAATCACAAGTTTAAAAAATGCATTACAAAATATACGCGAGCAGATTCCTATGGTTGCGTTTTGGCCTTGTACAGAATGGAAATACGCGACCCTGGCAGGTACTAACATTACATGAGACCGTCACAAAGCGGTCATGATTGCACTGCAAAACTGCTTCGAATTCATAACTTGCCTCTAGTAGATACTTTTGCGTATAACAATAACACCTTGGTCTTTCGGTCCACAAAATCTCAAAATCTAATCTCTCAACAGTGCAAAGTGAAATCGCTGTTTTCGTCTGTCCGATAACTGAACCATGCAACGGATTTTGATACGGTTTTCAAAATCACTTAGAGAATTTCTTCTTATTTCGCGATTCTAATTTCAATGAAGTTTTCATTTCACAAATTATTTTACTAAAGCGTTCACCAGTCCCATAGCGCCAGCCAGTCTTTAAATGTACATCCCCTAAGGATAAGCCATAGTTACCATTTCTATGTTTATATATTACTAAAAATAATGGGTTATTTACGGAGCTATTTTAAACAAAACAGTACTAATCCTCCAATTTAATACGTTAGATACGTGGTGCATTTAATGTAGATGAAAATTGTCCTTGTTCAATAAGAGTATTAAAGGACCAGGATATTACTATAACGTAGATAGATTTGCAGAAACATTCAAGTTTCAGCCACATAATTTATTGGATTGCGAGAAGCGGGGAATAATACAATTTATTAACAACTAGCTTTTGCCCGCGGCTTCGCCCGCGTGGATGTCGGAAATTAATGCAACAGGACGTACTACCGCGATAAGAATGTGTTTTTCCAGGTTATATGGGTAATATAGACTCTGTGTGCTATTTTCGATCCAGATCCATTCAGCCATTTTTGCGTGATTGAAAAACAAACACCCATCCATACATATTTTCAGATTTATAATATTAGTGGTAGTAGGATAATAATTCATATTACTTAGGATTCATAGTTTATGAGAAAATCATGTGTGTTGGTGTTTTTACACGCTTTATATTAGCTTCACTTGTATGTTTGTTTGTAACCGACTCCTTATAGCGCGATTTTGACCCACTTTAAACGACCAGATTTCATTTAAACTCTGTAGACTTATCGAGGACCGATGACAATACTATAATTTCATAAATTTGTGCTATTATCCTTGCCAGGATTACCAGGACAGCAAAAAAACTTTCTTCGAAAACTACGCTGACGTACGTCAGACACTACGCTGACATACTTCTCAAAATTCGAAACATCCTATAAAATAGAAAATAAATAATAGTTTAAAGAAACTAAAAAAACACGCTTCCATAGAAAACCAAACTAAAAAGTAGAAAATAATGGAAAAAAAGCGTGGGGTGCCTGATATCAATAAAAAAATACCTTAAAAAGCACCCCACGCTTTTTTCCATTATTTTCTACTTTTTAGTTTGGTTTTCTATGGAAGCGTGTTTTTTAGTTTTTTTAAACTATTATTTTTTAAATAAGAGTAATAGTATTCAGAGAAGAAGAAGACTGCGACATAGGGCTTGGTTTAGTTGAATATAAGTCTTCCTGGTTTTTCTTAACGCTCCTATTTTACCTATACAGACACTCAATCATTTACCAGACACCGAACATTATTATAGGAATAGTACTTTTGCCAGTGGCTTGGCCCGTATAGCTGTCAGAAAATATCACCCGGGAACCTACTACCGGGATAAAGTAGGTATCCTATCTGTTACGTATCCATGATATAATATATCTTTGTGCCAAATTCGATCTAAATCCGTTTGGCCGTCTTTGCATCATTGAGAAACAAACATCCAAAAATCTAAACATCTAAGCCATTTCGCGGTCTCTTTCTTGGAATAATACTATTAGGTTTATTTTGAGTATAACGAACACACATGATATTCGCAATTACTATGAAGCCAAAGTAATATGAATTACAATCCTACTTATCCCGTACTACCCGGCCGCTGCCAACGCGCTCTGCGCCCGCTTTTTAAATCTCTAATATCTTCTAAGATATTCATTTAAATTACATGCTGTAAAGGGCCATATTGATCTATATAAAATGCAAAATGTATTTAAGGTACTTAATTGGATAAGGATTAATGCTGTATTGCTTAAAATCGCTTCGTAAATAAGCCCTTATTTCTCGTAAAAAGTAAAAGATAAAAAATGGTTATTGTGGGTTATCCCTAAGAGATAGACATATACCATTGAGGACATTTTTGTAGGCCTTTTTAAGGTGTACAATACTGTAGTACATTATTTTGATCTATTTCGTAGGATTCAGCCAGGGTTTTTCGAATTTTGAGACGTATGTCAGCGTAGTTTTCGAAGAAAGTTATTTTTTTCTAAAATAAAAGAATCTTTCTAAAATAAAAGTAGCCTAAGTTACTCCTTGTTACATCAGCTATCTGCCAGTGAAAGTCCCGTCAAAATCGGTCCAGCCATTTCAGAGATTAGCGGGAACAAACAGACAGACAGACAGACAGACAGACAAAAATTGTAAAAAATGTTGTTTTGGTATATGTATCGTGCATACATTCATATACACTTAGTAAAAAGTGGTTATCTTAATATTAAAAACAGACACTCCAATTTTATTTATTTGTATGTATAGATTTTGCAAGTCAAAGGGCACATTTCGAATAAGCCGGATCTAGGGCAACTTCTGAAATTCAAATGAAAGAATGAAGTGAGTGAAGTGCTTTTGTAAAATCATCTACCGATGTATCGTAGGTACTTGTAAGTCGTAAGCCATTGGCAAAGGAGATCTTCATGATTTATGATCGGTTAACCTACTGTCTGGACAGTAAAACTTTATGAATGCAGGAGACGTAATTTCATTTGTAAATAGTAATTATACCAACATGTATTTCAAATTGATTCCAGAAATTCAACATAAATCATTTCTATCCACAGCTACCAGTTCCCCTCACTCCAAACGCTAGGCGAAGACCTGATCACAGTCCTGGACTTTCTTCACGTCCGCTACGCTGTTGGCTTAGGCGAAGGTGCAGGCGCTAACGTCCTAGCTAGATGTGGGCTGGCCCATCCTCGGCGTCTCCTTGGTCTTATCCTGGTCAACTGCACAGCTTCGACTTCGTCAGTAGCGGATGCCTTCCGCAGTAGGTTCTCAAGATGGCGGGGAGCCGACATCTCCCAATCCGAGGAGGATTTCCTCATCTATCACAAGTTTGGCCACGTGAGTTTTGAACACGAACAACTTGATTATAGCTACCAGGTATTCCTTCCTCTGTTTTTGTTACTAATTCTACTAATCGCTCGGCTAGAGCTTCTTTGAGGTAAGCGTGTGGTTAACTGTTTTCAGAAATAACTTTGTCCAGTGCATTCGTTTGGTTTATTTTAGTGACCTATTTTTCATAATCTGCTACATAATCTGTTTGACGTCCTACTTCATTATCTTTGGTTATCCAATTAACAGTGTCTTGTTGTTTATTTTGATTTCTGAACATAGTATTAACCCATCAGACTGAGTGGAGTTATTTTTAAATTTATCGATTACTTTTTCTATAATTAAAATGATTCCACTATATTTTCTGCCTGTAGAAGCATCTTCCATACTTCAACTAACATACTAACAATACCTATTAGTTTTAGTTTTGCTTTTAGATGGCTTATATTTTCCCTCTATTGCAGTATCCTCTTGTAAATAAAGATGTGTTTCTTAAGCTCATTTCCTATGGAAATCATGCTTCGTTTTAATACTTTTGTTCTTTTACTGTAGTTGTAAATTTTTCTGTTTTATTTTAACAATGGTTCAGATTGTAAGCATATTTTTTTAAATATTTTAAGTACATATATTGAATGTATCAGTTGCTCTTATGTATAAAGTTATTTCTTTGAAATAGGGCATGTAAAAGCTAGTCTCACTTGATTATGAGACTTGTAAGGCTGACATTTTAACAATACGAAAGATAAGGATATGCGTGTTTGGGTTTCAGAAAAATCCTCGCAAAACCGTATACAAAGTGTGTCGTAGCGTCGAAGTTTCCTCATAGCCCCGATGCACTTAAGCTTTGCGATGTCGTAACGTGTCGTAAGCTTCGCGAGATTGCAGTCGTTAACCTGGCTATTGCAATACTTTATGGCTAAATTTAAGCACAGTTCTAGCGTGCCTGCGAATATTGCCTATTATTATACCATATCATGGTTTTCAATAGATCGAATATTATCTTAAACTATAAGATAGGTAGAGTATAAAAATCAAACCGGCAAAAAACCCATGAACTCCCCGAAACTCCAAACATGATTGTTCTTCATCCTGAGTACCAATGCTTCAATGTAATTTCCAGTCCCGTATGCAAATTATTTTAAAAAATGTGCTCTTTGCTTGCTCGAACGTCGTTTCCATCTCCTGTAAACTGCTCACTCATCTCTCTCTCTATATCTCTCGTTATTCCTTAAGTATACTCTACTTGACAAGCAACTGATACATTCAACTAGTCATTCTTTTCTCTGTGTTTCTTATTTCCATCATCATGGTTTCTATTCTTACGCTATAATATCTTCCAGCAAATCTCAAGTGACTCTGTCGAGGGTGGCGAGCGAGACCGCACGTTGACAGAGTATCGTTCGCGCCTGCGCGGTAACCTCAACACACACAACATCAAGCTGTATGTCAGAGCGTTTATCAAGTGAGTAGATGTTATTTATTATCGTGATAGCTATAACCTCATTATTTTTGACAGCTTCTTCCATTATCTGATGGTCTTTTTCAAGAAATCCTTAATCGACCAGGTAGGGTTTTATTGCACGGTAGTGAAAACCTTTAGCGGTGGTGTTCTTTTGTAAATATGACAAAGGTCTTCATTATGTTGAGTGTGTTTTTCTCGCAATACATTGGATCAAATTATGTTAGTAGGCAATACTTGATCCACGTGTTGGGTGTGGATACAGAAAACCAGTGGAACAAAATAAAAATCATCATTTAATGGACGAACGCCAGTGACCGTAATCGGTTTTATATTTTTTTGTGCAACTCAGACATTTTTAAGAATTTCCAAAAACAATAACATAACAGTTGTTTGGTTGCCTTAATGTTCATGTCACAGTGTCATTAAAAGTTTGATCGAAGGTAAACTTTTTAGATTTAGATATCGAAACCCAACACGTGCGTAAAGTATTGCCAGCTAATTTAATTTAACCCTGTATAAACATTTGCCCAATTTAAATAATAAACAGAATAATAAGGACTGAAATGGGAAGATGTAAATAAGTTCTAAATTACATCACACATTGAGAGGTAATTTCACATCATTCTACGAGGTCAAAAACAGCAACGGTTAGGCTAGGTAACTTCGTACAGAGTGTTTTTTATGATTTTAGTAAGGCCTATAGAAACTTGGATACCTGAAGATAATTTTATAAGTAACTGCAGTATTGGTTAATGAAACTCAACTATCACTTATTTGTTCTCAACGAGGACAAGAAATGAGGTTAAGTTTGAAGAATATACCTTGGGTAAAACTACGAATTGTCTTGGCTGTCTGTAACGGATTGTTATCGAGATAAAACACTCTATTTATTTGGAAATCTTTTTCCATTTTCCAGTCGCAAGGACTTGATTCTCCGAGGCTGCCAGCCTGACATCCTCCTAATCACTGGCATGCTGAGCCCATACTCTACTGTCATTGAGAAGATGTACAAGGAGTTGGATAAGGAGAGGGTCACCATACTGAAGGTGGATAGAGCTGGTGATGTGTTGGCTGAGACTGTAAGTATCTTTATGATCCTCATAAAATCCCCGCACAAAATGGTGTGCTAGTGAAATCGGGGTAGTAGGATTAAAAACTCAAATGTTTGTATGCTTATTAGCTCAATATTACCCAAAAAAAAATGGGAAAGTAGGTCATTGTTTATAAAAAAATAAGATTAGGCACAGTTTACTATTCACGGTCTTATAATCCGGTTATCATTGAATTAAATTACACAACTTCTTAAGGTGTTATAAAAATGTTGTACACACGTATTACGTAAGGTAGGTACTACGATCTTCGGCGCGCGGCGCGGATGCATGCGAATCTAATAACCCCCTCTGTGCAACCGTCACAACGCAATCATTCGTCCGCTGTTACGCCAAAGTAAAAGTGAACCTACATTCATTGACTCACCGATACCCTGTACAATAATACGCGGACCAGTTTGTAAACAAAACTACGAAGGTTTTTCTCAACATAAGTTTTGTGAAAGGACAGTTTAGATCATGTGTAAGTGCTAAAACTCAACGATCAAGATGTCAGTGATTTTGTTGATCGTAGAAATTATTATCATCGGTGGCATGATAGTCGGACTTTACCAGAAGAATACCAACTTAGTGTGCAAATCCAAGAAGAGATACGATGGAAAGACTGTCCTAGTAACCGGTGGGACTGCTGGCATGGGACTTGAAATCGCTGCGGATTTTGCTCATAGAGGCGCCAGAGTTATCGTCGCGTGCCCGTATGAAGATGAAGGCATACGTGGTCGAAAACGTATCATTAAGAGCTCCGGCAACGAAAACGTTGTCTTCAAACTACTAGACCTCGCGTCTCTAGCATCTGTAAGGAACTTCGCAACAGAGATTTTGAAAACAGAAGACAGATTGGACATTCTGGTAAACAACGCTGGCGTCGGGATCCCGGGAGACTTCCTGACTGCCGACGGAATGAACTTCATCATGCAAGTGAACTACTTCGGCGCGTTCCTGCTGACCATGTTGCTCCTACCGCTTCTCCAAAAGACTGGTACCACGTCTGAACCGAGTAGGATTGTAAACACGTCATCTGTACTGCACAAGTTTGGCAAAATTGACTTAGAGAATTGGAACAAGACGGGTTACTGGGCTAAGATGAGAATATATGGGAACAGTAAATTATGTTTGGCGCTATTCACCCGAGAACTGGCCAAAAGGATGAAGAGTCCAAATGTTATTGTAAATATTGTTGATCCAGGAGCAGTTGGGACGAAAATTTTCAGCAGTTCTCGAATTGCGTGGGGTAATTTTATATCATTTATGGCCCTGATCTTGTTCAAGCATCCTTGGGAAGGTGCACAGACTGCATTGTATGCCGCCACTAGCAACAGAGCTGGTCAATTCAAAGGAGAATATTTCAAAAACTGCCAACGAGTTCAAGCTGGTGAATTGGTGTATGATCAGAAACTGGCCACGAGGGTCTGGGAGGAATCAGTGAGGCTTGTGAAACTAAGTGACGAAGAACTGAATGAGTGCTTCAGTTCTTAGATATAAATAAAACTTTATTGTTATTCGGTTGTCAAAAATATTAGTGAGAAATAAAATTGTAAGTTATTTAGGGTAATTTTCATTCAGGATGCTAATGTTAATTTCTATTGACTTGAACTGAAATATGTAGTGTATGTGGTAGCAATGGTAGCATTAATAACATGTTGCGTGTCATGGTTCCGCTCCGGTGGATCGGTTCCTTTTCTACGTCTACACTTAATTAATAAGCGAGTCACAATCGAAACTTGATATTAAAAATATGATTATTGTATAATGTTGTCCGTATTTATGTATGTTGTTTTGAAATTATAATGTTAATGTTGTTCTTTTTTTATAATTATGTACAAAAGTATGTTCGAAATAAATATGAAGAGTTGGATTTTAATAATTTGCATGTTTTATTCAATTAAGTCATTATTAAATGTTTAGTTTCTTAGAACAATTTTTAGTTATTACTTTCTATATGATGTCTAAATCCAGTCAAATGTTATGACCCTGACCTCCTATCTCACTCTCTGTGCCACAAAACATGCAGCCAAATTGACTTTCGCGCTACCTCAGACGACGCCGTGACAGTGGTGAAGTTTTGCGACTAGTTCTGTAGTGCCATCAACATGAAGAAGAAGAGAACAATTCAATCACGCATCGAAACTCCCAGAACAATTTTTTTTAATGAAGCCTTTTTACATTTCAGCCAGCAAAAATAGCGCAGTCCCTCCTGTTGTTCTGCCAGGGCCAGGGCTTGCTGACGTCACTGCCGCCCCCGGGCGTGGAGCGGCGCATGTCGCGGGCCATGTCCATGGAGGAGTACGACAAGCCCAACATCCGGCGCCTGTCGCTCACGCCCAGCGCGCCCGAGTCGCCGCCGCACAGGAAGCTCTAGCTGAAGAGGACCGACTCCTTGCTGGAGGAGACGGTTTAAGGGGACGACGAAAGGATGGTTGGGGTCTGGGGTTAGGGCGTTTTGAAATTTAGGGTAAGTTAGGTTCTTGCACTGATAGACATGTTATTGGCAGTGGTAGTGCGTTTGCATTATTAAATGTTGTAACATAATATATTATTTTATATGGACATTAAAAAAGCATCTAAGCAATTGTTCAGCTATCTGGCTGATTGGCTATTATAACGAAATGATATAAATAATATGTTGAAGGTAACTTCAAATCAAGCATGGTAAAGCATAGATAACAAATAAAACACCAAGCTTGTTATCCCCTAAGGGTAAGACAGATGTGCACCTACTAACACCAATATTTCGCCAGTTATGTAAACCACAGATAAACATATGTATTGGTCATGCAAACGCACGGCTTGTTGTAAAGGTTTTATAATGGACGCACGCACTAAAATATATTTAGTAATTGTTATTAAAAATTTAAATACATCTTTATAGTTATTTAGTGTTATCTGTTGGTAAGGCATAATAATAAGCCTCTCTGGTTCTATTCTAAACGCCCTTCTCCAAAGAATAAACCCAAATATATTAGCAGTATAAAAATGTCTATATTATACATAATATTATCATGTTGTACCTATGTTTGATGTAGAAAATGTAATACATCTCGAAAAGTTACATCAAAGAATTAGATGTTGCAGAATATGTATCATAGAAATATATAAAAATTACAATGATATGAATATAACATATCGAAGACATTGTTATTAAATGTCTTTTGTATAGTTTTTATTTTGTTATGCATGAAGTACAGAGTTTTTATAAATGTTCCGGACTATTTATCTATAGTTTATAAATAGCAGATATTCTAAATATTATATTCGTGGATGCTGTAGGTTATAGTGGATTTCTATTTACATGTAATCTAATTATATTTGTAAGGCGTAAACCATCACGCTTATTATGGGGTTTGTAGTCCCGTAGTATAAAATAGCTATAACCAAAGACACTGAATATAAAATTTTGGTAGTAATCAAATCGTAACTGTGTAGCCCGCACTACTTATATTTATAAACCATTTAAAAAATGTAAGTACCTAATTAACTAAAGTATGAAGGCTTTCCACACTAGGCCACTTGTAATCAAACGATGGACCTTTTAGTGACATATTTATACCAAAAAACTTGTTTAATTTTTATTATTCTGTTTCCTATTTATATTTTGTAGGTATGTTAAATTTTGATACATCGTTATTTTTAGAAAGCTTGAGATGTGATGTTTTGTAATTATTATGATCGAGATCACCCATTTTAAATGAGACTATGAGAAATTTTACTTTTTTTTAGGAATGAAATTATTGTAAATTCTTGTGTATGGACCAAAGTCTATATGATCACAATATTTTATCAAGCCAAGTTTGTTAAGGACTCAAGACTTTTGAGAAACCAAATAAAAAACGATTGCAGCGATATATGCTTGCTTGTAGTTTTGAAACCGAAATGTAGTAATCTCAACGTGCTTCAAACGTAAAATGAATGCGTTGCAGCTTCTATTTGTACGCTATGTAAAGAAATATTTAATATATTCAAGAAAAATAATGTATTCTAGTATTATGTACAAAGTACCTAAGGTTTTGAATGGAATTTATAAAGATTGTATGTGTAATTCAGAATAAAAATATATGAAGATGCGTCTGTTTGTATTTCCAATAATTTTATGAAGTTAAGTTATTTTGAAAAATATCAATTCTTCCCTGAGTGATGAGGAGGGGAGATATTCGTGTGGAGGGAGATGGACCTTTTATTAGTTTCATCGCTCATACTATCTATTCAATAGTGTGAGCGATGAAACTAATAGGTACAATCAGCTTCAAAAATATCGGAACGAACGAAAATGTTCAAAATTATCTCAACAATACGAAAATTAAATATAAAGACAAGGAGTGTGGTACTCCCTGGCCGCGCCACAGTGGAAATTTAAAAAAACATGTTTTTAGATAAATTGTACCAATTTTGTACTATACGGTACGTGTAATAAAAAAAATTGTACCTCAACGAATACTGAAATATAATGAAGTTTTGGTGGCGCGACTGAAGAGTATTCACGGTTTTCGGAAACTATTAGGCGTACCCGGACATATGGTGCACTAAAAAATTGTACGGAAATTGTTCTTTTCCGTACGCTACAAAGAGATTCGAAAATGTAATTACTTTAGAAATTATAGCCATGCGTTGGTGGCGCGGCGAGGAAGCATGCTCCCGGGCCGCGCCACCAAGAATTAATAGACGTACTAGGACGTAGTATACACTAAACAATTGTACGCATTATGTACTATTCAAAAAGGTCATAACATTGCGGAAAGGTGTATTATCATAAGAGAAATCATCCAATCCAGATTGAGCGCAACAGCTGAGTTGCTGATCTGTGTACTTACTAGATGTGGCCTCCAAAGTAGAAGCAGTGGAATGATCTCGGTGAGATGGTTACATAGAAGTGCTAGAAACAAGCAACAAAATACGAATCCATATGCATGACAAGAATAATTGACCTTCAGGAAGAAGATTAGAAGTTGGGAAGTACTTTTTATAAGGTACAGTCAGCAACGAAAACTGTTAACACACTTTAGATGACATGTGTAAATATCGTTGAAATTCACGCGAAATGATTGCTTTTTTTTGCATTCAATTTAACATTTATTTCCGCCGGTTTCTTTTTACAAAGCGTTCAAATTTCTGAAATTTGCAGCCAACAGCATTTCTTTTGTAAAAAAAGTGCCCCGTATACTAAGCAAAAGCGTTGCTTACACGAATCAAATATTATGTGTCAAATGAAAGGAAGGAGCTACCACAAAAATAAATAACAATAAAAAAACCGGCCAAGTACGCGTCGGACTCGCGCACCGAGGGTTCCATGCAAACCTGTAGGTATTCACGGTTTATGCATAAGGTTAATGTTTTTTAATTTTTATATTTGAATTGATTGAATGAAATGTAAATTGTGGTTTACGATTTATGACGTATTAAAAAAACTACTTACTAGATCTCGTTCAAACCAATTTTCGGTGGAAGTTTACATGGTAATGAATTTACATGGTAATAATAAAATCATATATTTTTTTTTAGTTTTATTATTCTCTTATTTTAGAAGTTAAAGGGGGGGGGGGGGGGACATTTTACCACTTTGGAAGTGTCTCTCGCGCAAACCATTCAGTTTCGAAAAAAATGATACGGGTAACCTCAATATCATTTTTTAAGACCTATCCATAGATACCCCACACGTATGGGATTGATGAAAAAAAAAATGAGTTTCAGTTGTAAGTACGGGGAACCCCAAAATTTATTGTTATTTTTTTCAATTTTTGTGTGATAATCTTAATGCGGTTCACAGAATACATCTATTCACCAAGTTTCAACAGCATAGCTCTTATAGTTTCGGAAAAAAATGGCTGTGACGTACGGACGGACAGACAGACAGACATGACGTATCCATAAGGGTTCCGTTTTTTGCCTTTTGGCTACGGAACCCTTAAAAGATTGTACGTATTTATTTATTACCTCCAAAATCGAGGTAATGGGTCTTACGACCACTTTGCTCTACTAGCCATAGCTTCAGATTTCTCTCTGCTGTGGAACCCCAATTATTATCCTGAAGATATAATCTATTATGTAAGAGTTCGCACTGATTTTATGATTTATCGTTTGAATAAAATCCTTAGCTACGTTGTATAGATTTGCTATCTGTGGTCATTGGATTTTGCGAACCGAGAATGTATCACACCCACAGTTGGTGACCCTAAAAAAAAGTATAACGTTTTATTTTAGCAGGTTCTTTCTTAATAAATTGTTCTGCCATCATAATGACGATTACAAATTGAGTTCTTTACATGCAAAATACACTTTTGCTCCTACCGATATCTTATTGAACTTGTAAAGTTTAAACGCATTCATTATTTAAAGACAGTTTGTGTCAGAATTGCGGGACCAAGATAAAAATTTCAATGTTGCATATATAAAAAAAATACTACGAAGTACAGTCAAGGTTTCTAGATAAATAAAGAAAGTAGCAAATAAATAAATCCATACATACATAAAAAATTAGGCATCATGACAAGTGACATTAATCAAGCCTAGATTGTTCCCACCACTGAGACACATGCCTCCTCTCTGTGAGAGGGAGTAGGATGCGTCCACCACGCCGGCCTAGTATGGGTACTGGAACAGCAGACAGGAGGCCTGTATCCCAGCGGTGGGAACATTATAGGCTGATTAATGATGATGATGTACATCGTCATCATCTCATCACTTACATATATCTCCGCTTGTTTTTAATTTTTTACCTACCTTGATTCCGTTTAAGTAAACCAAAACTAGTTCAATACAAATAGTACAAACTAAAACCATACATTTTTCAAACTTTGTTTAGGCGCCATGATAACCCGCGAAATTCATATTTTCTTACTTTTTTGGAATTTGCAGGTCAGTGCCAGGCTGTATGTCGAACAAAATATGATTCGCAACCACATAATCGCATTGCGATATCTTTTAATAATATTGACACTGGCACTGGCTGAATACAAACGAGGTGCTAAGAAAAAACAAAAAAAAAAATGTGATTGGTTTTTAAGTTAAACGAAATATTTGAGTTAGATGACATCGATTTGATTGATATCAATCATATTCCAAACAGTTTGACTTTACTACAAAAAAATATAAGCTTCGGTTGCTGTCATAGAGTATTTACCTAATATGTGCCACTACGGAGCCTGGTGTAGGCGTAATGGCAGATGGGAATGCTACGATGACCTAAACACCACAGTAACAGTAGGTACCCAAAATAACACAAAATATAAATGGTGCATTGCATCATGTAGGTATACAATAAATTAATGACGTATGATGGCAGGACAAAAAACAAAAGGCCCTTTTCAAGGCCACCGAGTGGTCCTGTGAAAAAATCACGTTTCTTTAATTAGAAGAAAGTTAAAACGTGGAAGTACCTACTTGCAAACTGTTTTTATCGTAGTATTATGTTGAAAACGGGAAGAATTTTGTAGAGTTTTTTTAAAACATTTATTATAATCCTTAACAATCCTATGATTAACTAAAAATTGGTATTCTGTAGTTATTATACGTTGGGTACACTACTATATGCATATATTACAGCGAGGTCATTGCGTAACACTAACAATAGAAATGGCTTTCATTTTGACAGTTCAACAACATTCAATGCGTTATTTACGTTGTCAAAAACGTATTTGAACATAATTATGAAGCAATATAATATGCAATCACTTTCAAAATTATACAAATTCTGATTAATAGTGTGTAACAGAATTAGGGTACTTGTTCAGACTTATAAGCCACCAACATTAAATCATCGCTTCATAAATTTTACATAGACACGTTTTCCTGAAGCGTTGGTCAGAGTACACCAACAATTTCGCCAGTTAGGATACATTTCAATCATATTTTTTTTAACTAGGTGAGGTCAGTGTGTCGGTGGTCGTGTTCGGTATGTTTAAGGCCCCGTGTAATAGGGGAACGAACAACCAGGCACAAATCCAGACTCAGGGCTGTAACTAAGAAATTACAGATGGAAAAAGCCAATAATACTTTGTCCGATCTGGGAATCGAACCCAGAACCCTATGCTCAGCAATAGCGTTTACGACCACTAGACTCACGAGTCACGAGGCAGTCAATTCATTGGTTGAAGTACCTACAGTTTTTAAATTAACATATTTTTATGTAGGTATAGTCAAGGACGAACAATATCTACATTTCAGTTTTTGAAATCATAGTTACCTATTTGAATGATTTGTAAAAGAAACCGGCATAAATGTTAAACTGAATGCAAAAAAATTCAATCATTTCGTGTGAATTTCAACGACATTCACACATGTCATCTAAAGTGTGTTAACAATTTTCGTTGCTGACTGTACCTTATAAAAAGTACTTCCCAACTTCTAATCTTCTTCCTGAAGGTCAATTATTCTTGTCATGCATATGGATTCGTATTTTGTTGCTTGTTTCTAGCACTTCTATGTAACCATCTCACCGAGATCATTCCACTGCTTCTACTTTGGAGGCCACATCTAGTAAGTACACAGATCAGCAACTCTGCTGTTGCGCTTAATCTGGATTGGATGATTTCTCTTATGATAATACACCTTTCCGCAATGTTATGACCTTTTTGAATAGTACATAATGCGTACAATTGTTTAGTGTATACTACGTCCTAGTACGTCTATTAATTCTTGGTGGCGCGGCCCGGGAGCATGCTTCCTCGCCGCGCCACCAACGCATGGCTATAATTTCTAAAGTAATTACATTTTCGAATCTCTTTGTAGCGTACGGAAAAGAACAATTTCCGTACAATTTTTTAGTGCACCATATGTCCGGGTACGCCTAATAGTTTCCGAAAACCGTGAATACTCTTCAGCCGCGCCACCAAAACTTCATTATATTTCAGTATTCGTTGAGGTACAATTTTTTTTATTACACGTACCGTATAGTACAAAATTGGTACAATTTATCTAAAAACATGTTTTTTAAATTTCCACTGTGGCGCGGCCTGGGAGTACCACACAGACAAGGAATGTTTCAGAATGAAACAGTACACGACAACTGTCGTTCTGACATGAACTTTATCCACTTGAGATTGATTGAAGTTTAATTATCTTACGTGGTTGTGATCATTTGGAACAGTCTGTTCATCCAGATATTATTGACGCTGTCTGTACGAACGCAAAGGGAGAAAATGATCATGTGCTTTCGATTACAGGCATGTGTTAGTTACCTAGACGCACGCACGCGCGAATTTTGAGGGTGGGAAATCATCAATTGACGTCTCCCGCTCTTGAGCGGAGCGGGAGGGCGTGTCAGACTTTCACTGACTAAAACTCACCCGTGTTGCCTTCAGTTGCCCATATGCCAGGGCCACGGTACCTCTTTCGGTGGCCGGGAGAGTCCGTAATCGACTCCCGACGTCCGGGAAGCCTCCTCCTGCAGCGGCTAGGGACGTGAGGGCGCAGAGAGTGCCACTCCCTCACGCACCCCGCCTCCTCCTTCGCGAGCATTACTCCTTTGCAAAAGGTGTCGGCTTCCCATGCCCTCTCGCTCCGTACCATGGCTCGCACCAGGGCCGGACGCGAGAGGTCGCCGCCGCCGATCGCCTCCACGAGGACACGGCGGTGCTCCGCCCAGGCAGGGCACACCTTCACCGTATGCTCCACCGTGTCCTCCAGACGATCCTCGCAATGGAAACACCCGGGCGTTTCCTCCCGCTTTATCCCGAACAGGAACTCTCCAAAGCACCCACGCCCGGTGAGGACTTGTGTCAGGCGGAAGGTGAGGACGCCGTGTCGCCTCTCAAACCACGCGTCAAAGGGCGCATGACTTTTGAGGGTTGCGCTATTGCCAAAGCAGATGTGCGACCTTATGATATCCGAAAATAATGGCGCTAGCGCAGGCGTCAACGCATGTGGAGACGCTTGTGCTAACGCATGCCACAAAATTGGAAAATGGTTTTTAGGGATACTCAGGTTGACGTGGGAACGATTTAAAAAAATAGATTGTAAATGGTGATCAGTGTGTAATGTTTAGTTTTTGAAGATCGTTTGAAGCTATCAGAGATAGAAACAAGGACAGCTAGCCTAAATTGGTTTGACAGTTGCATACACAGAAGACCAAGACGTTAACTACAAATCAAAATCAAAAATGGAAATAAACTGAACGTTTTATTGTTACAAGAACATCAGACGGAACAATGTTAAAGTTTTTCAGGTATTTTGAACAAAGACGGACGTACACAAATAATAAACATTACACTTACATCAATAGCGCCGCATTCACGCCACACACTTACGCGATTCGCCACAAAACTTGCCACATAATTTCTGTCAAGTGTAAAAATCATAAAAAAACTTGGCATTTCTCCGTCGAGTATTTGCTATAAAATTTAAAAAACATTCCAAAGAAAAAAAAACTAAAAAATAAAACGTCGCAAGACTGCTCGACGAAGAAACTAGTGAGAGTGGCGAGGGAGCACAACTCGGTCACGCCACGCAGCCATCGGTACGTCAGTGGTAGGCACAAGCAACTCGAGCATCATCCGACCTCCGCGGACATTTTCGAACCTTTATATAAATTTTCACAGTTCTGCAATAATCAATATCAATAAACGTGCGGCCGCGGATTTGTGGCGTCCGCTTCGGCGGCGACGCTGCGCAGCCGCCATGTTTAGACACGCACAGACCGACCACAGCACATGAGTTGCAGGTGAAACTGTGCACCCAGTTGGATATTACTGTTCATATCTTTGTAGGTTTCAAATGTAGACGACCTTGCAGTGTAGGTACAGCAGGAGCGTGCAGCCTGGGCCGTGCACTCAGTGCTGAGCAACTGTGCGCGTGCGTCGTGTCGCCGTAGTGTTGGCGCCGGGCGCAGGCGCGTCGCACTGGCGGGGTCTGCGGCGAGCGCGGAGGGTGCGGCGGGAGGGGCGCGGCCCTCCTCGCGGTAGTGACGTCATAGCTCGTCGTCGCAGCCGGGCTGCATGTCCGACGTCTCGATGGCGACCTCGTCGTAGTCTCTCTCGAGCGCCGCGAGGTCTTCACGCGCTTCTGAGAATTCACCCTCTTCCATGCCTTCGCCTACGTACCTGTCAGTAAAGAATGAGGGTTTGAAATCTCTGCAGAAAAGATTTCAAGTGTGCTGTAGTTTCTGATGACATGGTCCCCCCTGAATGGCAACGGGTACTGCTGCCAATAAAACCTCACTGTATCCAAGTTTCATTCCGTGTTGGTGTCGGAACGTAAAAAATAGTATCATCCCGTTTCTTTCCGTGGGTGTCGTAAAAGGCGGAGATTGGGTAGCAGTGTTCTCTAAGCATTTTACCATCATAGATACTGCGATTGCCAATCCCCCTACGAAGCTAATAATCTAAGTCCAGTAACGGACGTCTTTCGGCTGTAAATTTGAGATGATGTATCCAAGTTTTTGAAAAGTGGTGAACAGCTGAAGTGAAAAGCTGCAGAACTGCCGCAGCTATTCTGTAATATACGCACCAGTGCACAAACGCTCGCTTGGAGTACATGAGGTCGAACTTGTGGTCGAGCTTGCCCCACGCCTCAGCGATGGCGGTGGTGTTGCTGAGCATAGAGGCGGCGCGCTTCACCTGCGCCAGGTCGCCGCCAGCCACCACCGACGGCGGCTGGTAGTTGATACCCACCTGCGCAACACGTCATAAGGAATTAAGATTTTTTTTTAGGGTAATTTTTCCAACGTCAGATGACTCAAAACTCATATTAAAAAACGTTCAAATTGAAGTAACAAATTCATCTCATCAATGAATCAAGGCTCTTTAAAATGAATTGCACCTTGATATCTTTGATGACAATTTTTAGCATGGATAGTCAGTTGAACAGTTTAAAATTACTTAAAAAAAAAGACAGATCAAAGACCGATTATTTAATGGATGGAGATGGGAGAGAAAATGATTTGACGATATAGGGCAAAATAGGGGGTAACAAATTAATTAGCGGCAAATAAGAGATTATGGAAAGGAGGCACGCTATGTGACCCGAAATCAATTGATATAAGGGTGAGAGAAATTGGAAATTGCTGTAGCAGCAGAACTGGATTGTAATAATAAATAATTGTTAGGTCTGCCTCTTGAACTTGGTTGCAATCAGTTACCAGAACACAATTCCCTTCCTCGTTTACGTGGTTAACACAAGACATCGGCATTACCAATAAATAATGCTACGTCTTCAAATGATCAACTCTTCAAACTCACCTTAAACCCTGTGGGACACCAGTCCACGAACCGTATCCCTGCCCGGCCCTTCATGGCGGCTATGGCAGCGTTCACGTCTTTGGGCACCACATCGCCGCGGTACAGGAGGCAGCAGGCCA
The DNA here is from genome assembly GCA_947507805.1 of Aporophyla nigra. NCBI lineage: Eukaryota > Metazoa > Arthropoda > Insecta > Lepidoptera > Noctuidae > Aporophyla > Aporophyla nigra. The sequence continues at coordinate 26,422,087 of OX382295.1, forward strand.
TGTACTTGCCGTCGCGAGGGTCGCACTTCACCATCTGGTTCTGTGGCTCGAACAGCTCTGCCGTGATCTCGGACACGGACATGCCTTCGTGGTACGCCTGGGGGAATTAAGTAAGAACTAGGGGCGTACCGCTTCTCACGATTTTTACGACTTGACAATCAAGTGGTTTTTAGTATTCTTATGTAAGTCTATTTTTTACACGCTTGTAATTAGCTTCACTTGTATGTTTGTAACCGACTCCTTATAGCGCGATTTTGACCCACTTTAAACGACCAGATTTCATTTAAACTCTGTAGACTTATCGAGGATCGATAAAAATACTATAATTTCATAAATTTGTGCCATTATCCTTACCAGGGTACCAGAGGGGTAATTGCGGAACTTTTTATCGATAGGAATTGGTTTAATATTCATAGTTAAACAACATTCATTGCGTTATTTACGTTGCTGAGCCGACAATTTATTCGAACAAATGATGAAATAATCTTCAATCAGATTCTGATGCAGGACAGCAAAAAAACAGTCTTCAAAAACTACGCTGACATACGTCACAAATTACGCTGACATACGTCACAAACTACACTGACATACGTCACAAACTACGCTGACATACGTCACAAACTACGCTGACATACGTCACAAACTACGCTGACATACGTCACAAACTACGCTGACATACGTCTCAAAATTCGAAACACCCTAAAAAATAGAAAAATAATAGATGCAAAAAATAATGGTAAAAAAGCGTGAGGTGCCTGATATCAATAAACCTTAAAAAGCACCCCACGCTTTTTTCCATTATTTTCTACATTTTAGTTTGGTTTTCTATGGAAGCGTGTTTTTTTAAAACTATTATTTTTTTATTTTATACAATCCTTTCGGAACAATTTCTCTAAATGATGGTAAAAACTGCATCAAAATCTCATTAGTAGTTTAGAAGAAATACGCGGTCATGACCTTAGAGAAAGTTGACTCGTTTGAAATATTATGTTCAAGGCCTTATTATGGGTAAATAACTTGGAAACACAAAATTTAACATCATTCCGCATGTCCAAGACGTTTTAGACCTTGTAAACTGAAGGTTTCCACATACTGTCACGGTCCGTAACCGGCTCGTAACGTTCCGTCAGTCACACATGTGGCTTTCTGAGTTAACAGGTTCATAAGTGTACAAAACGCGGTAGTACATTGTAAGATATGGGTACAAACGCCACAAAATCAGAACGAGCACTAAATAATGAGTTGGTCTGCGAAGCCCAGGTGCTAGGATCCTGCTAGACAGACGTACGGTACCCGTGTTGACGTCTGCGGAAAGCGGACGCCGCGTGTGGGCCAGCGCGCCGCCCGAGAGCACCGGGCCGGCACCGGTGCGGTGCCTGACACTGGCCGGTCCTGAAACGCGATGGTGTAGTGGGAGCCAACTCGTAGTAATTCTTGTAAACTATACTTCTGCATGAGCTGATACGTTACGGTTCGGTTACGGAACGGAATAGTGGATGACATCGTCTTGCCGGGAAACTTAAAACTTGAAAGCAGTGGAAGGTACTAATACTTTCAAAAGGCTGTCTTAATTCTGATCTGGCCTTCGGAAAGTTGGGACTCTTGAGCCATTTAAAACTTGGGAGTTTAATGGTATTGTTACAAATGAACAGCTGAACTTCCAAGTCGCATTGCGTACCTTATCAGCGGAAACTACAGGCGCGTAGGCAGCGAGCGGGAAGTGGATGCGCGGGTAGGGCACCAAGTTCGTCTGGAACTCGGTCAGGTCCACGTTCAGTGCGCCGTCGAAACGTAGCGAGGCTGTGATGGACGACACCACCTGCACAGAAAAAGTTACTAGTAGCTTGTCCAATGGAGGCATCTCTAAAAGCTGCTTAGAAATAAGAGGGTGTATCTTGGGAAGTTAGCAGCAGCGTCGCAAATCACTGTCAAATAAGTCGCTGTTTAAATTAATCAACCAATACGTAGGTATATCTTATGTTTGTAAAATTGATTGTGAAACGCAAAAAGCATTTTGAAACCCTCCAAATGCTTTTTTTACACTAAAGCTGTTAGAATACATATCCAATAATTTAGTGCAACGCAACGGTATTTCAATACTTCATATCATACAGGCCTAATATTGAATTTAATTAACAAATATAGTGAAATATTTGATAGTTATTTTCGAAGTTGCCAATTTTCAGAATGCACACCTTTCAACGAATTTTCTCCGATTTCCTAATTCCTATAAGAAAACTACGTCATATTATAACAAGAATATATTCTAATCTTCCATTAGAATCATTATCGTCATACATTATTATTTACTAAAACTTTATCTGAGGCATTTTCTTCCAGTCAACCTAAGATAACAGAGACAAGCCATGGTAGCTGCATAATACGGGATAGACATTAAAGACATCAAAGACAGTCGTGAAATCAGTATAAGACATCAGTATAAAATCCAAGTGTTGAGAGTAACTTTGGAGAGTACTAAATTTAGTAATAGACGGTCGCTTGGATGAAAAGATCCTCACTTGTGAAATAAGCCTGTTGAGATTGGCGTACGAAGGCCTCTCAATGGACAGTCGCCGCCTGCAGATGTCGTAGATAGCCTCGTTGTCGACCATGAAGGCGCAGTCCGAGTGGCCTATGGTGGCGTGCGTCGTCAGCACCGCGTTGTAAGGCTCGACCACTGCTGTTGACACCTGGTTGCATAGTAAACACTTTAAATACTCGTTGATGGGAAGTGAAATTATTTTCGACTCGATCATGGACAATATATTAATTTCCAACCGACCACAATTCAAAAGTGCCCCCATAACTGTAAAGTCGAAATAAATGCTTTGAGATTGAGTTTAATAGCGATTAATATGTGTATACACTGTGTATTTGATGTAATTAAAATTACGATGTTGCTGAGTAATTAATAAATTTAGTAATTTGTAGATTTTCTCAGGATAATGGTGAATAAATTGACTTCGCCCAGAATTAGGCTACGTTTTCAGCGTCACTAGCGTCCATCAGTTCCTGTGATGTGGAGCTGACAGGACACGCAAGACCAACGTTTGCGGAACAGTAATCATTTACAATTAAGGTCTGACAATTGGACCTCAACTTCGATGAAAGGTCCTGGCTTGGGAGGTGAAAGGCAAAGGTTACATAGAGGAAGCGGGACATATTTGAGCTCATCCAGCTCGTCTGGTAGTGGTGCCAGGGCAATATCTTTAGGGCGGAGTAAGGCTAGGTTAGCTGTCCGCAGCTACGCTAAGTTGTTGAATATGGAATCCTAAAATGAATATTTAAAGATCAAGTTAGCATAGATAAATCTAGTCAGAAATTATATATACCTATTCATATCAAATAGGACAGTAATAACATACGAGCATAGGATTCTTACTTGTGGAGCTGGATAGATAGCGAACTCCAGTTTGCTCTTTTTACCGAATTCCTCTGACAGCTTCTCCATGAGGAGCGAGGTGAAGCCGGAGCCTGTCCCGCCGCCGAATGAATGGAACACGAAGAAACCCTGGAGCAATTATTAGTTTATGAGTCCAGTTAGCTATGTGATTCTAATAATAATTCTATTTAGAATTCGTGCTGTACCTAATAAGTTTCAATTCTAGTTAGAATCCATGTTTCAATATAGCTTGCTTGTACCTACATAAAATTTAATTTTGAATTATGAGAAAAAGAAACAAAAGTTACAATGACAAAAGCAGAAATGATGTTGAGTCCTTGTAACATGGTATTTAATGCATATGAAAAGAAAAACGACTTTTTTAAATTTTCAAATGCCGAAACCCAGTTAAAATACATGAACTGCCGGCGTAGCATGACCAATTCTATATCTATTCTACCAAGAATAAAAAAGTTCCTTATGTATTTTAATTCTGTAAAAATGTTTCTATCTCATCAATAGTAAAGAGAAATAGTCATCATACTTGACATCGTACTCTTGTCGACTAAAGAATAGAAACATCTCTTTTCTTCAGTTTTACACAATTTTTCTACGATACAATCTATCATTTTGTCTTCTCTTCCGTCGACAAATTCCGTTTCCATGGCGGTCATGCTACGCAGCAGGAGGGAAAGATAGTGGATATCTAATGAATGCGAGAAGAAAATTTGACTTTCTTTTCCTTTGTGGGAAAAGCTTATGTCCAGCAGTGGGAATGAAGGGGAGGAGAGGGGGTGGGATGTGGGAGTGGTATGGTGGTGGTGAATGATGATGATGATTTAAAGAAGTTAAGTTTCGTTACCTGTAGACCAGTACACTGGTCAGCCAACTTCCTGACTCTCTCCATGACAGGCCCGAGGACCTCACGGCCGGTGGAGTAGTGACCACGAGCGTAGTTATTTGCCGCGTCTTCCTTGCCCGTGATCAGCTGTTCCGGATGGTACAGTTGCCGATATTCGCCGGAACGGACCTCATCTGGGAAGGGAAACAGTGATTTAATCAGTGACATCAAAAGTTTAACGGATACAAAAGTTAAGAACCGACCTCGAAGTCAGCAGCTTCGGCTGACTAGGTATTATCTAGATATGTGGTGATAAACAGTAGACCTAAACTTGTCAGCTGAATGACTGTCGACTGGTTGTGACTTGCTACCAATTTTTTTCCCAGAATTGGGTTGGAATGATCTGGACGTTGTACTTCGAAGAGACTTTCATCATTCAGGATCAAAGCTGAAATACCAATATAACCTAATTATAGTTAAGACTAACCAATAACAGTGGCCTCCAAATCCACCATCACAACTCTCGGCACCATTTTTCCTCGATCAGCTTCGGAGAAGAAGGTGTTGAAGCAGGAGTCGGCCGCGTTGGTGTCTTGTTCGTAGGCCGGCAGGGTTCCGTCCGGACGAATGCCGTGCTCCAGGCAGTAGAGCTGCCAGCATGCCACCCCCATCTGTACTCCCGCCTGCCCGACGTGCACTGAGATGCACTCCCTCTGCTCACGTAAAAAATTGACACATTAAAGACGTTCTGGTTTAGCACTCATTTTGAAGGGAGCTTCCAGCATGCCACCCCCCATTTGCACTCCCGCCTGTCCGACGTGCATTGAGTTGCATCCCACCTTTGGTCACGTAAGAAATTGACACATTGACATTGACACGTTAAAAACATTTTGTTTTAGCACTGATGGTGAAAGATCTACAAATATTTTCGTAAGAGGCGTTTTTGGTAGGATTAGTCTGCTTTGGTAGCATTCTATCAGATAGCAAGAGCAATTCCAGAATACCATAAAAATTGTAAATTTTCCACGACATAATAAAAACACGGAGGCCCATCTTAGATTGTATATTCTAAGGTGACGCTCTGATGAGAGGCTCCACGTGTGCGAAAAAAAAACTGAAAAATCCTACAATATAATATGGCACGAAAAAGTGAATTCTAAATGTCCGTCAATTCACACATTACGTGACGTAAAATTAGCAATCCAAAATCATTATAAAGAAAGCACTACAGGATTCTATGTTTTAGAATAAACTAGGTACTAGGGCTACCCGCACGGACCTTGTGATCTACCGGTGTACTGTTCCCTGAAGCACGCACAGGCGATAAAATATATTTCTTAAATCACTTACCATGATGGATACTGGTAATTTTGATGATCCGAGTAAAACAATATATAAAAAAAACTGTTTATAAAACTATTACGTTACAAAAATTTGGAAACGGACTGAAATTTTGAAAAAATTGCGAATCAGCGCCCGTCTGATGGGCCGCTTGGATCTCTTGTTATTTTTTATTCCACGTTCAAATTTGCATGTTATGTTTTTTGTGTGCCAGGATTTGAAAGCTTCAGCAAAAAGTTTTAAATCAGTCTAAGTAGATTACATCGAAAATATTTTAAAGATCATTAAAAATGGTTTTAATACATAGATCCTATTCATGAGTGATACGAAAAATTTGTGAATATGAAGACTGATAGCGACTTTCCGTCGTATATTCGATTACGGAGCTTCTCAGCTGCCTTTCATCTTCATACTATGTTAAATGAGGCTCATCCACGTATGAAATCAAAGGTGACAAGTAGAGATTTGCATAACCTATGCACTTAGGAATCGGTTAGGACCAGCGAGGTAGCGTGTTCTTGGTGTTCCGAGGCGCAGGATGGAAAGAGAATATTTTGTGGACGAGTTCTGTCGGAGCGGCTGACCCTTCTGTGCTACGGGCCTAATTCTGTGAAGCGTGATGCTGGGTGGTGGCTGACGGTGGATGCGGCGCGGGCACTGGGCGGCGTGCGAGGCAAGCGGGGCCTTGCTGTGCGAGTGAAGAATGAGTGCTGCGACAGGATGGAACTGCTTTCGTACCTTACGCGGTGATGTAAATATATTATTGAGGCTATCATAATCTTTTCTTTCACTCCATCACTCCACTTTCACTGATTTTACGTGACTTACAATTATAATTATTATCTAAGTAATAACAGCCGCTCGGGTCGATCGTTTCAGCTTAAGCTACGCTTGACGCGGTTGGTTCGTGGATGGGTGACCATCTTTACATACCAAGACCCTTCCGTGCCTTGGAAAGCACATTAAGCCGTTGGCCCCGGCGGTCTTTCGTAGATCTTAGTCAGTCGTTACGGTCCGTCAGAAACCTGAAAGTATACCAACCAGTCTTACCAAGGGGTATCGTATTACCACAGTATAAAAACATACAGTAGGACGACGCCTTTGATCTCCTTGTAAATGCCGACAACGTGTAAGCATTGTCGCAACAGCTAGGGTTGTCTCAAGTAAACTTTTTAAAATTTATTTTAGATCAATATTATTATTAACAATAATTAACAATTAGCAAAAATACCGTTTTTTAAACAGTTTTATTTAGCTGTTTGTTTATTTATTTGTTTGGGTTAAATCAAGTAATTTATTCTTTAGACTTTCGAAAGTTCTTCCAAATAAATCAGGTCGTCTCCAAGCTTCTAACCATAATTTGCATCTGAAATTTGTAATACAGGAACTATTATATAATATTAATGTGCTTCGTCTATGGTCTGACATGCAAAAATATACAATTGAGACAAACACATGTCACAATCCAAGATAGCGGATATTTCTCTAAATTAAATTTGATTTAGAGAAATATCTGCCATCTTGGATTTGAAAATTGATGTTATTTTCATAATCTTCACCCCAAGAAATCACAAAATTGACACGCATAACTTTTTTTTTTTTTTTCAAAAAATGTCCTCCATCCTGGGTCAGGTACACTTGCACGATAGACATTTCCGCGAAAGACACTTGACCTCATTTTTATTTGTAGGGATTTCGCAAATCTTGAAAATGACACCCATGACGAAAAATTTGCAAATTTTCGTTGCGCCACCTTGGATTTTAATTTTGACCCCATAGTCGGTTTTAGCGACCTCTAATACCATGAAAATGATACCCATGACGAAAAATTTGCAAGTTTTAGTCGGCGCCATCTTGGCCGCCGCACAATAAATAAATATCGGCTACACGCCGCGCCGCCATGTTGGCTTTCTATCAAATAAACAATATTTTATTTATTTGTTTACCTTTCATCCATGCGCGGCAATTGATGAAATCTCAATTCTTTATTAATGTAAGATGACGACTTGCAATCCTTCACAGCACACGTCGTATCATTTTAATAAAATTATTATAAATTAATTAAAACAAAAATAAAGTGACACACGATAGCCCTGAAAGTTTTCTCCCGAACTACTAACACGGTAGCGTATGCAGTTCGGGAGCGCCCTTACCCCGTCTCGCCCCTCACGCCCCGCACGATTGCCCTGTCTAGACGTCTTCGTCGGACGACTGTACGAGTTATAGACTGTGGTATTACGCAGTAACTGGGTTCAGAAGGTCAGATAGGCAGTCGCTCCATGTAAAATACTGGTAATCAGCTGCATCCGGTTAGACTGGAAGCCGACCCCAACATAGGTGGGAAAAGGCAGGCAGATGATGAGTCTCCAAATACAGTCAGGGTGCTTTCTCCAAAGTATAGGCACTACAAAACATTATCCATTGTTCGATGGACTATCCTGAAAGGCCCTGATATGATTAATTATATTATTATTTCATCATCATCATTTCAGCCGAAAGACGTCCACTGCTGGACATAGGCCTCCCCCAAGCTCCGCCACTTCGACCAGTTTTATGCTTCCCGCATCCAGCGGATTCCTGCGGCCTTCACAAGGCCCCAGGAATCCGCTGTGAACAATTTTTATTTAATTAGTTTTAATTGCTGTAAAGATAGTACAAAGTTCAATATTTTTATTCCGTGTATTCAAACAAACGAACAAACAAGCATAACCACAATTCCAAAGCTTTATTATTAGATTAAGCTATATAGTTTGTTTGTTTGTTTAACCTTGGTAATCTCTTGACTATCAGTTGCATTTGAAAAGTTTTTTTCTTGTATTTGATAGTCCAATTCTTGACGAAGGTTATTTAAAATTACGCTGCGACCCTTAGGAATGCAGCACAAAGAAAAAAGTAAGAAAGAACGCTAGCCTAAAAGACAGTAATAGCGCGGTCGGCAATAGGGATGGAACTCGATGGCTCGGAGGCCGAAATTTCACGGAGACAGTTTCGCGGGCGGAAGCAAGTTTTTTTTAAGATTCTTGGTAGTTCTCAGATGTTTTTCCTATAAATTCTCTCAAAACAAATACCAGGCTTGTCCATCAAAAAAATAAAGTACCAACATTTAAAATCGAGGGTGGCAAGTACGTTACAAGTAGGGCACTAAGATAGGGGTGGGGTGCTATTAGGGCAACAAGGGATGGGGTGGTTGTGGCGGGGAGGTACCATTCACCCCTCTTGTATAGATGTCGTAAGTTGATTTGCATTTTTGTGCTCGTTAGCTAGGATATGTTTGGTATTTTTACTAGCTTCAATGAATGAAGCACATTTTTCGTTTACTGTACTTCGAGTTTCGGATATAGAAATGAAATCTAAGGTCTTTATAAACTTAATCAAATTGATAGCCAACACATATTTTTTAAATTTGATATGAAACTTTTTATAACAAAATGGTACCCACAAGGAAAGCTCTTAAAATCAAGACTTGGATAAGTGCGGCGACAAATCAAGCTATACAATTCTAGTAGAAGGTGACTTCTCATTGTACGGAAAGTCCATACAATGCGAGGTCAGCTAAAACTGGAAATGTATAGCTTGATATGTAGCCGTATGTACATTGTATGTAAAATTGTCTTTTAGACCGAATTTCGACCATGGTGGCCAATCTTAGCAGAGACAAGCCTTCGGCGCAGGAGATGTTATAGTGCACAAATGTGTGCGCAGACACATGTGGAATTTCTCCTCCTCCCTCTCATAGTCAGATATAATGGTAATCCGACACTACCGGAGTGAGATCTGACGCAGGACCAACGGCTTGACGCATGGGGGTATCACACTGCACCACTTCCACACTCCGGACTCTTACTAATAAAGTCGTAATGGACTAGCTCAGTATAACCATCTCTAGATAAACTCGCAAGAAGGTATAAACGCTTAAAAGCATTAGGTCCACATATTCCTATCTTTGTCCAAAAGTCAGTTTACAGTTATTAATTACATACGTATTCTACCAATCTGCTGCTACATACAGGGTGCCAGGCTGGTTGTTGGCAGGTGTTCAGCCACATTTCGGAGGTTAAATTTAAGACCCATGTAATAGGGGGCGAGCCTATTGCCATCAACCAGGCACAACTGCAGACTCCAGGCTGCTACTGAGTCATTCCAGATAGAAAAACCCATATCGAACCCTGGACATCATACACAGCAGTAGCGCTTGCAAGCACTAGACCAACGAAGCAGTCACCTATTGTCGTTTTACCTATTTATGTAATTAATAGTTTTTATTTCCATTTATATCTCTAATGACTAATCAGGCATAATCATCATCAGCAGCCCATAATGTTCCCACTGCTGGGACACAAGTCTCCTCTCGATGAGAGGGAGTGGGCCATAATCCATCACGTGAGCCCAGTGCAGGTTGGTAGACGTCACATATTTTCGAATTTTTGGTTCTAAGACATGCCGGTTTCCTCACGATTTTTCCCTTCACCGTTTCGACAGCAATGGTGATGAAATAATTTACACAGAGTGCCTGTCTGGGCCCCTACGAACTCGTAAGTTACTACACCACTGCTCTCATTATTTATTTAATTAAAATTATTTAATTAAATGCATATCTGTGGCATCAGGCGTTACAACACAAACCAAGTACTTCGCGAATAGCCAATTATTGTAATCCGTGACCATAATAAATCAAATCTTTGTCTTTTTAACAATCCGCAGGTCACAGTCGACCGCGTGTTAATCCTTTACATTCAAATGTAAACCATTGTCAAGTGTTAACATTATTTTGAATATATAATTGCGTTATATTGTTGTAGTGTGTAAATAAAGAGGAGTGTGACTATTGATTCGTTTCGCGTGTAGTGACAATAAGGGACGAGCTTTGAGGTTTGTTGTTTTTTTTTAGATTTTAAAGGAACCTTGAGAGTACGGTCTGAGGTTAGCGTCGTGTTTGATTTAATTGACTTTACTTCATAAACAACAATGATCAGACGGTATCCACTTTTAGGTCAGTTTCTCCATTTTCAAAGCTAACTTCTTCAAATTTTGTGTTTATGCTTACAATAAAAAAATACGTATTGCAGCGTTTTTAGGCATTCTACCCCGAAGAGCTGAAGAAAGGGATGCAGTGGTGTGGAAAGTCCTTCATTTTTAAAGTAAAAATATTTTTTTTTATAATTTAGGTATATGATTGCAAATTTCCGACATCCACGCGAGCGAAGCCGCGGGCAAAAGCTAGTAATTTATATAATTTCTGCATTATTCAGTAAAAGATATCTGAGATGATAAGTATACCAGATTAAATAATGTTCAAATAATTGTAGTTTCGCATGCTATGTTCTATGGTGGAATGATAGAGGATTTATCAATAGTTCTAATAATAGATATAATATGTCCTGGAAAATAATTATTCATTCTCATAGTTTACTGGTCCTTTAGTTGACATACACATGAGACGAAATAAAATCGTGGCACATTTTTTTCGCACACCGAATTATCTACTCTCGGTGTAGAACCGACCAATGACAATCCAATACTTAGACTGTAGCACGAGTGAGTCTCAGCGCGACGTTCGTGAAGAATTAATCTGTATCTGCGATGTAACATATTCTATTATTTATTTCTTTTACCAATAACTACGAATCATCATCATTGCCCAAGAAGTGTTTTATAAACGAGTTGTATAGAAATCGCTTGCTGTACTAAATTCAAGTTGTAGACTGTTTTAAAAACGCCTAGATGTATTGGAACTCATTCGAAAAATAAAAATGGACCAACCTCTTTGATTATCCGCATAAGTATTGACAGCAAAAAAAGAAACAGACCTATTGACAAATTTGACAAATAACTGTCACCCAGCGGACATTGACAGGGGTAGATCAAAGGCCGATAGTATTGTGAAACACAATCCTTATCTCCAGGATTATCGTTAATGTGTCGAGATATCATCTTAAAAGAGGGACTAGCAAGGGTTTGTGTTACAGACCAACAAAATGTGTTAAGCTTTATGTAGAAGTACGGTTCTTTACTACATTTTTCATTCATTCGTTCTATGTAGATGATTGTTTTGATGTAGTATCATCGATGGTACTAAGTATTATAAAACAACTGCCTCTTTTCGCCAGTTTCAAGTGAAAAATGAAGTTTCAGCTTATTGTATAAATCATCATGGACCTCATCCATTGCTTTCTATCAGGCGAAGCACCTTTATAAAACATACAGAAGTCTTTTCTTAATACAGACCATGAGACCCTTCTATGAACTTCCTAATAGGTATGTAGAAAAATCCATTCATAAATTATCAGAACCGTTAATCGAACCTACAACCCATATTAATTACAGCTGTAGACTTTTTAGAAATACATAAGATCTTTTACAAACAGACTCTAAAGCTGAAAAAGAAGATAATTAATAATAATAATAATAATAATAATAATCCACAACTATCACACAACGCCATCTAGTCCCAAGCTAAGCAGAGGTTGTGTTATGGGTACTAGACAACTGATAAACATACTTATATATTTCTAAATACATACATATTATAGATAAATTACACCCAGACACAGAACAAATAATCGTGCTCATCACACAAACAGTTGTCCTGGGCGGGAATCGAACCCACGACCTCCGGCATAGCAGTCAGGGTCACTAACCACTAGACCAACAGGCCTGTCAATTGACGTGGAAGTAACAAACTGTGACCATCGTATAGTTGGAGCAGCCCCACTGCTCTCAAAACGGTGAAGGAAAACATCGTGAGGAAACCGGCATGTCCTAGAACTAAAAATTCGAAGACATGTGACATCTACCAACCCGCACTGGGCCTGCGTGGTAGATTACGGCCCACTCTCTTTCACTGAGAGCAGGCCTGTGTCTCAGCAATGGGACCGGTATAGGCTGATTATGCATCGCATAATTTATCATTGTCGTATCGTCCATACAACAACGATAAACTATGCGTATAAATGTAATATATATAGTGGCGACCGCGTATGGAAGACGTAGCGTTGAAAGGCCTCCCACAAGATGGAATGATGACCTGGTGAAGGCCGCAGGAATACGTTGGATGCGAGAAGCACAGAACAGGTCAAAGTGGCGGAGCTTGGGGGAGGCCTATGTCCAGCAGTGGACGTCTTTCGGCTGAAATGGTGATGATGATGATAAATTACTTGCATGCTCGATACCGTATCGACCATGCAAGTAATTTAGCAAAGTGCAGGTTAGATATCTTTAAAGCATAAGTAGAGTTTCTATTCCACATTGTATTAATTGTTGAACCAAAATAATCACCAAACAGGGACCGATGTAGGCAAGCAGTGCAGATTTTTATTTGAAAAAACTGATTCCATATATTTTGAAAAAAAAAAGAATAGAATTTTCCAGCCCAGTGACAATCCACATACAATAGCCCGAGGTGTGGCTCAAATAAAAAATCCCATTTGGCCCACAGAGGCGGAATAATGACCGCTTTTTACCGGTTTAATCCGGATCAGATAACTGGGGCCTATGCGATGCCCGTTTGATATTCATGATCATTCCCCGAGGATTTTAGGGATCAGAATGTACTGCGGATTTGGTTACGTTTTACTGTAATTGATAATTACTTACTAGAAATGAGAGTGCAGACAGTTGGTTAAATTCATTTTGATCCTTTTAAAAGCTTATTTTTGTGGTAGCTAGAGTGAAGGCAATTGACTTTCGATATTTGAGTTTTGGAAGTATTAACCTCGTAAGGCCCTACGTTCAATGTATTAAACAAAGTGACATGCAACGTTCCGGCTCAGACTTTCTGGAAAAATCTCCTAATGGCCCGATATACATAACAATGTACATTTAAATTAAATACATATTTCTTTTAATTAATCGCGCCAACTGTCATTTCTTGTGAATGGTAAGATCAAGGGTAAGATTGGGTGATACCTTAGGAAGTATTTTGACAACAGAAATATGAGACAAAACTATAGTCAACCTCTCAAGATCCGCCTTTTTTGCCGCGATGACGCTGATTCAGGAAACACGTTAGTAAAAATCTTAAATTATTAATTAAATCTTAGTTTATTTTGTTTAGAAAATTAGAGAATTAAAGATAAACGCATATTTAATCTGGGATAGTTTTTATATTAGTTTAATAACAGTTATTTGTATTTTTTAAACTTCATCGAAAAGTACCTAATGTTCATTGTCCTGCACATTGGGCGTTGCTGATTAGTAAGACGTAAACTAAGGATTTTTTTTCAGGAGTGATCGAATTGAGGAGTTGCTCAACAATTCCGAGCTTGAAGACATCTTGCCCTCAGACGAAGATACCGGTGACCCAGAGTACCATCTCAGACCTTCAGAATCTGTCTGTTTCTCTGCTTGCTTCTCTTTTGCAGCTTGTGCCTTACTAAATTAAGAAATTGTTGTAGCGACTTCAACAACAATAATAATACATAAGTTGTATTTTTATTTTTCTTTATTGATCTCAAATTGTTAACAAGATTATCATGTTCATGTTGCTTTGATAAGAATGTTTCTTTAGAAATTGATTTGTTGTTGGTAAGTCTAGCCAAGATTCTTTTGTGATTATGTTTGATATTCTCTCTATACAAATAAATAAAATTGGAGTGTCTGTTTTTAATATTAAGATAATCAGTTTTTACTAAGTGTATTTGGATGTATACACAGTAAATATACCAAAACAACATTTTTTGTCCGTCTGTCTGTCTGTTTGTTCCGGCTAATCTCTAAAATGGCTGGACCGATTTTGACAGGACTTTCACTGGCAGATAGCTGATGTAACAAGGAGTAACTTAGGCTATTTTTATTTTAGAAAGATTCTTTTATTTTAGACAAAAAATAACTGTCTTCGAAAACTACGGTGACATACGTCATAAACTATGCTGAAATACGTCTCAAAATTCGAAAAACGCTGGCTAAATCCTACGAAATAGATCAAAATAATGTACTACAGTATTGTACACCTTAACCCATATATGCCCACAGGGTCGATAACGACCCATTCCTTCATGACTCTCCTTCTACTTTCTTTCCTTGTTATTTGCGGTTTTCAGTTCGTAAAGTAGGTTTTTTTCAGTGGGAATTTCGACCCACTGAAAAAAACCTACTTCCCGAACTGAAAACCGCAAATTACAATTAGAGCCCTTATCTATATATATAAGATTCAAAGTCCTGAGTGACTGACTGACTGACTGACTGACTGACTGATATATCAACGCACAGCCTAAACTGCTGGTCCTAGAGACATGAAATTTGGAGGGTGTATTCTTTGTGAAGAGTAGGTATCCACTAAGAAAGGGTTTTTTGAAATTCCATCCCTAAGAGGGTGAATTGGGGGTTTAATTTTCACGCGGGCGAAGCCGCTGGCGGAAGCTAGTTTATAATAATTTATAACCAACATAGTCAAAAATCTTTAAAATTCATCTTAAAAAAGTTCTGGGCATATATGGGTTAAAAAGACCTACAAGAATGTCGCAATGGTATATGTCTATCTCTTAGGGATAACCCACAACAACCATTTTTTATCTTTTACTTTTTACGAGAAATAAGGGCTTATTTACGAAGCGATTTTAAGCAATACAGCATTAATCCTTATCCAATTAAGTACCTTAAATACATTGCGCATTTAATAAAGATCAATATGGCCCTTTACAGTATGTAATTTAAATGAATATCTTAGAAGATATTAGAGATTTCAAAAGCGGGCGCGGAGCAGCTGGCGGGTCGTACGTCCGTCTCGTCCATCCGTTGGCAGCGGCCGGGTAGTACAGGATAAGTAGGATTGTAATTCATATTACTTTGGCTTCATAGTAATTGCGAATATCATGTGTGTTCATTATACTCAAAATAAACCTAATAGTATTATTCCAAGTAAGAGACCGCGAAATGGCTTAGATGTTTAGATTTTTGGATGTTTGTTTCTCAATGATGCAAAGAGGGCCAAACGGATTTAGATCGAATTTGGCACAAAGATATATTATATCATGGATACGTAACAGATAGGATACTTACTTTATCCCGGTAGTAGGTTCCCGGGTGATATTTTCCGACAGCTATACGGGCCAAGCCACTGGCAAAAGTACTATTCCTATAATTATGTTCGGTGTCTGATAAATGATTGAGTGTCTGTATAGGTAAAATAGGAGCGTTAAGAAAAACCAGGAAGACTTATATTTAACTAAACCAAGCCCTATGTCGCAGTCTTCTAACTCTGAATACTATTACTCTTATTTTAAAAACACCAACACACATGATGTTCTCATAAACTATGAATCCTAAGTAATATGAATTATAATCCTACTACTACTAATATTATAAATGTGAAAATATGTATGATTGGGTGTTTGTTTCTCAATCACGCAAAAATGGCTAAATGGATCTGGATCGAAAATAGCACACAGAGTCTATATTACCTATATAACCTGGAATAACACATTCTTATCGCGGTAGTACGTCCTCTTGCATTAATTTCCGACATCCACGGGGGCGAAGCCGCGGGCAAAAGCTAGTGTTTATCTAAAAAGAACTGTCTTTACTATTTTTAAGTTACTAAAAAGTAAATAAACACTGATTCATCTAACTTTGTTTTATTAAAAAGAATATCACCGAAACGCCCAATGTACACTTAAATGAACACGTAATTATCAACTCAAAATAATTGTTTTGTACTCCTTTGTAAATCAGAGTACCACGAAAAATGTTCAAAAAAAATCGTGGTTGATTTTTTACTAAAGAAAACTAGTTGAGTGTGCTTGGGCCGGAACCATGTTAGACGATATTGTTCATCGTATTGTACATTGGGTGTTTTAGCTCATCATGGAAAACTTAGCTTGGGCCTTACGAGGCTTATGTAATAGAAGACGGAGAAAACATATTTTGATGAATTACGCACAGTTCACAAAAATAAATATGGTAAAAGATGATCATGTTTATTGATCAAAGAAAACATACAGAGTCAGGTAATCTCGTAACAATTATTTACATCAACAACACAGTTAATTCAAAATTTGTACTAGTCAATCAGTCACAACTTCATCGGTCTTTCGCTAGCAGTACGTAAGCAGTTCATCCATGGTACAGGGTTTGAAGCAGCACTCGTCAGCAAGACCACGCTTACCGCGCACGCCACCCAGCGCCCGCGCCGAGTCCTCTGGCATCCACCACCCAGCATCTCGCTTCTCCTCAGAACCCCAGCAAATCGCAGCCAGTACTTCTGAGAGATGTCGCCCACAGTAATAATTGGCACCGTTCCGCGCCTCGCAGCACCAAGCGCACGCTACCACGAGAATGAGGACCAAAGTCAGTTTCATGTTGATTGATGATTTAGCTCTTCAACTGAATTCAAATTATGGACCAGAAGGGTTTTGTAATGTTGGAGGACGTACGAAGGATACTGTTCTACGAATGTGGTTCGAATGTGCTGACACTCAGTAATACCGAGCTTTTATACCTGGAGATACCTCATTAATATTCAGACTAATTTTATTAATAGGTTCTTACTGAAGTCTAAGTGCGTAGGCTAAGGGAAATTTACCTCATGTGTCACCTTGGTTTTCACGTGAATGAGCACCCTATAGAATGTGGGCTTAGAAATTGAGCACATATGACGCAGAGTGTTAATTTTGTCCCCCAAAGAAATCAAGGAAATAATAATTTAAGGGGATTAAGTAATTTTAACATAACCTGACATACAAGTACGCCTGTTTTTCCCCGATGAATTAGGCAGCGCTGCATCTATAGTACATACGTGTTTCGTCAGTTATGTTTAAGCTCCGTTTAATAGTGAGCGAGCCTATTGCCATCAAGCAGGCACAGAACAGATTCCGTGCTCATCATTAGCTTATAATGTTCCCACTGCTGGGACACAGGCCTCCTCTTGAAAATCAAAATCAAAAGTCATTTATTCAAACTAGGCTGAGAGTCAGCACTTTTTGAACGTCAAAGTTACATGAGACAGTCCCCCTAAAACGCCCACCCTTCGACACTTCCTAGTGCTTTAGCTGGGAAGAAGAAGTGGCGGAACAAACTCCCCAGCAGCACAGCTGTCTGTTAAGTTAGAAGAACTTGATTCTATACAGTATTATGTAAGTAATTAATATTATAAAACAAAACAAAACATACGTATCAAATTATGCGTCATATGTCAGCTAGCACACGCCAATATACGAACAAAACATTAAAAAACTAAACTTGGTGAAAGACAGTGGGCCGTTATCCAACACGGGCCCAGTGCGGGATGGTAAATGTCGCATCATGTCTTCGACTGTTTTGTCTAGGAGATACCGGTTTCCTCATGATGTTGCCCTTCACCGTTTTTGAGATCAATGGTGATTAAATAATTAACACAAAGGAAAGCGCCTGCCTGGGTCTGAACCTACGACCTAGAATTCGTAATTTCGCTCTCATTCCGGGATTCCGGGCTGCTGCTGAGAAATTCTTGATTGGATTATAATCCATTGATAAAGCAATAGAGGAAAGGTTCTATCAATCAGACTCAAGTCTTGGAATAGGTATATATCAAGACGTAAAGTGGCAACGTTTTGAGCGAAACTCACTGGAACACTGACTTATGTGTCTAATTACACACATGAAGTAGTAACTGTCATTCTTGGGGATAAATATTACTTGGTTAACGCTGACATGAGACGTTATGAAATTACTAATCGAATGGACATAGTTTTAATGTACTAATACTTAATACTTATGACTTAATTAACTTCAAAGCTGTCGTACTTAATTTAATAAGTATTATATATGAGTTTGCTAATCTACATGGTCTTCACATGATGTGACCAAGATTATGTCTAAAGAGACTGTGACCTCTGAGTTTGTTTCGGTCTTTCTTCTCAGTGTAGTCAGTTAGGAAACGCCGACCTCATCTAGTTTTATAAAATATCATCAGTGACGTGTAAAAGTGTTTGTACAAACCTACTTACAGAAATTTATTTATCATGAAAATTATTTATCATTTAATATTTTTGCTGCATAATTATAAGTTATAAAAATAATAATATCATCGTTTATTCATAAAAGGGACCGATTACAATAAGTACCTTTACCAAATAAATTAGAGTATAGTTGTTTATTTGCCTCAACTAGGTTGAACCTATACTTTAGGCTACCAAACCCACAAATACTTATTGTAATAAATTAACGATGTGTATAAAGTAATAACTAAATTAAAACTTAGGTGTACTACATAAATATTGTATTTAATTAATCTTCTCCATGCTGAGTCGACATTCTTAATTACTAAAATTACGACGGTTCTTAGTTTAACTAAAACTATCTAAAAGCAAGTAATAAAAGTAAACAGTAGCGGTGACTATAAAGGCCGGTAATTAAATCTTAAGGGCTGCGCCACTAAGGGTCTGCGCGAGGGTGCACACAATGGACCATAGGACCAGGGTTATGGGGCCAGGTGCCGCGCTCGTGTACAATAGCTTTAGTTGACTTTATTTTATTTGTGATTTACTGGTAGTTTTGGTGATGTATAGCAGTTGGGTGGATAAATACTGTGAAATGAATAGTAGGTATTTGAAATTGATATAACGATCTTAATTTAAGGTTTCCATGAAATTACTGGTCCTTAATTATACGTATATTTATTCCTGGCGAAGGCCGCTGGAATCCACTGGATGCGAGAAGCACAGAACCGGTGAAGTGGTGGTGCTTGGGGGAGGCCGATGTCCAGCAGTGGATGTTTTTCGACTGAAATGATGATGATATTGAAAAAATATTCAAGGTATTCACGGATGAAAAAATTTGTCAGGGCAAAGTAAAACGACGACGAGTTCTATCTTTATTCCGACGACAAAGAAACAAGTTATTAACTCTACAACATTATCTTTAACTCACTTTAAGACAACTACAGACCTAATTTAATAATTTGTTGTACATCTGTGATCGATATTACCGTTTTTTTAACATAGATAAAATAATCATGATATAAACACGTTTAATCTCAACTAAAATAGCCAGTATAACCCAATTTAATTTAACACCACCACACATTCCCCCTCTACTCTACTTACAACCGAGCTTACTACACACAATTTTTTGGCCCAAAAACCCATTTTTTCGATAAAAAATTCGCCTCATGAATGCCGCCATTGTTCTCAGTGCATCGATGCATCGCGACAGATGGGGCTACGATGTATGGTGTTCCATGGTGTCGGATAGAAGTGATAAGGGTAAACGGTTTGACACCGCGACAATCGGTCAGATTGCTCTATGTGCGTTGGTAATAATAAAAAGTAAAAGTGAAAGTTTATGAAGCCAAAATATTACTAGAAAGGTGATCGGTTCGTTGGGTGGCTTAAAATTATTTGGAAAACAAAAGATTAAGGACCGAAAGAAACAGAGAAGTTTGATGATACGTATGCTAAGTTCATCATCTACATTATTTCAGCCGAAAGACGTCCACTGCTGGACATAGGCCTCCCCCAATTGGGGGGATTTGCCATCATCGCCACGCTTGGCAGGCGAGTTGCCGATCGCAATATGGTGGTAAAATGCATAGAGAATGCTGCTGCCCGTTCTCTAGTTAGTGCCTTAGTCGCCTTTTACGACACCCACGGGAAGAGATGGGACTTAAGATTTTCAGAAAATGAAAATTATCGCATGAAAGAAACAGCAATAAGAGATTTGATTTCGTATTGTTTTATAGTTACTTTCAATGATGTTAGTGCAATGAATAATTATGGACACAGAAAGGTTTTGCGTTAATGTTCCTTAATTTTACGTAATCACGAAGTAGAATGATTTAACGCTCTCATCCGTAATAATACCCTAAATATAATTTATTTCGTGTAATATAAATAATGACAATTGTGCCAAACTGCGTAACAGTTTGTCGGCAGGATAGATCGTTTTATAACATTTAGTATTTACAGTCTACTTGAACATCTAATTAGGTAGATACAGATCATTTAAAAGGACGGAAAGAATATATATATTTATCATTATGTACAAGGTATTCTCGTAGACCATTTCTTATAAGCGTAGCATCTTCTCTACGAACTTTGGAAAGATGCTACGCCAGGCGTAGCTTCGTAGCGGTTGAACTTGAGTGTCCTTGATGACGGGAGCCGTAATTATCTACACAGTAAGTTTATAACTTACTTTTACACTGACTGCTACAGAAAAATAATAGTTTAAAAAAACTAAAAAACCGCTTCCATTGAAAACCAAACTAAAAAGTACAAAGTAATGGGAAAAAAAGCGTGGGGTGCTTTTTAAGGTATTATTTATTTTCTATTTTTTAGGGTGTTCCGAATTTTGAGACGTATGTCAGCGTTGTTTGTGACGTATGTCAGCGTAGTTTTCGAAGACAGTTTTTTTTTGCTGTCCTGGTAAACCTGGCAAGGATAATGGCACAAATTAGATTGTGACGTATGTCAGCGTAGTTTTCGAAGACAGTTTTTTTGCTGTCCTGGTAACCCTGGCAAGGATAATGGCATAAATTTATGAAATTATTGCAGTGTCATCGGTCCTTGACAGGTGTGCAAAGTTTGAATGAAATCTGGTCGTTTAAAGTGGGTCAAAATCGCGCTATAAGGAGTCAGTTACAAACAAACATACAAGTGAAGCTAATATAAAGCGTGTAAAAAGGGTAATGTTTTTACCATTTTTTTTTTTTTGTTTAAATCTGTGAATGAATGTTATCTGCCTATCCTTTTTCCGACTATACTGGGGTCGGTTTCTAGTCGCACCGGATGCAGCTAAATAACGGTATTTCACATGAAGCGACTACTTTACTGAT
This sequence comes from Aporophyla nigra, assembly GCA_947507805.1. Taxonomy (NCBI): domain Eukaryota; kingdom Metazoa; phylum Arthropoda; class Insecta; order Lepidoptera; family Noctuidae; genus Aporophyla; species Aporophyla nigra. The sequence continues at coordinate 26,443,399 of OX382295.1, forward strand.
TTCGACAACTCAGTTACTGGATAATACGATTCTCTTTCGTAAGACTGGTCGTCAGATTTTCGGGGTTCGGAACGTTTGTCGAAGATCCACGAATAATAGTTGGGACCAACGGCTTAGCGTGCTTTCCGGCACGGAGGGGTCTTGTCATGTAAAGATGGTCACCCATCCACAGACAAACGATGGCAAGCGTTAACTTGATCGATCGATCCGTGCGTGTGTTACCTAGGCACAGGCCCCTCGCAAATAGTGAAAGAATGAGTGAGTAGATTAAACGTTAGTCGATTTTTCCATAAATTCCTATTTCATTCCAAGCCAGTAGCTCCGATTAAGTCACGACAGGCGTGACATCGGCGTGTTATTGGTAAATTTGACATGCGTGGGAGTGCAGCCGCAGACTCTATTTAATTTTATTTATTTGACGCTTGTTAACTTACCGTTTAGATTTTAGTTACGGATAAGCCCACCCTCAGTTCTCCAATGTTTTTTGAAAAGTTTAAAATTACCGTTATTTTCTTTTGTAGTTGCCTATGTTTTAGTAAATAGGTATCGTATTAGTAGATCATACTCATAACTTAAGTACAGTCCACTCAGACAATTATTCCTATTTTATACATGCACACTAATTATAAAGGGGTGAAGTTAGTTCGTAGGAAGTAATAACTTCCAATCGTATTAAAAAACAAATATATCTTCGCATTTGATAGTCTAATTCTCGAGTAAAGTTATAGGCTATTAACCATCATGCAAACCGAAAATAATGGAAAGAATGCCAAATGCGAAATAACAGCGCAGACGGGCGATGGGATACGACGCGACGGGTCGGGGGCCAAAATTTCCACGCCACCGAAGTCGCAGCCAGAAGCTAGTATTTTCACAAAGTTCGAGCTGATTTTGTGTTTATACGATTAAATAAATTTTGTTAAAAAGTATGGTAACATTTTTTAACCCATCTGTTACCACTAACAAAAACCGGCCAAGTGCGAGTCGGACTCGCGCACCGAGGGTTCCGTACAAACCTGCAGGCATTCACGGTTTATGCATAAGGTTTATGTTTATGAAGTTAAATGTTTTTTTTTTAATTTTTATATTTGAGTTGACTGAATGAAAGGTAAATTGTGGTTTACGATTTATGACGTATTAAAAAAAAACGACTTACTAGATCTCGTTCAAACCAATTTCAATATTTTTTTCAAATCATATATTTTTTTAGTTTTATCATTCCCTTATTTTAGAAGTTACGTGGGGGGGGGACACACATTTTACCACTTTGGAAGTGTCTCTCGCGCAAACTATTCAGTTTAGAAAAAAAAATTATTAGAAACCTCAATAACATTTTTGAAGACCTATCCATAGATACCCCACACGTATGGGTTTGATGAATTTTTTTTTTTTTAGTTTCAGTTCTATGTATGGGGAACCCCAAATATTATTGTTTTTTTTTTTCTATTTTTGTGTGAAAATCTTAATGCGGTTCACAGAATACATCTACTTACCAAGTTTCAACAGCATAGCTCTTATAGTTTCGGAAAAAAGTGGCTGTGACATACTCGGACAGACAGACAGACAGACATGACGAATCTATAAGGGTTCCGTTTTTTGCCATTTGGCAACGGAACCCTAAAAATTACAAAATATCCACCCACATGGTCACTACTACCGTATTTATTAATACTCAAATAAACCTACCCAGAGTAGTAACAATTAGGTGGTTGGTAATAATGATAAACAATTCATGATAACCATACCGTCCGGCACGCGACCGGCATCAGTCCGACACGAGTCCGGCACGCTTATACACTTGTAAGACACGTGTTGTGGGTGTTAAAGTGTAATTGATGCATACTCTTTACTTATTTCGAGTAATTAATTAGATATTTCTTCATTATAATTATGAGCTTATGAGGCACAATGAGCTTTCTACAAAATAATGAACACTACAAAAACGTACTGAACGTTGTCTATGTAAAATGTTAATCTTGTTGTGGTGTTGGTTGGATATCGTGAAAGCATCTCCTCGAGAGTTTCAGGGTTTATTAATCACCGATTACATATTTCCATTTCCCATTTCTTCCCGTGGGTGCTGTAAGAGGCGACTAAGGGACTTAATAGAGAATAGACAGCAGCGTTCTCTATGCATTTTACCACCATAATGCGATCGCCAATCCGCCTGCCAAGCGTGGCGAAAATGACGTCTTTCGGCTGAAATGAAGATGATGACATATTTCTATCCTCGTCATCAATTTTAATTTTTAGTTCAGCTTATTTTTTGTTAACAGCTTTTGTTAGCCAAGCACCATGCGTATGGCGTCTTCAACTTAGTACATCCTTCCTTCCATACTATCCTTAGTATTTGTTGCACCGTACAATTACTACTCAATTAAACTAATAGTCTACAATCTGGATATCATAGCCGTTGATACGCCACACGCGTCGCCACGCGTCCGCCACGTGTCGGGCGTGATGTCATACTTGACAACTGTCCACAAACACGGCGTGTGTGAGTTATTACACGGCTGTTTACACTCACCCTTCTTTGGTGGCTTGTACAATATCAGATTTAGGTGTTCCGTTGCAGTCTTCTCTATCGTTGGTGCTGTGCACGCGTTTAAGCTTGTATAGCTTTTTGATTGCGATCGTCAACTGATTAAAGTAACGTGCCTTCATTGTCGTTTCTACTATATTTCTTTGCGGCAAAAGCTACTCAGTGGACCACTTGCTTGTTCAGAACGGCTGTAACATATGTGAAAGATTTAGGTTTACTTATTTACTAGCTGTCGCCAGCGAGGGTTTTCATCTCAATACTATTCTGTATATTGATTAAAATTGCATTAAAATATCTTTGCGTAGTTTTAATGATCTAAGCGTACAATCGGAGAAAGTGACTTTATTTTATACTCAATAAGTAAAGATAAGCCTGGCGTTCCCGGATAACAAAGCAGTGATGGCAATAAGCTCATTTTACATATTTATATTTTTGGCCCATATTAGTACCATCATCTGTTCAGTCTTTTCCCAAACATGTTTGGGTTGACATTCAGTCTAACCGGATTCAGCTAAATAGTAGTACCTATTTTACAGTGAGCGACTGCTTATTTACCCTTGGTAAGATTTGTTGTCAGACTTTCGGCCTGCTGACTATCTGTAACGACTGTCAAATATGACAAATAAACAAAAATGCCAGCTCTGACGAACAATTACCATGCTTCCCGAGGAACGGAGGAGTCTAAATAAATGTAATGGATGGTCACCCATCCACAGATCGACCTCGGCAAGCGTAGCTTAACCTTGGGTCCACCCGTACAGCTGTTATTATATGCCATGAGCTCTTGTCTGGTCTAATCTCTGTAAGTACCATTGATCCAAAAAACCCGTGTGAACTTTTCGCACATTTTTTGTCTCGTAAAATATTGTAATCCGGAATCCTAAAATGACACTTGAGACCATCTAATAGTTGGTACTTTTTGCCACTAAATATGACACGCTTCTACTCAAGTGGGATAAACATTAACATTACACAGTATTTAAAAAGCCATGAGCGATGATAGGGTTAATTTTGACATTGTTAACGTGTGAAAATCGTTGATGGTATTTTTATAGGATCATTAGAATCGTGATTTTTAAGTGTTTTATCTAGTTAGCGTCAGCTTAGCCTTTATAGAAGCACGCTTCTTAATGAGTTCCTTTATTTTAGGTTCACTTGACATTATAACAGAATTGGCCTTTAGCTTGAGCTACAGGAAGAAAATTAATAAAGGGTAAACCAGGCCTTGAATATATCCAAAGCCAGTGACAGACTGTAATGAGAAAAAAAGGATAAAAATAAATAAGGAAAAATAATATAATAGTGTATTATATTATTTGTTCCTTTACACTTGAATGAAAATGTATAGCAAAAGTTGGTTGACACAGGCATACAAAACTATTAGGCGTTATGAGATCCAAAGCTCATTTAAACTTAAAGTTCAATCAATCAATAGGAATCGTTAAAAGCAAATTAAAATATATTTTGTAACCAACACTATGCTAAACGTAATTGATTTATTACGACTATACTTGAAAAAACAGGAAAAAGAAGTGTGAAATGATTTGTTTCTACCCACAACGGTAAAAAATGAAACACAAAGAAAAGGCGAATAAGCGGACTAATAATGAAACGACTATAAATATGCGAACATATGACAAAGCACTGTGAATACACTACTACCACTAATGCACTGGGATAATTATAATTGTTATGATATGAAATGAATTTGAAAGCACCAGGTACAAATAAAATGACCTTGGTTAATGATTATAGGTATGAACGAAGGTCTATGACGATCTGAACCACTACGATGAAATAATGGGAATGTATATGGATGAATCTACAGATATGCGTGCGAAAATATTACTAAATAAAGACGAGTAAAATGGATAAGGAATTGGAAAGATCTCACGTATCCTTTGCCATCCATGCTATGTATGTAATGACTCGGCGTATTATAACGCTCCGGTCAAAGTCCAATGTTGATTCGTGCGCCTTCTCTTGACCGAAGACTGCTGATGACGTGGATTTGATGTCCGAAGTCCGTTGGGCACCGAAGTGAAGACCAAGTCTTATGTGCACCGATGACTTTAGCGGCCACTCCACTCAGACAGACGAGAAAGGGTCTTGAAGATAAAGGCAGTTCTTGAATGTTCTTTACAATACTTTTCCGGGCACGTAACTATCTCACGATATTAACTTGAAGTTGCCCAGTTCGAGCAGTCGAAGCTTTGAATTTATGAATTATCGCGTAACGGACGAACCACCTACTTAGTCGTTTACTTTCAATACTGTAAGCTCGAAGGACCATGTGTAGGATCCAGGACCCTATCTACGTGTGTAAGGGAACTCTGGAAATATTAAACTAGGACTGTAGATGTATACTAGTATAATAAAAAAAAACAGTATTAATTAAAAGTGACAAGAGGTAGGTCGCGACGCGTACAGTACTCGTGTGTATCGAACGGTGGTTTTTTCGAATTCCTCCCGATCGGTGGTCGGCGCCTGCTCGTCTCCGCGACGGCCCCTCCTCCTTCGCCTCCTTCATACCCCTCCGTCGTCCCGGCCAGTTAGTATCAAACAGTTGTTTAGTTATTGGTATTTCGATGGTCGTGAGAAATTCCATAGCCAGATTTCCCAATTTAAAAGGTTTTTGAATGATCTCCGACTAACTAGGATAGTTTTATAATATACTAGCTTTCGTCAGCGGCTTCGCCCGCGTGGAGGTCGGAAATTATCCCGCGGGAACATACTACCGGGATTAAAAGTACCCTATGTTTTATTCCAGGTTATATAAACTATCTGTGTGCCAAATTTCATCTAAATCGGATCAGTAGTTTTTGCGTGAAAGAGGAACAAACATCCATTCATCCATACATCTATACATCCATACATACAGTAGGATAGGATATAAAGTAGGATATTTTGTACTGTAAAGATTTCTACCACACTACAAACAGCTTTTATTTGAAATCTACACGTATCCAGAATATAGTAGGCATCTCTATCAGTACCTACGTCTTTCGAGACCTTGTCATCTCGATCTATTATGACGTCACTGTTATCATAATGAGTGGGGGTACTTCAGGGTTGTATTGACGTGCATTTATGAAATGAAATGTTTATTTATGTAAATAGATTAGGAGGTTAAAAAAAATTGCTCGAATGGCTCGTTTCTGCAGCACAAATATAACTTGAATGTCAGCTGCATTTCCTCACGGTAAAATGCCGTACAACATTACTCTATGGAAATAACTAAAATATACTAATCGAGCTGTTTCTACATCTGTCAAATGACGGATTTTATAGACTGCAGAACTTACCCGCTTCGACAATTAGGTTATATGTGGGTCCCACTGTAGCTTCGAGTCCAAGGAAATACCTAAGAACACTGTGGTGTCCACAAGATCCAACTCTGCCCCATTTACTATAACATTGGTTTTCACCTGCTTAACGTTAGGTGGCAGAAATCGAATACATTTAGTCTTTTTCTTGTTTAAAAGTAAATTATAATTAACGCTGAACTAAAGCACTATTTTAGCGAGAGCATTATTTACATCCTCAGTACGTCAATGCGTTATAGAACTAATTGGTCCTTGAGCTTCTACTGTCTCTTTCATTATTTCCTAGAAAAGTTTTTCGTCAAATCGAAGCTAATGTAAATGATATAGTAAAGGTTCCTGTAGATAGGTAGAACGCGACAGCGCGACGAGACTTTATTAGACCATTGTTTATGGCTAAGATTATGTCTGGCCTTACTCTGACTCTGTTTCGGCCTTTCTTCTCAGAGTAGTCAGATAGGAACTGCCGACCTCATATAGTTTTAAAATATGATTGACGTATAGAAGAGTTTGTACAAACCTACTTACAGAAATAAAATCATTTACCTATCATTTATGTAAACTTCAAGGAAATTCATCTACTAGAGTTGCGACGCACTTCGCGTCTATTTGCGGGTTTTAAAGGGTTTATTGCGTATTGCACTAACCGTAGGAATGACTCATTTTGACAGTTCAACAATATTCATTTTGTTATTTATGCTGTTGAGGAGACAAATTTTTCGAACATAATATATAGCAATGAATTAGCAGTATCCTTCAAAATGATTCAGATTGTGACTGTCAATCACAATTTGCATCTTTTTGTGTTACGCAATTAGGGTGCAGTTTTATAAATCCATTAATGTCCATGAAGTAATTACCAAAACTAGCCACAGATGTACACTCGACTTGATAGCGTAACTCTTATTATCCAATATTATTTCAACAAACAAATACACAAAGATACAGTTAGTTTTCAATCAACTTCAAGTGCCACGTTCGACCATACTACCAAATGTTATAACTTGGGACAATCCTAGCAACAAAACACAGGCAAAAATAGATCTTAAACTGCTCTATTATAGAGTTGAAATTCAATCATCATAAAACATCTATGGCTGGTGGAACCCGTGTGCTCGATAATGATTTTTATCACCTCTGAAATAGGATGTAGTTTAGCGTGTGACATTAATGATAGGTTTTCAAGTGTTTACGCTTGGTGTAGAATAAACTATCAAGTATATGAAATGCAATGGTTTTGCTTGTTTAAATTAGGTAGTTTTAGTAAGGTACTGGCAGTTGCGTTGTTGGTCACTTAGTAGTCTGCTCATATTAAATACAATAAAAGAGGTTTTAGACATAACTGAACAAAGAAACAGTTATATTCAAAACAAATTAAAAATTTGATTTTTTTGTCATTACTAACAGAACAATTTGACCTGGGATATCCTTCACTCTATATTGACGACTTCACATAAAATAAATGTGAGTACCTAGAGAATTTGGGGCTTAAGACCAGCAATACCAATGTCTATTAAAAAAAAAAACTCTCCAGTATACCATACTTACTTACTAATATTATAAAGCTGAAGAGTTTGTTTTTTTTTTTTTGTTGAATGTGCTAATCTCAGGAACTACTGATTCGAATTGTAAAAATATTTTTGTGTTGTTTAGCCCATTTAGCGAGAAAGGCTACATATTTTTAATATATATTTTTTCATTTTTTGCAGTAAATTAATTTTAAGACTGCTCTATCGCATTCGGTTTACACCTGTAATGATAAATTGTGAGGAAGATTTTAACATATAAATAAATATATTATTTAAAAGTATCGACTCACCCGTTTCAGGCGACTAAATTCGTGCGAATCGACTAATAGATCGAATCAACTCGCCCCTTTATCAAACGAAACTATTCTATAAAACGTTCGGTAGCCACAAAACCGATCGAACACACAACTAATATTTGTAATAAATAATTTACAATATTTGCTGAACGTCAAATCACTAAGCTCTTCTCCCTAACCTACTTGCACCAATTTATTAAGACCTCTGCAATATCATGGCTAGTCGAATTTCGTTTCATTTTTTACTACACACGGGAAAGGCAGAGTTCTTTCTCTGCTGGTCACATGACTGTATAGTTCTCACTTTAATTTAAGTCTTGTAGTGAAAACATATGGTTTATTTTTGGATGGTGATTGGTAGATAAATTGAACGTCAGCTGGATAGCCAATTTGTGGTGATGCCAATTCATCTTGTGGTATTAAATGCGGAGAATGACAGAATTGATACTTTTCTATATTAGTATAATGTTTGGGATTAGATATATTGGGTAGTATGAATATTTGTAATAGATTTTAGTACCAAATATTGCAGGCAATTTGTTTTTAAACTTGTGTCTTTTACGCTAGGTACAGGACACACTAGCTATACAATGATAACTAAATAAGGAAATTGGCAGTTAAAAATATTATATCAGTACAATACTACAGTGAAAATTTACATTGTTACTTGCTGGTGGAAGCGGCTTTCAAAGTCACGGAATAACAATTCCGTGACTGAATAAAAATACAAAATGACACATGATCCTCTACTAATATTATTAATGTGAAAGTTTGTGAGGACGGATGGATGGATGTTTGTTACTCTTTTACGCAAAGCTTTTGAACAGATTTGAATGAAACTTGGCACACAGATAGTTATAACCTGGATTAACACAGAGGGTAATTTTTGTCCCGGTAGTACGGTATCGCGGGATAATTTCCGACCCCTACGTGGGCGAAGTCGCTGGCAAAAGCTACTAGTATTATAATATATAGTAGGAAGTAGGATTATTTTTTACCAATAAGCTTAACTTTAATTTATAATAATTGATTTAGCAACAATGATATTTTAATTTAGCAACAATGATTTATTAAAATATCATTGTTTAGCAATAACTACGATTAGTTTTCATTCAGCTTGGTTAAAGTCCTACAAACAAGATATCCTTTTGGAAAAAAATAAATCTCCCGTAAGTCCAATTGACGTATTTATAACCGAAAAATAATGAATTCACTTTTAACTAAAATCTCAACAGACTCAATCAAAAAATTAAAATTCAGAAGCGACCACATTATCAAAATCAAATAAAACCACCCTTCCATTAAAAAACTTAAACAAACGAGTGTATTAGCTTAGTGGACTAAACAAATACTGGCCCGGGGATGAATTTTAAATAAAATCAAACAGACAAACATACTAACATGGACCAATTAGCCCAGGGCTAGGCTCCTGGACACACGATAGCGGACATGTGTTTTATATTTGATTATAGTTTTTTTATAACATTAACGGTTGAATTTATAGGGGATTTTTGTGGTATTTTTACTTGAAAGACACATAGCCCAAAGGTGTATTTCGATCGTATGGAGGTGAAGTTTATTAGGTTTCAATGTTATCCAAAGTTCTGAGTTGACAAATAATAAATATAAGTACGTCAACATTTTATTGCATAAAAACTTTAAAACTTTTTTTCAAAATAAATTTTGCTGACGTAGGCAATGTGTGTTCTTGTGGAGTTTTGCGGGATAGTTTACATTTGCAGTAAAACATAACAAAATTATAGAAAATAAAGCGGGCTTAATGCCTGAGGCATTTTCTACCAGTCAACCTTAGGGTGATGCAGAGACAAAACATGGCAGGTGCAACATGCGGGATAGATATATCGTCTTTAATAATAATTGAGGAGGTGTGGAACAAAAGGTGTCATTTACAGTTTTTAACTTTTTGAGTAAATTGAGAAAATAAATATTCAAGTTGATCTAAGCAATTTTTATTATTTTTTATTAACTTTTTATGTGTCAATTTTTGTATTTAATTTAATGTATTATAAGGTTATCTAGCTGGTTTTGAAATTTGGAAAAAAAAAACTACATATCAAATGACACCCTTTGCTGCAATAGCTTGTAAATGTCACTATTTGATTCAATCATTTTGTAAAATGTCACCTTTTGAAACTCACTCTCTAAAAAATGTTACCTTATGAAACATTCAGTATGAAAATAAAAATAGATTCACACAAAATATTTTTATTTCTTATATATGTAATTCTCCACAATCAGGTTCCAACCAATCACAACGATTTTCATTATCTTCATTGTCATTTTCACCGACATTATTTTCATACAAAATATCAGAATACCATTTTAATGAAGTCTCACTTTCCAGTCTTCTCCAAACTGCTTTTTTAGTAAACTTTCAACATCCTTCCTTTTAGCACCTTTGATAAAGTGTCCCAATTCTTTCTCAGTACACTACCGAACATAAATGCTGTTCAATTTTTTGAAGGTTGCGATTTTCCTATACCCTCTTATACAAAATCACACAGCATTGTCCGGTACTGTAACCGGTTTGAACCAACTAAAGACTCTTCAAAAGTATTTCTTGAGAATATGTCACTTTTTGAATTCAAGTCACTGTGATTGAATAAAAATGTAACTTTTTGTTCCGGAAGCAGCAGTTCAGATCGATTTTTCTATGAAACTGTTCATTTTTTTAACAAAATCTTGGGAGTTACAGATAGAATTTAACATTTTGAGCCGATTAAAAAAAAAAACCTAATTGAGCAAAATACGTAAATGGCACCTTTTGTTCCACACTTCCTCAATTGAGATCGTTGGCGATAGAGAATCCTATTACTAGAGTTATCATTAAGGAGGTTCCATTTTGTTTCTATGTTAATTTATGTAATTGGTGTTGTACCATTTTAATTAACTAAAAATAAATAAATAATCTCGTCTCGTGTGGTCCCGGACGTACAGAATAGCAACACTTCTTCCCGTGAGTGTCGTAAAAGGCGACGGGATTTACTAGAGAATGGGCAGCAGCGTTCTCTATGCATTTTGCCACTGTGTAGCGATCGCCAACTCGCCTGCCAAACGTGGCGATTATGGCAAAGCGCCCCAAATTGGGGGAGGCCTATGTCCAGTAGTGGACGTCTTTCGGCTGTACTGATGATGATGAAATAAATAATATACAACGCAAAATGGAAGCCATAAAGCCATCAAAGTCCACCATATTACTCACTTTACCGACGGATAAAACGTTCTTTGCACATATACCTAGTCCATTTATAAAAATTGATTGGTATTACTGCACAGGGGTGGGGTCTCAATGCATCGGATTAATAGCCGCCGGTGCAGTAACGATCGATTCATGGGGAGATATTGCTAAGTACCGCATTTTAGCAGTTTCGATGTTGTAGATAAAATTTTCTATGGTATTTTATGTCAGCTAAATTTACACAGACATAGGATATGGCAGTTTTTTTTTTGTAAACTTGAATACGAATTCCTTGCATTTTAATTATGCTGTAATATAATTTATATAGATTTAAAGTCAAATAGTAAATACTATTTAATATGTGAATTTACATAACACATAACATCACTCCTTGTTTCCCCGAAGGGTTGAGCAGAGGTGTACCTATAGTTCACCCAGATTTCGCCTGTTATGTTGAAGTCCCATGTAATAGGGGGCGAGCCTATTGCCACCAACCGGGCACAAATCCAGACTCCGGGTTGTTACTGAGAAATTCCAGATGGAAAAACCCAATAGCACTTTGTCCGACCTGGGAATTGAACCCAGGACCTCGAGCTCAGCAGTAGCGCTTACTACCACTAGACCAACGAGGCAGGCAAGATTGTGAATTTCACAGTATAAAAACATGATTTTCCATAACGCAGTTATTCATTAATGCATTGTGGTCTTTTAATCCGCAATCCTGGTCAAAATATAGTGTTAAGGATAATTGGTTTAAACATTTTTCTAAATTCCATTTCTTTTCCGGAATTATATCCTAGACTTCTACAGGATTTGCACTCTTACCTTCTCTTCTCTAAGGACTAGTTTGCCATGTCGTGACATTCGAGGGCGACATGGGGTGGATAAATGTTTGGTTTCCATCGGTAGCCGTGATAATCCGTTGGTCTCGCTACATTGTGTATGGACACGGCTGTTATACTGTGTCATTCGGGTTTCTAGTGTCAATGGAGTTAAATAAACGTGGTTTGTGACCAGAAAATTGCGATAGGTGTGAGTTTTGTCCCTTCGTAGTTGACGACTTTAATCATCAAGGTGGATTCAACAACGGTTCACTTTTGTTTCTTCAGATAAAGCTCATACCAGTTTTTGTTGCTTAGATAGATTTGCCGTGCATAGCACACAATTTATACTTAGTTACCTAGCTAATTACTGCTACTGTAAAGGCCTCTCTTCACTCCTTCAATGTTTCGCGACCCCGCGCGTCCTCCTTCCAGTTTGGACGGAACCTATCCAGCTCGTCCCGCTCGCGCCATCTTTTATTGGTTTGCTGCGACCCTGCCTCACTATTTCACGGCACCAGCTCTGTGTTACTTGAGCCCATAGTCTGTCTAGTATGTAGCAAATATGTCCTGCCCAGTCCCATTTTAGTTGTACTTACTGTATCCCTAAGTATTTTTACATTAATTTTGGTTTTCTCATTCAATTTTGTATACTGTGTCAGGAGAATAATTATGAATTTCTATTCTTACCCATAAATCAGTTCATTTTGTGCTCACAACGGATTTCCTATCAATCACATTCACAGAAACGACACCGAAATAACACCTGAGTCGGAAGCTAATTTCCTGTTTGCACCATTTCGAATCAGAACTCCTGTGCAATAGAGCGTGACGAACTGCAGATTTGTTCTGTAATTATTGTAATTTTGTGTGACATTTGGACGCCAGGTGGTATTTCTAATATGAATATGGAAAATATTGGTTGCTTTCGAATTCTGTTTGTGCTTGAACTTACGAAGACTTGATAGTGACGTATTTTACTAAAGCTTTTCCCCAGTTTAAATATAAAAAATGTTGAGTACACGTACTAAGCATGCTCATCAGAAGATAGAAATCTATTTATTTTTAGTTCTACTCTGGAACAAGTAAGAAGAAACATCATAAAAATGTCTAAGAAGTCGTTAACTTCTGTGTACATATTCGAGATTGCCAAATTTAGCCCTGCCTGCGAGCTTTGTCATCTGCTTTAGAATTATTTCCGATACAACAATGATAGCAAAAATATGACATCTAAATAATTGGAGCAAACATCGACGTCCAGTAACAATGCTCGTAACGAATTTCCAAAGCAAACATTAGTTTTCGAAAAACGTAATTCGATCCAAACGGGTGCCCCTATTCTCAACAAACAACCTTACTTTAGCAGTTGTGAAAGACTCTATTTCAGTAGAATAAGGCGTATTATTGAATGTTCCAATGGTTGTTTGATTTTTCTATAGATCCTGAACAAAGCTGCCATAGGGGTGCGCAAAAGCATTCACAACTTTTCGCTCTTTAACGTTCATTGTTCCTATTTGATTTATATTCATGGTACTTACTTGTATTATTACACAGTGGTAAATCATGCGTCAATTTCTCCCTTTCTATACAACAAACTGGGCTACCGTTTATTTCCTATTATTTAAACTTGACTGATCGATATGTTGCAAATTTTCTTTGTTTGAAGTTTTAACTATGGAAATACTTATGCATTTTGTTTCTGGTTCCATTGGATGTGTCAAAAATCGTTTTCCCCTAATCTTTGAGCCTGATTCCCTTTGCGTGTACCTATGCTTTATTCGTAAGGAAGTGTGTAATTCTTTTGAATGAAACAAGTATTACAAATATAAAAAAGTATATTTTAATTCACAAAAATGACTAGCGAAATAGACTTTTAAAAAACCAACTTACACTAATACTAATCTTATTGTCTTTGGTATTGTACAATTTTCTGCTTAAAACTAATTTGTATAATTATATCAAAAATAATTTGTACATAGTGACTAGCTTTTTAGGTATCAGATTTGAGCATTTACAACACTGGGAGCCCTGTTATAAAAGTTTCTGTAACACCTTTGATCATTATAATAATAGCTATTTTGTAAATATTCGTTTGTGTTTCCACTATAACAATTTGTGTCAGTATATCCGTACATAGCATTATTATATTTTGCATGCACATAATTTTCAGTCTTCTCAATCTTACTATTCCTTGCAGTATCAAAAGCATTTTTGAATATTTCGTAATTTTTCTGGTTGAAGTATTCTCCGTTCGCATTATTTGCTTCATAAGGACTTTCATTATAAGTGATAGCTCCGTACCTTTCGTTTTGATAGGCGTGTTGATTCATATCTTCACCGAAGCTGGATGGATGAGTGAAGAAACCAGTGCCAGTAGTTGACGTGATACAGTTACCTCCCTTATTGTTGACAGACACAGTAACGTTCCCTACGTTTATAAGCACACCTTCAGTCGTCTGCATAAAGTTGGATCCATTTGGAAATGGTCTACTGAACCCTTGGAAGTTTCTATAACTACCATCATTACAGCCTTCAGGTTTGTTCGGAATTGAAAATATATCTCTGAAAGCGTCTTTTGTTACTTTGTCACCGGCTACAGAGTAATTTTGTAACTTCTCGAAGTTTAGACTGAATTCTTCAGATGGAGCTTGTCCAGAATTTATATTGTCTAACGAATCTAATGTTTGACTTAGAGCGAATATGTAGTTGTGGGCGAACCGTAAAGTTTCTATTTTAGTCAATTTCGTATCTTCAGGAAATGTTGGTAGCACACAGCGTAGTCTATCTAAGGCTTCGTTCAACATGTGCATCCTATTCCTTTCTCTATCATTAGCCTTCATTCTTCTGTTTCTCTTAATCTTCATGAGTTGCGTAGGACTTTTACATCTTGAGATTCTGTTCTTTCCGTTGGCATATTTTCTTTTAGGCTTGTTAGGATCTTTTGGCTTCTTCTCTTTTTTAGGTGTCGATGTATTTGTTGCTAGTATATTTTCGTCGAAATTTTTTACATTTTCAACTGGGTCTTGAAAAGGCTCATAGTCATCATTGAACAGTTTTCTTCTGACATTTTTGGATGGCGTAAGAGATATCCCAAGGTCGGAGGTTTCGTGTTTTAATGGAGTGCTGTTGGTAGAATTTACGAAGGAGTCTGTGTATGATCGTTCGATGCCGGAGTCGTTGCTGCAAATGCTTTCGTTGAAATCGCAGTAGTCTTCGAAGTTGGTGCTGAACATCGTAGAAATCTGGAAAGATAAATAAGATATTAAACTTTTATAACAATATTCGAGCGTGCAACGCGCACATAATATTTGTAATAATTGGTTATAATTTTCTTTTTATCAATTGATTTAGGTCTCTCTAACTCTTGAGTTACTTTTAAGTTACCAATATAATTCAACGTTAACATTATGCCCTTATTCCTACATTTGTGTGTACTTCTAACCCTCATTATTTATCTTGCACCAACTACTACACACTAGCGGGGCAGGTGACCCACCCGACGTCCAGACTGTTGCGTGACCAACACCGTAGAAAGTCAGTTACTGTTGAACTTTATCACTTCCTACTTCCGGACAGATTTCCGATTTAGGGTGTTCCAATACGCCCTACAGATTGAGCGGTGGTGTGACGAAATTATCAGATTTGATTACTTTGAAATATGTGCTATGTGATAATAAATATGTGCTCTTTGAATCACATCATAGATCAGCTTTGTTTTATATCCTAAACTTAATTATTTCACAGCAATACTCAAAGAACGATTTTTGTTAATCCTGGACATGGCCCGCACCTACAACTACACATTTTTTTCTAAAAACTATACGCATATTGATTGAATTTGGTATGTCGAAAACTCTATCAAAATCCCTAAACTGAAGTGACTAATTCGTATTAAATCACTTAATTACAGAGAGCGGCATGACGCCACCTGTTATGAACACGCGCCGGACACGCTTCACGTCGCGTGTCATACATCATACACTCCGCTATGCCATACGCCATAATCTGATTGTTGTACGATAGCTTTAATAGCATATGGTTCTAGGGTATGAATACGCTCACTTTCTAAATAGCTCCCGAAAATTGCTACGTTCTCATATTCTGCGACAATGTTACCTGTATCATAGATGAAAGGACACTCTCTCTTTATGAAGCCCAAAGCGTTGCCATTAGAATTTCTAATATCAAATTCAATAACGGTATTTGCGTTATAAAATTTTATACATATTCATTTAATTAACGGTGCATAGTACTGGCAACCAGCGTGGCGTACATGTATGATTAGACCTATGAACATAAACGAAGCAAAGAGAGTATACTAGGATCGTAGCAGGTGGCGTTATGTAGGTTGTGCCTACCCTCATGAGAAAAAGGTAATTTACTTTTCCTCCCTCTGATTTTCAATTAAAGCTGGCTTAAAATTTTGGAAACCACCTCGGGACAACAACAAAAGAAACACAGAAAATTAATTCCGCTAAATCATCTCGCTACATTGCGTTTATAGCAAATAATAAACGTAGAAATTTTATTATTGCGGAAAATGAATTAAAATTTTCAATAAAAATCTCTCTACACTGAAACACCAATCTACAAGAATCAATCACTCGGTCGCAAGTTGGTAACGGCTAGGGTGCGCCACCTGTGTCGGAACACGCGTCCGGCACGCGACCGGCATTTGTTCCGACTATGACCAGCGAACCGCGACCAAGTCGGAAAGTTAATTACTATTGAATTGTTCCATACGATTTAAATTATGAGTTGTCGTAATATTATTAGTGGGTTTCGACTGTATTTTTTGTGGGAGTTGTTTTCAGCAATAATCATTTTTAAAGGTGCGTACTTTAGTAAGATAATTAATATACAAACGACCGAAAAGTGCAACCACTTTCTTGTATACTACATTTGTAATAGCTAGACCTTCGTGTTTAGGTTACCTTGGCTGCTTTCGTTACCTACCTATTAGTCAATATAGTAGCATCAGGTTCCAGTCAAGGCATAATATTGCCTTTACTTTACTCTATTTGTCTACAGTTCTATGTTTAGACTATCCCATAAATTAATTAAAGATTTAAGAAAACAGTAATAAACAAATTAAACTCACTATAGATTAAACTCTTCACTGTGAATACTCAGTCTGTTCCACTAAACACAACCACAGCACTATAGTTTATAGAAATATCAATAAAAATATATTATACAAAAAATTAAACTATGTTTTTATAATTTTGTCCACCATGACTAGAGCGTGCGCACTGTGCGTCCGCGCCTGCGTCGCGAACTGGGGGTTGGGACGGTGTGCACCCTGCTTTATGGGCTCTGTGCTTTGGTCCTATAGGGCGGGCGAAGCTCCGCCTATAACACTTGATTTTCAATGAGATCTTGGAAAATGACGATTAATTTTTAGCGTGGTTTAAAGAAATATGAACCTACATAGGTTGTTAAAACATTTTTAAACACCGTCGTATTCTGGCTTATGATAAACTTTTAAGCAATTTGAATCAGCATCTCGATTACCTGCAGTTGTATTTATTACTTTTACTTACTGATTGTAGCACCTATAGACCGCCCAGAAAACGATGGGAACATGACCTGGGGCGTGTACCACTAGGGCTGGTTCAAGATGGCTCGGTAAAAGAGTTCCTTGAAGGACTTGAGGGCCTTTGCTCAGGAGTAGAGGCTAAACGAAAAAAAAGTACCTATTTTCAAATGATTGTACGGAATGGGAACAGGCACTACCTAAAGAATCCATTGACAAGGGCGCTCCGCACTGTCAACCTCATTGCTGATGACGTCGACATATTCTGTTGCACTTTGGGTGAATTTGAGAGAATGGCTACCTATAAAATTTGCTATAGTGCTTGACAAATAGAGAATCTATTTAATTTTTAAGTATTCTACAATGTCGCATTAGGTCTAGCCTGTAAGGATATTGTATGTTTGGAGTGAATAAATAAACGAAGTGTATATCGACGAAGTACAATTAAGGAAGACACACAATCTAGCAGTGTGCCTGAAAAATAATGACAAAACTAATAACAATAAGGTACACTGTCGCGTAGCACCTTCGCGTAGCACCGATCCACACCATAGTCCATAACACGTAAAAACCTAGTTCGTAAGTCGTAAAGTATTAGATCGATATTATTGTTTTTGCTACTCTTCCCTACAACCCTATTAATGCTACGGTTTTAATGGAACCTTCCCAATGCTACAGCGTAATAGTTTAACATTTATTTGTAATCTAGTTACGACGGGCACCTTGCTTCGCGTCGCTTTAATTTATTTAATAGTTTAATAGCGCGTGCAAACTGCGCCGTTTTTTATTGCCCAACCCTTTTGTCGATATTGACAAGCAATAAATTATATAAATATTTGATCGGACACGCGTTTTGGCGATGTTTTTGTTGGGTGTTTTGGGACCGGTAGCTATAAGGGTTTTATTTTTTAGATCGTTAGCCAGTTTCTCTTCGGCGGAATTTAATTGCATAGAAGCTACCTTGCTTTCTCTTTCTTTTTTATCGTGTCTTTGGATGGTTTCGTTTAAATACATATTTTGCTATTAAAATTGCATTGATTCCAGTTAATTATATTTTTTAATTAAAGTATTGGACTCAATGATTTTAGGCCATGACAACAACACGATAGATATAAATCAAATTAATATTATGTAAAAATGCAATTGTATATTTAAAATATTAAGTGTAACATCGACATGTTCAATGTTTTCTGCCGCATCAATATAATGTTTGTACGATTCGTCATAACAGTTTCCGGTTGATTGGTTGACAAATAGTCGTACAATGCAACGTTTTAACACCAAATGTCGCCGACACGGATCAATGACGATTTCTGCTAAAATGTTCACTAACTGCGTCACGGTAGCAAGGGTTAAAAATATAGTGAAACTGAAAAGCAAAATAATGTTGTGTAGTACTTACCTACTCATCAAAATAAACCCCGAATGGGCTGTTCTTTGCTTCTTCTCCAAACACTGCAGAAGAATATTGAGGCTAAATGAATTAATTTGTTTTTTTTTTTTATTTTATAAGTTACCCATATCTATCATACGTCTACCTCAACGAAACGAATTTAAAAAAATTTAAGCAAAATTCAGCATTCAACAGAATTTTTCCCATATGAAAACTACAAAAGACCAACGATTACACTATCAATGAGTCTTTGTCTACAGGTGGCACTAAAATTCAATAACAACAGACTACTAAGACCCTAATCTCAAAACTACTTCGTTACATTTTAAAATAATAAATAAAACGCGAACGTTGGGGCAGTCTACTTTAGTTACTTTGGCGTTGCCACGCTCGAGAGCCCATGAATGCATTAAATGTTCCTACATGCACACTGAAGGGTTAATACAGTGATTTTAGTGTTGTGGCTCTGTTATATCGATAGATGTCGATGATTTGAAGGGATGAAGATAGCTTTAGTTCTTTTTGCATATATAGGTACTTATTTATTTTATACCTATGAGTTATAAAGCCTCATCATCATTCTCATCTCTTATCTCAACTTAAGTGGATCTGTTCCGTGCAGCTCTCACCTTTCAACAATGTAATGCTAATGAGTTTGATCAAGCCTCTGCGCTGTAATTAAAGCTATGTGTGAGTAAAGTGTCTACCAAATATTAGCTGTTAATTATTCAAATTCAAAATCATTTATTTGTGACATAAGTAAAATGTTGTGGTATCATCATCAGCCTATATTGTTCCCACTGCTGGGACACACGCTTCCTCTCAGTGAGAGGGAGTGGGCCTTAATCTACCACGCGGACCTAGTGCTATATGCTGATAGTCTTCGAATATTTGGTTCTGGGATATGCCGGTTTCCTCACGATGTTTTCCTTCACGTAAGAGGAGTGGTGATGAAATTATTTATACTTACAAAGTAAAGCTCCTGCCTGGGTTCAAACTGCGACCTACAGCTCGTAAGTCGGGGCTGATACTACTGGGCCACCACTGGTATACGATGTGTGTTGTGGTCTATGATGTTATAAAATTAAAGTTGTATAACTATGCGCCGCCTTGCAAGGCATACAATTTGATTTTTTATTATATTTCGCCATAAAAGAGATATTAAGTGGATCTTAAATCAAGATAATTCCTAAATGTCGACAGCAACCATCCCTAATTTAGTTCAGATCAACCCCATCGCACGTGCCCCTCGCGCCACCAAACTGCTCGCCACCGAGCATAATTCTGCGGACTTAACCCGCGCCCGCGCAGGCTCAGATCATTATTTGCTTGTTGCAGACTTAATTTGGTCTTAAATAATATTTTTTATTTTAATTAAATAGTTTTACAGGAGCAGTGAGTGAGATCAAGCCAGTCAGAACAAAATGTCTATGGAAGAAACTATGGTTGTTGAAGCAGACAACATCTTGAATGAGAGATTACATAACCAGTCATCGAGAACGATCTGAATGATTTGGTAGGTACCTATTGCGAGAGAAGGTTTTTGGTGTTCTTATAAATGTTGCTGCTGATGTAAAAGCAAAAAACAGATATATAGTTGCGTAGTCGGTAGACGCATCAAATCTCACAAAGATTTAAGTGAATTTTCATCTCGCTTACACAATATATAGGTAAAATGTTGCACATTGCGACTAAATCATTTTCTTTATAGACAAAACGAATTATATGAATATTTAAATCTACCCTTAATATTTTATTGTAATATCATATTTTTACAGCCAATGTTGTAGGTACTTAAAAACAGCACTCTTTTTCACAATAAAAACATTTTAAATCCAAAAAATATTTACTTTAACTAAAACGTAATAACATGACGCTAATCTTTTAAATATTAAAACATTTATACAGAAGAGTTGCATAATCCTAGTTGGTAAAAAAAAAAAACTATACATCATCCATTGTTGGCCGGAGTTTTAAAATGTTAAAAAGGTTTGTTGTCAAGGGCTTATCCGAAGGGGTTGTAAATAATGACGGTGCAAGTCTTTATAGAAAACTAAACGGTCGCTAAAAGGGTTGCTTTTTTAAAGCTGAGTGCGTGTTTTAAAAAAGAAACGTTAGTTCGTGAAAAACGGTTTTTGTAAAAAGAAAATAAAAATGCTTAATTCTGTCAGTCAGAATTGCGACAAAAAGGTCTTGCGTTGGTTTATTTTAAATATGAATTTATTCACTAGGTAATCACTTAATCAGTTTCAATTTAGTAGGTATTTAAACATCGTTGTTGAGCCTGTGTTTTGTCTGTCACTTCTTTCATGCATTTTTGGCAAAAACACTGGTTAATATTTTATATTGAAGAAATACGCTCCAAAAATATGTCTTCTCCCATGACGAACGGACATGTTAATAGGGTCAATCATAACACAATATTCATTGCCCTGCATATCAAATGCAACGAATTTGACGTTATCTCGACACATTATTGACAAGTCGTCAAAACTTGTCACTTTTATTACGAATATTATAAAAAAAACCCACAACACATGAAAGTGCAATCGGAACTCAATTGTATACCAAAAAAAATCACACCCCAGAAGGAGTAATTACTAAAATATTCCACATTATTATTGACAAAGCCGTGAGAAAATAATCCTCAAGAACACATGTCAGTAGATAGCGGGTTTCATTAATTTTTGCAATGTTATATTTTTATAGGAATCGTGATTTTACGCTAGTTGCGGCCGCAATTTGTACCACTGTGCGATTAGAATTGTATTGTATTGCAAATATTATTTTTACAGTTATTAGTGTTTTGAATTGCTTTGAATATTGTCTCATATAATCATGGTTTGACACCTAATCATCCACTTCAAATAATACGAAGTTTAAAGAGTTGGGGACCTAGTGTGATGCAATCTTGCTGATGTCAGTTTGGTTAATCGCTATGTTATAAGTTTATAACGTTTAGTTACATTAAACAAGCAGTTTTTAAAATAAGAAGTGAGCTATATACTTTAAAAACATGTGAAAATAAGACGCATATTCTCAAAGTAAAAATGTGATTTTCGCACTGACATCTTTAACCCAGGTCGAAAATTCTTTGTAAAATTCTTCGATAAACTGTTGTAATTTTAACAAATTTATTCATTTACGTATTATTTTTATTATAAAATAAAACAATGCTACATTTGGATTTATTTAACATCATCCTTTGCTAGGTTCAAAGTTTTAACAAATCTTCTGTTTCCAAATAAATTTTGTTAGTCTGGCTTCAATTGAGGCTATAATATGTTTGTAAGTTAGCCGAACAAGGGTTAAACGCGTAGCTAAGTTGAGTTGTTGCAACGCGACGTCTTTCTTCGTGTATGGAGACAGGTATTTTTAATTAGGGCTACTGCGTACCATGGGTTAAAATAATAAACTAAATTAAAGAAATTAATCCAATAGTTTCCAATAGAATTCATACGGTACTTCAAGAATCTTGTGTACTATCATGTGCTACAACAACGGTATCAGCGTAGCTTCGCTCTTTGAGGCGTGCGGTCTCGTCAAAATCCGCATGTTTGTGTATAAATGCTCGCACCAAAACATGCGGCAAATAATAAATATATTAAGCAAAGCTAAAAATAATAATTCTAATACAAATAGTAACAAAAAATCGCACTTATTTGCACAATTGTTCAATGCAACGCGCGCCGCTCGTAAAACTCGTTCTAAAATAATTCCTGGCCACAATAAAACTGATAATCGTGCTAATCCTTATTTACACTGAAGGTGGGTGAAGTGGGTGCCCTGATAAGCTGGCAGGTAGACTAAATCAGCAATTTCTATTGGTGAATTTTTGCGTCCATATCGCGACATCAAAATCGCCCTGTCAATTTTTGTCGTGCAAATGAAGGGGTATTTTATCATGAATATTGTAATATTTATACAAATAAAATGTGTAAATTAATCAATAAAATGAAGCGCAATTTGTTGGCTAATGTCCCTATTTCAATTTAAACTTGGCGCGCGAAAGATACGTGGCCCGCTCGCGCGCTTTCCTGCTACTACTAGCGCCACATAGCGGTAATACTTAGTATTCAAGCAACTTTTTGTGTACATAATCTTGAATGAAGTCGTACGCCATGGGACTTTGTATTTTTTTCTATTAAACGACAAGATACTTTATGGCCTAAGTTTTCTCTAATGTTCGATAACAGTTGAAGAATTATAATTTATGATCGTTTATTTATTCTATCACCCCGTCAGAGGCCAATAAATTTTTAGCCCGACCGAGCTCCATACCTACATCGTCGATTGAAAAATATGTGGGTCAAAACAGGCGATTTTCTACTCCTAAATGGCAAAAAGCATAAAATTATTTATATATTTTGTAACTGTTATGGAAAAATTTATTAACTTTCTCTTACGTACTTGGTATGGTCACATTTAGATCGCTTCTGAACAATAATTACTCATCCAACAACTATTTGGTCCTTCTACACATTGACAAGCTATATAAATTGTTTCAGGCGTTTTCTTACTGGCTAATGAATGCGTTATGCTCGTGAACGGGTGCTGCTTGTGGTGACTTGTCGTATTATAGACTATTAAAAAAAATAAAAATATGACGTCTTGTTATCCCAATGGGTTAGACAGAGATGTACCTATTATATATCCACATTTCGCCAGTTATGTTGTAAGTCCCATCTCCCATGTGATAGGGGGCGAGCCTATTGCCATCAACCGGGTACGCATCCAGACTCCGGGTTGTTACTGAGAAATTCCGGATAGAAAAACCCAATAAAACTTAGCCCGACCTGAGAATCAAACCTCATGCTCAGCAGTAGCGCTTGCCACCACTAGACCAACGAGGCTTTTTTTTGTTATTTATAATCACTTACCTGTTTATTTACTTTAATTCGATAGTCCTAGTTTATAATTTGGAGCTTCGAGTTGTAATTCGGGATGTAACAGCTATTAAAAGGGGTTCAACATTGTTGGCACGCCCTTCATGCCTGGAGTACTATGCTTTGTTTTATTTTTGATTGAGTATAGTTCGTTATTTTTTTGTTAGTACATTGACATGGCTAGCTGACATAATAGCAAATGATTTAATTTAATATTCTGTGTCTCGTAATGTTAATTACGAGTAATTAAGTTTTGCCTAGCTACCTACTATTGCAACAAAACAGACAGCTTGCTGTTGGGGAGTTTGTCGCGTCACTTCTTCCCTACTAAAGCACGAGGCAGTTATGAAGTCCGGGCGTTTTGGGGGGACTATCATAAGTAATTTTGACGTTCTAAAGTGCTGATTCTCACCCTAATTTGAATGAATGACTTTTGATTTTGATTGCAGACGACACGAATAACAAGGAGAGGCAGCCCCGGATCTAGAATTAATAGATGTGAATGTGGGGCAAAAGCTGCCGTTTACTGCTATTCAAAATTAATGGCCTTGTCAAAATCAATCTTGTAGAATCCTGTTGATTCCGTATTTAAGTTGAATAATATCCCTTCACTGGCTCATCACCACATCAAGCGCGACCGTGCGGACCTGCTTTTCCGTCTCTGTTTCCCGCCATTGCTCCCGACTGACAGACGACATTAGCCGCTTGTGTGCATAAGACAGTGTATGTATACATATCTATGGAATAGATACACTACAAATCTGCACGCGTAGCATAACTACCGTAGAAATGGGTTTTGTCGACGGAAAAATAGACAAAATTACAGATTGTAGAAAGATTAAAGACAGAATTAAAGACTGTAGAAAGATTTGTACCATTTTATGCGGGCGTAGCATGACAATTCTATCTCTATTCTACCAAGAATAGACAAAACTAGGCAGGCGCTCCATGGTAAATACTCGTATTCAGCTAAATCCGGTTAGACTGGAAGCCGACCTCAACATAGTTAACCCCAACATTTATAGTATTATTTTTCTTCTACTATTACACACGTGTCTACATCTCTTTGTACATTTTCTCCTATTGCAGGTATGCTGCAAGAGATTTCTATAGAAATAAGCATTACCTTTGTACATATTTTTCTGTTTCTTTCTTCGTGTCTATTTATATGTGTGCACAAATGGTTAAATAAATAAATATAGTAGGGAAAAGGGTCGGCAGATAACGATGATGATGTGCGATTCAATTTTCGATTGCTATGATCCCGAGACGACTTAGGCCCTCCGGCCCTGACTACAGACATTGGAAAAGATAGGACATCAGGCGCCCCTACTGCATGATGTAATGTTACCAAGGATTATTTCCTTAATCTTTTTAGAAAGAAAGAAAGAAAGAAAACTGGTCGTTGGTTTTTACTGGTTCACTGCGGTATAGATCTGTTGCAAAAGATAGAAAGAGCTAGCCTTTTATATATCGGCAAATAAGAGTGAAGAGTTCCTAGCAAAATTCAACTGCGTCCCCTGCAACCCGCTCGCACCTTTTGAAGAATTAAACCATTAAACTTGAATTTGCCGCCACTTGCGGTTGGCGTACGCGGCACGGACACCGGCTTGCCCCCATTGTCATTATCTGTGCTTGTTACTAGGCCGAGGACCGAGACTATAAGTTCTAACATTTTTGCTGTAATTAACAGTTGTCTGACCCGTTGTGTAAATGGTAGGTTCGATGGCTCTTGTCAAACATTAGTGATGTTCCAATTTTCCTAATGTATAGGTACCGTCATTGACATATTATATTACTATTTAAATCAATGGGTACCGTCTATTCGTTGTATTAGTCGGGCCAGTAGTAATAATAGTAATAGTATTTATTGTCTTATTAGTTGTTTATTTTCCAGTGTTAGTTAAGTATGAAGACAGGTTCATTTGATCAATTTCCACACGGGGATAATATTCTGTTTAAGAATTTAGTCTTGTGGTGTTTATTTTTTTTTTTAAGGAAATGTCTATTCTTTACCCTAATGAAAATTAAAAAGTGATACATAGATATCCTATCCATTCATATAGCTTGAGATTGAGACACTAGGACACACTAGGATCAGGCGCGGTCGCAGCTTAATATTTGGGGGGGGGGGGGGGGGGGTCACCATGAGTACCTACTGAAGAATATTTTTAGGAAGGTATATCCTCTTTGGTCTAGTAGTCGCAAGCGCTACTGATCAGCATGATGTCCCGGGTTATAATCTTTTTGCTAATGTCCATCGGAGTCTCCGTGGCTCAATTGAGAACCATTTTAAGTTAGTAAGATAGGCAAATTGTTCAGGGTTTCGACAGCATGACTGTCTTTGGGGGGGGTCATGACCCCTAGAACCCCCCCCCCCCCCCTCGGACCGCGCCTGACTAGGATAAGAAGAAACAGCTACAGCTACATTACATGTTGTCATCATGGACTTTGCACAGTTACTTTATCCAACAAACTCGATGATAACAAGTCGTGGCCGTGAGTAACCGACGCAAAACAAATTAATACAAAAGCAGTGTCCTTTTCGCACGTGTCCGCTTAGCTACAAACTCTTATTGCCATCTCTTTCTACGCACTGACGTTAACCTTTGGACCGTATTGTATATTTATAACTACTTTGCCAAATATAAAAGAACGGAGTTGTCAAAAATTTGCAGTGTCTGTGGCGAATTTAGGTTACCGCAGTTTTAAAAATTATGTTTTGGTTTCGGTATTTCAAACTTTCGTAGTTAAAAATGTTTATTATAAAATCTGTGGAGAAGTTTGTGTTTCGCACGAAAAACACTGCGAGGTGTTTCTCGACGGCTAACAGTTCGAAGGTAAGTGATAAAACTGATAAACAGTGAGTGTTTGTGTTGTGCTTGATAACTCCGAATGACTTGTACGAACACGAACTTTGACCGCTAACTAGAACTACACTACATATTCATTCATACTCTTTTTGAATAGTTTGACAGATTTTTTACGTTGCCTGTAATGCATTTACGTTTGATTATCTTTTTAGTTTGTTAATCAGTGACACAGTCGGTCCGTTTCCGTTTTATCAATAGTAATGAACTACGAGAGATAATTATTTGCATTTAAATGACAACCTTTCTACCTTGTTTTGTTATTGCAGTGAGGAATTTGTACCTAGCACCACTTGTCTGGGGCCTAGAAAATAAAACAAAACTTGTGTGAACTTAGTGTTACAGCTGAGGAGCTGCTTATTATTGAAATAACAAAGCAAAATATTAATTATCTGCTTAGTAATCTTAAGTGAACATCATGGAAGAGGTAAGTCTTGGTTCTTTTTAAAATAATAAATCTGCTCATTCATTAAAAAAATCAAGTAAATGTAGAGGGGTCTACTTCTTAACCTTTCAATGTCTATGCCACTTCAAATAGTTTACTACTTATAAGTTTTAGCAAACATTTTGATTGTTCCATGATTACATACCTACATTGAAGTTATACCTACCAAAAAAAAATTAACTTTGCTTCCGTACAAGATACAAATTCTCTCTCTATAGCAAGTAGAAAATAGTAATTTAACTGCCGTCCCAAGATATTTACTGTTCAATATTTCACAGAAAAATGCATACATCTTTAACACTGTATTCAAGCTATGATTTAGCCTTCTGATCTTAGTCAATCAAGACAAGGGCAGACAAAACAAAATAGTGGGAGAACTTTGCCCTGCAAGAGAACTATTTATGCCAGTTAGATAAGATTCCTTAAAATTAGGACATAATCAAGTGTTGTTTGTATGCATTAATATATTTTACGTGCTGTTATGAGCTATTAACCGTTTTAGATTTTAATAGCTAATTAATAAAGAGGTATGGAAGAAAATGACAAGTTATGCTAACCCCAAATTGAAATAAGGGCAAGGCAATGATGGATGATGATGACAGTATGGCCGATGATTCATGGCCGGTACGAACTTTGCACAGAAGGCTGCACCATAACATTTCTAGGAAACCGAGTGACATGAAGCGGGAGTTAGTTAGTGAACATGTACAATAGTTCAAAGTGCATATATCTAGACCGGCCATGATTCATCGGCTATAATCTAATGGATTGATGAGAGGCTTGCGGATAAATACTAACAGCCCCAGGGTTGGATCCATCAGCTTAAGATATACTTGCTGCAGTTGGTCTGTTGGTGAGTGACCATCTTTACATACCAAGACCCCTCCGTGCCTCTGGAAGCACTTGGAGCCGTTGGTCTGGGCTGTCATTTGTTGCTTTGTTGGATCTTTGTCGGTTGTTATGGGTCATTGGTAGCCCAAAAGTGTGACGATCAGTCTTATCCAATAACTGGGTTGTGGAGATCAGATAGGCAATGGCACCATGTTAGATACTGATGTTTAGCTGCATCTGGTTAGACTAAAAGCCACCCCGGCATAGCCAGGCAGATGATGAAATTTTTTGCCTGTATTCTGATAGCCGGTTCAACTGTACCTATGTACACTCTTTTGTAAATAGAACAACCTTGTACTATGGACTTGATAATTTGGGATTATAAAACGTATCTATGTTTAGGTATGAATGTATGATCAAAGTTCATTTGAGTTGTTTTGGGGTTTCAAATAGATAAGATAAAGGAACCCACTTTTATAGTGCTTCTCTGTCGTTGTCCTGTTTCTTGTCTTCATGGATTAAGAACTTGTGTGTGATTAAGCAATTTCAAACAGTAAAAATATACTAATTGTTCCCAAATTGGAGAGAAACTAACTAATGGGTAAAGGAAAACTTTTTAAGGTGGTAAAAAGGTTATTTTAAATTATTTCTTTTATCTAGCTTGCCAGTAGTTTCTGGTTTCAAAGGGTTTCCCACAAACTATTCTTCTTCGTCTGTCTTACAGTACTTACCTTTATAATCATCATGTAATCTATAAAATAAAATAATAAATATTCTAAATCACTTAATAAAATTCTCACCAACACATCACTAACACACTAACACTAACACATTTGTTGGTGAGAATTTTGCTTGACTACAAAAACTATGAAATAATTTACAGCTGTATTAATATCTAGTCATGCATCAGTTAGTTTGTTGAAATAGTAACAGTTATTTGTGCTAACATTCTGCAGATTAATTTTAAGTAGTTATAGCTTGAGAATGTTTACTTTTAGAGTTTAACTGTCAAGTTTATTTTTATTAATTAAACTGAATAACAACTTCACGACTGTATCAATAGGGGCATTAGTTAGAGGCGCATTTATAGTACACACAAAATTCGCCATTTATTTAAGTTCCAGTAAATTAAGGGCGACGACGACCTGATTACTACTTGTCTAAAGTCTTATTTGAATAAAAACAAAACCCTTTACTAATGTTTCTCTGCCATAAATCTGGTTTAACTGTATCATTTGTTTCTTTGCAGGAAAATCCAGTGGTGACAGTCAAACAAGGTAAATTGAAGGGAGCGGTCAAGAAATGTTTAGATGGAAGCCCTTACTACAGCTTCAAGGGTATTCGCTACGGACAGCCGCCTGTAGGAGAGTTGAGGTTTAAGGTAAGGTTTTGTTCCACTCAATCTTTATTATTCGATTAAAATCTCATAATCTAATTAAACAGTTTATTGTACACCACATGATACAAAAAGGACAAATCAATTTATTAAATGAAACTAGTGTACAGTTGGAAAAATTGATTGTTATGGCAATTGACACCCTACTTCAGTTTGCCGTGTTATAGCCACTAACAAAAATGACAGTTGGGATTTCAATTTAGGGATCATTTAACGTTATAGTCAATTTGATTATCCATTAATTTCCGTGCTTTCACAGCATTATGTCAAATCGCACAAGGCAAAGATAATTTAAACAATATTTACCTAATTTTGATGAAATTCATCATATTCCATTGTTTATGACTAATCCTAAACTTATCTTAACTTCAGGCGCCGTTACCAGTGAAGCCATGGGAAGGCATACGCGACGCGACAGAACATGGGCCTGTGTGCCCACAATTCGACATGAACATCGTTGATTTTGTAGAGGGAAGCGAAGATTGCCTTAGCTTAAACGTCTATACTAAGTCACTAGCACCCAGCTCCAAAATACCCGTGATGGTGTATATCCACGGAGGCGCCTTTCTATCAGGATCTGGTAACGCAGACACTTATGGCCCAGAATATTTCTTCCAACATGATGTCATTATAGTCACCATAAATTACAGACTTGAAGCATTAGGATTCCTTTGTCTAGACACCCCTGAAGTACCAGGAAACGCTGGCATGAAGGACCAAGTTCTGGCGTTACGTTGGATCAAAGAAAATATCAGCAAGTTTGGAGGAGATCCGGATAATATCACTATTTTCGGAGAAAGCGCCGGTGGCAGTTGTGTTACCTATCACATGCTGTCACCAATGTCACAAGGGCTCTTCAATAAGGCGATATCACAAAGTGGAGTTTGTTTGCCGTACTGGGCGATTGCGCATGAACCCGTCGAACGAGCGTTTAGATGTGGTAAAGCATTGGGTAAAGACACCAAGGATGTTAATGAACTGTTGCAGCATCTAAGAGGACTCCCTGCTATTAAGTTAGCAAGAATCGCGATGAAAGCAAGGACACCAGATGAAAAATGCAGAGGATTGCCCATCTATTTTGCTCCAACGATAGAAAAAAAATTCGAAGGCCAGGAACAATTCCTAACTGAGGACCCTGTAGATTTGATTTTAGCAGGAAAAGTGAGCAAAGTGCCGCTGTTGGTCGGTTATAATTCAGCAGAAGGGATGCTGATGGTCAATGATCATGTAAAAAAACTGGAACTTTTCAATAAAGACCCATCATTCCTTGTTCCTAGAGATATAGCAACAATTGTGCCCAAAGAAAAGGTAGATGAGCTTGGACAACGTATAAAACAGTTTTACTTTGGCGGAAAAGACGCGAAGGAAGATGATACTCAAGCTATTGTAGATTTTCAGACAGATATTAACTTCTCATACCAAATACATAGATTTTTGCAATTAAACCGTAGTGTGGCTCCTGTATACCTTTATAAGTTTGACTATGAGACAGAATTAAATGTTTTAAAAAACATGTTAGGTCTTGAAAATGTGAAAGGTGCTTGCCATGCAGATGATCTATTCTATATGTTCCACAGTGAAATGAGTTGGAATTATTATGAAGATAATGACGAATTAAAAAAGATAGTTTACCAAATTACTAAAATGTGGGTAGATTTTGCAACAACTGGGTGAGTGTTAAAATATCTGTGATATATAATTTTTATACTTAACATTACGCCTATTATCTCAGAAGGGTTAGGCAGAGGTTTACTTGTAGTACTCCGTGTGGTGCCAGAGATAAAGAATACCACTTTCCGTGGGTGTCGTAAGAGACGACTAAGGGACTTACCAGAGAATGGGTAGCAGCTTTCTCTATGCATTTTACCAACATACTCCGATCACCAACCCGCCTGCCAAGCGTGGCGATTATGGCAACGCCCCCCAAATAAAGACAAGCACCAACAAAAAGCGGCCCCTACTGCCTGGCGGCCCGCCGCCTCTTGGCTACGGACCGATGACCTGGTGAAAACTAGGAATCCCCTGGATGCGAGAAGCACAGAACTGGTGAAGTGATGGTGCTTGAGGGAGGCTTATGTCCAGCTGTGCACGTCTTTCGGCTGAAACGATGATGACTCCCCTCTATAGAAGTCCTACCATTTAACACGTTAACTGCCATGTCGGACTATGTGTCCGACACTTTTTGTTCCATTCAGGCCTTGTCGGACTATATGACCGACACCACATACCAAATCTGAACGTGTCTTTGCTGCCTGGCGGCTATGTTTATTACTCTTTCAGCTATATTAAGTGACCCGCGCGACCTAAAATTCACTGTGTCATTATAAAAATAGGCTGTATATAATGTAATAAATATGATTTATATGTATTTTTGGAAGAAATTGACAGTTTTGACTTTTTCTGATTTTCACCATGGCAGTTAACGTGTTAAAAAGAACGTACTTCTTTATTCATAGAACAAATGATTTATTTGATTGTCTATTTATTTACAGTAATCCAACACCAACTAAAGGAAGTTTGGAATGGCGGCCCTACACATCAGTAACTAAAGAATGCTTATTACTGAACCAGGGTATGAAACTCACAAACAACATTGACAAGGAAAGGATCGACTTCTGGAACAAAATCTACTCTGATGCTGGGAAACCTGCTACACCTAAGTCTAGTCTATAGTTTGTTATAGTAAATTAATAGGAATTTAACTTAATTTTGGTTGTAATTCAAATATTATTTATTCCAAGTAGGAATATATTACAACTGTTAGTCTAGCGGTTAGTGACCCTGACTGCTAAGACGGAGGTCGTGGGTTCGATTCCCAGCCAGGACAAATCTTTGTGTGATGAGCACAATTATTTGATCTGTGTCTGGGTGTGATTTATCTATAATACGTATGTATTTAGAAATATATAAGTATATTTATCAGTTGTCTGGTTGCCATAGTACAGGCTCTGTCTAGTTTGGGGTCAGATAACGGTGTGTTGGTTGTCCTAAGCTATTGTTATTAAACAACTTTCTTTAGGACAACACACGATACACATACACATAACATCACCCCTGTAAGTCTCGAAGGGTTAGGCAGAATTGTACCTATAGTAAACACACTTTTTGGTAGTTTTGTTTAAGTCCCATGTAATAGAGGGCGAGCCTATTGCCATCAACCAGGCACAAATTCAGACTCTGGGACTCTATAGATGAGAAAAACCAGCAACACTTTTAGCTTGAACTTGTTTTCGAACCCAGGACTTCATGCTGATCAGTGGCGCTTGCTCCCACTAAACTAACGAGGCAGTGTATTATACTATAATTAACATTTTATGTCTTAAAATATGTCAAAAATGTAACCTTCTTGGTAGGCTGGCAACCTCTGGCTGTAGAACTATGTCAGGGGTCCACAGCATGATATAAAATATCTTTAATCTATATTATAATACATGTGTTTATCCAAAACCAGCCTCATTTCCCGTAACAACAATACATTTAAAGTACTTAATTGACTGATAGCCAAGTAGCATTTACCCAGTGCATTTTTAAATGAAAGAAAATATATTTGCTTTCTTTCATTTGAAAATCATTCATCACAATCATGTTCAGCCACCTTTTCCATAATTAAACACTGTCAACGAATATTCTATAATAATTAGTATTATATACCTACTTACACAAAAATAAACCTAGATTTATAAAACGATTGGAAAATGATTGTACATAAAGAAGTTTACTTATAAGAGAAGAGAATATTGAAAATATTTTGTGAAGAATTTATAATAAGTATAGTTTTGTCTGTACAATGATTTAGTTATAGCAGAATTATTTATAACAATATTATAATTATTTTATAACCAAGATGACTATCCACGTACTGTAAGTACATATATGTTATTGATTTTTTTATTGAATACATTTATACATTCATGCATTTAAATATGTTCTACCCATATGAGGAGTAGGATTGCAAAGCAAAGTGTGTAAGTGTAAATCGTTGCCTTTATTGCAAAAGACTTTTTGAATCTAAGATTTAGAAACTTATTTTAAGAATTTGTGATTTCAAGAATTGGAGGCAATATTTTGTAGTTATAATATTTTGTTAAAATAAAGTATTTGTTTTCCAATATGTTATTATTATTACCGTTATTACCCATTTGTTCGTCAACTTCACGACAGTAATAAAATAATACTTGAACAACGAAAAATTTAAGGCGTTTTCACACATCTCAGTCACACAACGGTTACTTCTCGGGCTACCCTAGCTTAGCGCATTCACCTTAGGGGCTACGCACATCTTTTCACTGGCAAACAAATATATATAAATAAAAGTTGAAAATTAATTCCCATTAGTCCCGAAAAAGCATTAAACGGGGACAGGAGTATGCGGGTAAGGTTTACCATATTATTTAAGAAAAGCTAATTTTTACACTAGTTATCCAGTGAAATCCGTGCTTTGCTATATCTGAGCAGGTCCTTAAAGTACCTGTCATTGTACATGTATGGGATTTTTATTATTGACAAGTCACGTCAAGCTTAATTCATTTAAGTTTTCACGGTGAGGTTTTTACAGAATAGAGAGTGAAGGCTGCTGAAGGTAACAAAAGGGTATGACTGTAATCAGGCGGTCCAATACTTGCATGGGCAGTAAGACGAATTGTGCGAGTGCCCCAACCAGAAAAGTTGTAAGAAGACTATATGATGCCGGAGCCGCACCCGCGGCGCTGAACCGCATGATTATGTATACGAATGAAAATAGCGAATACGCCGCATCGCCGCCGCGCTGGAATGAAATCGCATTGATGAAGAAAGAAAGAAATAAATAAAAATTGATTGATCTACACAAACAAAACGAGGAAGAAAAGATACATCCAAATTAAATCCACACATACAAACTAGCTAAAAGCCCTGTATTCAAGTAAATAAATGAATGCCTATAAGGATAAAGACATGTTACCATTGACGCATGTCATAATCATTCTACTTCCCTTATCCCCATTATTATTTTTTTGTGGGTGGGAAATCATCAAATCACGTCTCCCGCTCTGGGCGGAGCGGGAGGGCGGGTCAGACTTTTACTGACTAAAACCCACCCGTGTTCCTTCAGTTGCCCATATCCCAGGGCCACGGTATCTCTTTCGTAAAGATCTCGCGACCCTGGCAGGCATCGGTCCTAGCAGACCCCTTCAGTGCTGCTGACATCTCTTTGAGGCGCGCGTGGAACACTACGCGCCGTCGACCCGAGCCTGGTCCTTACCGGGCGGCGAGCTACCCATTGCTCGCCGCCCGCAAGCTCACGCCTACAGTATACCTACTTATATGAATCTGAATCATTCTCCCGCTCTTATCCCCATTTATTTGGGGTCGGCATGTCTTTTTATTTCACACTTCTCTATTAGTTGTCATCCCAGTAGTCATCCCCTTTTTAGCCATATCATCATTCACACAGTCCATCTATCTTTTCTTTAGTCTACTTCTACTCTTACAGCCATCGACATTTATATTCAAAACTTTCCTCACAAAGTTTTAAGTATATGTCAAGATTCATGCCTTTTTACACGCTTTATATTAGCTTCCTTTGTATGTTTGTATGTATGTTTGTTTGTTTGTAACCGACTCCTTAAGCGCGATTTTGACCCACTTTAAACGGGCAGATTTCGTTCAAACTTTGTAGGTTTATCGAGGACCCTTTATATCAAATACTTAAATCTACTGTCTCTTGGAGCTGTGAAAAAAACAACCTTCTAAGCCAGGGGTCGGCAAGTATTTTTAGGTGGAGTCCGGATAATGTGGGAAAATATTAACGAGGTCCAAAAAGAAAACAGGTAATAATTACGTGCTATTTATTTGTTATTTTTGCTTCAAATGAAATTCTGAATTGTAAAACACAAGAAGATTAATGTGAGAAACTACACCGACGGTCTTGAGCCAGCTTTTTATAGTTTTTGGTTCTCGAGAGAAACAGCAAATTCGAAGTGTGTCTTCTAGGGCGTCCGTTAACCTCGAATTATATTTGTTTAAAAAAAAATCATCTTCGAGAAAAATGTTTCACATACGTATGTCGAGCCAAACATAGTGGCTAAATGATAGCTAGTTTTTTTAGTTTGTTCATATTTTTCTGGGACATGTTTGGTTAAGATTTCATGGTGATGATCAACAATTTTTTTTTAAATATTTAAATTACAGCAGTCATACCTAATTCGTTCGTTCGTTCGTTATACCCCGCATAGAACCCCGACTAAACACAAACAAAGGCCAAGCGCGCTCGTGAATTGCAAGAACTGTACAACACATTACCGGCCGACCGTCCGACCGTTGTTCTAAGCTAACGCAGTCAAAAGGGGTTCCCTCTATCTGGCAGAAACTTGATGCTCCGAATTTTATTTGGCATAACACACTTGGCATAATCTTCTTTAAACGAATATTTTAAGGCATAAAAAATGTTTAGCATAATCATTGTTTGGCCGAATATTTATATGTCCGACTTTACGCTGGCATACTTTTAATATGGCAGAATTTTATTAAGCATAATTACCTTTGGCAGACTTAACATTCCGCAGAATTTCGTTTAGCATAACATTTATTTAGAGCGACGATTATTTGGTACAATTTCACTTGGCATACTATGAAGATGGCAGAATTTCATTTAGAATAATTTTGTTAGGCATATTGTCATTTCTATAAAATTGCATTTTAACCTTAAATTAAAATTAAAATCGTGTCTCAAAAAGTCAATATATGTTGTGCTACAAAAGTTATTGACAGAAACGAATCGCTGCAGAACCGACTCCACGTAGTCTTGTCTGCCCTACCCCTAGAGTGTAATTTAAGCCCGCGTAGGCGCGGAGGGGCGAGGCGGCCCGCGAGCTGAGGAGTAGGTGATTTTGACGCTCGCCACCGTGGCTGAGGCTGGCCGGCGGAGCGGGCCAGCAAGCCGAAGCTGCGGTGGTGAGCGTAAAACCATCTGCGACGATGAGCTCGCGTGGGACCGCCGGAGCCACGCAGCGCCGGAGCCGTGACAGAAAGTATGCACGCTGCATGTTGCATGCTCGTCTGCATGCTGTGAGCTTGCTTGCATGCTGCATGCTTGCTTGCATGCTGCATGCTTACTTGCATGCTGCATGCTTGCTTGGCGTATGCTTGTTTGCATGTCTGCATGCAGCGTGCTAACTATGATTTTTCTGTAATGTAATACATGAGTGTTTCAATTATTATGGATATGAAATGTATGCCAAAAGATGATTCTAACTGTAAAGTTTCTGAGATATGATAGTTCTGCCTTTTAAGGACTATCGATATGAAATAATGCCAAGAGACGATTCTGACTGCGAACTTTCTGCGATATGATGGTTCTCCTTTTTCATTATTACGGATATAGAATTTATGCCTAAAGATTATTCTGACTTAAAAAATTATGCGATGTGAATGTATGATAAATGAGTGTATGCCAAACGATTTTCTGCGAAATGAAGTTTATGCTATCCGCTGTTATGCAAAATAATATTATGACGAAAAAAATTCTGCCATAAAGGGTGGACCCTGTGGGCGTTGCAGGCCTAAAGGCGGGTAGTAAGAGACCCAGAAAAAAATAGGGGCGTTCTGTAGACTCTACCCCCTTTAGGCCTGCAGGGCCGAGAAGGGGGCGTTACCGCCCACTTTGGGAAAGGTGAGCAGCCTATAGTATTACTGTTGTTCTGCTCTGGTTCTCCGTGGGTCACTCCATTTAACCAGGAGGCATACCCACTCCACGTTTACCGATTTGCGATCTCCACTCAACAACGTTGCCTCTAACTGCCATCGGTCCTTGACCCAGGCACGGCTAGCCCACTTCACATTTCTTTATTTTTCCCCGAACAATTTTTCAGGATCTTCTTTAATACAGTTGGTGATATGGGACTACCAATAGGTTTTCAGACATGAAAATGATTTTCTTCACATTATTCAGTTCTAACTGGCAGCATTTACCAGACTGATGATAATTCTGCGTCGCCACGCCATTAGCAGTTGAAATGTATGGTAGAACAGCTTTTCCACAGTTTCTCATCCAGCTTGTCATTGTGAGGAGTAATAAAGTTTTATTGATTAGATTTTTTTTTGATTTGATCATAACAACAACTTTTTAATATCGGTATCTACGCAGTAAAAACAAACCCACATGTAGTCTAAAAATATATAGGTATGTAGCACATCATTTTATTTTACCAGAATGAGTTCCATAATGACTGTTAATTGCTAACTATATAAGTGAACAGCTTCGTTAAACGTCACAGTTGACTGCGTGGGCTAACGGAGCCATGTTGTGGCTACTCTTTCTGTCCGTGGTGGTGCTGTGGCTGGTCGTCAGACGGTATCAGAACCGACGGATTCTAGGATTGGCTAGTAAAATAAAATGTGACATTACAGCTTACCCCTTTTTGGGCCA
This sequence comes from Aporophyla nigra, assembly GCA_947507805.1. NCBI lineage: Eukaryota > Metazoa > Arthropoda > Insecta > Lepidoptera > Noctuidae > Aporophyla > Aporophyla nigra. The sequence continues at coordinate 26,480,870 of OX382295.1, forward strand.
CGCGTACTTGTTTTTGGGGGGTGGTGAGAGTAAGTAGGATTTTATATAAAATTAAGTTTATAGAAGGTTCCAGTGCCCGTGTAAAACACCAAAAAACGTGTTCAGCACTTGGAAAATGTTACTGTTAGCCCGCATGATCCCACAGCTGGGCAAAGACTTCCAGCTCTTTCGATCCAGGACTAAAGTGGACCACTGTTCGTGTGTTTTCGCCAGCTCGTCCCTGGGTAATGAACAGTTTTTAATTACATCGCATACGACAACAGGGACAGTACAAATCTACTCATGTAAAATAAAATGTAATTATAGTCAAATTAAACTGTGTGATGCCATTTCGAAAATACAAAAATAAACACCAACGGCAGCCATGGCCCACGCACAATGATCCACTCAAAGGACTAAGTGCGGAAACCAAACCCCCATAACATAGAGAAAATACTTTCAAATCACATTATCCAGGATCTGATGGTTTGAAACTGCTATTACGCTGCTATGCATTTTTAGTCCAGCAATAACTGTTACAATATAACCTGACCCAAACACCATAAGTGAGCAGTATATATGTCGAATATTTTGTTGCAGACCGTATGCGGACATTTCAAATCTTGGGCCGAGAAGCGATCAAAAATGGTGGACTCACTAACTTTTGGTTAGGAGAGCAATACTATACGGGTAAGTCGCAAACAAACTGTATTACCTACTATCGAATGCCGTTTCTACTGTAATGCCCGAGATACATGAGGCTCGTGGGTGTATGGGTCTTTATACTATCCTGGTACATGCTAAAGCTGGATAACAATGCACAATTTTACTCCTTAGAAAAAAATAGTATTGCAGTGACTTATTTCGTAGAGTAGATCCAAATGGGTACTTTATATAAAACTACCTTTCTCACTGGATTACTAACCTAAAAATGTGGACAGTTCTGTAAACACACGGTAAGAGTGACTAATTTACTAGCTTACTAGCCCTATCCGGGCATAATAACCTATAGATCAACACGTTGAGTGCCGATCACGCGATATCGCGTGCTTGCTACTAACAATTTTGTATGCGCTCTAAATCTGTGGCCATATGGGATTAACCATCAATTTGTGTTCGGCACACAACGTGTTAACGCTTACGAAGTTAAAAAGATTAAAACTGTTAACAAACTGTTAAAATCAAAAGTCATTTATTCAAATAAGGTTGAGGATCAGCACTTTTCTTTCGTCAAATTACCTAAGACAGTCCCCCAAAACGTCAACCCTTCACCACTTCCTAGTGTTTGAAAATTATGAAATTGACGTATTAGTCAGAAATTAATAAGACTAGACAGTATTTCAAAATGTATGTTGGTCTCTGTACGGATACGGATTTATATCTTTTATATCTTTTGTAGTTGTGGTTGACCCAGTGGATTTGGAAGTGATCCTGAAGTCTTCACTAGAGAAAGATGACGTCATGCGATTTGCTAGAAATCTTATCGGCAATGGAACTATATTTGCACCAGGTAAGTTAGTATTATTTATGACGAAAGTTGCTACACAGTATTCAAAACCGCAAACAGTCTGGAACAAAATTGCTCGATGTTTGCGTATCAGTCATTTAGTGTCCTTTAATTTGTGTGCTACGAAAATATTCTTTCTTAAAAATACGGACATATTATGTATTAAGCATTATTGAAGTTATAATGGAATATAGTAACTTGCAAAATTTGGATGAACATCTCTCAGCCTGATTAAGGAAAATAGAATCAAATGTTGTTATGATCAGCCTATATTGTTCCCACTGCTGGGACACAGGCCTCCTCTCGGTCAGAGGGATTGGGCCATAATCCACCACGCAGGCCCAGGTAGATGTCACATGTCTTGGAATATTTGGTTCTAAGACATGCCAGTTTCCTCAGGATGTTTTCTTTCACCTTTTTGAAGGCAACGATGTCTTCCTTCACCGTTTTGAAGGCAGTGGTGATGAAATAATTTAAACAAAGTAAAGTGGCTACTTGGATTCGAACCCACAACCTACAATTCGTAAGTAGCGGCCGTTACTACGGGACCTCACTGGACTATCACTGCTCTCCTAATCAAAAGATGAGAAAATTATAATCTACTAGCTTTTGCCCACGGCTTCGCCCGCGTGGATGTATGAGTAGTAGTAGAGGATGTACTACCGCGGTTAATGTATTAAGAATGCATTAATCCAAGTTATATAGGTAGTTATTATTATATTATATAGGTCGTTACCCGCGACTAACAAAAAAGTTTTTCGTTCGTGATATTCTACTATTTTTTTTCTAAAATAAAAGTAGCCTAAGTTACTCCTTGTTACATCAGCTATCTGTCAGTGAAAGTCGCATCAAAATCGGTCCAGCCATTTCAGAGATTAGCCGGAACAAACAGACAGACGAAAATTTAAAAAAATGTTGTTTTGGTATATGTACCGTATATACATCCATATACACTTAGTAAAAAGCGGTTATTTTGATATTAAAAACAGATACTCCAATTGTATTTATTAGTATAGATGTATAGATTATTTGTATAGATGATGTAGGTATTTTCGGATATAACGCAATCAACTTTCTTTTTAAACTCCTCAGTGTCCATCTGGCGCCCTCGCCGCAAAGTCTTGGCGCCTACCTTCACCCCTAAGAACCTGAACCACTTTGTGAAGATATTCTCCCGGCAGAGCATCGTCCTGTCAGAGCAGCTGCAGTCAGTCGCGGGCAGAGGACCTTTCTCCGTGTGGAAGTATTTGACCAGCTACACCATGGACTCTGTATGTGGTATGTTTGATAATGTTGCGTGTTATCATCATTATACGAATACTCTTAAAGCAGGTCAAAATGAGGCAGAAAATGAAGTATCTCATCTGTCAGTGTAGGATTTGATGCTTATCATGACATGTGCAGAGGTACGATCTGATGCAATTGGACAACTTTAACTTACTAACTACATCAAAAAACAAAAAAAAAAGACAATGCAAAACAAAGTTCTTTTTGGAAAGAAGAACTTTGCTTTTTCAAATCCCATAGCCAAATCTAAAAAAAGCATTTTCTTGAAAATTTACTTAATTTTTTTGCAAATTTTCTCCGAAATCAATTTCCAGGCTTCTCCAATAAGTTTTCTGTATACCACGTAATCACCATTCGTTTCTCACCTCGTTCCAATAGTCAACAGACTTTACATGTACTAGTCAGAGCTGAAATAATGATAATTGTTTTTCCTTCAGAAACAGCCCTAGGGGTCAATGTAAACGCTCAGAAGACCATAGATGAGCCATTTTTGACGGCTTTTGATGAATGCTGCAAACTGGTGGCAGCTCGGATGGTGCAGCCCTGGTTGTATGCAGATGCCGTGTACAAGTTGCTTCCCTACCACGGGAGGTTCGAGAGGTGCAAGCAGAAGATCTGCAGCTTTATTGATAAGGTAACTGTGACCAATCAGATATATCTTGGTTTCCTAAGGGAGTTTATGTTTTATGAAAGAGTATTTGTACTGCGGATGGGTTGAAATGTCATAATAATTATCTGCTAAGCAAAGTAATCTTTGCAAGAGGGCAGTGCTGGCCCAGTGGTATCGGCCACGACTTACGAGTTGTAGCTCGCGGGTTCGAACCTAAGCAGGCGCTTTACTTTGTGGAAATAATTTCATCACCACTGCTCTCAAAACGGTGAAGGAAAACATCGTGAGGAATCCCACATGTCCTAGAACCAAAAATTGGAAAACATATGGCTTCTACCAACCCGCACTGGGCCCGCGTGGTAGGTTATGGCCCACTCCCTCTCACCGAGAGAAGGCCTGTATCCCAGCAGTGGGAACAATATAGGCTGATTATGAAAGTGATCTTACTTTTACCGAGGGATGGGCCCTTTGCATGCAACGATGGGCAATTTCAAGGCAAAATTCGTTGGCCCACGAGCATATTATAGTTTGTTGTTATTAGTAGCGGTGATAAACAAGGGCAGAGTAGTCCGCGAAACTCAAATTTTCGTAGGTTATTTTGTTTTTTTTTTTTTGGGTCAGTGTCAAGTTGTATGTTGCACAAAATATGATTCCTCACCGTAAAGGCTCGTTCAGACTAGCGCGACGCAAACAAAATGTACCTCAAGCTGTCGCGCTGCTCGCCATGTCGCGCGACAAGTCGCGTCTGTTTGTCCGAGCCTTAACACGTATGAGTTCATTTGATCCCAGTCTATAAGACTATTTCATAAAAAAAGTTACTTGTTGGGATTAGATGAACTTCTAAGTTCATTTAATCCTAATAATTGAGTTTTATTTATGATTTTAATTATGTATAGCCATATTGGTTACGATCTCGAATCATGTTTCGAAACGAAAATAGCAAAAAACAAAAGAATTTCGCGGGCTACCTTACCCCATCCGCCTTAAGTTACACTTTTCCCAGTATTTTATGATAAAAAAACAATATCGTTACATTTCAGGTGATCAAATCAAAACGGAAAACCATAACAGAAAATCACAATGACGCGAAGAACGGTGAGTTGCAATAATACCTAAACACCAACCATCCACTTGCATAGTCATGATTTCCGACGCATTTCCCTTCTCGGGAAGCTATGAAACAATTACTGTAAATAGTTCTAGCTAACTGTACTTTGAACTGGTCGGTTGGCCAAGTACGGTTATTAGTAGGCCAGGAGTAGTGGCCAGTGGTAAACACAGGTTAACCACTTCCTAATAGAGATAATTGCGAACCTTGGGGTCCGCTTCATAAAATATACCAATCATGAATAATTAATACATTTATTATGTGTCATTATGAAGTAAACGGTGGATGTTCGCGGAAAGACAGACTGACGACGCAGAATAGATAGGTACCTTTAGCAATATTGTAGGTACTCGGTACTGTACTGATACGGGGATTATTTCTATCTATACTAATATTATAAAGCTGAAGAGTTGGTTTGTATGTTTATTTGATTGAACGCGCTAATCTCAGGAATTACTGGTCCGAATTGAATAATTATTTTTGTGTTGGGTAGCTTATTTATCGAGGAAGATTATAGGCTATATAACATCACGCTACAACCAAGAAGAGCGGAGCAGTAATGAAAAATGTTGCAAAAACGGGGAAAATCGCACGGGTAGGCAAACCGACGCGACGGGAAGGGTCGGGGGAACAAGAAATTTAACGCGGACGAAGTCGCGGGCAGAAGCTAGTGTAACAATAAATGACTATGTTCTTGAGTGAAACGACGGTAACAACGCTTTGTTTGACGTTCTCGTTTTCTAGACACTCATGAAGAATGTGAACTCCATATCCAACCTCTTTATCCGTTAGTTGGATAGATAGAAAATAGAAAATATTTATTGTCCAGGTAATACAGAAAGCAAACATAGGTATTAACATTAAGTTTAGACATGAGTAGCTTAAATATTACCTACAGCTAATTACAGTATATTATTTGCCAGTGAACCCCAAACTAGACAGTTAGTCTGTATCTTGGGGCTCAGGATACGAATTACAGAGTGGACACTAGAGAGGTGATTTCAGTAATGGTATGAGTGTATGTGTAAAGTTGGTGTGATATGTGTGTGGGGTATATGTGTGGCGTGTGTGTGGTGTGTATGTGTGACGTGTATGTGTGTACTTTTGATTCAGTGTCAGGTCGGGGTCGTTATATTAATTGTTCCGAGTCGTCGTAACCAGTACTATGCAACATTTTCTTAACAGTTTTCTTGCATTCAAATGCGGTAGTATTTTTAATATCGCACAGTTTACAAACTTTATTGTATGTATTAATGAGGGAGTAGGCCGGGGAACGTCTAGCTAGTAATGAGGTGACGTCAGGTGTTGGGATTCTATAATTTCTTTTATGTAAGATTGATCTATAGTCGGGCCTGCTCTTAATATTTTTTTGCGTTTTAATACAGGCAGAAAGAATGAAAAGCTGGCGGACTCTAAGAACTCTCGTTTCGCGATAGAGTAAGTCGGTGGAAAACCGGTAGGGCTTCTTAAAAGTTACTTTAAGAAGCGCTCTCTGTGCTCTTTCAGCTTCAATCAAGAAGGTCTTTCCAGCACTACCCCACACGCTGATGCAATACTGGATTATTGATTGGCAAAGCGCTAGGTACACTTGTTGTAGTGTGTCTATCGGTAGACAGTCTTGTAGCCTACGCATAGTGTGAATGAGTTTCCTAATTCTGCCAGAAATTTTACTTTAGATACTCTTATAATGGCATGAAACTACTCCTGAAACCTTCAATGTATACCAGATGACATTTTTTACCGTCTCGACCTTTGTACGGTGTGTTGTGTAACTAAGTAGAATAGAAGGCAGGAAGGCCTTCAGATTCATCGCAGGTGACTAAAGGAGCGCGGGACGCGGGCGGACGAGGATGCGTGTGCGGCTCGTGCGCCTGCGAAAGATCAATGAGGCCGCCTATCGGCCGGCTTCAAAGGGTAGGACCGCGCTACGAAATCACTGATATATGCCACGCATTGAGTAGTGTGGGTATAATTTGAGTTTCGATAGATTTTAATTGTTTTTTTTTCCAAATTTCTGTTTTTGTTGTTCTAGTATGAAAATGTTACTTTTAATGTGTAGTATTTATTGCTAGATCAATTTCATTACATGTTATTCAAAAATAAAAATAATAAAATAAAATAATAAAATTTCTATGCCAAAGGCTTCTACTCCATTCACATATTACACTCATTTTTTTTAAATACTTGTTTGTGTGTCATTTTTAAAACAATTTTTTTTAGTGTTGCGTCTTTGGCGAAATGGTCATCATTTTTTGTATCACCACCTATGACGTCATTAATATTTGATCTTGAAAATGTTTTCAGAATGTCTGAAAAACTGCTCTTGGCGTTTTGTACGTTTAAAACTTTTCATCTGTGTTTCGTTTCATTCGATCATATTATAATAACATTTTAAAGTTTTATGCCCAATAATGCTTGCTGTGCCAAGCAACTTTTTTGATTGGTGGCATCGGTTTAGGATTCTTACTGCCCAGTTCAAAGATTTCAAATATTTCCTCAAGCGATTGAGGGTTTCCGTGATACTCGTTGTAGTGTCGATATCCAGGTATTGGCGTTTCTTCTGCCTTCATTGATTTGAACTTTATGGTAAACACGATGTAGCCTACAATAATGAACATTGCACTTTTCATTTTAGTTATTTATATTACTAGTTTCAGAACGAATATAAGAGCGTGTCACTTCAATAGTTTTATTTCTTTTCTACTAACAACTTCATTCAGTTGGTAGATTTTATTAATGTAGTTTCGTAACCCTATTTCAATTCCGTTTACGACGTTGTGTTACTTCCACAAACAGGCGCAATGCGACCACGTATCGCAACTCTCGTAGAAATCAATCAAATCAAATCAAATCATTTTATTTGCATAATATGGGTTTTTCAGGAGATGTTACATTGTTTGTTGTTTCACCATACTCAGCCTTTAAATAAGCATGCAAAATTTGGTTAATCTTACACTTATGTTAAAGTCCTTCAATTGCATTAGATTAGTCATAAGATTAAAATTAAATTAAAATTAAATTAAGATGAATTTAGATTATTAGGTATACATATTTAAAATAAAATGATGGTGAGTTTTACATTACATTACATTTACATTAATCCTTTACATTAGTCTGTCTTTATCATTCATAAATTCGCTTAAAGTATAATATGCTTTATCTATGAGAAAACAGTGTAGTTTCTTCTTGAATAGCCTAACCTGATTGATATTTCGGATGTTTAGGGGTATATTGTTATAAATTTTTGGTCCCATACAAACAAAACTTTTGTATAAGAGCGCTGTTTTGGAATGTAAAACGCACAGCTGGTCTGCATGACGACGCCTTGTACGGTACTCAAATAATTCTGGGTGTGATTTAATAAATGCTGCAGTTATATATATAGATACAGGGCAGAGTCAGTATTTTTAGTTTTCTAAAATAAGGTTTGCATGAATCAGTTTCTATTAAGTTGCATATAGCCCTAATGCATCTCTTTTGCGCTCTAAACGCACGTTCCAATTCAGTGGAGTTTCCCCAAAAAATAACTCCATATCTGAGAGTAGACGATACATAACCATGGTACGCTGTCATCACAGTTGTTATATCAACGATTTTTCTGAGATTACGCAGCGCAAAGGAATATCTATTTAGTTTATTACATAAGAACTCTATTTGCTGTTTCCATGTCATTTTGTTGTCTAGATATAATCCTAGAAACTTAGTTGATTCTACTACTTCTATTGATTGGTTATCATAATTTATGTTTAAATTTTCTAGCGGAAGTCTTTGTCTAAAGTTTATAGCTTTAGTTTTACTGACATTAATTTTTAAATTGTTTCTTGTTAGCCAGTCAATCACATTTTTTAAAGTCAAATTTATTTTGTCATTAATGTCATTCTTATTATAAGCGTCAAAAAGGATAGTACTGTCGTCAGCAAAAAGAGTCATAGGATTGTTAGTAACAGTTGGAAAGTCATTAATATATATTAGGAACATAGGTGCTCCAAGCACACTGCCCTGTGGCACGCCATATTTAACATATCTCATGTCCGATTTGTATGTTGTCAAGGTTTTTGTTTTAGGACAGATTTTGGATATCTCAGTTAGTTTTATTCTGTCAGTTAAATATGATTTAAGTAGTTTATGTACATTACCCCTAAGGCCAGTTGCATATAGTTTGTCCAAAAGAATTTCAATTTTTACGCGGTCAAAGGCTTTTGTCATGTCCATGAACAGGGCAACCGTTGGAGATCGCTTATCCATATTTATTAGTACCCGATTACAAAATTGATATATTGCTAAGTTAATTGATTTATTTTTTCTAAAACCCATTTGTTCTTTGGCAAAAAGATTATTATTCTCAAGGTAGTTGCATACGCGGTTATAGATAACTCTTTCAAAAATCTTAGAAAAAATAGATAGCAATGCAATTGGGCGATAATTGTTATTGAAAAAAGTCTATGAAAATTTAAATTTCATGGAAATTATTCTACAAATGCCGCGTTGCGCCTGTTTGTAGAAGTCTTAAAAGCCTGTTGGGCCCTAGGACCTGGTTTCGTTATGAAACGACTGTCTTGAGTACTCTTTGAAAATTCATTAATAGCAATTCAACCTGAATTTTGTGTGGTATATGTGATGTAGTAGCAGTAAAATTTTGTACCTTATATAGTGTAGGCATCCGTAAAGAAGGATTTTTAGAAATTTTAGATTTTAATCTAGGGGGTAAATAGGGATCAAAGGTTAAATTTAAGTCCGTTCGTTTCAAAGTTGGGATGCTAAAATTTTATGTTTGGCCGACGATTGAAAATTGTTCAAGAGTTGAGTAAACGGAGGTATTATCGAGTACTCGTTTCTGTCCGCGACTACGTTCGCGTGAAATTTCTTTTTCCTCTGATTCACCCCGTCGCGTCGCATCGCTCCGCCGCGCTATTACTTCGTTTTCGCTTAGCGTTTTTTCCGATTTTTTTATTTTTTCTCGGCTTCATAGATCCCCAGCGTGATCTTCAAGAATCCAACCAAGAATTCAACCTGCCAATGCCAAAAGACTTTTACAAATTTGAGTACTGACAGAGTAATTATCAAACTGTACAGCTTTATTATTTGCATAGACATAAATGGAGAGGAAACTCAGTTTCTATAGGTTTGTAGACTATGACCATAAAACATTTATACAGTATCATTACTGCCAATACGAAAGGCTTATGTAACAATAGTAATAAAATTTTACGCATTTTTTTTTAATGGCACTAATATTTTTTTTTTGATTTTTGTGAATTATGTACTTATATGAAGAAATAAATCACTACACTACATAGTATAAATCAAAGTGGCTTCCCTCTGTCTGTATGTATGCTTAGATCTTTAACACTACGCAACGGATTTTGATGCGTTTTTTTAAATAGATAGAGTGATTCAAGAGGAAGGTATAATACGCGGGCAAAGCCGCTGGCAAAAGCTATTTGAATTTAATTGAATATCTAAAAACCTGATCATCGTTTTAGATTCCACCCAAGAAATGAAAACATTCCTGGAGCTATTGATGGAGGCAACTGGCGGAGATCGGGGATACTCTGACCTGGAGTTGCAGGAAGAAACCCTGGTCATTGTGGTGGCTGGCACTGACACTTCGGCTGTGGGAGTATCCTTCGCTGTATCTATGCTAGCAAAGCATCCTGATGTACAGGAGTTGGTGTATAAAGAGTGAGTCTCATCACCATCAAGGTAGTGAGCTCATCATCATCATTCATCATTTCAGCCGTAAGACGTCCACTGCTGGACTTAGGCCTCCCCCAATTTGGGGGGCTTTGTCATAATCGCCACGCTTGGCAGGCGGGTTGGCGATCGTAGTATGGTGGTAAAATGCATAGGGAACGCTGCTGCCCATTCTCTAGTAAGTTCCTTAGTCGCCTTTTACGACACCCACGGGAAGAAATGGGGTGGTGTTATTCTTTACGTCCGGCACCACACGGTAGTGAGCTATCATTACGGAATTCCTAATTCAGCTAGTAGTCTAGTCAACTTTTATCAAAATTTTTTAGTTAACAATTGAATAACTTTTTGAAAAATGGTGTATAAACTTTTTTTTCTACAGGGCTCGATTCTTTCAAGTATTAAGAAGATACTAGAATTTTACAAATTATTAAAATCACATTTTATGTTAAAAAAAAATATTTTTATTGCTGAACTCTCTTTAGCGGCGGCGCACGCATGCCGTAACAGCTGCGCGGAGCAAATCAAATCAAAATCAAAAGTCATTTATTCAAACTAGGCTGAAAGTCAGCACTTTTTGAACGTCAAAGTCACATAAGACAGTCCCCCCAAAACGCCCGCCCTTCGACACTTCCTAGTGCTTTGGCTGGGAAGAAGAAGTGGCGGAACAAACTCCCCAGCAGCACTGCTGTCTGTTAAGTTAGAAGAACTTGATTCTATACAATATTGTATAAGTTATTAATATAATAAAACAAAACATACATTATTCGCCATATGTCAGCTAGCACACGCCATTATACCAACAAAACATTGAAAACTAAACTCAAGTTGAAATGAATAATGAAACAAAATCGTAAACAGAACTTAAAACCTTACTAAAGCCTCCAGGCATAAAGGGCGTGCCCGCTTACATATACAACGATGCAAATGATATATATACACAACAAATGAAATTAAAAGAAAATAAAAATAAATTAACAAAAGCAGTTAAATAAAAAAACAATTATATGAACTACCCATATAAACTGTCAGTGTGTGAGTTACAGTAATTACAGAATGTAAAACAGTGTCATAGAAGAAAAAATAAATATTATCTACACAATTAAGTTAGCAACTAGTTTGATAAACTCCTATGAGACTGTCCTATGGAGCGAGACCAGCATGTTTCCAAGCGTTCTTATCTTGGATGTAGTCCTCTAATTTGTAATAAGCTCGTTTACAAAGTGTACTTTTAATATGACTTTTAAACCTCCTTTCATTTAATTGCAATATATCAGAAGGTATTTTGTTGTAACATTTAACACAGTACCCCATAAAAGATGTATGTACTTTTGCTAATCTGAAAAATGGTTGATCTATCTTGTCTTTATTTCTAGTATTAAAGTTATGTCTATCGCTTATTTTATTAAAAAGATGTAGATTTTTTCTTACATACATAATATTTTCGTAAATGAATTGGCAAGGTACCGTCATAATATTAATCCTTTTAAATAGTTCCCTGAGGGATTCGCCGCGACATAGATTATAAATGGCTCTGACAGCTCGCTTTTGCAAAATAAAAATGGATTCAATGTCAGCAGCCCTACCCCACAGTAAAATGCCATACGACATAATGCTGTGGAAGTAGCTAAAATAGACCAAACGCGCGGTTTCTACATCTGTTAACTGTCTTATCTTTCTAACAGCATAAGCGGCCGAGCTCAACCGCCCCGCAAGAGATGTTATATGAGGTCCCCATTGTAATTTCTCGTCTAGCGTGATTCCTAGGAAAACCGTTTGATCAATAAATTCCAGTTTTTCCCCATTCAATAAGATGTCACATTCGCTACCTCTGACATTAGGCAATTGAAATCTAATGCACTTGGTTTTTTTTTTGTTAAGTACCAAATTATTTACCGTAAACCAGTCTTGGACCTGAAGAATGGAGTTATTGACGTCGTCAAGATTTTGAGACCGTCTGTCGATTTTAAATATCAATGATGTGTCATCTGCAAATAACACCATCTTCGGTTGGTTTGGAAGTAGATGGGGTAGATCATTAATGTATACTAAAAAGAGGAATGGACCCAATATCGAGCCTTGAGGAACGCCCATTGCCATTTCAGACCCCAATGAGTTTACGCCGTTTACTTGGACTTTGACCATTCTGTCCTTCAGGTATGATCTCATTAAGTCAAGAGCTGTATTTCTAATTCCATAGTGCTCTAGTTTCAGCAAAAGTGTCTCATGGTTTACGCAATCGAACGCCTTGGAAAGGTCACAAAAGATTCCAATGGCATCTTGTGCTTCTTCCCAGGCGTTAAAAATGTTCTTTATTAGGGTAACACCAGCGTCGGTGGTACAACGCCCTTTGGTGAAACCGAACTGGTGTTCATGAAAGATGGAGTTTTTATTAAAGTGACGTAACATTTGATTGAGCATTAACTTTTCAAACACCTTACTGAGAACTGGCAGAACTGACACGGGCCTATAATTGTTTGGTTCTTTACTATCACCGGATTTAAACAAAGGAACTACTTTGCTGTGTTTCATCAGATCCGGAAAGACTCCTTGGTCTACACTGGTGTTAAATATGAAAGCTAAATAGGGTGCAATGGTTTCAATAATAGAACTACAAAATTTGACAGACATTCCCCAAAGATCTTCTGTTGATTTAATTTTAAGATCTTTAAAAGCTTTTATAATAGCCTGGGGGTTAGTATGCTGAAACCTGAACTCTAAAGGACATGCCCCTACATTCTTTTTGAGTAAGGCAGCGGAAAGCGCGGGTGACGAATTTAAAGCTTCAGTAGTTTTAACGGGAATATTAACGAAAAAATTTTGAAATTCCTGAGCTATTTCTATATCTGAGTTAATGGGGCCATGTGCAGACTCTAAATTAAATTCAGTATTACGCTGTTTTTTCCTACCTGTTTCATCATTTATTATTTGCCAGGTAGTTTTTATTTTATCATCCGCTGATTTTATTTTATTGCTAATATAAAGCGCTTTAGCCAAGCTGCACACACTTTTAAAAATTTTAGAATATTTTGCAACATACTGATGAAAGCTTCTATTAGTCATATGTTGCTTTACGCCATAAAGTTCAAAAAGTTTTTCTCTGCTTTTACGTATACCTGGAGTTGCCCAATCACTAAATAAGAACTTTGTGCAAATACTTTTAGTCTTTAGTGGGAAATTGTCATTAAATTGCGTGTTTAATAATGAGAAGAACTCGGCGTAGAACTCATTTGGGTCACATTCATTATTAAAACTGTGAACACATAATGTACTGGCCAAAGAATGATTAAATTTCTCTAGATTTTTACATGTCATTGGCCTAAACCTTATTTGAATTTTTTGTAGAGGTATGTACGAGCAAAATGTTACTGTTTGACCACTGTGATCAGATGGCAACTTATTTACAATTTGTTTGTGTAAGTAATCACAGTTACAAAAAATATTATCTATACAAGTGGCAGAAGAAGCTGTCACTCGGGTTGGTTCCATAAAAACATTTGACAGATTAAATGACTTAAAAAGACTTAATAATCTGAAAGTATTTGAGTTACTTTCTAATAAATTAATATTAAAATCACCACATATGACCAGTGACTTACTACTAGTACTAAGTTTCTTTAGCACCTCTTCCATTACAGAATCAAACACAGATAGATTCTGGTAACTTGGAGGTCTGTATACACATACTATAACATGCTTATCAAGCTCAACACAGGACAGCTCAACAGTGTGTTCAACAGACAGCCCAATGATGTCCTTTCGTTCTTTCGATTTAATAGAATTTTTAACTAATATTAATGATCCGCCATGTATCATGCGTTTTCGGCTGAAAAAGCTAACTACACAGTAATTTTCATAATTTATTGACTTTACTTGATGATCTTTTAACCAATGTTCAGTTAAGCAAATGACATCAAACTTGGTGTTTTCTAAAAACAATTCTATTTCAAGTAATTTGGAAGAGCAACCTTGGATATTTTGATTATACAATTTTAAAGTGTGTTGCACTCCCTTTGGTTTTTTATTTTTATGACTAATAATGCCAGAAGATATCTTTTTATTATTCCCTAACAATAATTGGTTATTTGAAAGGGTACCTTCTGTTGTCTTATTACCTAGTTTAACGAATTATCTGGAGTGACCACCACTACTCTAACTGAAGAGTCAAGAATGCCCGTCTGAGTTCCAGCAGGAAGAGAAAACTCTATCTGACTGGTAGTGGCCTCCGAGGATGTTGGTATTATAGATTTAGTAGTTAAACTAGGCAACATAGACTCATCACTAACACTATTCATGGTTATTTTAGCTATAATCTGATTAACATTATATGCTATCAACATAGCAATCATATGTCGACATTTCCAAGACAGAGATAAAGCTCTCTGAGTTAACTTAAAACCACTAATAAATTTATTAGTATCAAAATACAATAATTTGTCACTATGACAACATGTCAACTGGTGAATAGTACTATTCAACCTGTAAATATAATAATTATCAATATCTGATAAAGTATCAGAGTAGGGGAAAGCACACAACATTAGCTTCCCTATGTTTAACTTGAGTAAGGTGTCTACTCCATCCACTATGTCCTTTCTGGTAATACCAGTACTATTACCTAATAGCAAAACCATTGTGGAATAAGTATCTAGGTTTGTGCTTGCAATTCTTTTAATCATTTGATTGAAACTTATGTTATGATAACTATGATTTGTAAAACTGTGGCTAAGGTAATTAAGTAACATTTTTCCAAAGCCTGAACCTAATTCATCACAAAAGAATATAGACTTATTATTACTGTGTATATTAACACATGGCTCTGCTGGAAGCACCAACACCGGCGGAGACAAGTCAAGCTGAGGCTGAGTTGGTGGTGTTTGGTTGGCACAGCTGCATGACAGGTTATTGGTCAGAGACTCATAACTCTCAGCATTGCACTTCACTAAGTCTAATAGTTCCCCAGCCTCAATCATTCGCTCACCTAGTTGTTGTTGTGACCTCTCATATTTCTCAAAAATATTGTTTAGCAAGTGCTCCTTTTGTAGAATATCATTATATAGGAGCTTAATATCAGTATCATACTTTTCCCTACATTCATCTAACTCAATGGTACAACTACTTAAACTTTTTGAAAGGTTAATACGTTCCTTTCTGAGGGAAAGATTTAATTTTAAGAGATTTTGTTTTTTAATTGCTCTCTGTGACCGTTTAATTATTTTCTTAATTTTAATATATTTCTTTAATTTATTGTGACTCATAACAATAGGACATAATGGTATGGTATCGTCACCAGTAAGATCAATTAATTCAGCTGGCTCACACACTGATGTTGACTTACTGCCTACCAATTTATAAAATAGGTTATCGGTGATAGCAACCTGTTCACTTACTTTGACAGACTGTGAAAGAGATAGGGCCTTATGGGCTTCACATAATTTCTGTTTTAGTTCTAAAATTTGGTTCAAAGCCAGTTCGTGTGTATCACTGCACTCATGAAATGTTGTCACTTGATGTTGTAGTTGACTGTGCCGGTCGGCTAAGTCCATGTGTAGTATGTGTAGCTCAGCCAGCTCACTTTTGAGGAAGGAGTTCTTAGCAATAATGTTTTCCACTTCCACTTCAGCCCTATTTTCAACGTCAAATTTAAATTATAAATAATGGAGATAGAGTTCCGGAAGTTAGGACTTTTTTATTGGAAATTTCATCTTCTTTAACGAACTTTTTTCAAAATTGCTTAAATGTTAATATTTTTCGAGTTATTAACAAAAAACGAAATATCATTTTTTTTCCATCTTATTTTGTTAATAACAATTGCAATTTTTTACCTGCACCAAAATCCTTCAAAAAAAATTTTCTAGAGGTGATTCCAAATCGAATGAGCCATCGATCATATTTTTAGGGCGTGTGTAACGGTTGATATAATAACAAAAAATCTAACGTTCACTTGACCCAATTTCAGTTAATATACTTTTGTTTAATATAACGATCAGTTGAGATAATGAATTGTTGATATAATTTCATTTTATCTAATTTCTTATGATATAATAAACATTTCCTATAATGCACATTTGACATAATATTCATGTAGTATATTATTCATTTACTATAATATTCATAATCTCTAATAACTTTTAATCTACCACCCTCAACTATTGTAACCAGTAGAAATTGGATGCAATCTGGAGTTTAGGGCACCCCGACTCGGACAGGTTAGGTTAGAAGGCTTCGTGGTTATTTTTTTATAAACCATCCTGAAGTAGGAGCCCCGCAAAGCGGGGCTCCGTCGACCAAGCCCACCCTCGACCACGCATTGAATATTTTAAGATTTGGTTAGGTGCCATTTGAGTTAGGTTAGAACTGTGACCATTAAACATGAAAATTAGATCAAAAGAACATTAGGTCAAATTAATGTTATATAAAAAGAATATTATACATATTGAAAATTATATAAAATGAACGTTATACTAAATGTTTTATATTAAATGAAAATTATATCATATGAAACATTAGGTCATATGAAATTAGGTTATATGATTTTATAGCATATGAAAATTATATTATATGAACGTTATTTCAAGTGAAATTAGAGCATTTGTTATTATATCATACATTACACACCCATTTTTAGGACCTTTATCTCTATTTTTCACGTTTTTGAACTTCTTGACTAAACTATAGGAATTTTCTTTCGATTTAGCAGAATGCAAGTACCTACTGAAGTCACTCGAACCGCCAATATAGAACGCCCCGTTTGGACAATTAAAATTAAATTGCGTCATAAAATGAAAAATTTGAGCAATAACTATTTTGCTGAAATTGTCATACATAACTATGTTGAGGGATTTAATCTCTATTGTTCAGCTCTTTATAAAGATTTCCTTTATTTTACTTTTTCTTAGATTGATGGAGGTGTTCGGTGAATCAGACAGGCCAGTGACTTTCGAAGACTTGCCCCGTCTTAAGTATTTGGACGCAGTGATCCGGGAAACCCTGCGGCTGTACCCACCTGTGCCCGTCGTTGTAAGGAAAATCGAGAAGGATCTAGAACTTCGTATGTATATTTCACAATTAGCTTATAATGACTCAGCATAGACATAGGCCTCGTCTTTGTGAGGAAGTGGACCATAATCCACCACGCGAACCCAGTGTGGGATGGTAGATGTCACATGTCTTCGAATTTTTTGTTCTAGGTCATGCCAGTTTTCTCACGATGTTTTCCTCGCCGTTTTGAGAGCAGTGATGATGAAATTAAATACACAAACTAAAGTGCCTGCCTAGGTTCTAACTTACGATTTAAAATTAATAAGTCGAAGTCGTTATCACTGGGGCACCACTGCTGTGCGTACGCATTTAATAGTATTTCACTATCTGTGCTGTGATTTCCGGATGGTCCATTTTTTTTTTGGGGATCTTGTAGTTGTTTAACTCAGGACATCATAATTTCAGGGTCGCGAGATTTGTTCGAAAGAGTTTCCGTGGCCCTGGCATATAGGCAACTGAAAGAACACGGGTGGGTTTTAGTCAGTAACAGTCTGACAGTTGATGATTTCCCACCCACAAAAAAAGGACATCATAATTATGTACTTTGCTATACAATTAAGGAATACTTCTACCATTCTGAGTAGGTACTGTATAAGATTTCTAGTGAAACGTATAAAGAATTACATCCCAAATCGAGGAGTAGGCGAGATGGATATTGAAAGGGTGTGAAAAGGGTTGGGCATGGCCTGGCACTGCAATTTTAATCATATTCCTACTAATATTACAGCATCAGGGATGACGTTGGTACAAGGTTGTGGCGTGCTGGTGCACATCTGGGCCACACAGCGCAACCCGCGCTACTGGGGGGGCGACGCGGAGCTGTTCCGACCCGAGCGGTTCATCGACACTCCGCTCTCGCATCCCGCTGCCTTCATGGCATTTAGCTACGGACCGAGGAATTGTTTGGGTTAGTTACACGTATTCTGTATCGGATAGCACATACATCGATGATGCAAAGCCGGAAAGTCTCATGTACTTGTAATTACACCGGCCGGCATTCATGTCCGTCCAATCACGCTGCTAACTCTTGATTTTATTTCCGATCGATTCGTATTCTTGAGTTCGACGCTAGCGCCAAAAATGTGTTTAAATTGGGTGTCCATCTTGAAGAACTAAATGGAATCGAGATCGGGCGTTGTTGTTATTCCAATGTTGATATTTTTGTTTTCAAGAGTACCGAATCACGTGTATGCAAAATTAACATTGGTATCGCATTGGCTTTAGATTGAAATTAAAATTAGATTGAAAAGAAAGCCCCCAGAACACAGCACTGCTAAATTGGCGGCAGAAATACAGCGCTGAACCATTTGGCGTGTTTCTAATCGTGGTCACCAAACGAGAAAGGAAAAAGGCGATACAGTAGGAGTTTATTAAGAAACCGATACATGTTTAAAATGAAATTAAATTGGATTAATAGGAATAAACGGCTCATTTACCAAATTAAATTTCATTAAAAAATATACATTGTTTTCTTACTAAACTTCAACTATATCAGACGACCTTGATTACATATCTGGTGACTATCATATTTAAATATTGCCATTCTTTGTAGCTATTTGAATGCACTCAATGATATTAATTTATGTTGGGCCACAAAAGGAATTAGTGAAAGGCAATTGCCTGTAGCTGAGACAAGAATGTTAAGAGGGATGTGTGGTGTTTTACTCGAATGGATAGAGTAAGAAAAAGTAAGTACATAAGAGGTATTCTGAAAGTGGCACCGATAACTGAAAAGTTGTGTAGACGTAGTTTGTCATGGCATAATCACGAGATACGGAGGAATGAGTAAAATGTTGTAAGAGAAGTTTGAGTATGAATGTCGCAGGCTATAAGAGAAGAGGAAGACCAAAGAAACGATGCATGGACTGTGTGAATGATGATGTGGATAGAAACGGGGTGACTATTGAGATGACGACTAATAGAGAAGTTATAATACATATAGCGACTAATAAAGAGTAATAGGGACTAAAGACCCCAAATAATATGCGATAAGGGCAGGAGCTTTATGGTATTGTACCTCGATTACTATGATGATAAATAAAGATTTTATTTTAACACATAATCTCGCAGGTAAACTCTTTATCACCGAGCATTTATAACAGACTATTTTTTCAGGCTATCAATACGCCATGATGTCGATGAAGACAGCATTAGCGACGCTTATCAGAAGATACCGTGTGTCTTCTGATACCAGCAAAAATGGGTGTAGAACAGAAGAGAAACCTATCAGAGTAACCTTCGACGTCATGATGAAGGATGCAGATAAGTTTACAGTGCAGTTGGATAGTAGGAAAAAGTGAGATGGAACTTTTACTGAATAAACAGTGTGATATAATCTAAATAGTACCTAAGATAAACTATTGATGTAATCATGTGATAATTATGATAAAAGAGATGTGGATGTGCTAAGATAATGATGTCAGCTTTTTTTCTTGGGTGGGAAATAAATAAATAAATATCTTAGGACAACCAACACACCGTTATCTGATCCCAAACTAGGCAGAGCCTGTACTATGGTAACCAGACAACTGATAAATATACTTATATATTTATAAAAAATACATACATATTATAGATAAATTACACCCTGACACAGAACAAATGATTTCTGCTCATCACACAAAAAAAAATCCTGGGTGGGAATCAAACCCACGACCTCAATCTTTGCAGTCAGGGTCACTAACCACTATACTAACAGGCCAGTCGAAAATCGTCAAATGACGTCTTCCGTTCTGGCCGGAGCGGAACCCACCCGTGTTCCTTCAGTTGCCTGTATGTCAGGGCCACGGTAATAGTTTGGAACAAATCAGTGATCCTGGCAGACATTGATCCTAGCGGACCGCTCCAAAATGATGTCAGCCCTTAGGACACGTAATACCAAAAATATGACCTATTTAATGTGACTGTTTTAAAAATACAGCAGGGTATTAAAATACGGGGTAGTTGCGTAGCAAACTTTCTGTAGGAATTGCTTTCATTTGACAGTTCAACAATATTCATTGCGTTATTTACGTTGTTGAACAGACTCAATTTTAGAACATATGAAGCAATGGATTAGCATATGGCTTAAAAACGATTCAGATTCTAATTAATAATGTGTTACGCAATTAGTGTGTATCAATATTTGTATCTGTGCAGTTGGATGATGGCACTTATTGCGTTCTCAAATATTTCTCTGCAGAGATATTTCTTTCACGAGACATGTTCATATTGTTCATGCCTGTTACAAACTTTTACCTAGCAGGTATTACTTCGCCTAGCGAAAATGTTGGAAATAAATAAATTAAGATTACTTTAAGTTTCTAATTAATTTATAAGCCATCTGCCCAATGACATTTTCCATCGGTAAAAATGACGAACTTTCATACAAACTTTCATCCCCCAAACGCCAGTGAACTTTAAAAAATCGCCTACGGTATATTTATGAGCAACTTGTGACTTCTAGACCCAGCGGCTTAGTCTGTGCATTCGCTTAAAGTGATATTTGTCATATTGTGGAATCTCAAACTCGAAGCATTTAGTTCAAGTAAACCAATTAGAGGCACTTTTGAATAGTCAAATTTAAATTGTTTATTTGCAAGAAAATACATAGTTTACAAGGGTTTACAGACTAAATGTCATTGTATTCTGCCTGCAAGCAAGCGTGCAAATAATTATTGTTAAAATGTCATACCTTATTATCATGCAAATTATTACCCTAATATTATTACTCTATTATGACATTTTCATTACACTATTATGACATTATTATTATATTAATTATCACAAATTATTATTATATACAAAATACATCAAATTATTTCAAAAAATTAATTAATTAATACTGTAATCAAATATTTTTATGTTCTAAAAATTCCTTAATACATATACATAAAAACACTATTTTATGTACTTAATACATAAAAACACTTTTTTTGTAACCATAGTGGTTACACACACACAGTGTTGTTTTAAAAACATTACTCTGCAACAAATTAAAATCATTTGGTATGGTATTATAAATAACGATATACATATTGAACACATTTTTCTTATAAATATCTTTATGTCCAGCTGGATGATATAAGAGGTTGCGAAACATAGCCCTTTTCTGCCGTGGTATAGCCTCGGTATGTTGCTTAAAATAATGCATGTGTATCTTTGTAAAAGTGCAGATGTCTCTAATATACACACAGGCCAATTGACTGGCCTGTTAGTCTAGTGGTTAGTGACCCTGACTGCAAAGACTGAGGTCGTGGGTTCGATTCCCACCCAGGACAAACCTTTGTGTGATGAGCACAATCATTTGTTCTGTGTCTGGGTGTAATTTATCTATAATATGTATGTATTTAGAAATATATAAGTATGTTTATGAGTTGTTTGGTTACCATAGTACAGGCTCTGCCTAGTTTGGGATCAGATAACGGTGTGTTGGTTGTCCTAAGATAAGAGATATTTAATTGAAGAATATTCATTTTTTGAAATACTGGTTTACAGCTGTCTAAGAACCATGCCCTGTTTATTACCCGGATGCAGCGTTTTTGGAGCTTAAAAACTCTGTCAGTATCGGTCGAGTTACCCCACATGATTAGTCCATAGCTCAGAACAGATGACACGTAACCATGGTAAGCTGCAAGAGCAGCGTCTACAGATACATTTTGTCTCAGCTTTTTAAAGCAAACACGAACCGATCTAGTAGTCAAGGAGTGGTCGGTAATTCAGAAAAATAAATATAAAAAATAAAATAGATTAAGGCCCATTCGGTAGGCTCTTATGGACAAGAACTGGCATGAAACTTCTAACACTCTTTTAAATCAAAGTTTTGGTTACATTACTCAAGTTGAAATTAAACATGTGAACGATTATTAAGTAGATTTATTGTTTATCAGAATTTTTAAAAATACTTCCAAGGTTCCATACGCCGCCCGTTTCTTCCATTCCAAAATGTAAGAGCCACCTTTTAAATTTTGGAATGGAAGAGACGGGCGGCGTATGGAACTTTGCCTACTTCGATTTACTCAATCTTGATCTCTTAATACTCATATTTTAAATTGTAATTATTCATTTTTTAATCAAGGTTTTCTGTTTGCCAAATACAAATACGTATCTAGTGTTTGTGTATGAAAACGTAGTGTAGGTACTTGACTAATAAAAGTGTGGCTGCCATCATGATGATCTCGTATGTTTGTAGATACGTAATATTTACATCGAATCCTATTAGAGTCCGAATAAATTTAGTTTTCGGCTTACGGCAAGTTCCGGCCGAAACATCCATTTTCGTAAATTTTCGATTCGAAAAAAATATACCTTAGCAAAAAGAAAGTACCGCGGATAAATACAACATGCTGGTTTTTTTTTTACCGCATAGTAGTTGACTCGAAAGACAAGACGTTGTACTGTCCATCCACAAAAATAGCATAAAAAAGAAAAATCAAATTTCCAGAAAAAAAAATCGGTAATATTTCCCAATAATAGTCACTAAAAAATCACAATGAAAATTACAATTTCTGATTTCTTATTATGATACCTACTTATTATATTTTATTTTTATTTATTCTAAATTAAGTTTCATTTTTATTGTAGTACTTTATGGTACACGATATTTTTTGTTTGATTACCTGGCGCGTAAACAAACAGAGCAGATGGTTTTTCAACACGGGAACAGGCAACATACAATGACATTAATATTTATACGATACTAACGTCACTCAATTGTTTTGCCTCCCGGAACCCCTCTACTAATACTTAACCTAACGTAAACCTAAACGTTAACGTTAACGTAAACCTAAACGTTAACGTTAACGTAAACCTTATGGTATGGTATTAAAGTTCAAATTGACTTTTAAGTATTATTACGAATCTTTTGTATGGGAATATAGAAAAGTGTTGTTTTTAGACTTTTTCAGGCAATTTTTTAAAATTTTCTCTCAGTAAAAACCATCCTCGTACTTCAAGGAATATTATAAAAAAAGAATTAGTGAAATCGGTTCAGCTGTTCTCGAGCGATTCATTTTTATATTATGGATAAAAATCATCAGAATGTTTGATGAATTTAAGATTATGTATCCTCGTGAGCCTTGGTTTGATGAAAAATGTTTATTTTGGGAGTTATTTTAAGTTAGCGTTAAGGTTTCGTTCTGGCCACTTTCCATCGGCAAAGTTTGCTTTTTTAATGTGTAAGGCTGCATCTCCTAATTGTGAGTCATGCAATAACGTTGAAGATGTGCAACATTTGCTGATGGAATGTGCTAAGAACAAAGATGAAAGGGAATCTTTGGCTAGAGAGTTCAAACTAAAATTGTGAGATGTTGGACTTATCCAAAATGTTTTGGCATACCCTAAATCAGAAAGGACTAAACGCATAATGTGTGGCTTAATTCAGAACTCTAGGCAGAAATTCTCTTTTATTTCAGTTGTGTATAGTAGTTTAGTAAAATATAGTGCAATTGTAGGTGTAAGTGTGTAAATAGAGCATAAGGTACAATGGGGTTGACGTATCCGTGTGGATAAAAACTCCTTATTAATAAAGAATAAAAAAGACTATGTATTTAGGGAAATAATAAAGCTTTGTGTGATTTTAGTTTAAGCGGTTAAATTGATGGATTCATTGTGTTTTTTATTTAATTATATTTAACCATTTATGAACACACATATATAAACAGACAAGAAGAAAAACCAGAAAAATTTTACCGAAGGAAAATCTATTGGTTCCGTGTAGTTCCGGCTGTACAGCATAGCACCACCCCTTTTCTTCTCGTGGTGTCGTAAGAGGTGACTAAGGGACTTACTAGAGAATGGACAGCAGCGTTCTTTATACATTTTACCACAATACTGCGAGCGTTAACCCGCCTGGAAATTGGGAGAGGCCTATGTCCAGCAGTGGACGTCTTTCGGCTGAAAGAATGATAGTGGTGATAATCTATAAACGAACAAAAAATCTTCTTCGTTTTCGGTTATTTAATGTTCCCACTGCTGGGACAGAGGCTGCCTCTCTTTGAGAGGGAGTGGGCCGCAATCTACCATGTGGGCCCAGTGCGGGTTGGTAGATGTCACATACCACGAATTTTTGGTTCTAGAATATGACGGTTTCCTCACGATGTTTTCCTTCACTGTTTTGAGAACAGTGGTGATGAAATTATTTATACAAAGTAAAGCGCCTGCCTGGTTTCGAACCGTCAACCTACACTACTTGTAAGTCGAGGCCGTTACCACTGGGCCACCACATTTTCGGCTATCGGTCGCAATTACAAGTTACAAGCTGAGGTATGATTTCGTTTTGGCCGAAAAAATCCATGTTCGGTCGAACTCTACCTAGAAATGAAGTACCTTCTTGTGCTTAGAACTTAAATAAGACGTTATATTCAAAAGGTTTCTGATGAGTAATTTTGTACCCTGTATTTTGTTCCGCAATTAGTAGTTAAGTAAAACTGAAAGGTGTTAATAATATACAACTCTTCGAAGCCAGTCGATTCAGATGACGATATTTGGTACTTAAATAAGTCCTTGATTTGATACTAAAAGCGTCTCTTTACAAAAAGTGGCTGTTCAAATATTTTAGAGGCCAGCAGGATACGTCCTTTCAAGGCAAAATAAATGTTTTTGTTCTGCATCCTAGGACTCTTACATTTAATAATAGCGGCTCGTTGAATTTCCAACCATCGGCCCTGGCACTGAGAGTTAAAATCAAAAGTCATTTATTCAAACTAGGCCGAAAGTCAGCACTTTTTGAACGTCAAAGTTACATAAGACAGTCCCCCAAAACGCTCGCCCTTCACCACTTCCTATTGCTTTAGCTGGGAAGAAGAAGTGGCGCAACAACCTGTCCAGCAGCACAGCTGTCCGTTAAGTTAGAAGAACTGATGATTCTATACAATAATATGTAAGTAAAGAAAGAAAGAAAATACGTTTATTTGCGGCAAACAAAACATAAATAAAATGATTTGCCATATTTCAGCTAGCACACGCTAATATACTAACAAGACTCAAACCTAATATAAACCTAATATATTTGTACACCAACTTCATTGGTAGGACTAGAGCTCGACATAAAATGTATACCTAAGAACTTTATTGTAATACCTGTGTTCACAAATAAAGATTGACTGATTGATTGAAAACGTTAAAACTACACTCAAGCTGAAATAAATAAAAAAAAACAAAAACGTAAGCAGCACTTAAAACCTAAATAACAGCCTCCAGGTATAAAGGGCGTGCCCGCTTACATATACAATGATGCATATATAAAGTTGAAGTAACAATAGTTAAACTAGGACCTCCGGAATAAAATAAAATAAAAATTATAAAAAAATAACAGTTGATACTACTAACAAAAACAAAAACCATAGTCAGCAAGACGATCAGTCACCACAAGCAGCACCCGTTTACGTGGCTAACGCAAAGGTCAGCCATTACCCCTATACAAAACTAACAGTGCGATTTTACCAGGCGTTTAGGAGTAGCATACTGAAAAGGCGCATTATTACATCACGTATCATGTGGATAAGTAAGTCATAAAGTTTATATAAAATAACAATAATAAAAACTTTTATAACCGCCATCAATGCGGACGAAGTCACGGTCAAAAGCTAGTACCTAAATCCCATATAAAATATTATATCACATAACGTAATCGAGGTTAACGTGATGTACTTTGATTGATTCACAATTGTTAAGCTGTTTACACTACGAAACTCGTTTAAGTTTACATTACAATACGGGTAACACGTGAAATTACTAAGTAGTACATATTTACTTTAATAAATTAATTCATTATTCCATAAACCTACATATCTACATCAAATAGTCGAACTTGTTAGTCCATCCTTTAAGGCTTGTGTGTAGACTGACTGGCTGTGGCTTATATTATTTCCCTTCCAACGATGTATATACATTATGGTTCACAATAAATAATTAAGAATTGAATTGAGACCGACGCAACGCGACTGTGTGACGCGGTTCTGGTAGAACAATTTTTATGAATTTTCATAGAAATTATGACGCGTTGCGCCGGTCTGTGAGAGCCATTAAAGATACCATGGTCTACATGACGGATAGTGTATGTGCAGTTTTGGTAATTTTTGAGGAGAGCACGTTAAAGAAAGTTGAAATTTTCACACACTCTTACATACACGTGAGTGTGTTTATTGTACATGTAGTATGTAGGTTACTTTTCTGTGTGAATTTATTATTTATTTATTTATTAAAACTTTATGCACAAGTAAAACTACTGTGCAAAGGCGGACTTAATGCCTGAGGCAATTTCTATCTATTCATCTTTATTCTCGCATTCTCCTGCACTTATCCCAATTAATTTTGTGGTCGGCGCAACATGACTTTTTCTTCCACACTTCTCTATTAGTCTTCATCCCAGTAGTCACCCCCTTTCTATCCATATCATAATTCACACAGTCGATCCATCGTTTCTTCAGTCTTCCTCTACTATTATAATAGCCATCGACATTCATACTTAATGCTTTACACACGACATTTTCCTAATTTTTCCGTATCCACCATGACAACCGCTTCCCACACAACTTTTCAGTTATCGGTTCCACTTTCAGACTTAACTAACGGTTAAGTTAGCAAACTTACTACTTTTGTACGTAGTGTATTAACTTAATACGTATTATTTTAAATAAGTATGATGACAACTTTAATTAACAGGAATTTAGGGCAAAAAATGGATATGAATGTGATATGTGATGTGTCCTACAGAGGGTTTTACAGAGTTCCAAAATCACAATGCTTTTGGGACGGTTTGATGTTAAATATACCCCATTTAACCAGTTCTTCCAGAATTAGTCATCTCTTAACCAGAATTAGGCATCTCTAGAAGTTGATTTGACTCTTTAATTGAACAAGTGGTAGCTTTTGTCCATACAGCTATCTCCATGGCGGAATGGTCCTACACTGGACACACGAATTACCTAGCAGAAGAAGTAATACCTATGCTAGATGTGTGAAGAACCAGCATCGATGCTAATGGGTGTAAGGCGGCAAAGTATGTACAATAACTAACTTTTTATCAACAATTAACTTTTTATGCTTAGATTTTCAGCAGTACATCGTCTGTTCGTCGAAAACTTTTCCATAGTTTTTGTGTACTGTTAATGCCACCTTGCTTCAAGAGGTTGAGGGGGGTCTCTATTATGGAGTTGGAAAACATAAGATTTAATTATCAGGTAAATTACACTAGTATTAGGTAGGCTTAACAGATTCAGTCCGTGTGTTCTAACCCGCCCACGTGTGTTCTAGGCTACCATTGTGGCGGGATTGTGATAAAATCACTTAGTGTTTTTACCACCGACACTAAGTTATGGATAAAACAGCATAATACAATTTTAAAACAGAAATATTGGTAGATGCCAACAACATTAAGGCAGTTTAGATTTTTTGGAGGGTGCAATAATTAAAAAGAAATGATAACGAAGCTTTTTCTCTCATTTGGTAGCAAGAAAATCGTTTATTTGTTAGACTTTAGGACCTATGTGTAACCGTTAACGTTATTTAACATAACATATCGACTGAAAAAAAAAATTGGGACGAGATGGCAATTGACAGACCTGTTGGTCTAGTGGTTAGCGACCCTGACTGCTATGTCGGAGGTCGTGGGTTCGATTCCCACCCAGGACAAATGTTTGTGTGATGAGCACGATCATTTGTTCTGTGTCTGGGTGTAATTTATCTATAATATGTATGTATTTAGAAATATATAAGTATGTTTATCAGTTGTCTAGTACCCATAACACAAGCTCTGCTTAGCTTGGGACTAGATGGCGTTGTGTGATAGTTGTGGAATATTATTATTATTATTATTGGTTTTATGATGATTGTAAATAGTGCAGCATGATCGCTAATGCATTCGGCCATTTTTTCTTCGAAATCTGCACTTATGACGTCGGATTTCTCGACCAAAGATATGTAAATCCTACTAATATTAAACGCGAAGGTTTGTATGTATGGATGTGTGGATGTTTGTTCCTCTTTCACGCAAAAACTACTGAACGGATTTGGATAAAATTTGGCACACTGGTAGTTTATAACCTGGATTAACATATAGGGTACTTTTTATCCCGGTCGTACGTTCTCGCGGGATATTTTCCGACGTCCACGCGGGCGAAGCCGCTGGCAAAAGCTAGTCTTCTAAATATATAAAAGCGAAAGGTCACTCATTCATACATTCATTCACTCACTGATTAATCACGAAATCTCAAAACCTGCTGGACCTACGAAGACGAAATTTAGCAAAGACGTTGATTATGAGAAGACGTTAGCTAAGAAAGGACTTTAGGAAATTTCCTTCAAAAAGGGGTTCACCCCTTAGGGAATATAAGGGGTGGAAGTTGGTATGAAAATCATTCAGTTTCGAAGATATATTTTTAAAATTTTATGTTTTGGTTGACGATATACGTATCTCAGCGTTTTTGATAAATCTATCCCCGATGAGCTGAAAAATGGGATGAAAGTCCTTTATTTTCAAAGTAAGCATCATTTAATTTATTACTTAGGCATGTGGTTGGAAATTAACGTAATAAAATTTCCGGCATTCACGCGGGAAAGCCGCTAGCAAAAGCTAGTGTGATATAAATTTGAAACTAACTGTCTGTCTATGTGCATGTGACCTTATAATGGCTGAACGGATTTCGGTCCACATGTGTGTAAAAATTACACACAGGTATACCACGTCCCGGGTTAGAACAAACTTAGGATATTTTTGATTCCGTTAGTACGTTTCAGCGCTGGCAAAAGCTGGTTGTACATATTGGTGCCATCGTCGTCAGCCGAAAGATATAATTGCTGGAGATTTTCCTCTTCCTGTACTTACATTTTGCCAAAACCTAGTGCTGAACGACTCTTATTCAGTGGGTTCCTTCTTCGTCTACCTTGGAATACCTATCTATATAAAAAAAAAATCGTGTGCGGTCGGGGACCCCGTCAGCAATGAAGTTTCTTACGCGATACTCCCACGCACACACACTGGCATATAACAAAAAGGGACAAAGTGAGAGAGAAAGTCGCATGGAGGGGGCTAAGACTTTTTCCTTACGCGATCATTTCTACCAGTCAACACCCACCGCAAGCAGTGTTTAGGAAATTCATTTTAATCATGATCCAAGAATGCGACATGCTTAGTCGGTGCCAGTATAAAACAAAACGGCACGTTCATGAGAAATTAACAGCTGGCTGGACTGGCACCACGATACTTTTTAAAGGTAGACCTATTTCTATCACTAAGAATCACTACTCCATCCACATCCATCCGCTGCTTATGAAATAATAAAAGCATGGGTATCTATAGTTCTATACTCGTGGCACACTATAAAAGAGAACAAAAATATATTATAGACGCAAAAGAAGACCGAGAAAAACTAACTTATAAATAATTACTTGAATCACATAAAAGAAAAAGTAAATGTAACGAAAAACATGTGAACAGTTCTAAAATAATAATGATTATGGGATAAAGTAGAATACAAAATTGCAACACCAAAAAATACCCAGTAATTGTCGCTGAATGAAATGTTTATTTATTTTAGTAGATATCTTAAGACACTTTTAATAATAATAATAATAAGCCATTTATTTTCAGGTTACAAAGACCGATAGATAAATGCCTAAACCTTCATCCAACACCAGTTCGAAAGAGATACCGTGGCCCTGGCATATAGGCAACTAAAGGAACACGGGTGGGTTTTAGTCAGTAAAACTCTGAAGACGTCATTTGAAGATTTCACACCCACAAAAAAAAAAAAGAAATAGAAAATATTTTATTGTCCAGGTAATACAGTAAGCAAACATAGGTTAACATAAAGTTTAGACGACATGAGTAGCTTAAGTATTACCTACAGCTAATTACAGTATATTATTTGCCAGTGAACCCCAAACTAGACAGTTAGTCTGTATCTTGGGGCTCAGGATACGAATTACAGAGTGGACACTAGAGAGTATAACAATTGTGTTAGGTTTAAGACACTTTAGACGTCAATATTTTGATGGCCAATATAAAAAACTAGGTGGTGCCAGAGAACTGCAAGGTATGCCATGGAGAAGGTATTCCAATGATCACAATGAGTCCAAGCGTTATTGCGGGCAGGCGTGAGTGATCAGCGGTCCACTTGATAGTGACATCAAGTGTACCGCAGGCCCGTAGGAGCCTGACAGGGTCGCGAATTTGTTTAAGATAGTTAACGTGGCCCTGCCACAGGCAACTGAAGTAACACGGGTGGGTTTTAGTCTGTAAAAGGCTGACACGAAGAGCGGGCGAATTAAATTGATGATTTCCCACCCCAGAAAAAAAAATAAGAAAAAAGGCCCGTAGAAGTAATATAAAAACCTACAATATTCACTAAGCGAACACATACACCGCATACACGAGTAAGCACTTAAGTATTGTACTCAAAACCCAAACAGAAAAACCGCACACCAGTGCTAGTGAAGTAAATACAGATCCTAGCTTAAAATACATTAAAATCGATCACAGTCAGCGAAAAGCTTGCTTACATGTCGGTCGCAGACGCAAATTCCTGAAATCTACCTTCTCATTAAGTAATTAAGGTTTTATTTGAAGTATTTCGTGAATTAAAGACAATGCTGTGGATAATAGTGGCAGTGCTTCTGATGATCTGGACAGCTATGTCCAGGTGGAAGAATAGAAAGGTGATGGCGTTAGCAAAGCAATTGGCTCCAAGGAGTATTGCTTTGCCGTTCGTGGGTCATGCTTACCGGTTCCTGGGAAATGATGAGGGTAAGGATTTTTGTGGTCTTGAGAGCAAAATAACTGGCCCTTCGTAATTATAAAAAAAAAAATGAGAAATTAGTTTATTTTTGGAAGTAGGTCTCTTTGGTTTTGTATTTCCTTTTTGACCACCGTATTCCAAAAATTGAAAGTGTTTTTCTGTTAGAATTATTTTTGATGTTTTTTTTTAAGTTTGAATTTTTACTTTTTAGTTGTGGTACCTACTGCACGCAAATTTTTCTGTATAAATAACAGTGTCAGGAGTTTATAAAAATAACATAATTTAGATACACTAAGTAGAAAAAATACGTTTTATATATGGTCAATGAAATTTATTAGTGGTCACCCAGTGGTCGAAATTCGACTATGTTTAAATTTCTAATGCATTATTATAATAAAATATTATCATTCTGCACTCCTTATAAACTTTTACTGTGCCAAATTTGATAACTCTTTATCCGCGTAATTTTCTTAAAAATGGGTAAAAAGTTTCTGCTTTTCGTATTAACCGTCTACTTATACAGAGTGTTTGGCGCCTGGACTGACAATTTTTTTGGAGGTTTAGATGAGTTATTTACTATCTTTCACCCATAAATCCGATGTCCTAACAGTCACTCATAGATTAGATCCCTAAGTGTCGCAGTTTTTCCTAAATTAATTCATTGAGAGTTTATTAATTCATTAACTCATTGAGAATTGAGAGTTTGAAAGCTCGTCAATTATTTTTTTGTTATTTATGCTTAGAATGTGTGTTTTATTTCGAATAATCATCACTTGACCAAAATTATATGGACTACCCTTTCATACAAAAGGAGATTTTTCAAATCGTTTTATAAATAACGGAGCTCTGACGTAACGGACATAAGAACAAAGAATTGCCGAATTGAGAACTTCCTTCTTTATTTGAAGGCGGTTAAAAAGCACAAAAGGGATAGTAGTTTGATTACGTCATGTAGGCGCAAATAAACATATATAATACTACTTTTTCCAGCGGTTTCACCCGCGTGGAGGTCGGAAATTATTCCGCGGGAACGTAATACCGGGATAAAAATGTGTACCCTATGTGTTAATACAGATTATAATCTACTAGCTGTTACCAGCTGTTGAAAAGTAGTTTTAATGTGAAAGGATAACGAAGATCCATTAATGCATCCACCCATCCTAACAAACTTTCACATTTATAATATCGGTAGGATAAGATCTTTGTTTGCTTTCTATGGCTGGACGCCTGGTGCTGTTCAGTTACCACTTGAGGCGTTTCTAAAAACAGTAGAATCTCACTGATCCAGCACTGTTCAAACCCAGAGAGTGCCGAATTATTTGAATGTTCGGATTATTGGATTATGTAGAAAAAATCATAATAAATAAAATAAAGAATTTCTTTTAGAGAATACGATATATTTGTATTAATGTTCTAAGCATCTTTTTTTATAACTGTAACATAGCTCATTACAAAATAATTATATAGTTTTAAAATAATATAATCTTTGATGAAAGTTTGTTTTTGTGCAACTTGTAGTCCTTGTTTGAAAACTTGTTTGATTATTAGACGTATCGGTCTATTGAAGTGCCAGATTAGTGCGATTCTACTGTAATATTGACGCCTGGTTTCAGGAACGAAAATTATAATACAAGAATTAGCTTTCAAACTCATAAAGCATTTATTGAATTTAAACCAAGTACGAAGTAGAGCTATGGAGCTAGTTTTACATTCCAAAGGTAGGTACTTACATAAATCAAAGACCGTGAAATAATCCATTAATGGTCTTAAATATCAAATTAATATTGATGACATCATTGAAACCATTATAGAATTAGTGTATATGTCAACGTAGCATTATGAATATCGTTAGATTATAATCTATCTAGTGAGATTATAAACTATCGAAAAATTGTGAACTGCAAAAACCATTTACAATTCAACGCATTTTTCGATAGTTTATAATCTGAACATGGCAAACCGACAGATTGTGAACTGGTGTCAAATTTGTATGCGTCTGTTCGCATCTTGCGCTTATACTAAATAGCCTACCTTCGGCGCTCGCCAGCCGCTGCCAGAAACGGTGTATGTTTCTAAACCATAACTTGCAGGAGCATGAAGTTCTATAAATATATGTATCTCATCAAAAATTATCCTTCATTGCTTTTATTCAATTAAATAATAAGCTGTTTTTAGTGCATCCTCGGATCCTGAATTTATTTTTTGCATGTTGATTTTATCTTGACTCAGTTAGACTCTCAATGGAGTCTAGTCCTACTTATCATTATGACAGATTTACAACTTATGAATTGTAGTCGCCCAGGCAGAAGATTTTGAACTGACATTGTATGTAGGATGAAATAACCTACAAATTTTCTTCTCTTCTTTTCTTCTTATTTCATTCACAGCAGCCTATAATGTTCCCTCTGCTGGGACTCAGGCTTTCTCTTGGTGTGAGGGAGTGGGCCATAATCCACAACGCGGGCCCAGTGCGTGTTGGCAGATGTCACATTCCTTGGATTTTTTGTTTCTAAGACATACTGGTTTTCCTTCACTGTTTTAAGAGCAGTGGTGATGAAATAATTTGCAGAAAGTAAAGTGCTTGCCTGAGTTCGAACCCACGACCTACAACTCGGAAGTCGAGGCCGATACCACTGGGCCATCACTGATCTCATTTTATTCCTATTATTTATTATCTCTCTCTTTATTTATTACAAAACTATTGTTAGATATTGTTTAATTGCTTAGTTTCTTGTTATATTAAGATAATGTTTTAATTAATAATATTTCTTGATATTTACACGTCACATCGTGTGGCAAACTTGTTTGTACCTATTAATATTGTGACCATCTGCATGCATGTCTTTTTAAGTATATATGACATATGTTTAAGCAAAAAAATATTATCTTACCTTATCTATTACTGTACATGATTTACTGTCAAACTATTTTATTAACCGCTGAAAAATGAAATCACTGTCCGTAATTTTTATCAACTGATCATAATAAAACCTCCACATACATACCCCGCCTCCCCCCTCTCCACCCCTTACACATACCTAGCCTGTTAGTATAGTGGTTAGTGACCCTGACTGCTAAGACTGAGGTCGTGGGTTCGATTCTCACCCAGGACAAATCTTTGTGTGATGAGTACGATCATTTGTTCTGTGTCTGTGTGTAATTTATCTATAATATGTATGTATTTAGAAACATATAATTATGTTTATCAGTTTTCTGGTCACCATAGTAGAGGCTCTGCCTAGTTTGGGATCAGATAACAGTGTGTTGGTTATCCTAAGATATTTATTATTTTATTATTATTTATTATTTTATACATACATAGACACACGCCTTCCTCCCATTTAGGTAGGCTAAAGTAACAGGAGGCCACCTGCTTCGATCCTTGCATACTCATTTTGTTTCGTTTATGTTCATACATCTTGTCCAGGCTTAAGGCCTTCCTAATCTAAATAAGCAATTCTTAGCTCATAGCATATCCGTTGCTAATCTAATTTGCACAGGCGCTTTGCATAATATATGTATTTAGTTAAATCAACTGTCATTTTCACTTGCCTCAGAACCTCTGTACACGTAACATCGATTTTAAGAAATATATTGTCATTTGCTTTTATTGGGACTTTTATTGGCACCAGTATATCCCTAAAGATATAACACATCGGGTTATACACACCGCCGGTTGCATGAACTTTTGAACCCCCCTCCCCCCATTGTAATGTTAAAACTACACAGTTTTTCGACGCATTGAGACTCACTTTTTGCTGCACTCTGTTGGATTTTCTTCGCAAAAAAGTCTCGCCGCGAATTTATCGCACTTTTATCGTGCTCATGGGTACGTAGGCTAAGAGTGAAAATAACCTTGCTATGACGACTTCTATTTCTTTCTAGATCGCATGGAAACGTTTAAGAGAATAGGAAGAGAAGCATACGAGAAAGATGGTCTTATTGCTCACTGGCAAGGAAACCGACTCTACATCCGTAAGAAAACATTTCATTATTAAAAGAAATACGTGCTGAATTAAAATATGCCCTGTATTTACTGGGCCTCGTTATTGTTTTACCACGTAGGTAAAAAAATCCCAGTATATAGAAACTTCACTATGGTTCAAAGTCAAAGTCAAAAGATTTACATCAAATAGGCCAAAAAAGGGACTTTTGAAGGTCAACATTCAAATTAAAATAGAATTGATTCTAGTTGTTAAACCATCTAACTGTCACATTGGTGTTTAAGCAATAATAGACTTTGTCGTTCTAAGATATGCAAGTAAAATGAGGTCGACTATATCTGCACTACGATTTAATCAATTAATAAACATTTCATTTTCAAATATTTTGTTTTTTTGTGTCTTGTCTTATGACGGGTTGTCTATCAGCTACTTAACCTTACTTACAGTGGTAGCAGAACCTGAGGCCGCGGAAGTTCTCCTCAAGACGTGCTTAGAGAAGGATGACGTCATGAAGTTCTTTAGAGTGCTTCTAGGAAATGGAAGTATATTTGCACCAGGTTAGTACATACTTAAGTAGTCGCTTTTGATAAAAATAAGAGTGTCGATAATATTATTAGGTGCATGCTGACAAATTGTATTGATGGGGCGTAGTACTAAGCAAAAAAGCAGTTTTCATTTTTAAATCGTCTTGTTTATTCAGACTATAATGTTCCCGCTGGTGGGACACAGGCCTCCTCTGTGAGAGCAAGTGGACCGTAATCTACCACGCGGGCACAGTGCGGGGTAGAGGATATCACATGTCTTCAAATTGAGTTGCCGGTTTTCTCAAGATGTTTTCCTCCGCCGTTTTGGGGGCCGTGATAAAATCAAATACACAAAATAAAGTGCCTTCCTGGGTTTGAACTCACAACCTTACAACTCGTAAGTCGC
Source organism: Aporophyla nigra (assembly GCA_947507805.1). Classification (NCBI taxonomy): domain Eukaryota; kingdom Metazoa; phylum Arthropoda; class Insecta; order Lepidoptera; family Noctuidae; genus Aporophyla; species Aporophyla nigra. Next base: position 26,516,682 of record OX382295.1, read on the forward strand.
AGCCGATACCACTGGGTCACCACTATTCTCTGACCCTGAAACATATTTACATATTTTAAGCATTTATATTTGCGCAGCATGAAGTGGCAATGGGCAAGCCATTATAGGCCCGAGTGGATCGGTGACTTTTATAGTATGGCAGCAAGTTGATGAAGGTGGCACAGAGGCGGGCCAGAGCATTTTTATTTGCGTGGCATGAAGTAGCAATGGCCCCGCCAGTGAAGTGAAGTCACCATTCCACTCAGCCCTAAAATGGTCGGTCATTTTGGGGCTGAGAGGAACGGTGATTTTATAGGTCGGCAGCTACTTGATGTGGGTGGCGTAAGATCCAGCTAAACTACTTGGAATCGGGATTACTATGGGTTACTATGGGCTGATCGGGGCTGATAATCATCAACATCTTCTTGCCCTCGTCACCACTCACCCTTGCCAACCGACACGTTATCATTCCCTCCCCTCTCTTTCATATCATTCCTCACAAAATCCATTCATATTTTTTTTTTGTTTATGGCTAATATTATTAACCAACGCATTTTATAGGAATTCGGTGAAAATAAGCGTAAAAATTTGTCCACTTTTACCGGTACAGTTTCAATATGGCGCCCCCGTCGCAAGGTCCTGGCTCCAACATTCAGCCAGAAGAACCTCAACTCCTTCGTGGAGGTGTTCTCTCGTCAGAGCAACATAATGGTGGACCAGCTTCGTGCAGCCGCTGGGAAAGGGGTCTTCTCTGTGTGGAAGTACCTCACTACGTACACCATGGATTCTGTTTGTGGTATGTAATTTGATGGTGTATGTAGCTCTTCATTTCTGGCTGTATCCTAAACTAAGAGAAAACTATTTGTGAATGGAGGTAAGATTGAATACATGACTTTACAACTGTTTGGCGGTTTTAAGTATTTTGTACATGGCCTACGCAAATGTCTTGCAGAGCTGGTAGCGTCTTGTGACGAGTCGTCGAGCTTTCTAAAATAGGGTTGAGCTACACGATGACTGATACATACATGCCGTCTTTTGGGACAGGTCAGCTCAAAGCTGCAATGCTTCTTTCTTCAAAAGGTTCAAAAAAATAAAAAAATCCTAATAATATAATGTTTGGACTTTAAAAGAGACATTTCTTCGGCGGCTTTCAACGGCATTTCTTCTCAGGGAACAGTCAGTTAGGTAAAGCCGGCGCCATCTAGTTTTAAAAATATTGACCAACAAATTATGTACGTGTAAAAGTGTCTTATAAGATCTACTTACATAAATAATCATTTCATTTAATTTTATAAGCGTTTTTTGAGCATTACTTATACCCAAGACAAATGTATTTTTTTTTGTTCAGAAACGACATTAGGTATACAAGTAAACGCGCAGCTGAAACCTGAGCAGCCTTTTCTTAATGCTTTTGAGAACTGCTGTCGTTTAGACGCCCGGCGCATCTGCCAGCCCTGGTTATACAATGATAAATTGTACAGATTCTTCTGCACCGAGGATTTCGAGTTGCATTCGCATAGTAAACAACTGATCTGGAGTTTCATGAACAAGGTAAGCGTTATAATAACTTAAGGTTCTATGCAGGCAATGAATAGTCAGAGAGGAAATTGCTATAATCAAAACGCTTATCAGGAATGTTGATCGCAGTACCCAAAGGGTGCCACCAATATCATATTGCGCCTCAACTGTCAATCCGTCTGTCCATCCGCCCATCCGTCCGTCTGTCTGTCAGCGGGCAGTATCTCATGAACCGTATTAGTAGTAGACTTGTAATTTTCACAAAGTGTGTATTTCTATTGTCACTATACCAACAAACAATCAAAATAAAATACCGAAAGTAAAAATATTGTATGTGTCAGCTCCGACGCTCGACTGGAGTATACTTCTTATGAATGATTATATTGTAGACTACATAGATTAGAAAACATAACGTAACGGACAAAGTTTGATTTACTCCCTATATTTTTTACACCCGGGCGTATATATGGAAATCGATTCTTGAGGAGTAAACACAAAAAAAAAGGGGTCTCCATACAAAAACCGTGTTTTCCAGCGTTGTTTGACTTGAGGTAGCTAGACTAACTTGACTAGCCAGTTTCTAATGACAGACGTATGATATTGAAACAATTACTTAGTTGTTTCTCTAAACCTACACCTTGGTGTCCAGGAACTTTTTTTATTTATTTTTTTTGTATGGGAAATCATCAAATGACTTCTCCCGCTCTGGGCGGGGCGGGAGGGCGTGTCAGACTTTTACTGATTAAAACCCACCCGTGTTCCTTCAGTTGCCCATGTGCCAGGGCCACGGTATCTCTTTCGAACAATCTCGCGACCCTGACAGGGTGTCCAGGAACTTTGGTTCTGTATCCATCAGTATATAGCTTTATGACCAAACTACTGAATCCTTATTCATTGTGGCGGAGGGTCCGATCGGACTCTTATTGACTAAAAACCACCGCGGTGTTCCCTTCCCACACTTGCATCGGGGATCACGGGAACTTTTGAGCGTTTAAAGCTTACTGCCTCATCCCAAACATCCATCATGTATATAAGAACAAGCTTTTCTTCTTCCTTTATAATTATAATCTTCTGGAAAAAGCTCAAAAGCGTTATGTTTATCCCTTGATGGCGACTTTTTATTCATACTTAGACAATAAATATTATCTTTTACAGATAATTGCCTCGAAATGGGAGTCACTGAAGAAAGAAAAACTCGAATCCAGTTCAAACCGATGTGAGTTAAATATAATTGATTATTAACTTCAATTAAGAAATTTTTTTGTTTGTTGTGATATGATTGTTTATTTTTTCCATCAGCATATGTGCAAAGCTGGAAGACCTTTCTCGAGTTGCTCATAGAATCTTCAAGAGGATATGGTAACGTGGAACTGCGAGAAGAAACCCTCGTCATCGTACTGGCTGGAACTGACACGTCAGCAGTCGGAACAGCGTTCACTACTGTCATGTTGGCAAAATACCCGGACATACAGGAGAAAGTTTATCAAGAGTAAGTATTTCTGTTACACGTTTTCACACAAAAGAATATATGTAGGAACTGATTTACATATTCTTTGCCATGAACGACTCAGGACCCATATTTTTTTAATTTTCTAGATTGCAGGCAGTGTTTGGCAATTCTGACAGGCCTGTAACCCATGAAGATCTGCCCCGACTCAAGTACCTTGAAGCAGTGATCAAGGAGACACTGCGATTGTACCCACCAGTGCCTTTCATTGTCAGACAAGTCCATCAGAATGTGACACTGCGTAAGTATCTATTTTGTTCCGAAATTAGGGTATTTGTTTTCGCTTTTCTCTAAGCAAAGTGTAGTACAATCAAGCCTCCCAAAAATTCAATTTTGTATGTATACTAATTTATTTCTATAGCTTCAGGGATAACCGTGCTAGAAGGCTGTGGTCTCTTCATAAGCATCTGGTCAATTCACCGCAACCCTCGATACTGGGGAGAGGACGCGGAGCTGTTCCGACCTGAACGGTTCATCGACACGCCGCTCACGCATCCCGCTGCCTACATGCCGTTCAGCCATGGACCTAGGAGTTGTTTAGGTGGATAACTGTTATTAAAGAAGTTAATTGATTTAACCCTGTTGAGTTACGCATGTTAATTATGCATCGAAATTGAAAGTTTTTGGACACTGCTTTTTTGGAGACGCTTTACAGTTTATCCGTGTAGTGCCGAACATATAGAATAACACCATCCCATTTCCTCTCGTAGGTATCAACCAGCAACGGACTTACTAGAGAATGGACAGCAGCGTTTCCTGTGCATTTTACCACCATACTGCCATCGTAAACCCGCCTGCCAAGCGTGTCGATTAAGGAAAATCTGTCCAAATTGAGGGTGGCCTATGTCAAGCAGTGGACGTGTGTTGTCTGAAATGATGATAATGAAATTAATTCGTCATGTAGGGTAAATGCACGGGACTCATCTTGCAATAGACAATCCACAGACGATAGTTTTTTTTTAACCTAACCTTTTGATATTTCAGGATATCAATACGCCATGATGTCTATGAAAACAGCTCTAGCAACACTACTACGTCGGTACCGCGTAATGCCAAGTGAAGCAAAGAACGAAGCAAGTGAAGCAAAGAACGGCACAAGTGAGCTGAGAGTAAAGTTCGACGTAATGATGAAAGATGTAGATGATTTTGTAGTACAACTTGATTTGAGATCTTAAATTAAATGATATAGTAGTAAATGCTGTTTACTTGCCGTAGTCTGTTCAGATTAATTCGAGGAACTTGTGTTGTTTGTGAAGGAAATGTGATTTAAAATATAATTGTGGTACTGATTAAGTTTCAGTGTTACTGAAAGAATGAAAATTAATAATATGAACCTATTTTTTTGTAATATATTTATTTTAGGTACAAACTGTTGCTGATGTCTTCACTCATACATAAATCAGCACCCTAATTGCGAAACGCACTATTTATCAGAATCTGAATGGGATTGAAGATTATTTCTAAATCATTGCGTCATTTGTTCGTATAAATTGTCGGCTCAGCAACGTAAATAACGCAATTAATGTTGTTTAACTATCAATATGAAACCAATTCCTACCGATAAAAAGTTACGCAATTACCCCTCTGACTACTATTCACAATCGACTTGTCTACTATGATTTATTAACCGACTTCAAAAAGGAGGAGGTTATCAATTCGGATGTTTATATGTTTTTTTTTTTTTTTTTTTTTTACGTATGTTCGGCCATAACTCCGTCATATATAGACGGATTTGCAAAATTCTTTTTTTGTTCGAAAGGGGTTTATTCCGAAATGGTCCCATATAATTTTCATATAGATCTGATGATGAGTTCGGGAGACAGACACCGGAACTCTTTAAAAAATGACAGGAAATCAACCGCGATTTCTGCTATCGCATAAATATGCATTGTTTGTTTGGAATTAGTGCAGGGTGAATACCACAACTAAAAATTTAAAAATATAAACTTTTTTGCAAAAAAAAAAAACAACCGACTTCCTTAAAAAAACTTTTTTGCAAAAAAAAACAACCGACTTCCTTAAAAACACTACAAAGTGAAAAATAACTTTAATTTCGGTAGTCGGTGTCTTAGGATCTGTATTTATGGTTTTTTTGCCACCGACTTCCGAAATTAAAGTTATTTTTCACTTTGTAGTGTTTTTAAGGAAGTCGGTTGTTTTTTTTTGCAAAAAAGTTTTTATTTTAAAATTTTTAGTTGTGGTATTCACCCTGCACTAATTCCAAACAAACAATGCATATTTATGCGATAGCAGAAATCGCGGTTGATTTCCTGTCATTTTTTAAAGAGTTCCGGTGTCTGTCTCCCGAACTCATCATCAGATCTATAAGAAAATGATATGGGACCATTTCGGAATAAACCCCTTTCGAACAAAAAAAGAATTTTGCAAATCCGTCTATATATGACGGAGTTATGGCCGAACATACATAAAAAAAAAAAAAAAAAAAAAACATATAAACATCCGAATTGATAACCTCCTCCTTTTTGAAGTCGGTTAAAAACACTACAAAGTGAAAAATAACTTTAATTTCGGAAGTCGGTGGCAAAAAAAAACCATAAACACAGATCCTAAGACACCGACTACCGAAATTAAAGTTATTTTTCACTTTGTAGTGTTTTTAAGGAAGTCGGTTGTTTTTTTTTTGCAAAAAAGTTTTTATTCAACCATATTGCCCGTTTAGAAATTACGACTAATAGAGAAGTATGAAAGAAAAAGACATGTTGCGTCGATTGCAAAAAAAATAAGATGCAGAAGCACAACGATGGTGATGATAGCTTGCTTAGAAAAACACAAAATTTATGAGCCCCGTAAAAGATTGCGCAGTATATTTGAGCAGGCGAGGAAACAAGAAAATTTCGTGACAAAGAAAGGTCTTATACCTATGTCCTCTTACACGTAGTATTGTAGATGAGCTTGTGGAACCCGGAAGTGAAAACCTTGCTTGTAGGTTATAATAATATGATTGCAACATAACGCACCCCTAGATCTAAAGGGAACTAACTCAAAATTCTTAATTTTTCAATTATGCACACCTTCGAGTCTGTCATTTCAATACCTATCGACCAATAAACCAGATTCAAAACTATTTCCAATATTCGACTCCAAGTATATTAAAGTTTGGAATTACATACACCATTTAGCACAGTTAAATCCACACTTAATATTATAAATGCAAAAGTAACTCTGTCTATCTGTCTGTCTCGCTTTCCTGCTAAAACTACTGAACCGATTTAAATGAAATTTGGTACTCAGATAGTTTAGAGCTTGAGAAAGGACATAGGCTTTTATGCCGGTAGTAGGGTCCCGCGGGATATTTTCCGAACCCCACGCGGGCGAAGCCGCTGGCAAAAGCTAGTAAGTAATAAAATTAATAGGGACAGAATAAACTAATGACTTAAAATGTAGTCCGTGTCCCGTTACGGTTGAAGCAAGAGAAAAAGACGCTATGGGTAGCGTCCCGGATTGTAGCTTGGTGTTGCCACTTAACAACAGACAACCTTACAAAAAACTTAGACAATCTAAACATAGTACAGGCGACGCCACGTATTGTAAGGTGCGTTCACAAATAACACAATACGTGACGCCACAACTGTAGACTAAGGGTGAATGTCACCAGTCTCACTGAATGTTAAACTTATTCAAATACTGAATTACAACCCTAATGAATGTGCTTAGTAGAGAATCTCCACATTAATTTAAATAAGGTGGTTCGAGCGGGCGTGGGAAAATATCATAGTTCCTGGAAGGTTCCTTGGGGAGGCCTTTGTAAATCAGTGGGAGTGACAATAAACAAAAAAATCAATAAATGTGAATTTAATCAATTAAACTGACCGCAGTCTGCACATTCGCACCTCATTCAACAGCTGCCAATTTCAAAATTCCATAACAGAGGATGATTATGGACTGGCCTGTTAGTCTAGTGGTTAGTAGCCCTGACTGCAAAGAATGAGGTCGTGGGTTCGATTCCCACCCAGCACAATCATTTGTTCTGTGTCTGGGTGTGATTTACCTATAATATGTATGTATTTAGAAATATATAAGTATATTTATCAGTTGTCTGGTTACCATAGTACAGGCTCTGCCTAGTTTGGGATCAAATAACGGTGTGTTGGTTGTCCTAAGATATTTATTTATTTATTATAAAAGATTTTATTTCCGTAAGTAGGTTTGTTTGTACAAACACTTTTACATGTCTATCATATTCTTACAATTAGATGTGGTCGGCGTTTTCTATCTAACTACTCTGAGAAGAAAAGCTGAAAGAAACTCGATGGTCGCAGTCTCTTTTAAAGTCCAGATATAGTCTTGGTCATATCATGTGAAAACCATGTAGATTGGTGTCCGAGATGGGCTTTTGAGGAATGAACCACACAGATTCGGTCGGTGCACGCATGTGTCAGAAATCGTGCAGCTCAAGTCATAACATATAAGTAGCTCAACGTTTCGACGAGCAAGGAAGTTTGTATGGGTCACATAAACTGCCCAATTATCATTAAAACTTACTAATGAAGAAATATATTTAAAAAAACACAGCCCATGTAGTCCTAACATTTACACTAATTAAAATATTCGTACTATCCTGCTATTATATATATTATATTTATTCTAGTTCCTACTGATATTATAAATGTGAAAGTTTGTGAGTATACATATATGGATGTTTGTTACTCTTTCACAAAAAACTACTGAACTGATTTGGATGAAATTTGGCAAACACGTAGTTTGTAAAACTGGATAAACAAATATGGTATCTAGTTTTAATCCCGATAGTATGTTCCTGCGGGATAATTTCTGACCTCCACGCGACCGAAGCCGCTGGCAGAAGCTAGAAATATTATACTTTTCAAGTAAATATTACACTGACAGCTCTTGAACCCGGAAAGTAATACTGTATTATATACATATATACATAAAATCACGCCATGGGGGTAGGCAGAAACTACAGAACGCCACCTGCTACGATCATTACATACTTTATTAGCCTCGTTTAAGTTCATACATCTGATCATACACGCACGCCGGTTACTAGTACTACGCACCTAACCTGACGAACATCACCAATAAGGTCACTATAATGTTCTCCTAGGGCGTCCCCCGTCGTAATATTGTACTGTACTGTAATAATATTGAATCATTCCATCGTAATACTTAAGACATGATTATTTTTACCCGATTTCAAAGAAAGGAGGAGGTTCTCAATTCGTCTGTATTATTTTTATGTTTGTTACCTCAGAACTTTTGACTGGGTGAACCGATTTTGATGATTCTTTTTTATTTGAAAGCTGGTGCTTCCCGTGTGGTCCCATTTCAATTTGGTCCAAATCTGACAATGGCATCCATGGGAAAACCAAACACTATTCCTGTTTTGTCGAATTTGTACGAGTAGAACTGAAAAGTTTATTAAAATAAAAACTTTTTTCAAAATTATCATCCGACTTCCTTAAAAACACTACAAAGTGAAAAATAACTTTGATTTCGGAAGTCGGTTGCAAAAACCTAAATACAGATCCTATGACACCAACTTTCGAAATTAAATTTATTTTTCACTTAGTAGTGTTTTTATTCGTATTTATGTCATGAGATTACATCAGTAACCATTTCAGAAGATAATTAAATTATAATAACATAATTAAATTACCTATTATAATAAATTAAAATTAAAGACAAGTTGTGGTTAATAAAAGATTCATCATAATAATGTTACTTGCACATTTGGTGATTTGAATAGATTAGCATTTTTACTTTTAAAATCGAATGCCTCAGTTGAAAGGTGAAACTGGTTCATTTAAAATTTTGATTTTATTTTGTGAACTAATTTATTGCTCTTAATAGCTACAAATTTACCTGTCTCTCAACCGTGTCACGATTTGAATGAAAAATACATTACCTATTTATTCTATAACTACCTTCTGCCCGCGACTTCGTCCGCGTAAAATTTCTTGATCCCGCGACCCACCCCGTCGGCGTCGCATCGAATCGCCGGCCCGTACGTGGTGTTGAGCCATCACGTTGTTATATCTCGTAAGATATTCATTAATCTCATATAATGTAAGGGCAACTTTGTTCAAAATTAAACATTTCTGATGGATATCAATATCCATATCTATCTTCTATATCCATGTATATGAAAACACCTTCGCAAATAATGCATTTGAAAAAAAAACATAGTGCACCAACCTTAAAAGATGGACATATGCCGTCGCGAACTTTTTTTAGAACTTTTTAAGAGGAACAATTCCGACTTTTGTTGCGTTACTTTAATCGTTTACGCAGCGCACGCAACGAAAGCACTTGAAAGTAATAATTTGCACCGTTTTTGCAACATTTTGCGTTGGTGCTCCGCTCCTATTGGTCGCAGCGTGATGTTATATAACCTATAGCCTTCCTCAATAAATGGGCTATCCAAAATTTAACATAGTTCCTGAGATTTGTACGTTCAACCAAACAACTTCTTTAGCTTAATAATATTAGTTTAGAGATAGTATGGCATTTAGATTTGATTACAATTAAAAGAGTTACAGTGAGTCAACCTTAAAAGATAGACATATGCTCTCGCGGACTTTTTTTAAAATTTTTTAGAGGAACAATTCTTTCATACTTACAAGATTGTTGCGTTACTTTAACCGTTTACGCAGCGCACGCAACGGAAACTCGCAAAAGCAATAAATTTTCCCCGTTTTTGCAACATTTTTCATTGACGCTCCGCTCCTTTTGATTGTAGCGTGATGATATATAGCCTATAGTCTTCCTTGATAAATATGCTACTCAACACAAGAATTTTTCAATTCGAATTAGTAGGTAGTTCTTGAGATTAACGCGTTCAATCAAACAAACAAACAAACTTTTCAGTTTTATAATATTAGTATACAGTATGTCCGGACATGCACTAGCGATATTCTAAATACTTAAATATAAACTGTTTTAAAGTACAATTACATTTTAATATTGGTAAAAACATTAAATAAAACTTAAGATGAATGTTTTGTGTTTTTAATGATTTCCTGTTTAGGATTCCGACAATGGCCTTGTTCAAACAACAATAACTCTTAAAGTATTAGACATACAGTTGTGAATTTTATGTTGTATTGTAGCTTAGCTCAAAATCTGTCAATCTAGTAAAAATAATTAAAAAGTTGTTGGGGGTGCTTTTTGAGTAATTAACTATTATTGATTGAATTCCATAATTTTTCGTTATTTTTTTCGACTTTGTTTTTCAACAGTTATGGAATTGTGAACACATTGCTTTGCACAATATTATTGCCTTTCGAATAAGCCTATTTTCATCTCAGTATGACTAAAACTTTGAGAGATATGTTTATTTTTGTACTCGCATGGAAAATATAAAAAAAAAAATGGCTGCCACATAGTGGTGTAGTGTATTGGACCCAAGCTTAGAGTGTAATTGTACTTTAAAATAGTTAATATTTATGTATTTAGAATATCGCTAGTCCATGTCCGGTCATACTGTAGATTTTCGAGTATTTTTTTATATTTTGGAAATGTTATAAGGCTAGGTGCACCTCTGTCTAACCCATCGGGAATACGAACGAGATGCTTACATTGTAGCTAATCGAGGAGCTCGTGGCAGCCGCGCGGGTCAATTCACCACGTTAAGCTACGATTACTGGGATCAGTCCGTGGATGATGACCATCCTTCCATACTGAGACTGACCCGCGCCTGGGAAAGCACGTTAAGATTTTGGTCCCAGCTGTCATTCGGGAATCTGTGACAGGTTTTATGGGTCATCAGAAGTCGAAAAGGTTAACCGTCAGTCTTACCAAGGGATATCGTATTGCCCAGTTTTAAAGTTATGTAGGACAGATAGGCAGTCGCTCCCTGTAATATACAAATACTCAGATGCATCCAGATATACTGGAAGCTGACCCCAACATGGTTGGGTTAAGGCAGATTGATTGAGTTACTGTGTGACCAATTGCTAAGTAAAAACGTCTGGTTAGCAATCTGGAAACTGTTATGTACAAAGATCTCGTAGGGATGTCCTGTTATACACAAAGATCTCATGACGATGTCCGTAAGTGACCGAGGAATCCATCCTTCAGTGGAAGCTCTAAAATAGTTTCGTTGAAAAGTGCTGATGATACACGGGTCTAGTTCATGGACGGTACCGTATCCTTGGAATGGCTGACCATATCTTAACTGTTGAGGCAAACTGAAATGCACCGGCCGGCTGGAGTGAACACTGATGAGGTTCAGAGCTCCCACCTCATTCTTGCCTTTATTGGCAGGCTTGAGTAGAGATTCGCAAGAGCAAACGTGCTCGGGGAAAGGAAGTATTCCAGTAAGTGCTCGTAGGGATCTTGATCATCTTCCGGGCTCTAAGATTGTTCTGAAAGCCGTGGCATCAGGATCACTAATCACTAGACTAACAGGCCAGTCAAAAAAAAAAAAATGCATAGATAATGCTGTTGCCCATTCTGTAGTAAGTTCCAGTTGTAATCAGTTGTAATTGCTAAGGGATTCATCCATTCACAAGTCGTCACAACTTTAAGTACTTACCTACATTTAGATATAAGTTAAAAAAAAGAACAATAAAAAGGAATTGTGTCAAACGTGTCAATGAACTTCACAATAGTGCAAATAAACAAAAGTATAGGTAACAAGCCGAATAACTTATACAATGAACCGACCTTGTTACGTCGTTGAGGTTTTGAACTGGCTAGCACATGAAATGAGAAGTGATGAATATATTGATGACGATGATTCTCACATTGATAATTTTAACATAATTCATGTAATCAACTTGTAACAAAATTTTTGACTGAAAAGAATGTCCATGGAGTTTCTTGCCCGTTCTTCTCCATAGCTACCTACGCTTTGGAATGGGTAACTATTAAAGCTTCATTTTTCTGACTCACCATCACTTGACAATTCAAAAGTGCCTGTTATTGGTTTATTTGAAATAAATGCTTTGAGTTTGAATTATTTTCTGAGACTGTGAAGAAAATCATTGTTAGGAAATCCACAGAGACTTAGATCAAAATTTGGAAGACATAATATATTCTTCTTCTTCTTAGCCTGTCGATAGCAATCTAAATAGAGTTAGCCCAGAATTTGGCTACGAGCTTAGCATTTTCAGTAGCGTCCATCAACTCCTGTGGCGTGCAAACAACAGGACATGCTGGACAAGATATCAAGTGCCTCATCGTTTGTGGGACAGCACCACATTTACACTCCAGGGCTGAGTCGTCTATGAATCTCCACCTATACAGGTTTTCTTTACTGCGGCCTACCTGAGTCCGGAGTCTATTTAAAGACTTCCATGAAAACCAAAGGCAATTCGTATCCAGTTGCGAGATTTTCAGCAGGTGGAACGAATGGGTTTGGTAGGGAAGCGCCTTGTCGCCACAGATCTGTCTTTCCTTAGACTGTTCGCCAGTAAGTTGGAGAACACACTTCAGAAAGCTGTTACGGCTTTTCAGTCTTTGTGACACGAGGATGTTGTCGTGCATAGGGTGTCGTGTGTCAGAAACCATCTTGGCTCTTTCAGTTGAGCTTGCCACTGCTCTGCGGATTTTTGGTGGCGGTATTCCAGCCAGTACCGACACGTAGTACCGTGTTTGAGGCACCCGGTAATGATCCGGCACGTTTCATTCAGAGTTGTATCCACTAACTTTGCATGGGCTGAACGACACCACACAGCGCACGTGAATTCATCTGCAGAGAAAGATAGCGGCAGCCCAGTAGTCCGCAACACGTCAGGCGAAGCACCCCACTCTGACGAGACAAGTCGCTGTAGGAGATTGTTGCGAGAGTGTACCTTCTGCTTGATGTTCTTGCAGGTTTTGCTGAATATTAGACCTGTCCAGAGTAATGCCAAGATATTTTGGGAAGTTGCTATGCTCAATATAAATGTAATATATTTTTAACCGACGAAAAAAAACGGAGGAGGTTATCAAGTCGACGCGTATATTTTTTTTATTTCTTTTTTATGTATAACTTTTTACATAGTAGTCCGATTGTGATAATTCTTTTTTTATTGACAAGGGTATACTCCGAAGGTGGTCCCATATAAATTTGGAAAACTAAATCAAACCCGGGTCGGAAAACAGGGGATGATTGATTGTTCACTCACTGATTGTAATGAACAAAAAAAAAAAAATTGGAAAGGGTATATCCCGAAGGCGGTCCCGTGTAAATTTGAAAAGAAAATTCCAACGCTAAGGATAAGAAAACAGGGGATGATTTATTGTTCACTCATTGATTGTAATGCATAACTTCTTACAGAATAGTCCGATTTTGCAAGCATGTAGTAGATAATAGCCCAAAAAATTTTAAAATAAAGACTTTTTAACAAAAAATTAAACCGCCGAAAAAACGGCGCCAAACAATCAATGAACAAAGATCACTCAAAGTGCCGACTCAAAATGATTGAATTTTTTTCCACGGTTTAATTTTTTGTTAAAAGATTTTTACAAACCTGTAGGTGCTTGTCCAGCGTAATGGGTTTGTTCTGCCAACTCTCACATTGAAGAAGCCTGGATTCCTATTCACTTCTACGCTATTATACACTTGGGTATTTTAAAAATAAGCATAAGGAACAGTATAAAAAAATATTTTGTATTTATTTTTAAATTAATTAAAAATGTATAGTTTAGGTAGGAATGTATTTATCGACTAACTCTTTGGTCCCGGGTTCGATCCACAGATTGGACAAAGTGTTTCCGTCATGTAATTAGGAATTTCTCACAAACCTTGTGCTTGCATTCAAGGCAATACGATTATATTGCCTTCAACTAATCTATACTAATATTATACAGCTGAAGAGTTTGTTTGTTTGGTTGAACGCGCTAATCTCAGGAACTACTGGTCCGAATTGAAAAATTATTTTTGTGTTGGGTAGCCTATTTATTGAGGAAGGCTATATAACATCACGCTACGATCAAAAGGAGCGGAGCAGCAACGAAAAATGTACAAAAACTGGCAGGCAATTCGATGCGACGGGAAGGGTCAGGGGAGCAAAAATTTGTCGCGGACGAAGTCGCGGGCTGTAGCTAGTAGGATATAAACATGAGTAGCGGCATATGTGTATAATACAACGCCTGGGAAACGGCTCCCTTTTGGGGAATACAAGGGTTATATCATATTACTCAGGCAGACGAAGCCGCGACAAAAGCTAATAAGCAATGTACCAATTGACGTGTAGTAATTAGGAAATAACAATGAATTATAATTATATGGATCGAAAACTACGACCGTTTAAACAAAATGCAAAACCTGACACACTAACTAGAATATTGATTGGGCACATTAGTCATTTCTATTCTATTTATTCATCAACTAGCAGTGCCCGCGACTTCGTTCGCGTGCATGTTGGAAAACAATAATGCGTCGCTTACGATGCATGTATCACTCCTCCATTGAAAAGGAAGGAATTACCGATCGTACTGATGGGAAGCGTCACCCGGGGTTCGGTAAGTTCAAAGGCGTGGTGTGGCGCATCGCGAGGGTAAGGGCTGTGCTGGCCCGTACAGGCACGTGACTTTTAGACTTTTATAACAAACTAGCTTTTGCCCGCGGCTTCGCCCCCGTGGATGTCGGAAATTAACGCAGGAGGACGTACTACTGCGGTAAGAATGTATTAATCCAGGTTATATAGGTAATATAGACTCTGTGTGCCATTTTCGATCCAGATCCATTCAACCATTTTTACGTGATTGAGAAACAATCACACAATCATAAATATTTTCACATAATTTCTAGTATTAGTAGTAAATAGGATTATAATTCATATTACTTCGGATTCATAGTTTATGAGAATATCATGTGTGTTAATAAAATTAATAGTATTCAGAGTAAGAGTAAGAAGACTGCGGCATAGGGCTTGGTTTAGTTGAATATAAGTCTTCCTGGTTTTTTTTAACGCTCTTATTCTACCTATACAGACACTCAATCATTTACCGGACACCAAATCAATCATAGGAATTATAGGAACAGTACTTTTGCCAGTCGCTTCGCCCGTATAGCTGTCGGAAAACATCACCTGGGAACCTACTACCGGGATAAATTATCCTATATGCTAAGTATCCAGGATAACCAAAAATTCAAATCCATCCAAAAATCTAAACATCTAAGCCATACTTCGCGGTATCTTACTTGGATTAATACTATTAGGTTTATTTTGAGTATAACGAACACACATGATATTCGCATTTACTATGAAGCCTAAGTAATATGAATTACAATCCTACTAATCCTGCACTACCCGACCGCTACCAACCGGGACGGACGTACCTACGGCCTGCCAGCCGCTCCGTCCCCGCTTTTTAAATCTCTGATATCTTCTAAGATATTCATTTAAATTACATGCTGTCAAGAGCCATAATAATCTATATTAAATGCACAATATATTTAAGGTACTTAATTGGATATTGTGGGTTATCCCTAAGAGATAGACATATACCATTGCGGACTTTTTTGTAGACCTTTTTAAGGTGTACAATACTGTAGTACATTATTTTGTTCAATTTTGTAGGGTTCAGCCAGCGTTCGCAATGTAAGCGCAAAAAATTAGTTTATTTGTGACATCACATTAGAAATTTCTAAAATTATCAGCGTTTCTTTACTATATTATGCATGTTATTCACATATAATAATAATAATATACGCTAACTTGAATGGTATTTTGAGAATGTATAGCCTCCGTGATTCAAAGAAAGTGGTTATCTGTGGTGATTTTAATATAGATACTCTGACACAATCGAAACTATCCAATAATTTTCAAGCTCTCCTTTTAAACTATGACTTAAAAATTGGAATTCATCAGCCTACACGATTAGCTAGTGGTAAATGCATAGACAATATCGTTCATAATATCAGAGGTAGTAAGTGTGCAGTACTTGATCTTGCGCTATCGGATCATACTGCCCAAGTGATCAAATGCCCCGTGAAAAAAACTTGTTCCATTAAGCATTGGTATACTCAAAGGCGTGACTATTGCCAAGAAAACTTACTTAAATTCATGGATTCTCTTCGAAATCTTAGTTTTAGTGAAGTCTATCTACACGACAATCCTGAGGAGGCATTTAACTGTTTCTATGACCTATTCTTGCTTTTTTATGACCTCTGTTTCCCTTTAAGAAAAGTAAGAATCTCTTTGCGTAAAAAGTCAAACTGGATTTCCAAAGGAATTAGACTCAGTAGTAAGCGTAAAAGAGAAATATTATGGCAATACAGGCGAGCTCCTACTTCTAAAAATAAACTTTTATTACAACAATATACTGCTCGTTTAAGGAAAATAATATCGTTAACCCAAAAATCTCAGAATGACTTTCACATAAATTTGGCCAGGAATAAATCTAAAGCGACTTGGAACATTATTAATAAAAATAAGATTAACTATCCCAGAGAAAGTATACCTGAATATGTAAAAATAAATGATAATACAATACATGACCCTCAACTAATTGCACAAGCTTTTAATGACTATTTTATAGACGAAATTCAACCAAATAATTCTACTCCTTTCTACGCAAATATTGAAAGTAATTGTAACTCCATATTTATTCCTCCTACAGTACCAGCAGACATAGTGACTATAATTAAATCTTTAAATAATACCAATAGCCATGGATATGATGGCATTATTACAAAAGTGGTCAAACATGTAGCGCCAATAATAGGACCTGCTATGAGTTATATCATTAACCTTTGCATTGAATATGGCCATTTCCCGGACAAATTAAAAATTACTATTATTAAACCTGTTCATAAAAAAGATGATAAAAGTATCATGGGTAATTACAGACCGATAGCACTTATTCCAATTTTTTCCAAAATCATAGAAAAGGTTATATACAATAGTCTTTCGTCGTTTTTTGACAAACATGATCTCTTAGTCAGTGAGCAATTTGGTTTCCGGAAAGGTAAATCCATTAATATGGCGATCTATGATGTGATCAAAAAAATTGTTTCTAGTGTTGATGCTAGAACACCAGTGGCGGCCTTGTTTATGGATATGTCTAAAGCGTTCGACCATGTAGATCATGGTTTACTGCTAAACAAATTAGAGCGATATGGGATTAGGGGACCTGCATTAAACCTACTACAATCTTATCTCTCCAATCGCACTCAAATCACAACGCTTGATAGGCTATGTGCAAGCTCGAAAGTTGAAAAAACATACATTTCAAATCCTAGAAAAACGTCTTATGGTGTTCCCCAAGGCAGCATTCTTGGCCCTCCATTATTTAATATTTACATTAATGATATGCCTAAGGTCACTAAGAACCAGATGGTTTTGTTTGCTGATGACTGCACTATTTTATTCTCTAGTAACAACATTAATATTCTTGAAATTGACATAAATGAAGATCTTAAAAATGTAATAAATTGGTTAGTTAATAACAATCTGAAAATAAATCTTGACAAAACTAAATTAATGACATTTAATCAAAGAACTAATAAACCTGAATTGAATATAAAATATGGTAACGTATCAATCGCTAAAAGTGAGATCACAAAATTTCTGGGCCTTTACATAGATAGTCATCTGACTTGGAAACATCAAATCGACTCTTTGTCAAAGAAGCTTAGTCAATTTGCGTATGCTTTGTATAAACTATCAAAAACAGTTAGCGGCATGACAGTACAAATAGCTTATAATGCTTATGTGGCTTCTGGTATTAGGTACGGAATAATTTTCTGGGGCAACTCCACTGATAGAGACATTGCTTTTAAAGCTCAGAAGAAATGCTTGCGATCATTTACCAAATTACAATCGGATGATAGTTGTAAACCATTTTTTAAGGAACTTAATTTACTCACTCTTCCGTCTATGTACATTTATGAAATGGGAGTGTTTGTTCGCTGTAACTTGCATTTATTTGAAAAATTGCGGTCTCGCCGTTATCAGAATACCATTCATGTTACCTCTCATAAAACCGCATTTTTCGGCAAAAGTGTGCTAGGTATGGCCCCAAAAATATACAATAATATACCAGCAGCTATTAGAAGCAAAGATTGTCTGGGATCTTTTAAGAGGTCTTTATTTGAATTCCTTGTAGATAAATGTTACTACTCCATCACTGAATTCACCACTGATAAACAAAGATATGACGGTTTCGACTTGCCAATTAAACACTCATGATTTTATTTATTTTGCCTTTGTGTTGTGTTGTGTTTAGTTATGATAGATTGTAAGTAACTCCTTAGCTGACATATTTTAAATTGAAGACTATAATTTTTATAATGTAATCTCTTGGCATGCCACCTTAATTTAATTGCTTGTTTGTTTTAATTTTGTACGCCAATTTTTGGCAAAACATAGTGCACATATTTTTGACATGGACTATCTGTTTAATATACCTATGTTTAACAAAATAAATGATTGATTGATTGATTGATTGATTGATATAAACCTTTCTCTTGAATCACTCTATCTATTAAAAAAAACCTGCGTCAAAATCCGTTGCGGAGTTTTAAAGATATAAGCATACATAGGGACAGACAGACAGCAAAGTGATTTTATAATTTTATATGTAACAAACTTTCATCCCCTATTCCCTATAGTTATTTTACCCCCTTAAGGGTAACAATTTAACAAACTT
This sequence comes from Aporophyla nigra, assembly GCA_947507805.1. Classification (NCBI taxonomy): domain Eukaryota; kingdom Metazoa; phylum Arthropoda; class Insecta; order Lepidoptera; family Noctuidae; genus Aporophyla; species Aporophyla nigra. Next base: position 26,535,253 of record OX382295.1, read on the forward strand.
TAAATATAATTCATAAATATATATTATTATGTAATAAAAGCCAAATAAAAAAGTTTCATCATTCTAGCTTTAAAAATGACAATACTTCCCTACAACCTTTCATCCTCCCTTTCAACCCCTTTAAACCCCTTTTCCGCAATAAAAAGTAGCCTATGTCCTTACTCAGGCTCTTAACTATCTGTGTACCAAATTTCATTTAAATCGGTTCAGTAGTTTTAGCAGGAAAGCGAGACAGACAGACAGACCGACAGACAGACAGACAGAGTTACTTTTGCATTTATAATATTATTATAGTGTGGATGTGGATGTTGACCACTGAATACAAACCACAGCAGTAAGAATCCTCGGCACGGACCACGATAGGCCTCGACAAGTGTAGTAAAGCCTGTCGCCATGTATCAGTTAATGCCCCGTGGGACTGCAACATTATCAGAATAAAGAAAAATCACGTTGTAAGAGAGCGCCGGCGCAAAATTTTTAGTAAAAACAGGCATAAAAGCTACATATGTCAATAATATATTAATGTAGTTTTATTGTTTCTATGTATACTTTGTTGGAGATACCAAATACATTTATAAATATTATAAAACTTGTTTTAATTAAGAACATGCGTTTCTCTAAGCGATATTGCTCGTAAGAGCACCGACATACAATAGGTAGTACCTACTGTTTAAAAATCCAATTCCTGAAATCTACTAAACGCTGAATACATTATCTGTAGATAATGTATTCAGCGTTTTGTTTAAATTAACATTAATGTTAGACAAATCACTACACAATCAAGTCTGTGAGAATACAATTCGTTATTAAAGCTATTCACTCTGTTTGCATATAAAATGCTCGTGAACTTTATGTTTGTTCGTTTATTTTTTACGAAAACCGTGTAGGTATTATTTTAGATATCTGTTTACATCGCTTTCGGTATCGGTTGCCCTTTCTAACTTTATTTCTTGTACTTATTTTTATATTCTTTAAGTAACGTTCTTGTTCTAACTTCTTACATTTATGAGCTTCTTTATATTGGTACCGTGCACCTAGCTTCTGACGTTTCATAAATGCCCATGTTGGTTTATGTAAAATAAAAATATTTTGATTTCATTTCTTTTTAAATTATTAGCAAAAATATTTACAAGCAAACTTAGTCACTGTTGCAATAGATCTAACTTTGTGCCTTCTCCGTATACCAATACGAAGAGGCCTTTGCCCTACACTGGGGCAATAATGGGCTGGTATTGATAATAATAGAAAAATATTTTTACTACCAAGAAAATGGAACCCTCGGCTGGCGAGGTCGACTTGCTCTTTGCGGGTTGGTTTTTGGTACTGTTTTCTACCGTCAAGGCAAATCAGTGCTTTTTTCTGGAATTGAAACAACATGTAGGTAGTAAACTACAGTAAACGTTAGAATATAAGTCAGGCAACATGTCTGAATAACAAGTTACTACTAAAATCTAGCTTGTTATTTAATTGCACTCGAAAAAAAGATACAAAGCAAACCTGAACACAAACTTAGTCAAAAATATTCCAATTAAATGCAACCTACATTTTCCAAAAATCTACCGCATGCCCACAACAACTTAATGAACACCAGTCGTGAACACTTCACAAGTACCTTGCTACTTGGAGTGTATCTTCTTTTTAACAAAATATAAAAGTCTTAGTTAATTAGTTATTATTAATTAATATTAAAAATTTAAGTTTTTCGTGAAATTATACACAATGCTGTGGATACTAGTGGCCGTGCTACTGATGATCTGGATGGCGATATACAGATGGAAGAATAGAAAACTGATCGCGTTGGGGAATCAAATCTCTACAAAGACCACTTGGTTACCAATTGTAGGACATGGTCATAAATTCCTGGGGACTGATGAGGGTAACAATATTTTAATTGTATTTAAACTGCAGTGATTTGATGACGTAAACAATCGTGGAGGAACTTTTGAGTTGGCCGCGTATTTTTGATTCAACTAGACAACTCTTTGATGGGGTTTGATATTCTGATAGCAAGACGTAAATGATATTATATATTGTTTTTAAGATAACTAGATAGATATGTTGTGTTGTGTATTTTTTTATAAGGCTTCTGTATCATACTTACTGTGATAATAGATGGTAATATCCTGAGCGTATTTGCGAATTGGCTCGACTGTCAGTACATTAAAAATTGTTATATGATTAATGTACTGACAAACATACAAATGACTCAGTGGCAGCATTTTAAGTTATTTTATTTTACTGTAATTTAATAAATAACCTAGGTAACCGACATAGCTAGAAGAATTACCAATCTTCAGTTAACGGAACGGATGACAGTTGGTGGTCTTTCGGTGGGCAATAATTTGTCTTATAACATTAGGCTGAACAAATTAAACTTCTTGCATTCTATTTCAGATCGCATGATAGCATTTGATCAAATTGGAAAAGAGGCATATGGCAACGGTGGCATTATAGGTCATTGGCAAGGAAATCTTCTATACACACGTAAGTATCCAAATATATACTTATTTTGAAGGTATCAACTAGGTACTTCTGAAAAGGAATACTGATTTTTCTCTTAATTTAATTCCACGATTCCACGATAAGACACGATACGACGAAATATCATGGAATCGTGGAAGACAACATGGCATTAAAGACGATCCATAAGAATATAATAATACATAAGTCATTGGTCTGGACTGCTTCGTTATTCTAGTGGTGGTATGTGCTACTGTTTAGCATGAGGTCTTTTATTTTTGGTGGGAAATCATCAAATGACGTCTCCAGCTCTGGGTGGAACGGAAGGACCTGTCAGACTTTTACTGATTAAAACCCACCCATGTTCCTTTAGTTGCCTCTGCCAGGGCCACGGTAACTCGAACAAATCCGAGACCCTGGCGGCCCTAGCGGATCCTTTCAGTGTGTGCTGACATTACTTTGAAGCGCGCGTGGATCACAACGCTCCGTCGACCCAAGCCTGGTCCTTATGACGCAACGAGCAACCCATTGCTCGCCACCCGCAAGCCCCGCAGCCTATGGTGGCCGGAAGTCCGATATGGACTCCCGACGCCTAGGGCGTCCCTGCGGCGGCTGGGGGTATGAGGGCGCAGAGACTGCCTCTCCCTAACACGCTTCGCCTCCTCCTTCGCGAGCATTACTGATTTGAAGAAGGAGGTGACGGCTTCCCATGCCTCTCACTCCGTACCATGGCCTGAACCAGGGCTTGATGCCTGAACATGAGGTCTGGGGTTCAGGCAAACTGTTATTAAACTTTTCGATCTGGAATTTCTCAGTAGTTACCCGGAGTTTCGATTGGTTTCCGGTCAATGATGGCTTGCCCCCTATTACATGGGACTTATCATAACTGCCTAAATGTGGGTGTACCATGCGTACACATCTTCCTAAGCCTTCGGGATTACAGATGTGGTATTATGTTAATTTATCTAAAATATTTATACTGATGCAACTCAAGCTTCCTGTGAGAAGGAATTAGCAGTAGCCACCACCCAGTGCAGGCTGGTGGATGGATCTCGCCTGTCTTTGAATATTTGGTTCTAGAGCTTGACGATTTTCTCGCAATGATTTGTGTCATTGTTTCAGACCACTGGTCCATAGCAACCATTTTACCTTTTAGCATTATTGTTATTCTTAAAAGAAATCTCCAATTTCTTCTTTGAGTTACAGTTGATAAGTTAGCAAATCGTAAATTAACTAATACAATTTGTAGATACATAATTTGTTCAATTTCAAGCTAATATTTTTTTCAAATTTATGCAGAACTGTGTACAATATTAATATACATTTAATTTTTTTTATAGTTATAGCAGACCCTGAAATCGCAGATATTCTTCTCAAGACATGTTTAGAGAAAGTAGAACTCATGAAGATGTTTAGAGTCCTACTAGGAAACGGCAACATTTTCGCACCAGGTCAGTAATACAGCTTAACATTATTTTAAACACCTACTCGTACATCATGATAACCTTGCCTTTATCCCGTCATTATCGTCCTTATACAGGGTTATTTGTAAAACACCGGCAACCTCTCAGAACTATGTTACTAACATCATAATCAACAACTTATGTTCTGTGACTTTTAAAAATTCATCACATTTTAGTGCATCAGATTTTCAAACAAAAATAAAAATATTTAAATTGAACGCTCTAAATGTTACGGAGTCTATGTGAAGCAAAAGAAAGCGATAGTATATTAGCAAGGGGAGCGGGGTTAGGGCGACGGGGGCGCTTGAACTTGACCTATTTACAGGTAGCCGATTTTCGTATGAAAATCTGATGCACTAAAATATGATGATTTTTAAAAGTCACAGAACAAAAGTTGTTGATTATGATGTTAGTAACATATACCTGAGAGGTTGCCGGTGTTTTACAAATAACCCTGTATACCGTTCTATTAATCGCCATCATAGTCATCATTTCAGCCGTAAGTCGTCCACTGCTGGTCTTAGGCCTCCCCCAATTTGGGGGGCTTTGCCATAATCGCCACGCTTGGCAGGCGAGTTGGCGATCGCAGTATGGTGGTAAAATGCATAGAGAACGCTGCTGCCCATTCTCTAGTAAGTCCCTTAGTCGCCTTTTACGACACCCACGGGAAGAAATGGGGTGGTGTTATTCTTTACGTCCGGCACCACACGGTAATCATAGTAGTCACCCCTTTCCAAGCCATGTCATCTTTCACACAGTCATCAAAATCACCAATACAACCCTCCAAGTTCATAAAGAACAAAAAAAAAAGAGAAAAAGTCATTCCTATAGCTTTATGAACTTAGAGCGTTGTATTGATGATTTTGATGATTATAATTCTGTAACTACATATGTTTTACAGGCGCGAATAATATTTTAATCAACATACAACCTAGCACTGGCCTGCAAATTGCAAAAAACGTAAGAAATTTTGAATTTCGCGGGCTGGTCGGAGCATCCCCCTTAACCCAAGGCGCGTCAGGGAACGAAGTTCGTTAACCCGGCTTGCGGTAGGAATTCACTGGTAAAAATCGTTACATAAGGAAAATCCGTAATTTAGAATGAGTTTCTGCCTCTTACATACGTGTTTGTGTGCGTGCGAGTATTGAGAAATTTCGTTCCTGACCCCGTATTCCGCCCGCACACGTTTTTTTTAAAATTAATTTGGGTTTGTTTGTTTTTTCTCCCTGTTTGCAATATTTATTTACAGTTTCAATATGGCGCCCTCGCCGCAAAATTTTGGCCCCGACCTTTCGCCAGAAGAACCTCAACTTCTTTGTGGAGGTGTTCTCTCGTCAGAGTAGCATCATGGTGGACCAGCTTCGTGCAGCCGCTGGAAAAGGGGTCTTCTCTGTGTGGAAGTACCTCACTACGTACACCATGGATTCTGTTTGTGGTAACTATGTTGTGTTTTGGTTTTCGTACTGCAAAATCATTAAAAACGGTTTCAAGTTAAGAATTAGAAAGAGTCTACTTGTTAATAAGCATTTTTTAATATAAATATAGAAACTACATATATATGATGGGCATGTAAGTCTAGTGGTTAGTGACCCTGACTGCTAAGACTGAGGTTGTGGGTTCGATTACCACCCAGGACATATCTTTGTGTGATGACCACAATCTTTGTTCTGTGTTTGGGTGTAATTTATCTATAATATGTATGTATTTAGAAATAAATAAGTATATTTATCAGTTGTCTGGTTACCATAGTACAGGCTCTGTCTAGTTTTGGATCAGATAACGGTGTGTTGGTTGTCCTAAGATATTATTATTATTCTTTTTCTTTGACATTTCTCAGTACCCTAGGGTTCTCGAATTTTGGAAGACGTAAGGCCTAAGATATTATTAATATGAAATCGTACACTACGTTTTCTGTTAAGCTGTAAAAGTTTGTACCCACTACTTATTGTTTCATAGCTTAGTACAATCGGCGATTCGGTGAGAGGAACTCAGCCTTATGACTTCATTTACGAGTAACTAGGGGAGTGGGGGGCACGTTGTTACAATTTTTAGATAATTGTCAATATGGCAAAAGCTATCAAATAGTTTATACATTTGATTGCTTTTATCGTTAGTATGTCTATTCAGCTATTAAAATATGATTTAAAAATTATTAAAATTTATGTAGTTTTTTCACAATGGACAATTTAACCAAAAAAATTGATTGTAACAACTTACCCCGATTCGGGGCTAGTTGTTATATCTTCGGGGCACAATGTTACGGTAGAGATAAATAAACAAAATCATCAATGATAAATCTTTTTTTATTTTTTATTTATACATACATACATACATACATAGAATCACGCCTTTTTCCCATGGGGGTAGGCAGAAACCACGGAACGCCACCTGCTACGATCTCTTATCACACTTCTTTTGCCTCGTTTAGGTTCATACAATTGGTCATATTCATAAATTTTTATTTATGAGTTATTATAATACCTATATCGTATTTCTTGAAGACTTTTTGTAGAAAAATAATATAGGTTTGGCAGGAACTTTTTTAAATCTTACATAAAACACAGAAACTTCGTCTGCAAATAACAACTTGTAGTAAATTATATATACGAGTACTATTAGTTATTTTAATAAACTTTTAGCAAACTACAATACTTTGGATTCTAACAATTTTTAAAGCACTTATAAAATATATATAGAAAAATATATAGTTACAATATCACATACTAATATTAAATTAGTCTTCATCAGAATTGCAATTAATGCAAATTAATGAGTTTGACATGGGTCCACATTTTGTATGTAACAACTTACCCCAAAAAATTGTAACTACCTGCCCCATGGCACGTTTTTAAATATAAATTGAAGTCACCATTAATAGATTTCGATAATAGAAAAATACAATATAACAAATTAAAGGTAGATATATTATGAACGTTCAAGATTAAAAATTTTGAGAAAATAAAAAATATAGACATCAGGAATCAAAAATTTCGTAAAGGTTTTTTTTTTTACCTCGTTGAAATTGAGGGACATGCACACAATCTAGCAGCTAGGCGCTTGGCGGGTCAGTGATCGTTTTTATGTAATGCACGATGTTATAAGTAAACAAATGAGTTCGATTATGTCCACCAAAGAGTTTATTTTCTTACCCCTGTAACAACGTGCCCCTCCCCCCTTCCCCTACCGTTCTTCATAAGTGATCTGTACTGTTATATGTTTATTAATTTTATTTGCAGAAACTGCATTAGGCATACATGTAAACACGCAGTTGGAACCTGAACTGCCATTTCTTCAGGCCTTCGAGAACTGCTGCCAGATAGACGCAAAACGGATCTGTCAGCCATGGTTGTACAATGACACAGTGAACAAAATCTTAAACACTAGGGCGTTCCTGTCGTATGCAAGGAGTAAGGAACTGATATGGCAGTTTATGAACAAGGTAAATTATACTGTAATTTTACCACCATTTTTTATTTATTTTATTGTGGGTGGGAAATCATCGAATGACGTCTCACGCTCTGGGCGAAACGGGAGGTTGTGTCAGACTTTTACTGACTAAAACCCACCTGTGTTCCTTCAGTAGCTTATATTCCAGGGCCACGGTATCTCAATCGAACAAATCTTGCGACCCTGGCTGACCACCAATAACCACCGTTACTAACAGATTCTTAATTAATATTTTATAGGAGGGGACCCGTCTATGTTGCCCGTGAAATGCCAAATGTCTTACCATTTCTTAGCGAACTTGTTTTTTTTAATCAAAGTTGCAATTATGATAAAATTATTTCTGAATTTATACATAGTCCTTGAAAATATAATATTTACTGGAATATGTCCATTTTGTGAAAATATGTAAATTTTATAAACAAATACAATTCCGAAAAGCACATTAAATTTCGATTAAGATACAATGGGAAATAGCGCGGAAATTTGCAGGAAAATTAGTAAAAATATAATAATATACAATAATTTTAAATTTCGCGGGCATTACAGAGAAGGACCGTAAGTTCAAATTATTTGAGTTGTCAGACTAGTTAACATTTATGTAATAGTATTCGAACTACTGCGTACCATGTGTACTATGCATATTGACCTGGAGGAACGTTTAATATTTTGTTTTTTAGATTATTGCGACAAAATGGGAAAGTCTGAAAAAAGAAAACCAACTAGGATCAGCTGCGATTGAAGGTGAGTTTCAAACTTTCTTGGAGAAAGAGCCTAATTCTCCACCTTTTCCATCATGCGACTAAACATGTTTGGTGGAACCTTGGAATTTATCTTTCATATTTTGTTTGATTTCCTTTAATACAAGCTTTATTTGTTTCACTCTTTTTTGCTACTTAGCTGCGTTTCGCAAAGCATTTTGCAATTGCATTGCATTTGCATTGCACAGCAAGTTGCCAATAGAATTAAAGAGTATAAACAGCTCAAGTTTATGGTAAAATCAAATAAGAGACATGTACTGTGGAAGGGCTATTAGTCGAAATACACACGGACGTAATAAAATCGCGGCGGTATTCTATCGCTCATTGGATTTTCAACTCACGGTGTTAACTGAGCATTGAGAACTCAACCCTGACCGCTGAGACTGAGGTCGTGGGTTCAATTCCTACCCAGAACAAATCTTTGTGTGATGAGCATAATCATTTGTTCTGTGTCTGGGTGTAATTTATTTTTAACATGTAGGTATTTAGAAATATATAAGTATATTTATCAGTTGTCTGGTTACCATAGTACAGGCTCTGCCTAGTTTGGGATCAGATAACAGTATGTTTGTTGTCCTAAGATATTATTATTATATTAACACAGTGCACAGCGAGAATCTCAGCGTGTTGATAAAACTTTGTGTTCAATTTTGTAATCTCGGCGCTAAGAAGTGCGTTAAGGATCCAGTGCCCGAAAAAATCTTTCCGCTATTTTTTAGGGTTCCGTTGCCAAATGGCAAAAAACGGAACCCTTATAGATTCGTCATGTCTGTCTGTCTGTCCGAGTATGTCACAGCCATTTCTTTCCGAAACTATAAGAGCTATGCTGTTGAAACTTGGTAAGTAGATGTATTCTGTAGACCGCATTAAGATTTTCACACAAAAATAGAAAAAAAAAAACAATAATATTTGGGGTTCCCCATACATAGAACTGAAACTCAAAAAATATTTTTTCATCAAACCCATACGTGTGGGGTATTTATGGATAGGTCTTCAAAAATGATATTGAGGTTTCTAATATCATTTTTTTTTAAACAATATTATTTGGGGTTCCCCATACATTGAACTGAAACACAAAAATTTTTTTTCATCAAACCCATACGTGTGGGGTATCTATGGATAGGTCTTCAAAAATGATATTGAGATTTCTGATATCATTTTTTTCTAAACTGAATAGTTTGCGCGAGAGACACTTCCAAAGTGGTAAAATGTGTGTGTCCCCCCCCGTAACTTCTAAAATAAGGGAATGATAAAACTAAAAAAAAATATATGATGTACATTACCATGTAAACTTCCACCGAAAATTGGTTTGAACGAGATCTAGTAAGTAGTTTTTTTTTAATACGTCATAAATCGTAAACCACAATTTACCTTTCATTCAGTCAACTCAAATATAAAAATTAAAATAAAACATTTAATTTCATAAACATAAACCTTATGCATATACCGTGAATTCCTGCAGGTTTGTACGGAACCCTCGGTGTGCGAGTCCGACTCGCACTTGGCCAGTTTTTTACGTCCGTGGGTAGGCGGGCTTACAGTATCCACGAGTTAATAGATGTTAAAGGACAGCCACAATTAAATGATTTGTTAATTATTGTTTGTGAATATTTTTTATTTTATTTGCATAGGTACTGGACATTAATTTTTCACGTATAATTATTTATTTATTATTCATGGTATTGTTACATTTTATATGCGTAATGAAGTTTAAATAAGAATGCACTGAATGTTTTATTTTATTATTATTTGATTTATCATCACGCCGTAAGGGGCCGCCCCAGGAGAACATATAGTGACCTTATTAGTGATGTTCTTCAGAAGGATCAGGTGCGTAGCACTAATAGCCGGCGTGTGTGTATGACCAGATGTATGAACTAAAACGAGGCAAAAGGAGTATGTAAGGATCGTAGTAGGTGGCGGTTTGTAGTTTCTGCCTACCCCCATGGGAAAAATGCGTGATTTTATGTATGTATGTATGTATTGATTTATCATCAATGTAACATTTTCAACACGATAACTTTTGTTATGAAATAAATGATTTGCGACTTATACCATGGCTAAAGACAGATATTTTTTCTCCCTAGCAAACAAGAAAGGTTGGAAAACCTTCCTCGAGCTGCTCATAGAATCTCCAGCAGGATATGGCAACGTGGAACTGCGAGAGGAAACCCTGGTGATTGTGTTGGCTGGTACTGACACGTCAGCAGTCGGGGCAGCCTTCACTATGATCATGTTGGGCAAATACCCTGACATACAGGAGAAGGTATATGAAGAGTAAGTTATCCTCTGCGCGTACTACTCCCGAGGTCGCAAGCGCTACTACTAAGCGTGGGGTCCTGACTTCTATTCCCAAAGTTTAATTGAGATTTTCCATGAGAAATTTCTAAATAGCAGCTCGAAGTTTGGAAAATGGTAGTGTGAAACCCCTTTTTTGTGGGTGGGAAACCATCAAATGACGTCTCCCGCTCTGGGTAGGGCGAAAGTGCGTGTCAGATTTTTACTGACTAACCCCACCTGTGTTACTTCAGTTGCCTATGCCAAGGCCACGGTAACTTTTTTCAACAATTCCGTGACCCTGGCAGGCATCGGTCTTAGCGGACCCCTTTAATTATGCTAATATATCTATCTTCGGGGCGCGCTTGGAACACAACACGCCGTCGACACGGGCCTGGTTGTTACCGTGTGGCTAGCTACGTGGTGTGAAACCCCAATGCACCTGATTTCTCTCCAGTCGTGTCGGATTGGAATCCTATCGGAACATGACAGTAAAGAAACAGAAACTGCAACTAGGTTCGAGCACTATAACATCTCGCGCGTACCTGGCTAAGGTCCGATGAAATTGGATAAATAAATAAAACTGAATTGTCTGCTTGTAATTTCAAATTAACAGCTTTTCACTAAATGCATATGAAAGTATATACGGTACTTCCACAAAAAATAAATTTTTGTTCTGGTAGCACGTCTATTTTCACATACATTCGGGTGAAACCGCAGGCACAGCTAGTATTATAATACAATTTATTTATTTATTTACTATTACCACTTACATTTGTTTTTACAAGTTGGAACCCAATACAATAATGTAGTTCCAATTTCCATACTCAGAGACGTCACCCAAATCCAATTAGGTACCACCACTAACAAAAAAGAAATATTTTTAGACTGTTCTGCCTGACGGGGCCCAAATTAGAACCTGTTGATTAGCGTGGTTATTCATTAACATGTCCCAAGTAACAACTCTGAGTACCAGCACAATTTAAACAGAAGACAATTCGTGAAATGTTACCCTCTGGAGTTTCGCTAAAGAGCAAGTAAAGATATCCAACCGCAGGGATACGCTGGCGGCGGCGTCCTCTCGCGTCCGACCCTGGTGCGAGCCATGGTACGGAGCGAGAGGGCATGGGAAGCCGTCACCTCCTTCTGCGAAGCAGTAATGCTCGCGAAGGAAGAGGTGGGGCGCGTGAGGGAGTGGCAGTCTCTGCGCCCTCATGTTCCTAGCCGCCGCAGGAGGAGACGCCCCGGGCGTCGGGAGTCTATAGCGGACTCCCAGCCACCGTAGGCGCGAACTTGCGGGCGGCGAGCAATGGGTAGCTCGCCGCCCGGTAAGGACCAGGCTCGGGTCGACGGCGCGTAGTGTTCCACGCGCGCCTCAAAGAGATGTCAGCAGCACTGAAGGGGTCTGCTAGGACCGACGCCTGCCAGGGTCGCAAGATTGTTCGAAAGAGATACCGTGACCCTGGCACATGGGCAACTGAAGGAACACGGGTGGGTTTTAGTCAGTAAAAGTCTGACACGCCTGACACGTCTGACACGAGAAGTTATTTGATGATTTCCCATCCAGAAAAATAAAGGGATACGCTGTTGAGTATCTTTATTGCCCGCCCCACCGATGCAAACTTTAACAAGTTTGTACGGGCCACCAGGTCTATAAAAAGCCTCTTTCTTGGCCCTTACAGCAGCCTACTGTCTTTAAGGAACAATCCCAAAGAGTCCAGTACTTGCAGATTATTCAGTTTACCACGGAAAACTATAAAAACGTATTTAATCTGTGCTAAATTACGCCTAACCTCCAACTTGTAACCAATCATCTCTATTATATAAGAGGGAAAGAAAAATATAAAATTTCACTGAACAAGAGATACTTTCCAGTTTCTCGGGAACAAAAATAAATGACATTCATGGACAAAGTTTAATGAATCACATTTTCACCAGGATCCAGGACATATTTGGAAATTCCGATAGACCAGTGACTCATGAAGACCTGCCTCGACTAAAGTACCTGGACGCAGTGGTTAGGGAGTCACTGCGATTGTATCCACCTGTACCTTTTATCACCAGAAAAGTAGAGAAGGACGTCAAATTGCGTAAGTCATTTATGCATTTTCTGTCTGTACCAAACGTATTTAATGACAGTGTAAATAATCCCAGATTAAGGTACATTCTGCCAGGGTTGCGAGATTGTTCGAAAGAGATACCGTGACCCTGGCACATGGGCAACTGAAGGAACACAGGTGGGTTTTAGTCAGTAAAAGTCTGACATGCCCCCTCCCGCTCCGCCCAGAGCGGAAGAAGATGATTTCCTAACCAAAAAAAAAAGGTACATTCTTATGCAATCACTCAAAAAAAAAGGAATTAGTACCTAGTACATTAATCCGTATTTACCAGGTTTCGACTTAATATCGCCACACTTTTTACAATAATGTTATTGTTTGAATAATGTTAGTAAAATTGTAACTGAAAATTCAGCGACGAAAATTGAAGTTATGAAACTGTCAACAAAAACAGATTCAATGTGATTATAATTTCACCGATTGAAATTTCACTTGTGAACCGATTCTTTGTAAACTTGACAAACATATGGAGGTCTGAAGACACTCCAAAAAGAGACCAGAGGGGTAATTGCGGAACTTTTTATCGGTAGGAATTGGTTTAATATTCATAGTTAAACAACATCCATTGCGTTATTTACGTTGCTGAGCCGACAATTTATTCGAACAAATGACGCAATGGTTTAGAAATAATCTTCAAACCCATTTCTGATAAATTGTGCGTTTCGCAATTAGGGTGCTGGAGTTAATCCGATGAAGAATACGAAAAACGTTTAAGATAACTCCTGCAGCAGTTATACAATTTAGGGTTCTATAAAATAATAGGGATATTCAAATAATCGGATCAAAGCACTCTATTTGTATTTCTACGTTATTAGCTACGTTTTCTGAAACATGTGTTTACAGTTATGTTAGAAACTTTTGGACCAGACATCATTGTTTTTTATCAGTCCGTACCCTAACATTACATTATACACTGTCACAGTACATAAACATTACGTCAGAAATGAACATAATATTTTATACCTACAGCTTCAGGTGTGACGTTGGCAGAGGGCTGTAATCTCATCTTCAGTATCTGGTCAATTCATCGGAACCCTAAGTACTGGGGGGCTGACGCTGAGATGTTCCGACCTGAACGGTTCTTCGACACGCCGCTCACGCATCCCGCTGCTTTCATACCGTTCAGCCATGGACCGAGGAGTTGTTTAGGTAAATATTGGGAAGATTTCTGAAAAGTTGTGGATCTTATTGGCTTTTTTCTGGGATTCATGATTTAGAATTCAAATAATGTATCGTCCGTATGGTTCACGTCTCGTTTTTTTAATTACAAAAGTAATACCACTTACTTTTGCTTAAGCGAGTTCAATTACCTATCTACCTACTTCTCAATTTAACTCTTAGCCAGGCAAGTAGTTGTTATTTAAACATTTAAAGGATTGCAGTTGATAACAAGATGAGGTTATATGTATTATTTAAATTAGACTCATGGTTATGACCACTGACGTTGTTAGAAGTTTTTGTATTGATTCAGACTGATTATGTTTACAAAAAAGTTTAAAGTGCAGAATTCTAACCTATTTGCTTAGCACTCAATAATTTGGTAAGGTCAAAACAGATGCGAGTTTAAACTTTGTAAGATACTTGATGCGTTCAAATATTTGAACAACCGGGAGTGATGTAATTTCTACTATAACTAACATGATGTACCTACACTTAATTTTTCCTAATACGAGCATTTGCGCTATTTCTAATGACCTTCTGATGAGACTTTAAGATACCAAAAGATCGTGAAACATATCTCAACCAACATTGACTATTTTAGAGACCAGTGTTTTTTTTTTTTTTTCAGGATATCAATACGCCATGATGTCAATGAAGACAGCACTAACGACGATTCTGCGGCGGTACCGCATAATAGCAAATACATCAAAGAACGGAATGAGTGAAGCAATTAACGGAACATGTAAATCAAAGAATGGAACGAGTGAAGCAATAAACGGAACGTCTAAACCAAACAACGGATTAAGTGGAGCAATAAACGGAACGTGTAAATCAAAGAACGGATTAAATGGAACAATAAACGGAACGTGTAAATCAAAGAACGGATTAAATGGAACAATAAACGGAACGTGTAAATCAAAGAACGGATTAAATGAAGCAAATGATGATTCAAGAAAACCAAACCTGAGAGTAAAATTTGACATTATGCTGAAGCATGTGAACAATTTCGAAATACAACTTGAATTAAGAAGTTGATATTAATATTAAGGCTTTAAAAAAGCTATTGAGAGTCGTATATTCCAATATCTGTTACGTGTTTATAATAGATAGGTTCAGAGTCACAAGTGAATTGTAGTGTGTGAGCTTATAGGGCTTAGAGTCGTAGGGACTGTTAGGCTCGTAGATCTTAGTAAGCTCCTTTAACTTATCATATATTTTATTGTATTGTCACACCCTTAATAGTATTGCCGCCTTACGTGACGTTTGTTAAGGGTAAATATACGGTTATATTACGCTCTTTTGGTTAGAATGTTCTTACTTTTAAAGATGCTTTTTAATGAGATATTTTATATTGCATAGATAAAATAAGAAACCTCTTGTAGAACCTTTTCTGTTATACATTGTTTAATGGGATGGGCATTGTTAAATAGTAGGGATCTAATATTTCATGCACTAACGCACCTCTCATTACATAAGAAAAAAAAATGGCATTTTTCAATTAAGTAAGCTTGTTATTAAGCCAAATGTAATTTTAAAATTTAGAGATTAAGAACTACTTTAGTATGTACCTACCTTGTTTTATTCCAGTATTTTTAAATGGCATACTTTTACTAATGCGTCTTCCGGTATCTGACTGTCTGGTACTGTGTAATATATTACGTCTAGAGGAGATGAAATTATTCTTATTAATTTATATAGTCATGTATCTTAACTACATCATATCATAAATAAGATCTAAAGGAAGAAAGAAGATATAAATACATAAGCATACAAAGTTTGTCAGTGCACTCGAGGAGGAAGGGCGAATAGAGAAGAGAGTACAATGACAATAGCTCACGCAATTGCGACGCATTGTAAAATGTGTGATTACTTTATTATATTGTATTTTTATTTCGTATTATATTTGTACGTTTTATTTTATTTAGATAAAAAAGATAACATTTATAGAACACTAAGGCCCATTTGCCCGTTCATTGGTTATCCTAATAAACTCTGAGAAAGAGACAGAAATAAAAGTTAAAATATTAATTACTTTACTCAGAGTTAACAAATTCTAAATGTTTTAATTATTCGGCTTAGACGTGCGAGTGGGTCTAATTAATTTTAATTTGAGGAAATAAATTTATGAAACATAATGTATTTTTTTTCGTAAAAAAATCATTTATTTATACAGTAAGTGAAAAATATATTTATTTACTTTATTCCATTTAAAAATTCTTATAAATTATATTTTTAAATATTACAGTAAAAAAAACATTTAAAAATATATTTATTTAGGCAAGATACTAAAATAAATTACTAACTTTGCGAATAAATACAAAAATAAGAGGACATTTAGTCGTCGAAGTACTCGTCCGCATCACTGTCATCCGGAAATGTGCCTAGAAGACTGGCAATAAGTATATAAATAAAATAAATAAATAATAAATAAATAAATATCTTAGGACAACCAACACAACGTTATCTGATCCCAAACTAGGCAGAGCCTGTACTATGGCAACCAGACAACTGATAAACATACTTATATATTTCTAAATACATACATGTTATAGATAAATTACACCCGGACACAGAACAAATGATCGTGCTCATCACACAGAGATTTGTCCTGGGTGGGAATCGAACCCACGACCTCAGTCTTAGTAGTCAGGGTCACTAACCACTAGACTAACAGGCCAGTCAAAAATAAGGCGTATTCATGCAAATGATTTGCTGAGCTTTTGGAAAACTAGTACATCAGCTGTAAGTAGTTTATAGTGATCGGTTGTTACATTTTATACCTACTTATATGTTGAAAAATGCGGTTCCAACTATTCTGAGTTCTCAGTCCTTATTTTTAGTTCCCACAGGATGTTTATTTTGCTTTTCATACTCTGTGGAAAAGTTCTAATGTTGATATAAACTATAAGTCAAATATTCCTATTACTAAAATTATGTAGTACACTTCATTGAAGCATTATTTGCTTTGAACCATATTGCGTCAGGCGCGCCATGTTGGTGGCTACTCGAATATTGTAATGTACTTGAACGAGCGTCTTCTTTGGGTAAGGATGATAGTGGATCTGTAGGTTCTGAGTTTGATTTTCAGATGTACTACAATGTGTGTAATTTATGACTTTTGAAATTGCAATATGCTTAAACTATGTTAAGTATGCATCTCTTTCCATGGGTGTCATAAATGGCGACTAAGTGACTTACTAGAGAACGGGCAGCAGCGTTCTCTATGCATTTTACTACAATAGTGTGATGGCCAACCCTTCTACCAAGTGTAGTGATAATCGCAAGGCTCTAATAAATTGGGGGAGACCTATATCCAGCAGTAGGCGTCTTACTGCTGGAATGAGATGCTGATGCTAAGTATGTGTTTGTAAAAATGAATTTAGATTTCAAGCATGAATAAAGTCTTACAGAAATGATGTGATTATTTAGAAATCTATCACGGTTTTGAAGTAGATTTTAATCTAAACATAACATCACACCTTTTCCTATTTCCCGGAGGGTTAGGCAGAGCTATATAGATAAAAACAGGGAAAACTCTCTATGGATGTACTTATAAGTCTAGCGTCGCGCATGAATGGTTCTCGATCACACACTTTTCTACACAAGCCCCTAAAACGATAAGTAGTTACTACAAAAAACTGTATGTATGTCTTTTACTACATCATCAACATGGCACAAAACTATTTTGTCACATCCAGTAGCCATCCGGTCCGTCTTCAACGGTTCTAATTTTAAACCATTGGTCAATTTATTAAAATACTACAGTTCTTTTGTTTTATGTTATATATGCGGTGTTCGTTTCTTCGTTTTCATTTAATTATTTGAGAAAACTGTATTTCTAGATCCAGGTCATTGTTTTGTGTGTTTTCTTGCATTAATACTATGTTAGGACAAATCCTGCTACTGTTTATACTGGTCTGGGTGTTAGTGTTACGATGGCAGAGGAGAAAGATGATAGATCTCTCTTATAAACTCAGTGGTACTAAACATAGAAAACTACCTCTTGTTGGACATGCTTATATTTTCCTTGGAAGTGATGAAGGTAAGATTCTTGTTTTTTTTTCCAATTATTCGTAAATGTTCAAAAAATGTTGGTACTTAAAAAGGGAATGGTGACCAAAGCAACCTTTGCATATCTGTAAAGTTTTTGTTAAAGACTCTCATTTCGTTCTCTCAGTCTCATAAAGTATTGTTTTAATAAATTTTAGCGAATATAATAACGATACTTTCAAACCACAAGTTGTTTTTTAATCAATGAAATTAACGGAAAGGTTGTCAAGTCGATGCATATAAATATGTTTTAGACCCCCTAGAATAGAAATGTTTAGCCGGTTATAAAAAAAACTGCTGCTCCACAGAAAAGTGCAATAATTACCTACGTGTTCAAAATATATGGTATAGCAATTTTTAGGGTTCCGTTGCCAAATGGCAAAAAACGGAACCCTTATAGATTCGCCATGTCTGTCTGTCTGTCTGTCTGTCTGTCTGTCCGAGTATGTCACAGCCACTTTTCTCCGAAACTATAAGAGCTGTGCTATTGAAACTTGGTAAGTAGATGTATTCAGTGAACCGCATTAAGATTTTCACACAAAAATAGAAAAAAAGCAATAATATTTGGGGTTCCCCATACATAGAATTGAAACTCAAAAATTTTTTTTTCATCAAACCCATACGTGTGGGGTATCTATGGATAGGTCTTCAAAAATGATATTGAGGTTTCTAATATCATTTTTTTTTAAAACAATAATATTTGGGGTTCCCCATACATAGAACTGAAACACAAAAAAAAAATTTAATCAAACCCTTACGTGTGGGGTATCTATGGATAGGTCTTTAAAAATGAAATTGAGGTTTCTAATATCATTTTTTTCTAAACTGAATAGTTTGCGCGAGAGACACTTCCAAAGTGGTAAAATGTGTGTCCCCCCCCCCCCCGTAACTTCTAAAATAAGGGAATGATAAAACTAAAAAAAATACATGATGTACATTACCATGAAAACTACCAACGAAAATTGGTTTGAACGAGATCTAGTAAGTAGTTTTTTTTTAATACGTCATAAATCGTAAACCACAATTTACCTTTCATTCAGTCAACTCAAATATAAAAATTAAAAAAAAAAACATTTAATTTCATAAAAGATGATGACGAATGATGATAATGATGACCTGCAGGTTTGTACGGAACCCTCGGTGCGCGAGTCCGACTCGCACTTGGCCGGTTTTTTTAATAATCGACGAATAATTTTCTTTTCTCTTACGATACAGGTTTCCTAGTTTAAGAGACAGGGTTCATTATTTCTCTTGTATGCATAGACTTTTTTCTTTTTGTAGACCTAAGTCTTCTGTACACAAGTTATGTTTTTATAAAAAAAAAGAGAAAAGAAAAAAAAATCTACGCAGGGGGTTCAGAATCATGTCTTATTAAAAGTAACAGTAGTACTCCATTGCGCGTCGATGCCATCCTGGGCCGGAAATCTGCCAATAATGTTAGACTCGATTGTACAACCTACTGTCTATATGTGTTATATGCCTTGCGTCTTATGTACAAAAATAAATAAATTATCTAAATTATCTTATCTTATCCTGTATTTTTTATAATTGGAAAACATAATTACACCCCTAAGGGTACAGCAAATATTGATCGACCTGAATTTTCACTTGTGAACAGTTTCTGTTAAAAATAAACACACATACATATGTAGTTCTGAAGACATAAAAAAGTCGTTTCCTGAAGTTGATTTGATGGTGGAGACGAAAAACGATCGCGAGAGCTCCTACAGCAGTTAGACATTGTGTTTGTGCTTATTTATCGTAATAAAAACTATAGACCTACCTGGGGTTATGATTGTCTCCGAGGGTCTGTTGACGGAGACTGAGGACTAGCGAGGGATGTTCCAACTATTAGCTGTCAGATTATAGTCACTAAAATAGAAGTTCAGAAATTAACGAAGATGCAGGCCTTGATCATCAGCATCATTTCAGCCGAAAGACGTCCACTACTGGACAAAGGCCTTCCCCAATTAGGGCGGATTTGCCACAATCGCCACGCTTGGCAGGCGTGTTGGCGATCGCAGTACTGTGGTAAAATGCATAGAGAACGCTGTTGCCCATTCTCTAGTAAATCCCTTAGTCACCTCTAACGACACCCACGGCAAGTAATGATGACATACTGCTAATATTTATTAGAGCTTGAACGGGGGAGATAGTGTGTCCAAATATGATCGTATACAGAAAATCATAACTTCTGACAAATTTCTTTTAACATGAGAAAACCCAATATGATGAAACATAAATCGGTTAACACTAGTCAGTGTTAAAAAAAAAAAAAAAACTAAAACCCCAACACAATTCTTTCAACGTTTGCCAAACTGTAGATGGTTTTCGGAATGCACTTAAGGTTCTAAAGCTATTTATTAGCGATTATAAGAATGGATTTTGTAAACATTTATCGTGACCAAATTGCAAATACATTAGGTCATGAAGACTTAGGTTTGCCAATATTTTTGGTTCAGGTAAAAGGCTTTTTTTTAAGGACATCTTGTAGTTAACCTAAATGAAGTTATTACTACTTAAACGGACTTTTTCCCGGCGATTCCTAAAAAGTTAATTTAAGGCGCGGACTGACTACGATTTTAAATGCTACAACTACATGCTACAGCTCCAACAAATAAGGTTGAAAATTGAAAAAATATTTGGATTGACGATGTGACTAAGCTGCGAATTGGCATTTATTTTACGGTTTTATTTAGATTATTCGGACTACACACATTAAATTAAATAATTGTCTGGTTAAAGTTTTAAAGTAATGTTTATTCTATTGAACTCTTTAAAAAAAAAAATGTTGTTATCGCTGAAAATACAGAGATGTTCGACGTCAAAGTTTTTTTTGTGAAACAATTTTTATTGGGAATATCAAATAATTTTTCACTATTCTATTCGGTTAGAATTTTTCTTTAAACCCTTCTCTGTCCACTGTATTTTTTGTGTCGTATATTTTCATTGCGTTACGTCATACTCGATTGTCAAAGACACCAGTGTTTTGTGAATATTGAGGTAACACCGCGCCTTAAGGCCTCCAGCCGGGATATATATTACTTAAAAACTAAAGCGACTCAGACCCAAGGGCAACCCCAGTTGGGGTACGAACCTCGGCGGGTAAAAGGCGCGAAAGCGCGCGTTTTTATCCTTAATATCGTCACCCTCCCCGCTAACTGTCGTATCTCACAAACTGACGTATCTACACGGACATTACATAAGTGTTCATAACTTTGTTTCGAAAAGGTGTCTCTAGTCCTCGTATCTCTATTGTTTACCGTTTAGAAGATAATCAAGTTTTTTTTTTAGCGTATGTGCAAAAGGAGGGAAAAAATATTCTCACTATCTGTCGTATGTACTACAGTTAGTAAGATTTTATTTTTTTCGTCCCGATGCAGATTTTTTTTCAATAATGATTACTATTTTTTTTTGCATTTACGTCGTTTAGAGATCAAAGCTTTTTTTACGAATAAGAAGCTTATTGCCATATCATTAAGTCACACTGCGGTATGCACGGGGGTGGGGTGCGGGCGGTTGGACACTGAATGAGCAGGGAATCAAATCTGTTTAGTCGACCAATTCTTCGTAGAGTGACAGGTCGCTCGCAATAATGATCGAACAGCACATTGAGAGATTCCCGAAGGTTGAATCTCATTACTGCAGGGACCATTCTTCTAGAGAATACTTACATCGTGAACTGACGCTACCCAAGATGTACCACATGTTTGAAGAAAAGATTAAAAATTGTTCCGTGAAGCCCAGCTTATCTTCATTTCTGTATGAAGAAAAGCTGGGCTTCACGGAACAATTTTTAAGGGTTTTTAAATCCAAGAAATTGTCTTTCCATCGCCCATAAAAAGATCAGTGTAGTTTGTGCATGACGTATTTAAAAGGTTCTGAAGAAGAGAAATTAAAGATTTGCGAAAAGTATAGGAAGCACCAACAGGAGAAGACTTTGTTTAGATCAGAAAGAAATAAATGTAAACTAGCATCACAGCAAAACCCAACCCCAATACAATTACTACATTTGACCTCCAACAAGCCATAAGCTTGCCTATTAGCAATGAAAATGCTGTTTTTTATAAACGTCGTCTTTCGGCGTACAATTTCACAATATATGATACTAGCTTCTGCCTGCGACTTCGTCCGCGTCAAATTTTCGCTCCCTTTCCCGTCGCATCGAATTGCCTGCCAGTTTTCGTCCATTTTTCGTTTGCTGCTCCGCTCCTTTTGACCGTAGCGTGATATTATATAGCGTTCCTCAATAAATGGGCTACACAAAATAATTTTTCAATTCCGGCCAGTAGTTCCGCTGATTCTTGTCATTCCCCTTTTCGTACAAACTTTCATCCCCTATTACCTATTGTTATTTTACCCGCTTAAGGGTAAAAATTTAACAAACTTTAACCTCTTTATTACTAACTAGCTGACCCAGCGAACTTCGTATCGCCTAAGATTCAAAATGTTGTAATAAACCTTCCAAGTTTGACAACCTGGTACGCGGTGGTGATCTGGTAAGCGTTTTCTAGCTGATACTCATATGTTTGGGTAGCTCCTACTCGGTTATGATAACCTGTTACTTCGAAGGCATAAAGCGTTTTCTGGCTGACACTGCTGTTTAATAAGCTCATACCAAGTTATGACCGCCTGGTACCTCGAAGGCAAAGTTTTTGTCATACCACGTTTTATAGTGAAATGTATTCTCTTTGACGTTTTATGTCACATCACACGAGAACGCGGTCGAAGGGGATAAAAAGTATCCTTTGCCAAAAGCAAAAAAAAAAAAAAAAAAAAGTATCCTATGTCCTTCTCCTGGCTCTAAACTACCTCCCTGCCAATTTTCAGCTAAATCGGTTCAGCCGTTCTTGAGTTATAAGTGAAGTAACTAACACGACTTTCTTTTATATATATAGATTACCTACGTTATGCTCGCATCGTTTCAAACGATTCAGAGCCTTATTTTATTATACAAATAAGGTTAAAGTTCGCTGGTACGCGGGGAACCAAATGTGGTATCTCAGGGACTTACAATATAATTCATAAATATATATTATGTAATAAGAGCCAAATAAAAAAGTTTCATCATTCTAGCTTTAAAAACGACAATACTTCCCTACAACCTTTCATCCTCCCTTTTCCGCAATAAAAAGTAGCCTATGTCCTTTCTCAGGCTCTAAACTATGTACCAAATTTCATTTAAATCGGTTCAGTAGTTTTAACAGGAAAGCGAGTCAGACAGACAGAGTAACTTTGCATTTATAATATTAGCGTGGATTAATAGAGCTTTATTTATATTTTTATATACCAAACAGTCACGTCGTAACAGACACAAGTTGAAAAACAAAGTTCTCACAGAGTGACGTATCTGCTTCAAATGAATATAAATAAATAAATAGATACCTTAGGGCTTTAGGGCTACTACTAACTTAAAGAGTAAGCCAAGACCAATAAAAAAAAGGAATTAATTCATAAATAAAGCCACAGCCAACGTAACTACAGTAACATGATTGTAGCGTCCGACCGAAAAACTGTTGCCCTGAAAAATTACGAATTGCTAGATAAGACAGTTAGCGCGGAGGGTGACGATATGATTGAAGATCTCTTACACGAAATTAATGAGCACAAGTGTGTAGAAAGAAATTCGTTCAGTTTTTCAGCTGATCAAGCCCTTATTATATTATGTTTATATTTTAACCTGTTTCTAGATCGCATGGCACAGTTCCAGTATTTGGGACGCGAAGCAATAGCTAACGACGATGGGGTGACGACCATTTGGCAAGGACATCGACTTTATATTGGTAAGAATCATATTAAATACAACTATATTCTTGTGACAAATATGAATAGATGGCAGAGAAAAAATGAAAAATATTAACATGTGAGGCTTTTTGGGGAGTCACCGTGTGTCTCGAAAGGATGAAACAAATAGTACTTTCAGAGCTACTACATTAAACTGCCACCGTTTGGAAATTGCAATGAATATGGAATATGCAAGTATTTAAAAACGTTTTCATTATTCAAGGAAAGGGTCGAAGGGACATTGATGAACAACCTATTTCAGACCATGATTCTGATTCTGATCTCCCCAAAGAGCTTAATTTATTCGTCAGATATTAAAAAGCAATGGCTCTGTTAAACATTTTGTCCATGCACGCATTGCAGTTTTCTACAAAAAAACCGAGACAACAGACTTTTGACATTTTTAAAAAATGACGAAAATTGTTTGCTGCCTTGGTGGTTCAGAATCATGTACTGAATCTATGAAAACAAGTTGTGCGTCCATCGTCCATGTCTGCCCCTCTGCGCACATTGTACAGGAGTCAAGGAAGAAAAAAATGGTACGCAGCTGCTTCCGGTTAGTCTGGACTAAACCGATTTCGAGTCGACTAGTTGGAAAAAAACGAAGCAGTTGGTTTATGTTTAGCTTAGGAATAAAAAACAAATAGAGAAAGGGGAAGATGACATTGAAAGACCAAGACGTTCGCTCTCTACCACGAGCAGTATGCTGGCACGGCGATTTGCAACATGTTCAAATCAAGGCAAAATCACGCTGGAACGTGTATAGACACATTAGCACCATACACGTCCCGTGGTACAAATACACATAGCGTGCTTGCAACACGTTGCATAAACAATAGAACAAAGCATTCAGATGCAGACTTGGACCGCCATAGCGGCTTAGTGCGTCCGGCATGGTCGCCGAAATAACTATATTCACATTATTCGATATTCACATGACTGCGTTAAAGTCTTAAACCGTAAGGTTTAAGGTAACGCAGTCATGTGAATATCGCACGCCTTCTCTACAAACCGAATTCTTTCATCTGACAATGAAATATTGAGGGCCATATAAATTATACTTACGAGGTAAACTATTTCTTGGTACATGGCAATTAATATTTCAGCTCAAAAAATACTTATTTTATTGCTTTGTAAATTCTTATTTATTAGTAATATTTGCTTGTATGTGTTTTTTTGCTTCTTAATCATTTGTGGCCACAAATGATGAATGAATAATGTGTAATAAATAATTTGTAATCTTAGGAAACTTTATGGGTATGTCCCAAAATTAAAAATGATTTGATTACATATAAAAAAACAAAACGTAAATTTCAATGTGCTAAAGGAGATGGTTATCTATTTTTAGTACATTGTCATTGAGATTTACGATTGCGATACGGAAGTTTTTTTAAATAATGACATGAATATTTACTTTGTGTATATTATTTTAATTACTGTGAATTTGAAGCTAACGTGCGTCATTGCTTTTTTTTTTTGTTTTTACGTGGAAACCTCTTATCGCTAAGATTTTAACCACTAAACCGATGAGAATTTTAGTACTAGAGTAATGGTTAGTTGAGCATTCGAAAGATACGTGATATTTATAGCAATTTTCGACCACGACCTCATTTCACGAAAAAGAAAACTTGCATAAAAAAGCAATTAACCGAAAAAATCTAGTGCCGAGCAAATAAAATTTCTGTAAGGAACTGTGTGGGAAGCCGTGAGAAAATCTGTTGCAAATAGCAAAACAGTTTAAGTAGTCGTCTCATTTTGGCCATAAATCTGCTCAGAACTACACAATATCATATTCGGTGAAAGTTTACTTCATTCGTAATGCAATGAGTCTACTAAACCAATTACCCGGCTAATACAATGGCTTCAGCTGTATCGGAAACCTCAGGAACATGAGCTACAAAATGGTTCTCCTATCCTGTCTGTACAAGTATCGTACTTGCAATAAAAATAATAAGACAAAATGATTCTGTTTACAGTGACTGCAGATGCCAAACTCGCTGAGTTACTTTTGAAAACCTGTCTGGAGAAAGATGATGCACTGAAATGTTTGCAACTGATGACTGGCAACGGCAGTATTTTTGCCTCAGGTACTGCCAATTGATTTACTGTTGACAATAATTTCCTTAAAACAATATTTTTATTGACACGCGTATGCCCAAGACTTGAACTAGATGTTTCTGAATATTCTTAGGAGAAAAGAGAAAATATCTGAGCTTCAGGCAATGGTACACATTTTTTTTTTCCAATAAATATTTGAATATGTCTAGCTCTTAAACTACAGATAATGGTTGATCATAAATGGGGTGTTTGGGAAAACCTCTGGCTCTCCACAGGCTTCTCGAACCTGTTTACAGAATTCTAAATCCTTTAGACCACTGTGAACTGCACCCTAATTGCGAAACGCACTATTTATCAGAATCTGAATCGGATTGAAAATTATTTCTAAACCATTGCGTCATTTGTTCGAATAAATTGTCGGCTCAGCAATGTAAATAACGCAATGAATGTTGTTTAACTATCAATATGAAACCAATTCCTACTGATAGAAAGTTACACAATTACCCCTCTGGTCATATAAGTATGTTACAGTTCGTGCCAATACAAGATAAGTTCCTTACAAATTCTTCAACAGTAAATATCTGGCGTCCTCGACGCAAGGTCCTGGCTCCGACTTTCAGTCCCAAAAACCTGGGCCAGTTCGCAGAAATCTTCTCCCGTCAGAGTTCTGTCATGGTGGACCAGCTGAAGGCTGCTGCGGGGAAGGGAGCCTTCTCAATATGGCAATACATTACCACTTATACCATGGATTCAGTTTGTGGTAAGAATTATCTAACCTGTCCAAATTTATTAATCCCATTTAAAAAGTTTTGATCCTAATTTAGTAATGTAATTTACCTTTTTTCACAAATCGTGTCATCTCATATCAAACTCGTATCATTTCAAACTCTTAAAAATGAATTAATATATTAAAAACAGCGACATTTAGGTCGGTCCATGCGCCAAACATCCTGTATAAGTTAACAAAACGTGTACTTCGCCATTACAGAGTCAACCCTAGGCGTTTTAGTGAACTCTCAGAAACAGTCAGAGCAGCCATTCCTGCAGGCTTTCGACAGATGTACTCAACTGGACTCCGCTCGTCTCTGCAAGCCGTGGCTATATAACATGTCTGTGTACAAAATGACACCCGCGTACAAACAACATGTCCAGTGCAGGGACCACATTTGGAAGTTTGTAGATAAGGTAAAATGTATTCTTTTAGAATTTCTATGTCAGCATTGTATGTAAATGGTCGCGTCCAGGGGGCCGATTCTACTAACAAAATTGTGCACAAATCGCAATAGATCCACGACTGAATCACGACTTTTAAGCGTTTTCTCATTCTACTAATGAACAACAATCCAACTGCGATTATGTTGTAATTGACGCCAACGATCGATCGAAACAATGTAAAAATCTATTCTGCTAACAACATCGCACAAGAGCGTGACGTTTAGTCACATTCTGCTATTATTTTGACACTCGTTAGAATCGAAACAACGCTGAACTTCGGCAGTTCATCTGTCAAAATTTGCGGTTGAACAAAAGTCAGTAAAATGCAACTTTTATCGCATCGATCTGGGATTGCTTTCGTTTTTTTCCTAAAAATATAATTATACAGATTTCGTTGAACTTGCCCATGTGGGTGATGTTGGAAAGGTAAGAGGAAGAAATTTTGCGTCACGAGTATGCAATAATGCTCTTCCCGTCGCATCCCATTGCCTGTCAGTTTTCGTCCATTTTTCATTGCTGCTCCGCTCATTTTAATTGTAGCGTGATGTTATATAGCCTATAGCCTTCCTCAATAAATTGGCTTCCCAACACAAAAAGAATTGTTCAATTCGGACCAGTAGTTCCTGAGATTACCGCGTTCAACCAAACAAACAAATTACAGCTTTAATATTAGTAAAGATAGATTATAATGGAATATCAGGTATTTGGTAGTTAAAAAAACCACAAATTTACAGACTGCCCTTGTAACATATTACGCCTATGTATATGCATAGCTTAGTTACGACATAATAATGTGGGGAAACAGTACAGATGCACCAACACTGTTTACCATTCAAACGAAATTTGCCCATATCATAGTAAATATACAACAGATAGATAGCTGCAAACCGCATTTGACAAAGCTAAATATTTTTAACTCTGCCACTATACTTGAAATATGCAAATTTGCACATTAACACCAAGAATTTCACACTCAACGAGAAGACATACAAACAAGATACACACTCTGATACAAAACACGACTAAAACTGCCTAAAAATACATTCAATAAGCCCTCTGATAATATCAATAAATATATACAATAATTTACCCCAAACAATTGGAAATGAAAATAAACTCCATCTATTCACTAACAAATTAAAAAATCTATTATTAAGTAAATGTTATTACAGCATTAGCAAATATTTAAGTGATAAATACCTGAAACGCAATTAGAATACCCAAGCATGTTTTTTATTTATTTTGATTTTAGAATAAGTTAGATTATAAGTCCTCCTCTACCTACTATATTTCTTTTGCTGGGCCAGACAGGGTCCACAATTTTATTGTAATTAAATCCAATGTTTACCACTTAAGCATATACATTCTGGAATGCAATAAAGTATTTAGTATTGGAATGGTTCATGAAATCAAAAAACAAATAATGGAACAAAGCATTTTTATTACTGTAAGTATATCAATTTTAACATCAGACCACTTGAGAAGTAGATACTTAGTATTTCATCACCTATAATATATTAATATTGCATGCTGAACATTATAAGTACACAACAGCCAACAGTCAGCAGATCGAGCACGAGCAACTCTTGAGTCAGAAATTGATGTACGGGTGTACTAAGTAATGTTCCTGAAAAAATATATATTTATGTTAGAAGGGGCTAACTAATATTATTATTTTTCTCATCAGTGTGCTGGTACCCACTACATAATAATGTTTTTTCCCTGCGAACAGGACAGTATGTGTTTGTTTTGCAGATTGCCATGGAATGTAAATATTCCTGTATCCAGATCTCCATATTGAATAAACAGCTCAAATTCTTTCTTGCATCATCAATACACACTTTCCTCAAACTGCATCTAGATGGTTTTACTGAAGAAAGGGAAACATTCATAAGTTATTTCAAATCTGGAACAGTCTCGGGCAACATCTTCACACATTGTATTGAAATCTTACTGAACAGTTAACAGCACATTATTTTGCAGTATGCTGTACCATCTTGAAGATTCAATTTTCATAATAATCCTTCAAATACACACATGAAAACTGAAATATCAATTTCGTGCAATTAGAAAGAAACGGATTAACTACTCCCTCTCACAGAGAGGAGGCCTGTATCCCAGCAGTGGGAACATTATAGGCTGCTTCTATATGTATGTTAAGAGGAATAAAAGTATTAATTAAAGCAATTAAAACTCTTTGAACAAAAGTAAATAAAGTGTGTTGCTGTCATGTCACTTGACAGTAGACTTGTGTAAGTAATGCGAGTGATGCATTGCACGTCATGTATCTCGACCGAGTAATGTTTCATTACACATGACTCGACTAAATCAAACATGGCACATGACACTCAAACATGACTTCATGACTTGCGGACCGCGGCATGGTTCGACGTTCGTAAACTACGTATTATCTCGGTAATGTTGGCTATGCGTGCAAGTGAGAAAGAGCATGCGCCGGTCGGTTTGCTGCGAAGTGAACTATTATTTAGAACCGTATTACTCTAACTTTAAGGTATACGTTATATTGACATTGCGGACTGCTGAGGTGATGTTTTTATCATTTCGCGCACTGTATGACAGTTATGTTTTGCAGCGCGCGCGCGATACAATACAAAACAGTAACACGAAACAAAAACAAATCTGAATGTAGTGTTATTTTTTATGGTAGTTTGATTATTAATTCATGTGTCCGTACCGTGCGAGCGTGTATTTTCAAAAGCGGGTTTGACATTAAATGAAAGACGGATACGTCTTAAGACAAAAAAAAACTATCTCAGTAAATATTTATTAGTTGTAATTAACGTATAAATAAAACAAAACAGGTACCTATAAAAAAACATAAATAAAAAAAAAAACAATCATTGTACATAAAATCGATTTTTAAATACGCCAATAGTCATAGTCATGGTCAATAATCAATATTGCAATCCATGTTTATTACCAGTCCTAAGCCTGGAATGCCCTTTTGATTGAAATATTCCGTAGATTGGGGGTAAATTATGAAGGAAAATCGACTTTATGAATATGAAAACAAAAGCAAAAGTACGTTTGGACGGATCTCACATCACATATCATATCATATGCGGTATCTCATGTAATGATGTATTTCTTCTACAACGCGAGCATTTCATTACAATAGACATCGCCTATGACGCATCATTTCGTGTCATGTTTGGAGTCATGGTGTAATGAAACATTACTCGGGACGAAAAGTAATGTCATATGACATCACTTTAGAACGCACTGTTTTGCGCATGTCTACTTGACAGTTGACACTTGTCTTTCAGCTATGTCAGATAGTGGTGCGATTCGATTTTGTTTAACTCGTTACTCGAGTAACTAAAGGTTCGAGATCATTTTATTTATTTATTTTCTCACGCGTTGTCATGTCACTCGATGTAGTCGTGTTTAGATAAGTATCACGGAGTCTTCAACTACACCAATTCATAATTCAATATTAATAATATCGTGTAACAATCTGTCAGAATAATGTGATGTACTGAATCATGGATGTTTTAAATAAGAGTGATTATGCATTGCATTATTCTGTAAGTACTAGTCAGTTGATAACGTGTAGGTAATTTGTTATCATATTGTCATTATTTAACATATTGCCAGTGGAATGTGAGAAGGAGAAAATGCTCCCCGAACAGCAAGAGTCGATTGTAGCCCCAATATTGATCGGATGCCGCATTTTGAATTTTTCTATGATTATTTTCGTTTTAAATTATTATTTAATGTCTCGTTTTTAACTAACAAAGCTGCTAGAAACGTCTCTAAAGGGAGGTACCTACCTTAGATTCAACTTGAATTAAATTGAGAAAATCAGTGCCTGACGATTTATAACTAGTTGTAGTAACATCACTAGTCAAACTGACAAGCCACCAAAAACTCCAATCCGTTTCACGATGATTTTTAAACCACTTTATGCGAGAGTAAGCGAACTTAAAAACGGGATTAAACACCTGCACCGTCAACAGTATTTTTTTTTAAATCAAAACAGATTTGGTTAGGTAAAATACGATGAATAGAAGTTCCCTTCGAGTCTTTAACATAACCGAAAGGTTTGATTTCACAGCTTTAGCTAGTTAGGGACGTAGAACGAAACGTTCTTCTGAGTTTTTGTTATTCGTAAGTTAAAATGTTCTATTTTTGTAACAATAAAATATCAGCACAAAACTATAATTATGGTCAAGATATTTTTTATATTAGAAAATCCTTTAGTGCCTTTTATTCGTGTTTAGTGACATTTTTAGATTCAACTTTTTTCTTTGTGGTAATAATAAAACATACTATTTGGCATGTTGGTAACACCGGAAGCCCACCCGTATGTTCCCGTTACGACTCAGTTGCGATCGGGTTTAAGTATAGTTGCCCTTGTGCTTAAAAAATAGCAGAATGACTTTATAAGACATATCGACCTGCGATCGAAATCTCACTGTTGCCGAAACACAATTGAACGTGTAACTTTGCAAATTAGTAGAATCGCCCCCCAGGTCTCGCTATAAACTGGCACTCTTGTACGATGCCACTTTGTTATTTCTGTGTTTTTGTATGTAATAGTCCTCCAGACCGTATTTCGGCCACGGCGGCTAATCTCAATGGAGACTAGCCATCACCTGCCAGGGTCGCGAGATTGTTCGAAAAAGACACCGTGGCCCTGGCACATGGGCAACTGAAGGAACACGTCTCCCGCTCCCCCGTGAGCGGGAGACGTCATTTGATGCCCATCAAAAAAAAAAGACTAGCTATCGGCGCGGGAGATATTATAGTGCTCAAGTATGTGCGTAAACACAGGAGCACTCACTCTTCCCTCACTCTCATAGTCCGGTAGGACGGCAATACGACACGACCGGAGAGAGATCAGGCGTAGGACCAACGGCTTAACGTGCTTTAATAAAAACGTAACGTGTTTTTGTGTATTCTAACAATAGCTATATAAGGTTTTTTTTTTGTGTTACTAACAGTATATGGACAACGTCTGAAATAAATGTCTTAAAATAAATTAAAATTAAACGATTGACAACCGTGTGTAACCTAATGTTAGTTATAAGTTTCCTTTTTAGTGCCATATTTTCATGGTCTGTGCGAGTCTCTTTTCTTGTAGATCATGAGCAAATCTCGGTTTTTGCCACGCTTGGCAGGCGGGTTGGTGTTCGCATTATGGTGGTAAATTGCATAGAGAACGTTGCTGCCGAATCTCAAGTAAGTCCCGTAGTCGCCTCTTATGACACCCACAGGAAGAAAAGGGTACATATTAATAAACAGGGTAAATATAAGGGTAAATATTTATAAACAGGGTTACTACACATTGTTTTTATATAAATATTGACTGGCCACAACACATTATAGAAAACATAATATGTAAATAGGTACATAAGATTTTTTACATTCCAGATCATACAATCCAAGAAGCAATCTTTGAAAGACGAAAAAGTGTCTATGGCTGAATCTGATCAAAGTAAGTAAAGAAGAAATTTCGATTCATAATTCACACGTTTCACTATTTCATTAGTCCCTAACTTTGAAAGAAGATATATAGGAGGAAACTGTGACTAAGACTTTAGCACAAGATTTTACTCTAGAGTACAAATTTTTCTTCGGATATAAAAAAATCTGCTATTTTGTCATAGAAAAATACAATACCTATGCGGTCAAAATTTACTGAACAAAACAGTTGATTTTTCAATAGTTGGTCCCAGTTTGTAAAGACGCCAGCACATCATCATCATCATCATCATTTCAGCCGAAAGACGTCCACTGCTGGACATAGGCCTCCCCCAAGTTAAACAAGCTGGCAAGGCCAGCCAGCACATCAAGCTACTCGAAACTGTCAAGTTTTCCCAATCAATGTTGAGCCTTATACTTAAGCGTTAAAGTTGAAAACCTATTAAAGAAATTTGACAGATTGTAGTAGCTTTATGTCTGTACATCAACGTACCTGCAACCCTGCGTAAACGGCTCTAATTTAAAAATTAATAAATAACTGTATGTTATCCAATCTTTTTCGTTTTTCATTTATAGCGAAATCCTATATCTTACACTAGCTTCCGCCCGCGACTTCGTCCGCGTCAAATTTTTGCTCCCCTGATCCTTCCCGTCGCATCGAATTGCCTGCCAGCTCTCGACCATTTTTAGTTGCTGCTCAGCTACTTTTGGTCGTAGCGTGATATTATATAGCCTAAAGCCTTCCTCAATACATTGGCTACCCAACACAAAAATATTTTTTCAATTCGGACCAGTAGTTCCTGAGATTAGCGCATTCAATCAAACAAACATACAAACGAACAAACAAACTCTTCAGCTTTATAATATTATTAGTATAGATTTCAATAGTCTAATAATTATAATAAATGGGATATATATAAACATTTTTCGTCGTGGCGAAAAAAGAATTTCTTATTTTTCAAATTAATTTTTCTTTTCCTAGACATGCAACACAGCGGTCTCAAAACTTTCCTGGAACTTCTCATGGACACTTCAGGAGGAGACCGTGGCTATACCGATATGGAGCTGCGAGAAGAAACCCTCGTCCTTGTACTGGCTGGTACTGACACCTCGGCAGTGGGTACTGCCTTTACCTCTATGCTGCTAGCCAGATATCCTGATGTACAGGAAAAGGTTTATCAAGAGTTAGTTGATCAGCTGTATTTCAGCAGTTATTTAAATGTTTCTTTACGACTTCGTAATTCACCCCAATATCCCAGTCTCGCTGCAATACAGCCACTAGCACTAGCCGGCGTTCACACGGCCAGCAAGTTGTACGCTGTGTCTTTGTTGTGAAAATATACGTCTTCTAATTTCCTCTTTTTTTTTGGCCAAAACGAAGCTTTTTCTGGCGTCTTTATGGTATCTATATTCTGCAATACAAGTACTAAAAAAAACATCACAACTTTACACACTTTTCATAAAAAGCTCAAAAAGGAACTTTGATTTATCAATGGACTAACTAGCTGTCGTGATCTTTAGTACCTACCTACGTACATCAATAGTAAATAACAGGTATTTAGCAATAAATGTATGAGTTTCATAATCTTAAAACTTTTAGTTTACATTGTAAAATATGATTGAAATTGATTCAGTTCCTGTATTAATTATAATTATGTTATTATTGAGGGATTGAACATTAAATCGGGAATCGTGATTTTACGCTCGGAATCTGGATTAGTGCTCGGTTTATAGCAATAAGCTCGCCCCTATTACATTTAACTTCAATATAATCAAAGCAATATTATAAAAGAAAAATATGGGTGTACAATTGGTGCACCTTTGTCAAACTTTTCGGGGAATACAAACTCAGGAATGGAGCCAGAGGAAATGTCAAACCGTCATCACCTTCTGCGAAGCAGTCGGTAATACTCGCGAAGGAGGAGGCGGAGGGCGTGAGGTAGAGGCAATCTACGCGCCCTCATGCCCCTCAGGCGTCAGGAGTTGTCGAGGTAGCTCGCCGCCCGGTAAGGACCGGGCCTGGGTCGGCGGCGCACCTCAAAGATATTGTCAGCATAAATTGAAGGGGACCGCTAGGACCGATGCCTGCTAGGATCGCTGATTCGTTCGATAGTGTTACCGTGGCCCTGACATAAGCAACTGAAGGAACACGGGTATTAGTCAGTAAAAGTCTGACACGCCCTCCCACTCTGCTCAGAGCGGAAGACGTCATTTGATGATTTCACACCGAAAAGAAAAACAAATGCCTGTGTTCCTCTAAATGTTGTTAGTGTTGTTATATGTATATCTAATTTGCCGGATATCCACTAAAGTTATGTTTGTACAGACGCCAGCACAAAAAGCTACTACAATCTGTCAAATACCTTTAATCGATTTGCAACTTTATTGTTACAGTATTAGGTTCAAGATTGATTGGGAAATTTTGACAATTTCGGGTAGCTTGATGTGCTGGCGTCTGTACAAACATAACTTTAGTGGATATCCGGCAAATTGTACAATATTTTTATTATTACCTTAAGTTTTATTTTCAGATTGCAGGAAGTATTCGGGGATGCCAAACGACCTGTTGCTGCCGAAGATCTTCCCCGGCTGAAATATTTGGATGCTGTGATAAGAGAAACGTTGCGGCTGTACCCGCCAGTGCCAATCATTGCCAGGAAAGTTGATAAGGAGGTTACTTTGCGTAAGTATGGAGATATAATTCCATTATCATTATTCTATCCGTAGCCTTATTTAGTTAGTTTTGCGTATCATGTCTTATTCATTGCATCTCTATATTAAATGTAAAAATTGATGCTGAATGGATTTCGATGAAATTTGAACAATATGTACACCATGACTTGGATATAAAACCAATCATAATCCGAATTAATCGACCACCAAAAATATAATAAAATAAAAATCAATACTAACTTCCAGCATCAGGAATAACTCTAGTAGAGGATTGCGGCCTAGTGATCAATATCTGGGCGCTACACCGCAACCCTCGCTACTGGGGAGACGATGCGGAGCTGTACCGACCTGAACGGTTCCTCGACACGCCGCTCACGCATCACGCTGCCTTCATGCCGTTCAGCCATGGCCCGAGAGCTTGCATAGGTAACGAAATAACTGCCTAAGTCAAAAGACAATTGATGCTTATCAATTTTTGTCAATTTGGATTTGTGAGTAAAATACACTAATTTCACATAATACAATATTATAATCTGATAGTACGTAGAACTGTTTTGATGAAATAAACTAGATAATATTTTATAATAATATTATTTAATATTATATAATAGTTTTTGTTGTTGAATCATTCCAGGGTATCAATACGCGATGATGTCAATGAAGACCGCGATGTCAGCTCTCTTGCGTCAATACAGGATTCTGCCAGCCACCGCCACAGAAGACCTGAAGCCGTTGAGGCTCAAGTTTGACGTCATGATGAAGGATGTTGAAAATTTCACCTTGCAGCTTGTAGAAAGATTGTGAATAGCTAGAACAAAAAATCATTGTGATGTGGAACTTGAGTGTGTATGCTAATGTTTAATACTTTGGTTATTAAATTATGATAGCATATTATTTCTGAGATGTGATTTCTTTTTCGTGCTTTTTGCGATGAAAAGTATTAAAACTTTAGTTAGGCAGCAAAACCGGTAGCGAGTTAAGGACTTGTGGAGTAGGTATTCTTCATTACGTTATTTTTTTTTTTAATCCAGTTATTAAGAAAATATCTAAATAATATTGTATATTGTAATACTGGTGGTATGCCACTTTGCTGCTTTGCTGTAAAGCATTACTCACTACTGTTTAATTTTTTGTTTTTTATTTAGAAGAGGTTGTATACGACTACGGCTATTCAATATCAAAATCAAAAGTCATTTATTCAAACTAAGCCGATAGTCAGCACTTTTTGAACATCAAAATATTAATATACAAAACTGCACTATGAATATTTATTAAATACATTAAAATATATTACGTGTAAGATGTTTATTTAATTGACCATCAGTATTGAATAGTTTGTACATAACAATTTCGGATGAGAATATTTTCTAGTTTTATACTTTTTAGACCGTGATTTTTAGCAGTCGGTAATTGCTCCGTTAACGGGACGGGACAACCGGGGTGGATGGGATGCAGTCGTGTGAACCGTCTGCAATCAATTTGTAATGATAAATGTGTCTCTTTTACTTACACTGGATCATTCATGTTTTTTACATTTCTTGAGCGAGAAAATCGTTCACAGCCAGTTGCTTCCTCGTCGGAGGGTGGGACAGGTCTTTTGTATTACGTAAGACCGATAAAAATAAGAGAGTAGTCCGGCTCCCTGTTTATGCCACACTGGTTCTTCCCGAAGCAACCATGCCACGAGAGCACTTGCGTCACCCGAAACGACCGGGAGCCGTGCTTTCTCCCGAGCCAGTGCTCGATTACCGGCTGGACCGCCCCGATCGTGATAAGTAGGCGATAGGGCGTGAAAGCCTATCACCAGTCCGCCACCAGGGCTGCGACTATAGGAACTGCATTAAGTCGCTGCGTCAACCGCTCGCACAGAGGTTCCTCGAGCCACTGATACAGAGACGGTCGTAACATTTATTTTCATTTGAACTTGAGGTGGATGTCCTCCGCTCTGGGGTAGACGGAGGGGTCTGTCAGATTCTTACTGACTAAAACCACTCTGGGATTCCATCCCACATCTCCGTCGGGGATCACGGGATCTAATGCGACTTCCGCGATCCCCGACTGGTGCCGGCCCGCCTCTGCGTCATTTCTTCTTCCCAGTTAAAGCACTAGGAAGTGGTGAAGGGCGGGCGTTTCGGGGGACTGTCTTATGTAATTATGACATTCGAAAAGTGCTGATCCTCAGCCTAATTTGAATAAATGATTTTTGATATGACTGATTTTGATTTGATTTGCGGGCATCATCACGTTAAGAGGTGCGTGAGGTGTTGAACTCCCCCTTACATCAAAGAGAAGCGCGCGTGGAACACTACACGCCGCCATCTCGGGTCCTAAGGAATAGGGGGCAGGCGGATGTCTCCAGATCTGTCGCGTTATCCACCCTCCGCGGACGCCCGGTGCACATGTTGCGGGCCGTGTGAGCGGAAGATATTTCCTGCTCCCTTTCCGCAGCCTCCTTCTACGACGCTACTGTTTCGCAGAAGTATACCACCGCGTCCCAGGACTCCTCGCCACCGACTATTGACGCGACTACGGCCAGCAGCGACAGGTCTCTGCCTACTTCTGAGATGGGATTATTCCGATCTGTCACCCCGCTTTGTCCCCTTAGGGGGACAGATCGGAATAACAAGTTTGATCTGTCCCCCTGTTAGCAATGAGGGGACAGTTCGAACTTTATTCACTCTTTAACGGTTTCATCTGTCCCCTTATGATAGGGGGACAGATAAAACTTTTTATTCCTGTTTGTCCCCCATAGAATTTAAATTAATTCTTAAAAGTAATTCTACATGTTATAAGCTTACTTTCAAGAATTAAATAAAAGATTAGTGGTTTGGATTATTATAACGACCTGTATTTAAATAAATTATAAATATTTCTTTTGTTTCTGTATCGATCAGTCACAGTCCCATTAATCACGTAGTAGGTATTCCAGGTATAATAAGTATAATAACAATCAGTCCTCTGATTTGACTTCATATTACAAATGTTAATTTTTACTAACAATATGTTAACTTTTAGATGAGAAAATTTTCCCAATAAGAAAATTTTACGTGTTTAGATAAAAATGCAGCTTCTATTAAGGTCATTAATTCTGTATTATTCAGGCAACAAGTAAATAAATTCAAGTTTTGACGTTTTCATTCCTGTAAGAGTTATCAAACAAAAAAGTTAACATATTGTTAGTAAAAATTAGCATTTGTAATATGAAGTCAAATCAGAAGACTGATTGTTATTATACTTATTATACCTGGAATACCTACTACGTGATTTATGGGACTGTGACTGATGGATACAGAAACAAAAGAAATATTTATAATTTATTTAAATACAGGTCGTTATAATAATCCAAACGACTAATCTTTTATTTAATTCTTGAAAGTAAGCTTATAACGTGTAGAATTACTTTTAAGAATTAATTTAAATTCTATGGGGGACAAACAGGAATAAAAAGTTTTATCTGTCCCCCTATTAGTGATAGGAGGACAGATGAAACCGTTAAGGAGTGAATAAAGTTCGAACTGTCCCCACATTGCTAACAGGGGGACAGATCAAACTTTTTTTTCCGATCTGTCCCCCTAAGGGGACACAGCGGGGTGACAGACCGGAATAATCCCTGAGATGTGGGCTCGGTCGTAACCTAACCTACTTAACACATATTTTTACTCTTTTTAAAACTCTGTGAAACGTAATATACATCATATGGTTTATTAGTTACCTATCTTTGTATTAAATTTTTGCATTAAGAATGCTAGCACTATTGGCGGTATTTAATCACGACTACTGTACGACACATTTTATCAAGAACTAGCTTCTGCCCGCGTCTTCGTCTGTGGCAAATTTCTTGCTCCCTTGACCCATCCCGTCGCATCGAATCGCCTGCCCGTGCGAGGTCTCCATATTCGTGCCTTATTCTCTTTCTGTTCGGCTCCTAAAGGTCTTAGCGAAATGTTATATAGCCTATAACCATTCTCGATAACTGGGCTACCCAACAATAAAATAATTTAGCAATTCGAATCAGTAGTTCCTGAGATTATCGCGTTCAACCAAACAAACAAACTATTCAGCTTTATATTAAGTATAGATAGTGTAGAATGAAACCATGAAACTTTGCATTTAATCACTTTATTGCCACTTTTCATTGCTGCTCCGCTTTTTTTTATTGTAGCGTAATGTTTTATAGCTTATATCCTTCTTCAGTAGATAGACTACTCACACAAAAATATTTTTTCAATTTGGACCAGTAGTTTCTGAGATTACCGCGTTCAACCAACCAAACAAACAAACTCTTCAGCTTTATAATATTATTAGTATATTAGTTTAGTTAGGAGTAACAAGTGGGTTCCCTCTATCTGGCAGAAACTTGATGCTACGAATTTTATTTGGCATAACACACTTGGCATAATCTTCTTTAAACGAATATTTGTAAGGCATAAAAAATGTTTAGCATAATCATTGTTTGGCCGAATATTTATATGTCCGACTTTACGCTGGCATACTTTTAAAATGGCAGAATTTTACTAAGCATAATTACCTTTGGCAGACTTAACATTCTGCAGAATTTCGTTTAGCATAACAGCCAGCTTCGGCAGGCTGGCCGGCAGAGCCGGCCAGCAAGCCGAAGCTGCGGTGGTGAGCGTAAAACCATCTGCGACGATGAGCTCGCGTGGGACCGCCGGAGCCACGCAGCGCCGGAGCCGTGACAGAAAGCATGCCTGCTGCATGTTGCATGCTCGCCTGCATGCTGTGAGCTTGCTTGCATGCTGCATGCTTGCTTGCATGCTTACTTGCATGCTGCATGCTTGCTTGCATGCTGCATGCATGGTGTATGCTTGTTTGCATGTCTGCATGCAGCGTGCTGAATATGATTTTTCTGTAATGTAATAGATGAGCGTTTCAATTATTATGGATATGAAATGTATGCCAAAAGATGATTCTAACTGTAAAGTTTCTGAGATATGATAGTTCTGCCTTTTAAGGACTATCGATATGAAATAATGCCAAGAGACGATTCTGACTGCGAACTTTCTGCGATATGATGGTTCTCCTTTTTCATTATTATGGATATAAAATTTATGCCTAAAGATGATTGTGACTTATAAAATTATGCGTTGTGAATGTATGATAAATGAGTGTATGTCAAACGATTTTCTGCGAAATGAAGTTTATGCTATCCGCTGTTATGCAAAATAATATTATGACGAAAAAAATTCTGCCATAAAGGGTGGACCCGAAATAATGCCAAGAGACGATTCTCACTGCGAACTTTCTGCGATATGATGGTTCTCCTTTTTCATTATTATGGATATAAAATTTATGC
This sequence comes from Aporophyla nigra, assembly GCA_947507805.1. Lineage (NCBI taxonomy): Eukaryota > Metazoa > Arthropoda > Insecta > Lepidoptera > Noctuidae > Aporophyla > Aporophyla nigra. The sequence goes on from OX382295.1 coordinate 26,575,478, forward strand.
CTAAAGATGATTCTGACTTATAAAATTATGCGTTGTGAATGTATGATAAATGAATGTATGCCAAACGATTTTCTGCGAAATGAAGTTTATGCTATCCGCTGTTATGCAAAATAATATTTTGACGAAAAAAATTCTGCCATAAAGGGTGGACCCGTAACAAGTATGACACCACTGAACACCGAGGCTAAAAATATTTAGTGATCCAATTGTAATGAAAAATAAAATAATTTCGTCCCTCTCACAATATGAGTGTGACGACGGTAATGGGAAGAACGTAAAAAACGTTTTTTTTCCGGTACGTTATTTAGGTACCTAGAATATTAACTTCTAACATTAGAGCTGGTTTTGCTGGATACTGTTGCAACTGATGGGAGGCAGACGTTGGCACTGTTTGCTTTTGTGCTCATGTAATGTTTAGCGTATTTTTAGCTTGGACACGGTATCAAGATGAGTGATGTGTTAAGTCAACCTGACACATTCTTTTTTTACGGAAATTATTTTAACGATAAACTTCTCAAAATGCAGTTTAGTGAAACCGGAGGTAGAATTTTTAGGTTACAATGTCAGTTCAGAAGGTATTAAGTCTTAATGAGACAAGGTCGAGGCTAAACAGAATTACCCGCGGCCGTTAAGGGTCGAGCAGTTAAGACGGTGATGTAGCGACCCTAGCGATGTGATAGGCTGAATTGCTTTTTGATATTGGATCGGAGCAATAGCGTGTTTCTCGTCAGTCGCTTACAGACCCACGTCATACTGTACTGGAATAATTAACCCAATCATTGTGGAACAAAACGAAGGAAGTGTCGAAGGGCGGGCGTTTTGGGGGGACTGTCTTATGTGACTTTGACGTTCAAAAAGTGCTGACTCTCAGCCTAGTTTGAATGTTGACTTTTGATTTTGATTTTGAAACAATTATTATCCATCTCGAGTTTATTTGCATCTCCATTCATCAGAACTTGTGATAACACGCACAATAACATTACACCAACTTTGAATAACGTAAAAACAAGCGGCTAAAATTGTTGCATAACCACTTAAGATTAAAACCTCATTGTTATTTAGTGTAATAAGTTAATAACAGAATTAACATAACAATTATTTTTTAAGTAATAAGACGAATAGACAGAGAGCTAACCACCAAAACTGTGTATCATAGAAATACGGCCAAAACTACACTTTAGATTAATAAAATCGCACAGCCTTTGTAATTTGTGTTGTTTTCTTATTTTCTAAAGATATTGAGTACAAGCCATCAGGCAAAATTAAAGCTTATAACTTATAAGCTTAGCTTTACAAAGACACACAATTAACCTTTACGTAACTTACGAAAACCAAGCGTACACCAAATTTCCCAACTTCATCCGTTTGCGATGATACTTATTGTTTAATCAGTTGCATACCGAAGGTCAACATGATAATATGTCTACTGAAAGCTTCCGGATTTAATGAAAAAATATGGAGACCACGCCCGCAGTAGCCGCTGAAGTTATTTCCATGCTCATAGCAAGCTATAACAAAAGTAAAGTTCGTCAAAAGCTAAAACGGAGCCGCTAAACGGAGTTGCTACATTTGGCAATCAGGATCGGGCTGGTGACGCAAAATATCAGAGCGTGATAACCACTTTCTTGTGACAAGGTTATTATTTATATTCGAGTATAATGATTAGAGCAGCTTAGGTGTCTTCTTTTTTTATTCTTCGAAATTGCCACGTTAATTTAAAGTAGCCCTCTCGGTGATATTAATTTTAGGCGTGGTCGGCGGTACCGTAAGATGGTGCATAAAACGTCATCTACGAGGATATGACGATTCACGGGACATCGTTATCGCGTTCACGGTAATACTAAATGGTTGTAAGCACTCTCAAATAGAGAACATCGCAATCCGGAAAGCAACATTTAAATACAATAATTTTGTCTTGTACTATTGGATAATAATACCATAAGACACTATTTGAGGCACCAAGAAAACAGTCTGTAAATTGAGATAGTCATCATCAGAAGCGTATACTGTTCCCAGTGCAGGGACAGGCTTCCCCTCGGTGAGAGGGAGTGGGTCAAAAAATTCACCACGCGGGCTCAGTGCGGGTTGTTGTTGATACTTGCCGCGTCATATTGTGAACTTCTTGCCTAGCCCACGTCCTGAAGCACAAAGAAGCTCGCCAGCCCGCCACCACGAGCTTGGAGTTCGATATCACTTCTCAATCTAACTTATAGAACTCAACTATTTTCTATACATATCATTTACTGAATCTATATTTTAAATCATGCAAATACACATTGCTCGCAGAACAGTTGTCCAATGGGGCTGAAAGGTTCTGGAGCGGCAACCGCGTACCTACTGGAAGATGTATACTTAGAAGACCTCCCACAGGTTGGATCGATGACCTTGTGAAGGCCGCAGGAATCCGCTGGGGGAAGTACAAAATAGGTCGAAGTGGCGGAGCTTGGGGGAGGCCTATGTCCAGCAGTGGACGTCTATCGGCTGAAATGATGATGATGATGATGATGCCCTTCAGAAGTCCGGTTACTACGGTTACAAGGTCATTAAAAAGGCTTGAGGATTGAATAACAGCACGCGTAGCATGACTACCGTAGAAATATGTTTTGTCGACGAAAGAATAGACAAAATTACAGATTGTAAAAAGATTAAAGATAGAATTAAAGATTGTAGAAAGATTTGTACCGTTTTATGCGGGCGTAGCATGGCAATTCTATCTCTATTCTGCCAAGAATAGACAAAACCCATTTCTACGGTGGTCATGCTACGCGTGCTGTTGTGTATTTTCTCATACAACGTAACCTCGCGCTATAACAAATGTGTAAAACGGAACTGTAAAATATAAATTATTGGTGTTGCGTTATAACCCCGATATACATGTCATCGTGAGTTAATCTTATAAGCATATTTTAAAGTTGTTTTAAGGATGTTTTGTCTATCCGTAAAATCTGTGCGAGGCAGGGGCAATTCGCTAGTTTTAATTTATATCTATAGGTACTATCTTATTATAATTGCGGAAGTGACTATGTTTGTCTGTTAAGCTTTCACAACTGAACCACTGAACGGATTTTAATGAAATTTGGTACGAGGTAAGTAGAAACCACTATTTATCCCGCGACTTCGTCTGTGTCCACGAAAATTGAGGTCGTGGAGCTGGAACCGCAGGTGGAATATGGTACCGCATTCCCGGTCCCGAAAGCCCCACGACCCTAAAATCGACATTTACGCGAACGAAGTCGCGGGCAGAAGCTAGTTAAATATAATTAAAAATAATTAACTGTAATTTAAAGTGTTTTGAACACAGATAAGCTGATGAAGATTGTTATTATTACTTTGAGAATAATTAATTAATTCTCATTCTTACTCTTTTATTTAAACAATGACAGCAGATTTTATCAAGTACTGTCGTGTGAGATTTCGTGTAGCGATATTCTGGTCTATCTGTAGTAAAAAGTTTTATTTCATGCCTTACCGTAGTATTTACATATCAAAAACAGATTGCAAACATAATTGTTTTTCTATTAACACATTAAATAGTACAACCATTGTACTATTTAAAGGAAAGCAGTTTGGTGAAACTTTTTGAACAATCATGTTGGTAGAGTTGTTACTATTGATCGCCATTATTCTGGTATTATACCAACGTTGGGCAAAAAGAGATGTTTATAATTTAGGGAAACAGTTAAATTCTGGAGTAAGAACGTTTCCTTTTATTGGACATAGCTATTTGTTCCTTGGCAATAATCACAGTAAGTACCTACAAATTACTAATGTTTTCTCACATCTTTCTTCCCAAGAATACGGGTTTTCTAATGATATGACGGATTGTTGAGCGGTTGAAAATACAGAAAAAAAAGACCTTTAAAGAGTCAAAGGGCTTAAAATAACATGATAAATCTTTCAATATTATGCGTATAAACTTACATTTGCAATTTGCAAAAAGGTTGCGCTCGGTGCTATGGTGACCTAACACTACTTTTTCGTATTGATAGAGAATGGTTTTGGTTAAAGTTAAAGTCTTCAATTAAAGTGGGAACAGTTATATTAAATCACTATAAAGAGTTACAAAGTAAAATGGTAAACTATATAACTACTTATTGGTAATGGTTAAATGGTAATGGTTTTGAGTGCGTGGTGTCTCTAAAGAGATCTAATCGCGAACTGGTTCGATATTGTGGGACTCAAGCGAATGTGCATACTTGCAATCGATGCGATTATGTATTTTCGCTGAGTGTTCGATTAACTCGAACCGATGCAATTATATATTTTCGCTGAGTGTTCGATTAACTCGAACACAATTTGACATTACAGAACATGTCAAGTTTGTTCTTGCGATCTGGGGCTACAGTAGTACTCTCGCCAAGACGAGAAAAATACGATAAGCAGCCGCACTGTCTACCTTTTCTCGAAGCGTCTCATCGTATTTTAATACCTTCAGTAGCCTCGGCCTGAATAATGATGGTGAGCTCAAATTCTCAGAATAAAATTATGTTAGTAGACTCAAAAACACACTCACTTTCATTAGTCTAATTTTTATACTTTGGATTTTTTAAATACCAAAAATTTGTCAATTTTGTCACTCTCTAACTCATTAAAACTCTAGGGCACGTTTGGAAGTCCTTGAAAAAATAAATTTGGTACCTACACAGGCTAGAATTAAAGTAAAAAGCAAAAAAAAAGTTAGTTTGACCTGCCAATCCCCTTAAATTGACATGCTAGTCAATTTTTTTTTTTCGGATAATATACCTAGTTCAGTTTAATGGAAGCTAGATTACAGCACCAATTAAAGTTTTGACGTTGACTATGAAGAAGGTAACTGCTGGCGATCAAGACATGTCTTTTTACCTGACTATGTCAGAAGTAAGGGGTTACGATTTTAACATGTTATTTCAATAAATTATCAGCGCTAAAATAAAAAGAAATATAGTACCCTACAAATAGAAAACAAATCCCACCAAAAAATAAACGATTTCAAAAGGAGGTGTTTCATTTTTATATGGGGCTCTGGCCATAACATGTACCTTTTAGCGAAGCTCAGAAACTTACCCCTGAACAGAATAAAGTATTTTTTTTTTGTCATAATATCAAATGGTTTTTATGTACAAAATAAAAATTAAACATGTTTGACGTTTGTCCTATGAGTTAGCAAGCGATTATTTTGAATTCGTTTAGAAACAGACTTCAAAAATGGAGGCGAAAGATTTTTATAACGATGAAATGGTCTTACTTAATTATGTTTACTCAAAAATATGTATAAGAGAATACTAGTAATTCATTTTTAACACTACAAGAATACACACATTTTTTAATTATTTTCTGCTTAACATTGATTTGATGAGACATGATTTCAGAACGAATGAAGTCTGCAAGCAAACGAGACGCCATGTTGAATAAAACATGGCAATAATTGAAAAACTATTATTTTTTGTACACAACGAATCAGGCTCAAATTCGCCAGAGAATATTTTTCCCCAATTTTATGGTGTTTTTTCCTCTTTTTCGATAAATGTACATCTGATGGCCGAAAATGAAACATCTCCTTTAAGGCTTGGCCGTTGTACTGAACTGTTGCATGACAAAACATTAAAAACGTGTGACTTAATTTCGTACCATTAACCCTATAAAAACATCCAGAGGAAACCGGCATGTCTTAGAACCAATAATTCGAAGACGTGACATCTACCAACCCGCACCGGGCCCGCGTGGTGGATTATGGCCCACTCGCTCTTACCGAGAGGAGGCCTATGTCCCAGCTGTGGGAACATTATAGGCTGCTGATGAAGTGATGATGCCATAGAACTGTCTATTCCACGGCCACAAAAAGGCTAAGCCATACATTTAGACAAAGAAAATAGGTTGGTAAAGTTAAGCCTTGTAGAGTTAGGGCCTTGGTCTTGCACTAGATATTTTTAACGCACTACTATCAGCTCGGTATGTATGTATTTACAATCTAAGTAAAGGCATCTTTGAACTTGATGTTCACCCCCTAAATCTGTGCCATTAATCTGGCCAGGATCACCAGAATAGCAAAAAAATTAAATAAAACAAAATCCCGCTTTTGCTGTTACCTGAACTTAAAAAAACTTTTTACCAAAAAATTTAACCGTCGAAAAAACTGAAAAGCAAAAAATAATAAACCTTAAAATTATGAGTCGGCGCTTTGAGTGCTCTTTGTTCATTGATTTTCCAGCGCCGACTCATAATTTTAAGGTTTATTATTTTTTGCTTTTCAGTTTTTTCGGCGGTTAAATTTTTTGGTAAAAAGTTTTTATTTTATAATTTTTTGTGGCTTTAATATACTTATAATACTTGGCAAGGTATACCCTATACAATGAATAAAGAATTATTAAAATAGGACTCCTCTGTATAAAGTTATGCGTGGTTAAACATAACAATCAGTGAGTGAACAATCCATCATCCCCTGTTTTCTGACCCTTAGGGTTTGATTTTGTTTTTAAAATTTATATGGCACCACCCAAAAAAAAAGAATAAAAAAGAATTATCACAATCGGACTACTATGTAAAAAGTTATGCGTGGTCATACATAAAAAAAAAACAAACAAAAAAAAAAAAATACGCGTCGAATTGATAACCTCCTCCGTTTTTTTTCGTCGGTTAATAATAAAAAATAGTTTAAAACACTAAAACAACACGCTTTCAAAGAAAACCAAACTACAAAGTATAAAATAATGGAAAAAAACGGGAGGTGCTTGGTATCAATGAAAAATACCTCAAAAAGCTCCCCCCGCTTTTTTCCATTATTGTCTACTTTTATTGTTTTTCCATTATCCTTTATGGGTTCATCAATAGGACTTCAGTTTTATTTATTTGTATAGATTAATTAGTAATTTAATTATAACGTAAACGTTTCCTGTTCGTAGTTGTTTCCTACAGCCATTATGGCAGTTTGAACAGCAAAGGTCCCGATCATGTTTTGCCCTAATTCAGGAATATTGCAAGTGTGAACTTGACACAATTGCGGTACGCCAGCGTTGATTTGTTTCAGTTCTGAGTTGACGTCTTCTTGTCTTATTCTAAAGACTCTGTTTAGAATGTAGGCCTCTTATATATCTGCAAACTGCTTTGCTTACATTCAATCAATTAGACATGCAATGTATGCTAAATAAGATATTTGGAATAAACTTCTTTTTATCAGATAACTTTTGAAAGCGTTATGTAAACCGTGACAACCTAAGTACATAACGAGAAATGTTTTGGTACGATGAACATCATTATGTTAGGTAACATAATTATTTGTAACCGACGAAAAAAAACGGAGGAGGTTATCAATTCGACGCGTATATATTTTTTTTTTTATGTATGACCACGCATAATTTTTTACATAGTAGTCCGATTGTGATAATTCTTTTTTATTGGAAAGGGTATACTTCGAGAGTGGTCCCATATAAATTTAGAAAACAAAATCAAACCCTAAGGGTCAGAAAACAGGGGATGATTGATTGTTCACTCACTGATTCTAATGTTTAACCACGCATAACTTTATACAGAGTAGTCCGATTTTGATAATTCTTTATTCATTGCATAGGGTATACCTTGTCAAGTATTATAAGTACATTAAAGCCACAAAAAATTATAAAATAAAAACTTTAACCGCCGAAAAAACTGAAAAGCAAAAAATAATAAACCTTAAAATTATGAGTCGGCGCTTTGAGTGATCTTTGTTCATTGATTTTCCAGCGCCGACTCATAATTTTAAGGTTTATTATTTTTTGCTTTTCAGTTTTTTCGGCGGTTAAATTTTTTGGTAAAAAGTTTTTATCATCGTACTGAACGCTCTCCACGCGAGTTCAACTCGCATTGGCCCAGTTTTCTGTGCTGTTTACCATGAATTAGAAGGCATATAAAGAGGCTATAACTTTGGTGCTAATCCTCTAACTTTGTTATAACTTTAATTTTAACCTTACGTTATCTTTCTATTTGTTATTGCAGCACGAATGAAAGCCTTCCAAATTCTTGGTCGAGACGCCTTGAATAAAGATAATGGTTTGACATCCATGTGGCATGGAAATTATTTATATACGAGTAAGTAGATTTTTCTATCATAGCTTTTCTAGTAGTTCATCATTTCAGGTCATTGCCTTTTTAACATTTAATTTTTTGACAGTGATTGCCGATCCTGCGGCCGCAGAGTTTGTTTTACAGAAGTGCCTAGAAAAAGATGATATGATGAAAGTAGCAAACTATTTTATAGGAAATGGCTCCATATTTGCTTCAGGTACTAGAACTATAAAAATACGTGTGGTCCGAAATTTATTAATGTGTGAAAAGGTTTAACTCAAATGATGTACTTATCTTTTAAAATTGCAGTACCAATCTGGCGGCCGCGTCGAAAAATCTTAAACCAAAACTTTACTATGAAAAAGTTGAAGCATTTCATGTCAATATTCTTAAAACAGAGTGGCATCCTTGTAGAGGAGATGGGGAAAATGGCAGGGACCGGTCCGCTGTCTGCTTGGAATTACTTTACTGCCTATACTATGGATGTGGCTGCAGGTAATCCCACATTTATACTGTCGTAAAATAAAGTACTGTAGTCGTCGTGTCTTGGTATGATGTTTATGAATAATACCAGTTTACGTAGCAGTGAAAATATCGTCTAGATTGGAGTACCCAAGAGGAGCAGGTCATAATGTTTTAAATTATTTTTAATGACTGCAACGCAATCTATGATGATAATCATTAACTCCTAGAATCAGCACTGGGCTACCAAATAGGAGCACAGAAGAATAGAGAGCATCCTTTCTTGAAGGCTTTTGAAACTGCGCTTGCAAGAGTAGGAGATCGTATCTGTCAGCCATGGCTACATAGTGACCTGGTGTACAAGAACTTACCTGTTTACTCAAAACAGGTGAAGACCAGAAAGTTGTTGTGGGATTTTGTCAGTAAGGTAAATGTTATTAACAACATTTGGTCAAACAATGAGTCTTATATAAAACAGTTACATTGGCAACTATAATATAGTTGAATTTTTCATTTCAGTTAATATTAAACAAACGAAAAGACATGAAACAATACAATACCGCCACAAAACAGTTTGAAAGTAAGTATTAAACCATCGTCACTTTTATGTGGGCTTGGTTCAATATAATATGTCGACAAAAATTAGCAGTAGACTTTACTTTACTTACGGGCTAAGCTTAAATAAGCAATCACATACAACCGTTCAAAAGGATTCAGGTATTTTTCTGAAAAACGGGAAAAGTATGATACCAATAACGGTACACAGCTCAATAATTATGTTGCACGGATCTTTTTCAAAAATAAAAATAAATAAGACCTTCATTAATTCCAGATTTGTCAGATGAGGCCCCGAAGACATTTCTAGAGAGTCTTATATTGTTGTTCAGTAGTGACAACGGATACACAGATGTCGAAATTCTTGAAGAATTGATGGTTTTACTTCTGGCAAGTACTGACACTTCAGCAGTCGGAGCATCTTTCACTTCCGTTATGCTTTCCAGGCATCCTGAAGTACAGGAGAAAGTATACACAGAGTAAGTCACTATAACAACGGAACCAAAGGAATTTTATTTAAACATTTTCTAGAAGACTTCCGGAGAATCCTAAAGGCTTTAAATATTTCTCATTTTCTCAACCAGGTTGCTAGAAGTGTTTGGTGATTCAGACCGGCCGGTAACATTCGAAGATTTGACTCGTCTTAAGTACCTGGATGCGGTAGTCCGAGAAACGCTGCGACTATACCCACCCGTGCCTATCGTCACCAGGAAAATTGAAAATTCTATTGTATTACGTGAGTATTTGAATTTTAAAATACATCCTCAGGCATTTTTTTTCGCAATCATGAAGATTTCTGTTTTAATGTCTTCACAGCCACAGGCATAAAACTTGTGTCTGGCACTGGAGTAATGGTGAATATCTGGGCGATACACCGCAATCCCCAGTACTGGGGAGACGACGCGGAGTTGTTCCGACCTGAACGGTTCATCGAGACGCCGCTCACGCATCCTGCTGCCTTCATGCCGTTCAGCTATGGAGTGAGGAACTGTATTGGTAAGTAAGACGAAATCTTCGTCATGTGAATGTAGCAGGGAGGTAGGTTACTAAACTATCTGCAAATGCAGTGCTGTAAAAATTTACCTATTAATCTTGATGAAAGATGCTGATAAAATATGACAGGCGCTTTTTGGGCAATCAGCTGCGATGACAACATTGCTAAGTTATTCTCGTATTGCTCGTCGTCATAAACGAACTCATTAGCATTGACTACTAAACAAGGGTGTCCGATTGATGTTAAAGCTGAAACTCCTATATTATTAACGCTTGTCAGAAGGATTTATAATGACCATCGTTGTTGTTAAGAGCAATATGGCCCTTGAAATAAAAAAAATAAAAAAAAAACTATACAAAAAGATCTTACCGAAGGCAAAATATTGGACGTTTTTTATCTCAGGTTTCCAATTTGCCCAAACGATATTCTAGATTTTACGGCAAAGTATTTTTTAATTTTAAGGTTACCAGTACGCAATGTTGACAATGAAGACGGTGGTGTCGTCTTTGCTGCGAAGTTACAAGATCCTGCCGGCTACTGCACCAAACAGCGACTCTGAATACCCCCCACTGCAACTCACGTTTGGTCTCATGATGAAGGATAAAGACAGATTCCAAATACAGATAGAATCTAGACATTGATCACTTACGATTAGCTATAATATTTAATAGTAATGCGAGTTTAGATGTAGGTACAAATTAAAATTGACCTCTTAAATTATAAGGTATTTCTTATTGTAAATGATCTATGACTGTCTCTAATTTATTTTTGTTGCTTTTATCGATTTGTACTAATATACTTGAACTGGTTTTAAGTCTTAATTAACAATGTTTTAATTTTATTATACCTATCATTAAAATCCAATTATTTTCTGCTGTTTTTTTTCACACAGCTTTATGGATTATGATTTACAAGAGTATTTTGGAATCTGAGAAAAAGTAACCATACTATATGAGCCTCTATTTGTATGAGAGGTTGTGGACTTGGTCAGAATTCCATCTCTGAATTCTTCTTCGTAGTGTGTCGATAGCAATCTAAATATAGTCAGCCCAGAATTTGGCTACGACCTTAGCACTTTCAGAGGCATCCATCAACTCCTGTAGCGTGCAAACAGCTATCCATGCTGGACAAAATATTAAGTGCCGCATTGTTTATGGGACAGCACCGCATTTGCAGTCCAGGGCGGAGCCATCTATGAATTTCCACTTGTACAGGTTCTCTTTACTTCGGCCTACTTGAATCCGGAGCCTATTTAAAGACTTCCAGGAAAGCTAACGCAACTCGTGTCCAGGTGTGAGATTTTCAGCAGGTGGAACGAATGGCACACAGGCTTAATCGTTCCGTCGATTGTTCGCCAGTGAGTGGGAGGACACACTTCATAAAGCTGTTGCGATTTTTCAGCCTTTGTGACACGAGGATGTTATCGTGCAAAGGGTGCAGTCGTATGTCAGAAACCATCTTGGCTCTTTCATTTGAGCTTGCCACCGCTCTACGAACTTCTGGTGGCGTTATTCCAGCCAGTGGATACAGCATTTGCACTGGAGTTGGTTTAAGGCAGCCGGTGATTACTCGGCACGTTTCATTCAGAGCTATATCCACTAACTTTGCATGCGCTGAACGACTCCAAACGGGGCATGCGAATTCACCTGCAGAAAAAGATAGCGCCAGCCGATCGTACGCAATTCGTTGAAATACGTCGGGCGGACAGCTCAACAGTTGTCTCTAGTCAGCGCTCAGTACGAAGAGGGGTTCTACAGGGCTCGATTCTTGGACCAATATTGTTTATTTTGTATTGTGCCGATGTAATAAAAAATATAAACAAATGCAAATAACATATTTATGCCGATGATAGACAGGTTTACATATTATTTAAGCCGTAAGACTATGAACAAGCACTTAACGATCTTAATACAGATCTCGAAAACATAGTTCAATGGTCCAATGCCAATACGCTAGCCTTAAACACTACAAAAACTAAATATATGCTTTTTGGAACTGAAAGCCGGTTAGATAAAATTAAACCCTGTACCGGCTGTGTGACTGTTATGTGAGAGCCTATCGAACGGGTCTACGAAGCACGTAATCTAGGTGTTACCATGGACGCGGAACTTCGTTTTCACAAACACGTGTCTGAGTCTATCAGTAATTGTTTTTATAGACTTAAGATTTTATACAAAGCCCGTCCCTACACGAGTTCCCTTTAGGGAACATGTTACACCTTTTTTCAATGACCACAACATCTTAAAAATGAAAGCTAGACATAAACTTCACTTGGTGAGCCTACTCTTTGGCGTTATTAAGTCTCAGTCCCCTGCTTACTTGTATCATAGATTATTGTGGACAAGAAGACACAGAATCGGAGAAGGAAGAAAATGCTCTCAACAGCTTTCCATCCCTCAGCACAAGTCTGCGGCTTTTAGAGGCAGTTTTCGCTATGCAGCTATTAAATGCTGGAACAATATCCCTCCTCCCATAAAGTTTAGTAAAAGTTGCTCGACTTTCAAATTCAAATTAAAAGAATTTCTACTGAACCATCAAAAAGATTTTGAAAATGTTCGAGCTGACATATATGCCATTTGAAACAAGTTCTATTTAATCAATTTATCCAATTTTATCATAACTTATTACTTATTTATTTTGTATTTCAATTTTAATTTCAATCACATTTTATTTTTTATTTGTCAATGGTCACCAATTGACAATGAAAACCGCATGTAGGTCATACCGTTTCGTTGTTAAGAAGAACAACGCCGTCAATCGTTTTAGCCATAAAGGTAGGTATTATCTATTTATAATTTACTAGCTGACCCAGCGAACTTCGTATCGCCTAAGATTCAAAATGTTGTAATAAACCTTCCAAGTTTGACAACCTGGTACGCGGTGGTGATCTGGTAAGCGTTTTCTAGCTGATACTCATATGTTTGGGTAGCTCCTACTCGGTTATGATAACCTGTTACTTCGAAGGCATAAAGCGTTTTCTGGCTGACACTGCTGTTTAATAAGCTCATACCAAGTTATGACCGCCTGGTACCTCGAAGGCAAAGTTTTTGTCATACCACGTTTTATAGTGAAATGTATTCTCTTTGACGTTTTATGTCACATCACACGAGAACGCGGTCGAAGGGGATAAAAAGTATCCTTTGCCAAAAGCAAAAAAAAAAAAAATGTATGTCCTATGTCCTTCTCCTGGCTCTAAACTACCTCCCTGCCAATTTTCAGCTAAATCGGTTCAGCCGTTCTTGAGTTATAAGTGAAGTAACTAACACGACTTTCTTTTATATATATAGATATCATGTTCTTAATTTCCTGTAAGTAATACGCATTTTTTTATTTTTTTATTAATCACAGACAACAAACATTCACACACATGTACGCTACAATAACGTATCTGATTTTTGGCTTTCTTCATTTATTATTACGGACACACTCTTTGTATTTATTACTCTTGCGTATGGCACTCGTGGGTTGATCGTTACTTCGGCTTACTTGAGTCCGGAGCCTATTTAAAGACTTCCAGGGAAGCCAAGGCAACTCGTGTCCAGGTGGGAGATTTTCAGCAGGTGGAACGAATGGGTTCAGTAGGGAAGCACCACGTCGCCACAGGCTTAGTCGTTCCGTAGATCGTTCGCCAGTGAGTGGGAGGACACACTTCATAAAGCTGTTGCGGCTTTTCAGCCTTTGTGACACGAGGATGTTATCGTGCAAAGGGTGTAACTCGACGACTTGACTCGAAGTGTTGATTTGCCGTTGAGAAGCAGTTGGTGAGCTATCTGGTTGGCGGTAACTTGATTCGGCGGCGAGGGTTAAGGGGACTCGCTGGTCAGCTTTCTTATTGTACTCCAAGCCTTTTTACTGTTATGAGTCATATCGATGTTAGTAACAGTGTTGATCCACCTCTCTCGTCTGTTTTCGCCTAGTCTCGATAGCAGTTTTTCTCCAGCCAGCGTAGTTTCCTCAGAGAAAGGGTCAGTGTAGTAGAGTGATTCATATGTACTCAGTAGCTCACTGGACTTTGTCGAAAGTTCTGGTATGTAGGAAGTCCTGCAACCCCTTTTTTTTTTTTTTTTTTGGATGGGAAATCATCAAATGACTTCTCCCGCTCTGGGCGGAGTGGGAGGGCGTGTCAGACTTTTACTGACTAAAACCCACCCGTGTTCCTTCAGTTGCCCATGTGCCAGAGTCACGGTATCTCTTCGAACAATCTCGTGACCCTGGCAGGCATTCCTGCAACCCCTTGGATGTATCGGTATCTCCGGGAAGTAGTTGACACAATCTCAATAAATCGGTCGTAGTTTTTTGGGATTGGCGGAACATTCAAAATGGCGTCATCAATCGACCGTGCGAACGACTCCCAGTCGGCCTTGGTGTAGTTGAATCGGCGCTTAAAGGGAACAGTTATAGGTCGGACCACGGGTTCAATGCAACACATAATAGGTCTGTGTTGCGTGCGAGAAATTGACGCTTTTGGAACACTGTGAGCTGATGGGCGAACTAGTGAATAATAGGTCTGGGTTATATCCGCGTTTCCAGTTGTTAAAAAAAGCCGGTTGTTTAAAATCATGGATTGGTGTTAAATTATTTGTCTCTGCCCATTGCTCGACTGCTTCTCCGCTTAAATCCATGTCGTTGTAGCCCCAGTTGGTGCTGCGGCTGTTGAAGTCACCGATTACAACTTTAATGGGTTGGCTGTTGAAGTTTTCTGGCGGAGTCAAATTAAACTTGGTGCCAGGCAGGTTTATAGATCGAAGTGACAGAGCAGTTACCAACATCTATGGAGATAATTTCTATGCCATTCTCGTTTGAGCACTTGGTGGATAGTATGCTTACGCCGGCAGCAGCAAACACTGACAGCAATCTCTGAATTCGGGATATTTTTATGTACCGGAAAAGGTTTACGTGGGGGAGCCTAAATAAATTTGGTGTTAGAAACGTTCACGTGTCACTATTAGATTTAATACTCTTAGGAGTAGTACAGTACTCTCCTGGTTGAGCTCTATGTGACGCAGACAGCAGAGGAATAGTGAAAATAGAAAGTCGCGCACATACGCTGTGGGACGCTATACGCAAATTATGTCCTGCTCAAAAATTGGTATAAATACTACTATCTTTTTAATGCTTAACTTTCATTGTAGCAATAAAACTGTCGTCCTTATTAGCGGTTGAAATCTTACATATTTTACACCAAACGGAAAGACATTATCACGTCAATCAAAAGTATTTTGGTTTGCGCAAAATCTAACTATAGTCAGTGTGTATTGTACAGGCTGATGCTGATGTGTTGTGTCTTTATTTACATATTTCGTAAACTACTATTTGTTTTCCTATAAAACTATGATGAAAATAAAGTGGCGTTCTCGTTTTTAACCGACTTCAAAAAGGAGAAGGTTCTTGTTCCACTGTATATATTTTTTAATTCTGTATGTTCACTGATTTCTCCGCCATCTGTGGATCGATTTCAAAAAATCTTTTTTTAATGGATAGGGTAGGGTATGCTTCCGGGGCTTCAAATATAACTTTAATATCTGAAGTTGGTAGCAAAAACTCTAAAATATAGATCCAATACCGACATCCGAAATTAAAATATTTTTCAGTTTGTTGTGTTTTTTGGAAGTCGGTTGTGTTTTTTTAGCGTTAATAGTATTAGCAGTATTATCCACTTATCTACGAGCAACTGCAACTTGCAATATCAAATTATACAAACCTTGCTGACCGCGTTGTTTAATAAAGTTCCACCTTTTACTTATGTAAATTCTTTAGGACCAGACTTCTGTATTATTATAATACGAGAATAAGGACCAGATAAATAAAAGGAGCTTAGCCCCAGGTTTTGAGAGCAGTGCTGGCCCAGTATTATAAGCCCCGACTTGCAAGTTGTAGGCCGTGGGTTCGAACCCAGGCAGTTGCTTTATTTTGTGTAAATAACTTCATCATCACTACTCTCAAAACGATGAAGGAAAACATTGAGAGGAAACCAGTATGCCCTAGAACCAAAAATTTGAAGACATGTGTCATATACCGACCCGCGCTGGGCCTGCGTGCTAGGTAACGGCCCACTTCCTCTCACCGAGAGGAGGCCTGTGTCCCAGCAGTGGGAACAATATAGGCTGATTATGATCTGCAGGCAGAAAAGGAGCGAAGAAAAGCCAGTTAGTCAGTGATTTTGATGACCTGGACGACTACCCACGATGCGCCTGAATGCAACGATGCACTAAAGTATTTATACACTCTCAAGCAAATGTAATACATGAATTTTCAAACGTCACAAAATTTGCAGGCGTTTTTGTCATTTCACCTTTTGCCGAACAAATAATATATTATGATAAAACTATCTTCTCACCGCTGTCGGTCAACGGCTGAACAGCAACTACATTTTGAAGGGGGCAAAATCATGTTCAAAGTTTCCGTTACATAGGCACATACTACCATACGTATGAAGCTAATAAAAAGCGTGTTAAAAACGGCATGAGATCTGCGTTTCCTATCTCACTACTCTGAGTTAAAAAGCCGAACAAACTCAGAGGTCACAGTCCCTTTTAAAGTCCAGACTTAGTCGGGCTCAGGGGAACCCCCTGAGCCCGACTAAGTTCAACCTAATTTTAATTCCAATCTAATGCCAATACGATTCCAATGTTAATTTTGCATACGCGCAATTCGATACTCTTGAAAACAATAGTGTCAACATTAGAACAACAACAACGCCCGATCTCACTTCTAATTAGTTCTAAAAAATGGGTAGGTACCCAATTTAAACACATTTTGGCGCTAGCGTCAAATTCAAGAAAACGAAAAGTTCCAATTACAATGTCAATCGATCGGAATTAAAATCAAGAGTAAGTACCCAGATCATGTGAAGTTCGGCCAGATTCGTGTCTAAAATGGTATTTTAAGGAAAACCCACATTAATTTAGTGGAGCTTTCCAGTCAGTGCACGCATTTGTCAATAATGGCTCAACTCATAATATAAGGCACAACAGCAGTTTTATCGAAATTTCACATGAACTGTGTGTAAGCTGGCTTCGTATTCTACTGAAACTCCATACGATGCTAGTAGGCCAGCTCAAGTGTTACAGACTAACGACGAGCGGTCGGCTGTAATTACTACAATTATGACCATCCATCACATCGCATGAGTGCATCCCATCCACCCCGGTCGTCCCGTCCCGTTAATGGGGTGGTTGGGAAAAATTGTTGCATCGACCCCGGTAGTGCTGACTCGGTCGTTTAACGGGGTGGATGGCACAGATCTAGTCTCATCTACCCCGGTATGTTTTAAATGAAGCAGGCAGCACAGATTGAGTAGCATACGCCCCGGTAGTGTTTAAAGAGATTTTTAATTTTCTTACACATTTTGTATTTCTGCTAGAAAATGCTTTATGTCTTTGAAGTACCAGGTGGCCATAACTCTGTAGGAGCTCACCTAACCCGTAGTGTCAGCTAGAAAACGCTGTATGCCTTCGAAGTACCAGGTAGTCATAACTTGGCAGGAGCTTATCAGACAAAGGAGTGTCAGCTAGAAAACGCTTTATGCCTTCGATATACCAGGTTATCATAACTTGGCAAGAGCTTACCAAACAAAGGAATGTCTGCTAGAAAACGCTTTATGCCTTCAAAGTACAAGGTTGTCAAACTTGGTAGGTTCATTACAACATTTATTGATTCTGAGGCGGTACGAAGTTCGCTGGGTCAGCTAGTTATTGGTATAAAAATAAATATGAAGTGTAATTATAATATTTAATATTCTCGAAAATGTTATGTTACTATTTTTAATTGAATTTTTATTACTTTTTTTATTAACAATGCATTTTTCCATCTAAAATTAGAGACCACCATGTTCATCACTAGTGTTGGGGGACAAATTTCGGTAAGACTCTATTCTGAGTTTTCAGCCGACTAGTAAGCACCAAGAAACATATACTGGAACATAAGTACTTTCTACTAATATCACACCTATAAATAATTCATTTGATTCATTATAATCACAGTTTCGTTACATAACTTTCATTCACTCTCCGTTGATCAGTCTTCATTTGAAAATCAGTATTATTGAAAATAATCCTACACGTAGGTAGTAGTTCGATCATTCAAAACCACAAATATCATAGTATTTCCAGGAAATGTAATATTGTTATTTGTCATACATTCTATTTCTTTTTGTTCTATGGAGTTGTCCATAAGTACAGATTTCTGTAAACGATTACACTGGGATGATTCCGATAAGCTTTGAACTTGTTGCGATATAATTTCGTATTAAAAGGCGTCACCGGAGTATATGCAGTGCCTTAAGAATTTCAACTATGTTCGATTTTTTAAACTCTAGCTTTGTTTGCGTCTCCGCGTGGATTTCGGTCTGATAATAACACATTTCGCGTTTTGTACTTTTTTATTTATAAGGCGTAATTTTTTGCTAAATACAATATTCCTATTCTCGCGTCTTTAAACAGTACCGGGGCGCATGCTACTCAATCTGTGCTGTCCGCTTCATTAGAAACACACCGGGGTAGTTGCGACTAGATCTGTGCCATCCACCCCGTTTACGACGAGTCGGCTCAACCGGGGTAGGTGCAAATTTTTTTCCCAACTGCCCCGTTAACGGGGCGGGACGACCGGGATGGATGGGATGCACATGCACTCCATCGCATCACATACATGAATTTGTTTTACTGGTTGACAAGGGAAGGGTAATATTTCTGTGTTTCCCTGTAATAGCATCCATACTATATGCAGTAAAGTATTTCAACGAGTATGTAAGTAATTTTTTCATCGTTCTCACATATCTTATATTTTTAAACGAGCAATTCTTGTATATATATTATAATCTGAATCTCGGAAACGGCTGCAACGATTTTCATTAAATTTAGTATATAGGTGGTTTCGGGGGCGATAAATCGATCTAGCTAGGATTCATTTTTAGAAAATGTCGTTTTATTCGTGTTTTCAATAATCAACTATATCGATAATCAACTTAAACATAAACCTAGGTTTTTTTTTTGAAAGAAAAATAACAAAATGTAATTTGTATTTAAATATAATTTCTAACAAGAACAATTTACAAAAAAAAAAAAAACCGAGTAAAGCTCGGTCCTCCTCCTCCAGGTACTATCTTTAAACGAGCAATTCTTGTATATTTATAATCTGAATCTCAGAAACGGCTCCAACGATTTTCATGAAATTTAGTATACAGATGGTTTCGGGGGCGATACATCGATCTAGCTAGGATTCGTTTTTAGAAAATATCGTTTTATTCGTATTTTCAATTAACTCAACTTTATCGATAATCATCTTAAACATAAACTTATGTTTTTTTTTTTTATTGGAAGAAAAATAACAAAATGTAATTTGTATTTAAATATAATTTCTAAAAAACACAATTTACCATAAAAAAAATACCAAGCAAAGCTCGGTCATCCAGGTACTAATTATAAATTCAACAATAATGATGTAAACAAATATTTTCTAAAAATATAATTTAAAAGACTGTCCATGGAGTTTCTTGCACGTTCTTTTTTCATAGTGACATACTACGCTTGTACCGTGTGGTTCCGGACGTAAAGAATAACACCACCCCATTTCTTCCCGTGGGTGTCGTAAAAGGCGACTAAGAGACTTACTAGAGAATGGGTAGCAGCGTTCTCTATGCATTTTACCACCATACTGCGATCGCCAACCCGCCTGCCAAGCGTGGCGATTATGGCAAAGCCCCCCAAATTGGGGGAGGCCAAAGTCCAGCAGTGGACGTCTTACGGCTGAGATGATGATGATGATGATACTACGCTTTGGGATGGGCTACAAGCTTCGTATTTCTGACTGTGGTTTAATCATTAGAATAAATAATAGTTTTAAAAAAAAATAGTTTAAAAAAACTAAAAAACACGCTTCCATGGAAAACCAAACTAAAAAGTACGAAATGATGGAAAAAAAGGAAGCGTGTTTTTTAGTTTTTTTAAACTATTATTTATTTTCTATTTTTTAGGGTATTTCGAATTTTGAGACGTATGTCAGCGTAGTATGTGACAGTTTTTTTGCTGTCCTGGTAACCCTGGCAAGGATAATGGCACAAATTTATGAAATTATTGCATTGTCATCAGTCCTTGACAGGTGTGCAAAGTTTGAATGAAATCTGGTCGTTTAAAGTGGGTCAAAATCGCACTATAAGGAGTCGGTTACAAACAAACATACAAATATACAAACATACAAACATACAAATATACAAACATACAAGTGAAGCTAATATAAAGCGTGTAAAAACATTAAATGCTTTGTTTGAGTTTGAGTAGTAGAGCTACTCTGAACGAGCTCCTTTACAAAGAGAGCTCTATACTTGTAGGTAAAAGAATGTTTGCCGTAATTAAAACTAACGCCGAAATGTTGTTGTTTTTTTTTTAATAGTTTTGTCACAAATTTCTAGAATTTTCAGAAATTGGTCAAGCTCCAAAAGATCCTTTAGAAGTTTACTACTATTGTTACGTCTAATGTAGTTATTTATACGCATGACAGGCGCCAGGAGTGTTAAATTATCTGCAATTAATTACCAACTCGCAACAGGTTGCTCACAATTATTTGTCTAGACTTAATTCATTTAATGCATTTCTTACAAACTTTAGTCCATTATTTATAATAAGGAACATTTTTAACAGATATTATGAATAGCCTTCCTTGCCCTAAATAAGCCCTTTATTTTCTAAGTCTACAAAATTCTGTTAAGCTTATATGTGAAGTGTAGGTTTCACCATAACTCTTTTTACTTTTTCCTTTCTTTTCGTAGGAGTGCCAGATAAAGTTACTTTAATTCAGTAGCTGTGTAATATAAACTCCAAGTATCTTCGTTCACTGCTTTTATTTTAACGCACTTCATCATCATCATCATTTCAGCCGAATGACGACCACTGCTGGACATAGGCCTCCCCCAAGTTCCGCCACTTCAACCGGTTTTGTGCTTCCTGCGGCCTTCACAAGGTCACCGGTCCACCATCTTGGAGGCCTTCCAAAAAGGTACCGGACGACGTAGAGTTAACGCACTTACTTCAACATATTAGTAAAGTCGAATGAGGGTATGTTGAATATGTCACAGGACTCAATCTTTAGTATTTGACAATACATCAAACAGGGCCTGGTGGTTTTCAACGTCATCTACTACTACAGGTGGAGGTGGTGGAGTTGCTTGGTTTTCCGTTTCTGGGTGTTCAAGGTAGCATTGTGAGTAGGCGATGTGCTTAATTTTCGAGTGTTCATTCTTATTCTTATAATAAAGTTATATAAACACATGACAGGTGCTAATTGTGGTAAATTATCTGCAATTCATTACCAACTCGTAACACGTTGCTCACATTTATTTGTCTAGACTTAATTTTGAAGCATTGCTTTTAAAAATTTTGGTCCCTAATTTACATTATGGAACATTGGTGCCGATTCCCTCGTTCACAAACTAAACTAAATTTAAGTTCAGTGCATCTTCTTCTTTGTATTTCATTAAGAAGAGGACAAAAGAAAAATTTTAGTTTAGTCCTGTCAAATTAATCAGCGCTCCATACAAGTTTAGACGTGATTAAAAACTTGCCTACTAAAATTACGTCAATTTACGTCAAGCGCTGATTAATTTGACAGGACTAAACTAAAATTTATCTTCTGTCCTTTCCTTAATGAAATAGAAAGAAAAAGATGCACTGAACTTAAATTTAGTTTAGTTTGTGAATAAGCGAATCGGCACCATTGTTGAACTAACTTAGTAGTTCTTATAAATAGTCTTCCTTACCCTAAACAAACAGGGTGTGGTAAAAGTAATGTCATAACATCATGTAAATACCATTTTTTCTCGTGGGTGTCGTAAGAGGCGACTAAAGGACTTACTAGGGAATGAGCAGCAGCGTTCTCTATAGAGTTTACCACCAAACTGCGATCTCCAACCCGCCTGCCAAGCGTGGCGATAATGGCAAACCACTTCAAATTGGGAGAGGCCAATGTCCAGCGGTGGACGTCTTTCGCCTGAAATGATAAGGATGATGATGACTGTGTTTCGCTGGCTTGCTTCTCCTCGTCTGTACAGTACTGAGGACACTCTGCTGGACTTTTTCTTGACTCACCTGGCTTACTGGTTGCAGCTGTATTTTCATCTGCTTTATGTTCTAGATACCTCACTTGTCGTTGGTTTTCTATTTGTTGTTCCTCATTAGAATTAACATTACGCAGTTGTTCATTATCTGCTCTTTCTTCTGGTTACAGAAAAAGTGTTTTTATAGTATTAAGGAATTTTTAGAACATACAAATATTTAATTAGAGTATTAATTAATTAATTTATTGCGAATTATTTGATGACATTTGTATGTAATAGTAATATGTGACAGCAATGTAATAATAATGTTCTTATATATACATACATACAAATAAATAAAATTGAAGTCTCTGTTTGTAATTTCAAATTAACAGTTTTTCACTAAATGCATATGAAAGTATATTATGGTACTTAGATCAAAAAATCATTGTTTTAAATTTTTTTCTATCTGTCTGTCTGTTTGTTCCGGCTAATCTCTGAAACGGCTGGACCGATTTTGACGGGACTTTGACTGGCAGATAGCTGATGTTATAAGGAGTAACATAGGCTACTATTTGTCTGAGTAGCACGTCCCTGTGTGATAATTTCTGAACACAACGCGGGTGAATCCGCGGGCACAGCTAGTAATACATATAATCTGCATGATAATTAGATATGACATTTAAAAATAGATAATTTGCGCGCCTGCTTGCAGGCAAAATACAATGACTTTAAGGCTGAAAGATCTTCCTTTGTAAACTATTTATTTTCTTGCAAATACATATTTTAAAAATTCGCTGTAGCAGTTGGTCATTTTCGGTTATAACCTTAATTGTAGTGGTCTCTGCCATGTTAATGACTAGTTAATAAATTAGATTTATAAATACAATATAGGTCAATTCTAACGTAGTTGAGTGACATCACGGCGATCGTGGTTCGGCTAGCGCCATTGGTTCGCTGCGTTTGTATTTTACACTTTCGGATACGAGCATATTTAGAGAAAATATGGTTTAGCAAATCGCTTACTAATTTGACTCATGTGGCACAGGGTTTTCCTACTATGGGATCATTGATCATTTGTTTTGTACCAGGCTACTTGAACTCTTAAATGAAGTGTCAATTTATCTCAGTACTTTTTATGTCCAAGAAATATAATTCCATCATTTGATAACCTTATGTTTATCATTTGTTCGTGGAAACAGGGATTTTATTCAATAAACAAGAACCCACAATGACAAGTTATTCGACTTTTGCCCTTTGTGTTTCTAAATTACGTTCAAAGGGCCAAACGTAAAACCAGTACAGAAGTATAGAACTTATTTCTGATTCAATCTACCTAACGGTGCATTAATGACTTTATCATTTGATAGGTTTCAAGCACAGATTAAAGAAAACAAATAATTTTAGAGAGCAGTGGTATCTGCCTCAGCTTACGAGTTGTAGCTCATGGGTTCGAACCTAGGCTGGCGCTTTACTTTGTGTAAATATTTCCATCACTACTGCTCTCAAAAATATTAAGTTAAACATCGTGAGGGAACCGGCATGTCCTAGATCCAAAAGAAAACGAAGACATGTGACATCTACCAACCCGCACTGCAGGGTCCGCTAGATTGATTACAGCCCACTCTCTCTCACTGCGAGGAGGCCTGTGACCTAGCAGTAGAAACAACATAGTATATATTGATGATGAAATAAATTAATTACCCCTCAAACAACCACATTATACACTGACGAGCAATATGAAAGTCACTAACTTATCACGAAATCACGCAAGATAGCTTCTTGAAGTGAAAAACAACATTCTAATGTATTTCTCTGATAGCGCATGAAAAGAAGACCAATCTGGCATATCGACCCACAGTCGACATGTCGCTGTCGCGTCGCGTTGGTTGCAATCATTACTGAACTTGAAATCATTTTTAAGTAGGTAAGTATTGCAGCTAGTTAGATATGTAGTACCTGCTTAACACTTATTGTGCATTTCATAATGTGGTAGGATGAAAGACAAGCCAACACAGGGACGCAATATTCTTATACATAATATAGCGTTTCATTGCGATGCCGTGCGATTTAGTAGACAACTAATGAATTACAGTCATGCACATAGTAGTATGTAATGTACCTACTCTTTTCCAATAAACAGTAATAATAATATCAACCGAGGAACGATTATTTGGATACAATCTGACGCCTATAGACACGTAATACGTCTATTTTTAATGACTGTCGTTGTACTCATGTAGATGTTTACCTTCAAATATCTCGGTAATGTGACACTTTGGGGTACCGTGTTATTTGACATATTTTGTATGTCTATATGTCCTCTACCCATACATACATACCACTTTCATCGTACGCCGTGTTTTCGAAACAATCAAAATGGCGGCAGGTCGATATGCCAGATCGGTTCTAAGCCCTTAAACAAACAAAAACATCATTTCTTGAATGCCCACTGACTGATTGAGTCTCTTCGGGTCCGCAAACGCTGTTCCTGGATCGCAACTCCCGTCTGATGTCGATTTCTTAACATAGTAGACACAATTAATCGTTCTTTTTGAGCCATTGGCCCATTGTGTACCTTGACTTACCATTGTTTGGACTTTTAAGGATAAATCCAGTCTCCCTAAACCAAAGACTTACTTGTAACACGGTAAAATGTGTCACACCCATTGTGTTGGCTGTTTGTATCTGGGATCTACTGCACCATAGTGACCTTTTCTTTTGGATGGGATAATCATCAAATGACTTCTCCCGCTCTGGGCGGAGCGGGAGGGCGTGTCAGACTTTTACTGACTAAAACCCACCCGTGTTCCTTCAGTTACCCTTATGCCAGGGCCACGGTATCTTGTTTTGACAAACTCGCAACCCTGGCACGATGACACCTTTATTTACAAATCAACGTCTGCCGCAAGCAACTTTAGTTAATCAATAAATCATTCTCTTGCCTTTATCCCAACAATAAAATTAAAAGTAAATTCAATAGGCAGGCTGAGAGCGTAGGTGAGGAATTTAAGGTTAAGAAATTCTCAAATTCCTGAGCTATAATATTTGCTATTGCAAATGAGACGGGTTATTCCCCGAGTACCCCGTTCCCCGAGGCCCCCGTCCCGCAGGACCCCGATTTATTTTTATCTAGATAAACTCAATTAACAGTCAATTTAGCTTAAAAGTACCGTCAGCAGATGATATGTTAAATAAATTTTTATTACTTACTAAAATTATAATACTTAAGTTTAAGAATCAGCAAAAAATTATAAAGTCTTGCTTGGTTAAGGTAAATATTATCATAAGAGAGTACAATATAGAGTCTCCTAGAGCAACTGCAGGTTTTAATTATTATCACAATTGTTTAATTTTCAATACAGAAAATCAAAATACCTACTCTACATGGAGTATTAACATAATTTAAAATATACGCGAAAACTCTCACTTTCAGGAATTTTGGCAACCCCCCCCCCCCCCCACCCATTTTGATGATGTTGATGTGTTACGTTATCTCGTTTTGTGTTTCGTGTTTGCATATTCTTTTCATTTATTTCTCTGTCGTTTATTATAACTCTCAATTTTTTATACTTTACCTCGACGCCTGTCATACAGGAGGACCTAGTTCAGGGGTTGAGACGTCATTTATGTATGTCACGTGTAGTTGAAGTTTGAGATAAATTAGTATTGTAAGTTGTATTTAAAGTTTAAAACCTTGTTATTTGTAATAATACTTCCGCGATCCGTTCCATACACGTGTAATTTTATTGAATTTGTCATTACAAGGTGCCCATAGCTTAGTAGTGGCATAGTCCCCTTAATCTCCATTATTATTTTACACACAATATAACAGGTGGCATTTAATATTCAATTGGCTATTATTACGTAAACATAGGTCATTGACAATATGCTGTTAACATAAAAATAATAATAAGGTATTAGTATCCAAAGGTATAATTCAAAAAATTACTTAATTCGCTAATTAGGTATTTCTGAGAAGCCGTCACGCTGGTGATTCCTGAATGAAAGGGTTCGATAAATGTATACTATTATAACCGCCTAAGGTTGTATATACAGCCTACTTAATACTTACAATCCTTTCACGGTAATATTTTCTTATATGTCCGTGGGGACGTCAAGTTAGCCTCATCAAAGTGACCAATGTCTAGAAAGATACAAAGTAACTGTGAATATATATATATATATATATATATATATATATATTAAGAAGGCTTACAGACTTACAAAACAATGATATAAAAAAGTTATATAAAAAAATTGCTAATAACAAGCTTCCATGCATAGTACATATAGATTAATCTCGACGCGCTAAGAAGAAAAAGAGCTTTGAGAGAAAATAACTCGCTCAGCGACCCTATTGGCGTTGGTCATATACTCAGGTTGTTAACACAAGAACAATCACCTGGGTAACTTTTATGTTCATTTATAGAGGGCATGAGGAATAGGGTGTAACGTTTAATCATTGGCGGGGCGCGTGAGGGAGTGGCAGTCTCTGCGCCCTCACGTCCCTAGCCGCCGCAAGAGGAAACACCTCGGGCGTCGGGAGTTGATAGCTGACTCCCGGCCACCGTAGGCGCGAGCTTGCGGGCGGCGAGCAATGGGTTGCTCGCCGCCCGGTAAGGACCAGGCTCAGGTCGCCGGCGCGTAGTGTTCCACGCGCGCCTCAAAGAGATGTCAGCAGCACTGTAGGGGTCTGCTAGGACCGAAGCCTGCCAGGGTCGCGAGATTGTTCGAAAGAGATACCGTGACCCTGGCACATGGGCAACTGAAGGAACACGGGTGGGTTTTAGTCAGTAAAAGTCTGACACGCCCTCCCGCTCCGCCCAGAGCGGGAGAAGTGATTTGATGATTTCCCATCCAAAAAAAAAGTTTAATCATCTATCTATATATCGCACCCCTAGATCTAAAGGGAACTAACTCAAAATTCTTAATTTTTCAGTTATGCACAGACAGACTCGAAGGTGTGCATAACTGAAAAATTAAGAATTTTAAGTTAGTTCCCTTTAGATCTAAGGGTGCGATATATAAAATTCTAAGTCCTGAGTGACTGACTGACTGACTGATATACCAACGCACAACCTAAACCACTGGTCTTAGAGACATGAAACTTGGAAGGTGTATTCTTTGTGAGGAGTAGGTATCCACTATGAAAAGGTTTTTTGAAATTCCAATCCTAAGAGGGTGAAATGGGGGATTGAAATGGTGATTTTTTCGACATCCACGCGGGCGAAGCCGCGGACAGAAGCTAGTCTTCTATAAGAAAGAAAGGATTCTCCGATCAGCCACGTGTCGTGTTTGGTACTTGTCTCTTTTTTGCAAGCCTGTAATAACAAAGTGCAGTCTTCCAATTAGAATCAAGGAAAATCATTGAAAATTATAGTTACTATTAAAGAATACCGGCCAAGTACGAGTTGCACACAAAGGGTTCCGTACCACAAGGACAAAAACGCCGAAAAATACATAAGTTTCTTGTATAGAAACACCACTGTAAATTTTTTACTTCATTTGATTAAATATTTCGTTATTATCGAGGAAATAGTCATTCATATTCTGTGAAAATGATTGTAAACTCTGCAAAAATGTTCATATAGATGACTCCTTTCTAATATTAAAACTATTACGTACAAGTACGTAGTTATACGTCTAAATTAGGATCATATATCATTCCTAGTTACTGGTGGCATTAGCTGTCCGTAAGAAGTTTTAGGCATACAATAGTTTTGAGCAGAATGACTCTGTGGCTAAGCAATTTTCCTAACCCTATTCCAAAACTAAAAAAGCCCTAGTACAGAATCATTAAGGTCTATTTTGATTAAGTAATAAGGTTTTCTATTCATTTTATAAGTTATAATAAGTTCCCTTAGCGAGAGCACATTCTTGCACAGAGCACATTCATTCTGTAACTTAGGCATTCGTACATTAGCGGGTAATAATTTTTCTACTTACATCGTGATCTGCTTAGCCTTTTACCAACTATGTTTGGGCTACCAGTCTAACCGTATGCAGCTGTGTACGAGATATTTACATGGTGCGACTGCCTATCTGACCTCCATAGCCCAGTTAACTGGGTAATACTATATCCCGTGGTAAGACACACTGCCAGACTTTCTGACGACCCGGAAAGACTGTAAAAGATCTATGAATGACAGTCAGAACCATCGGTTTAACGTGCTTTTTGAGGCACGGAGGGGTTTTGATATGTAAATTGTCACTCATCCACAGACCAGCCGCGGCAAGCGTTGCTTAACTTGATTGATCGACCCTTGCGGCTTTTATTTCTTTGCCAGAAGCCCAGAACCATTCTACAAAATAACATCCATAAGCTATTTTTCTTACTACCAATTAGCATATTGTGGGTGTACACCTCTGCCTAACCCTGAATGGAAACAGGCGTGATGTTAGATGTTGTTTATGTTACATAGTTAATAAAAAAAAAAAGATAATTATACAAATTATGATCACAAAACCGGCTTAAGGCCTGTCGAAACACGCACAGTGATGGGTTTCGTTGTTTGGAAGAAGAGTTAATGTTGTAATGATTTCATCGATCGCGGAAATACTTTTTGTATTTTTAGTATTAGCTTTGCCCGTGGCTTCGTCTACGTAGATGTTGGTAATCGTGGACGCAGACGAAGTCGTGGAAGGAAAAGTAGCTTATGTCCTTTCTTGGGGTTCAAACTTACTCCATACCAAATTTCATCAAAATCGGTTCAGTGGTTTGGTCGTGAAAGCGTAACAGACAGAGTTACTTTCGCATTTATAATATAAAGTAAAGAAATCGTGGAAGTGTCGTATAGTATAGAAGTATAGATTTCTCGATGAACTAATAAAAACCAAGTTACTTCTGCGGTTGTACCCGAAAATATCCTATTTTAAAAACTATTGACTTAAACAACAAAGTCAGGAAGACACATTATTATCTTTTTAATTATGTGATCGAACAAAACACGTTTATATGCAGTGTTTACTTTCATCCCTCCATTATGTAGCTTACCTTTATAAATGGGGAGAGCCATCACATATTTTTGTTCCATTATTTCATAAATCTATTATTTTGTGGTGCACAGTATATACTTTTAGTAAAGTAAGTAAGCAAGTAAAACATGACACTTTAAAACTAAAACTATCTATGACAAAAATGCCAACTAAAAAAGTTTCAACAAGACATCATTTTTGGTTTCATTTCTTAGGGCTCCGTACCCACTCGCCGCCCGGTAAGGACCAGGCCCGTGTCGACGGCGCGTTGTAATAGGGTCCCGTTTAACCTTTTTTATGGATGGGAAATCATCAAATGACTTCTCCCGCTCTGGGCGGAGCGGGGAGGGCGTGTCAGACTTTTACTGACTAAAACCCACCCGTGTTCCTTCAGTTGCCCATGTGCCAGGGTCACGGTATCTCTTTGGAACAATCACGCGACCCCGGCAGGCATCGGTCCTAGCAGACCCCTTCAGTGCTGCTGACATCTCTTTGAGGCACGCGTGGAACACTACGCGCCGTCGACCCGACCCTGGTCCTTACCGGGCGGCGAGCTACCCATTGTTCGCCGCCCGTAAGCTCGCGCCTACGGTGGCCGGAAGTCAGCTATCGACTCCCGACGCCCGGGGCGTCTCGTCCTGCGGTGGTTAGGGACGTGAGGGTGCAGAGACTGATACTCCCTCACGCGCCCCGCCTCCTCCTTTGCGAGCATTACTGCTTCGCAGAAGGAGGTGACGGCTTCCCATGCCCTCTCGCTCCGTACCATGGCTCGCACCAGGGCCGGACGCGAGAGGTCGCCGCCGCCGATCGCCTCCACGAGAACACGGCGGTGCTCCGCCCAGGCAGGGCACACCTCCACCGTATGCTCCACCGTGAACATACATGCATAGCATGTCAAAATCATAATCCTCCTTTGCATTTGCCGAAGTTGGATAAAAATGGCTGTGTATCATACGGTCAAATGAACGGGAGGACAGACTGACTGACGGAGAGACAGACAGACGAACATGGCAAAATTATAAGGGTTCCAATTTTATTATTTGCCTACGGACCCTTAAGCAGTTGGAATGTGACCTTGAAGCGCCCATACAAAGTTCATTACCATATCCATATCAATATAACTGGCAGTTTTGTAAACAACATCCGGATTTCATACAAATAGGCAATAAAAAGAAAAACATTCGTGTATTAACTTAGTTATAAATCAAGTTCTCGTCACTGATGAGTTCACGATGATACCTAATTGGTATAAAATATTTGGGAAGATTTTTACAAGATAGCATTTAGGGCTCGTACAGGCGCTACGAGTCATGCGACGTGTCGCAGAGGCGATTCTGCTACTTATCGCGGCGCAACACCTTTCACTCTAGCGCAACCACTCGTCGTGCCGCAACGACATTGTAGCGGCGTGACGAGCAGCGCGACAGCTTGTGGTACATTTTGTATGGCGTCGTCGCAGCGAATTCACGGCCGCAACTACACCGTCACGGCTGCGAAACGACTCCACACAAAATGTACCTTATGTTGTCGCGCTGCTCGACGCGGAGCGACCGTGTCGTGGCACGACAGGTCGCCCCTGTGTGAAGTGTCGCGCGCGTTTTTACAGATATTGTTCTACGGATATAAATTGCCGAATCGCTCGCAACCTTCGTGTTGAGCTTGTCTGCACGAGCCTTAACGCCTTATTAGGCAAAGGTGTACCCATAGCAGGTTTATTCATATTTCAGTCAACCGGACACTAATGCAGACTCCGTGCTGCTACTGAGATATTCCTAATTGAAAAACCAAGCAACATTATGACAACCTGGAGATCGAACCTTCCATCATGCTCAGCAAAAAGCTTGCGACACAATGCAGTGTACATTTTTATCTGGTTTAATAATACTGCTTAAATATGCAAATAGGATGTCCTGCAATTTGACCCTTATGATGCTGACTGTTAGATGCGTTTATCAAATGATGATACCATTTTCTCAAACTACTCCGTATACGAGTACGGATACTATTAGATACGAATAATTTTTAGCCTATACTGTCCCACTGCTTGCAATTGCTTCCAGGAACTCTTGTCCCGCGCCACCTCACATCAGTCGTCGCGGTATGGATCTAGGTCGTCTCGCCAGCACTTTTTGGGCCGATCGCGATGGCGTCGTCCATCGTCAGGCACCTATTGTGTGCAGACCTTTGCCCAGCGGGCAACTTGCATACGGCTTATGTGACCCGCCCAATCCCATTTGAGCCTGGCAGCATTTTTGCCTACGTCTATTATACCCGTAATAAAAATTATTATAATTCCGGGGGCCCATTATTGAGTGTGCAAGTCAGTCAGTTATCCGTGTATAATATCATTGATCAGACCGATGCCATAGTCCTTCCATAGTTGCGGTTACCAATCTACTATAGCCATCCAAACCCATAGCCTAATTTGTTTTGTTTCCATATTCTGTAATAGTCTTGCTCCAATCGGGGATTGTCCTTGGGTGCACTTGCATAGTGCATACAGGAATAATCGTCGGTTGGTGACCCCTCATCATTTAAAATTGTCTTAGGGGCCGCTGCGAGTTGGCTTCGGCTTCTTGTACGCCTTCCAAAGGTCCAGAACCTCGGGGTACTGAGAAATGTCCAAAATTATCAAAGTCAAAGTAAATTTATTTGCCCAAACATGTGTACACATACAGAAATTACAACGCGCAAGCATAACATAAAAGAAAATATAATAATAATAATATGTTAATAATTATTACAAGCTTTTATTGTTATCTTGCTTCGTTCGTATGTTTCCGTTAACTCCACTTTGTCATCCATTTTTCAAGCACGTTCAGGCATCCAATTGTGCTGACCTTTGTAACGTCATCGAGACCGCAATAATGTGATATCATGGAGCTGGTCTGTTGATGGAACCAAAAAGTGGTAGTAGGAACTCCGCAGTTAAATAAAATAGTCCAGTTGTGTTTGAATTTTGGTTCCGGACGTAAACAATAGCACCATCCCATTTCTATCAATGGGTGAAGTTTACTACATCATCGTCATTTAGTGAGTAGTAATAGCAACATTTAGATTTACTAAAATTTGCATTCGATTCTCAAAAACATAGTCCGCTTTTTTTACTTTGACGTTATCTTCTCATTATTTGCATCTTATACCTGCAATTCTTATTTCAATTCCTAATTATTGTTGTCCTGGAAATCACGTCAATTGGTTTAAACTGGTTTTCATATTTTATTTATCTATTATTTATGTAGATTATTTTACATATTGTGAATGTGAGAACGTTGTCCCATTTCTAGCCGTGGGTGTCGTAAAAGGCGACTTAAGGGACTTACTAGAGAATGGGCAGCGGCATTTTCTATGTATTTTACCTCCATACTTTGATCGTCAACCCGCCTGCTAAGCGTGGCGATTATGGCGACCCCCCCCCCAAATTGGGGGTGGCCTATGTACTGCAGTGGACGTCTTTCGGCTGAAATGATGCTGATGATCTGTGTGAATTCGTTGTTTTGTTCAGTTGCTGATTATGGGCCCACGAGGTGGAAAAAGAACTGTCCAACAAAACAACCTAACGCCACTGTGTTTTGACTCAACCTATACCAATATAAAAGCAAAAGGTCACTCATTCAGTCACTTAATCTCACAAACAACTGGATCTACGAAGACGAAATTTGACACAGCGGTAGATAATGAGTCAACTCAAACTCAAACTCGAAGTATTTATTTCAAGTAAATCGATTACAAGCACTTTTGAATTTTCAAGTGGCGGTGAGCCAGAAAAATTAAGCTAGTTGCCCATCACAAAGCGTAGTACCTATGGAGAAGAACGGGCAAGGAACTCCATGAACACTCTTTTCAATCAAAAATGTTGTTACAAAAAAACTTTTTTTTTTTTGCGGTTTAATTTTTTGTTAAAAAGTTTTTTTTTGTGGCTTTCATGTACGAATAATACTTGGCAAGGTATACACTATCCAATAAAAAAATAATTATCAAAATCGGACTACTCTGTATAAAGTTATGAGTGGTTATACATTACAATCAGTGAGTGAACAATCAATCATCCCCTGTTTTCCGACCCTTAGGGTTCGATTTTGTATTCCAAATTTATATGAGACCATCTTCAGAGTATACCTTTTCCAATAAAAAAAGAATTATCACAATTGGACTACTATGTAAAAAGTTATGCGTGGTCATACATAAAAAAAATATACGCGTCGAAATGAGAACGTCCTCCGTTTTTTTCGTCGGTTAAAAACTTGTTTACATCATTTGTTGAAATTATCAATGTGAGAACGATGTTAATATACGTGCACATTAAAAGCGTCCGCAATTAAACAAAAATAACAAGTCAGAAATTAAAATAAGCCGTGGCACCTAAGAGATCCAGTCCCTTCTGATGGCGCCTGTTCACGAACATGACGTATGAATCAGCTCCATTTAGTTCAACCATTTAGAAAGGAATTCAATGATCACACACACGCCACCACCAGTGAGATATTTGAGTACGAAACGTCAGCTAAGGAATTCTGAAAACTCCCTCCGTAAACGGGTGAAATAGGGGATGGAAGTTTGTATGCAAGTCCGTCAGTGTCGAAGCTAGTTTCTTCAAATTTCGTGTTTAGGCTGCCGATTAAAACTTAATTTATACGTATCGCGTTTTGATAATTCTACTCCCAAAGAGCTGAAAAAAGGGATGAAGTTGTGTGGAACGTTCTTCATTTTCGAAGTAAACATCATTAAGTGTATTATTTAGGTATATGGTTGGAAACGAACGCAACAAAATTTCCGACATCCACGCGGGCGAAGCCGCGGGCAAAGCTTAGTACATTTATTTATTTAATAACTTTGGATGACTGTAAGGCTAAACCACGGTAAAAGTGAAACATTTTTTCACATTATATACATTTATCTAAAAATTTTCGGAGTAGCTATTGCATACAATAGCTTAATAAAAAGACTTAATTACGAAATAAGTTAAATAATAAATTCAAGCACTCAAAATTGAAATAAATCCATAAACAACAACATGCACCAGCGAGTGCCTTTCACTTTATCCCTACTCCGCGGCCGACCGTCACGCGACATGCAACACACAGATGAAAAAGTGTGAGACGATGTAATAAAAGTTTCACTTTCAAAATTGTGTGTGAGTCTGATAGCCAATTACAAGTCATCACTTATAGGAACAGATTGGAAAGAAAGAAAGTGTGTGAACAGGACAAGACGGCCACCAAAACAAGAAGAGAAACATATTGATAAGTGTTATTTGTGTGATGTTGGAGCCGTATGGTGGCCAAAGGAATTCCTCAATAGACAAGATAGCTCTCTTGTATTTCGGGTCGTTGGTTTTACCTTGCCAAGTAGAACCCAAGGTGTAGTCCGGAGCCTCTCGAAGGATATCGAAGGTCGCCATAGAAACTTCTCAATTAAGATTAATTGAGGAGTTTAATTGAGGCCTAGTTACTTAGTTAGGCATAATGTCTTCTGCGAAACTAATTATGGAGTTAATCTCGCTTAAAAAAATACAGATTATAGGTAGATTAAGTATTTGATTATAGCTTCTAGTGCCTAGTCTATTCAATGCGTGAGAGAAACACAGTAGGTATTCCCACCTAACTAAAGCATTTGAATTGCCTCATTAAAATATGATTGTTCCGTTTATAACTGGAATTCAGTTTTAAGAGTACTATACAATAACGTTGCTAGGTGTTGTTACACAGATAGTTCATAAAACCTGGATTAACACATAGGATACTTTTTCCCAACTGTATTTTTTCGGGGGTATAATTTCTCACAAGATGGACCAGTGCCCTAGTGCAGGCCATAGGAATTCGCTGGATGCGTTAGGCACGGAATCGATCAAGATGGCGGTGATTGGGGGAGGGCTATGACCAGCAGTGGACGTCTTTCGGCTGAAATAATGATGATGATGAATTTCCAACATCTATGCAGGCGAAGTCACTGGTAGAAAAAATATAAATCTTTCCGATTTGTTTAATGATTGAGTGCCTTTATAAGTAGAATAGGAGCCTTAAGAAAAACTAGGAAGACCTGTTTTCAATCAAACTATATTCTGCGGTCTTCTTATTTCGAATACCAATTGGTTTATTTAGGGGAAATTAACAAACTAGGCATTACTTCCTCACACTGTTAAGCCGAAGTAATATGAAGGATAAATTGAAAAAAAAAAAAAATACGAATCAAATGATCGAAATCGAAGAAAAGGATTCACATATCTACTTTTCATATCTACATTTGTATAAGTTTGTATGTTTGGACGTGTAAATCTTTTTTTACTAAATCACGCAAAAACGGCTGAACGAACTCGAAATGTGGTTGCTCTAGATAGAATATCGGACGCCCAAAACATACACTTACTGGCGAAAAATAACAAATCGTTCGATCTCATCTATCAATTATAAAATTCACGCAGACGAAGTCACAGGCGACACACTAAGTTTCCAAATGCGCTGACGCTGGCGGTTACATTTTCACGCCTTTAAGGCTGAACGGATTCGAAATTTTTTCAATAAAAAATTAAACCACCGCAAAGCGCCGACTCATAATTTTAAGGTTTATAATTTTTTTGCTTTTCAGTTTTTTCGGCGGTTTAATTTTTTGTTAAAAAGTTTTTATTTTATAATTTTTTGTGGCTTTAATTTACTAATAATACTTGGCAAGGTATACCCTATCCAAT
This sequence comes from Aporophyla nigra, assembly GCA_947507805.1. Lineage (NCBI taxonomy): Eukaryota > Metazoa > Arthropoda > Insecta > Lepidoptera > Noctuidae > Aporophyla > Aporophyla nigra. Next base: position 26,611,193 of record OX382295.1, read on the forward strand.
AAAAAAATAATTAACAAAATCGGACTACTCTGTATAAAGTTATGCGTGGTTATACATTACAATCAGTGAGTAAACAATCAATCATCCCCTGTTTTCCGACCCCTTTTTTTTGGATGGGAAATCATCAAATGACTTCTCCCGCTCTGGGCGGAGCGGGAGGGCGTGTCAGACTTTTACTGACTAAAACCCACCCGTGTTCCTTCAGTTGCCCATGTGCCGGGGTCACGGTATCTTTAAATATCTTTTTTTAAATATCTTAGAACAACCAACACAACGTTATCTGATCCCAAACTAGGCAGAGCCTGTACTATGGCAACCAGACAACTGATAAACATACTTATATATTTCTAAATACATACATATTATAGATAAATTACACCCAGACACAGATCAAATGATTGTGCTCATCACACAAAGATTTGTCCTGGGTGGGAATCGAACCCACGACCTCAGTCTTAGCAGTTAGGGTCACTAACCACTAGACTAACAGGCCAGTCATCTCTTTCGAACAATCACGCGACACCGGCAGGGTTTTCCGACCCTTAGGGTTCGATTTTGTTTTCCAAATTTATATGGGACCACCTTCGGAGTATACCCTTTCCAATAAAAAAGAATTATCACAATCGGACTACTATGTAAAAAGCTATGCGTGATCATACATAAAAAAATATATATATATACGCGTCGAATTGATCCTCCGTTTTTTTTCGTCGGTTAAAAATGAAAAACCATGATCTAAGTTACTATTTGATTTCGGTAGTACGTTCCCGTGAGAAAATTTACGACATCCACGCGGGTGAAGCCTGAAAGCTAATTATATTCTATAGTTATAATAAACTAGCTTTTGCCAGCGGCTTCACCCGCGGGGGGGGGGGGGGGATCCGATGTGCTGTTTAAAAGATCTAGGTGTACAACCGCGAGAAGCGACTTTGTTTTATACTATGTAAAGATTTTATCTTCGAGGGTTCATGTTTTTATTTTTCGTAAGTAATTTGGAGTCAATCAGACTCACGGAATGTTTTTTTCGTAACATAATATGGCATCCCAAATAGTACCTCTTCTACTAACGAATGGCCGTGGAATATATCAAACTGACAAGGTATTTATAATTAAACAGACCAAAGTAATCTATATATATAAAATTCAAAGTCCTGAGTGACTGACTGACTGATATATCAACGCACAGCCTAAACGGCTGGTTCTAGAGACGTGAAATTTGGAGGGTGTGGTCTTTGTGAGGAGTAGGTAACCACTAAGAAAGGGTTTTTTGAAATTCCATTCCTAAAACGGTGAATGGGGGGTTGAAATGGTGATTTTTTTCGACATCCACGCGGTTGAAGCCGCGGGCAAAAGCTAGTTTAACATAATATGTTTCTTCTCATTTACATAATACGTACCTACTTGTAGATTAAATTAAGTAGATAAACAAAAGTAGTCGGTATATGTAAGAAGGGCTTGTGGCAAAGTAATAACAGGCGCACTGGTCGATCGTTCAGGTTAAGCTACGCTTGCCGCGGTTGGTCCGTGGATGGGTGATCATCTTTACATACTAAGACCCTTCTGTGCCTCGGAAAGCACGTTAAGCCGTCGGTCCTGGCTGTCTTTCGTAAATTTTAGACAGTCTTTACGGGTCGTCAGTACCCTGAAAGTCTGACAACCAGTCTTACCAAGGGGTATTGTATTATCCAGTAATTGGGTTATGGAGGTCAGATAGGCAGTCGCTCCATATAAAATACTGGTACTCAGCTGCATGTGGTTATTAGACTGGAAACCGACCCCAACATAGTTGGGAAAAGGCAGGGCAGATGTTGACTTCAGTCGTATCTGGTCAGACTGGTAGCTAACTACAAAATAGTTAGCAAAAAGTTAAGCAGATGACATCATAAAGCTGCTTATTATAGGTCGAACTATTCAGAGATTTGCAATATCTATTGGTACTTCCAGGGCGCAAAACTGCTTTTCTGCCATTTTTAACCGACTTCAAAAAAAGGAGGAGGTTATCAATTCTACTGTACTTTTTTTTAATGTTTGATACCGCATAAATTTTTACTGGATAAACCGATTTTAATGATTCTTTTTTTATTTGAAAGCTGGTGCTTTCCGAATTGTCCCATTTTAATTTGGTTCCATTCGGATAATGGGGTCCATATGAAAACCACATAAGTCTTAAATTTGCATTAAGTATTTGCGCGACTAATGAATGAATAACGCGAATAGATTAGTGCGGGGTATCTACCATAACTAAAAAGTTAAAATAAAAACTTTTTACAAAAAAGATAACAACCGACTTCCTAAAAAAAACACTACAAAGTGAAAAATAACTTTAATTTTGGAAGTCGGTGGCAAAAAACCTTAAATACAGATCCTAAGACACCGACTATCGAAATTAAAGTTATTTTTCACTTTGTAATGTTTTTTTAGGAAGTCGGTTGTTATTTTTGCGGGTTAAGTGTTTGGTTTTTCTAACAGCCAGCATGGATTTACCTTCATGTGAACAGCTGTAGGTGCTGTATTATATGGGAAAGAGCAAACTTTACCTACCGTTTCGGGGATTGTAGGTGTGATTTTATGATAGGTGTGTAATAATAACCCATAGCCGCATCTATATGTTGACGTCGTGGTGGGGTTTGCGCGCTCCTGAACTCTAAATCTGTGCTGATAGCGTTTACTTTGTCAAAACTATAGAGAACTAAGAGAGATACATAGGCCTGCAGGGTATCATGTGGCGAGCTGATGGGCAGTAGCCACCCTACGGACCCTATCTCCCGGGAGAAGTCTTGTGTCTCACCTCTGGCTTGCTTTTCTTGGCCCAAAATGTTGAAGAGTACTCCGGCTTCTTGTACGCCTCGGGATCATGGCCGCTCCCATGATCCCAAGTTACATAAACACACAATTTTACACATGTCTTTATTTTTATTTCAACGGTAATGTCTACAAATAGGCCCTCTGAATAGTATATAATAATAATAATAACTACATTTAGTGAAAATTGGCTATTACCCTGACCCCAAAATGCCTAATACGCGAGTTCCGTTTGTTACCCTCATTATAACGTATGATTTGTTTGATTTCAGCAGCAGTTGTGAACGCATGCGATTGTGGTTATTAGCTAAATATTGTGGTCACGTTACTTAACCGTTAGAACGATAAATTTTGGTATAGCATGCTTGTATTTTGGACCGCATGTCAAAGGTAACACTTTGACATTGCGAAGTATGGAGTTTAAACAGAATACGAGGAAAGATTATACTGCTTTTGAAAACATTAATGTGCAGCCGACTTTGCAAAAGGTGGAAGTTAGTGGGAAAGGAACAGTGTAGTGTAATAGTATAGTAGTCTACAGAATTTCCACGGAATTAAAATGGACAGATTTATTTAATTTTTTTGGACAATTTTAATTTTACTGACATGTTTCCATAATATGATATTATTTAAAATTGTTTGTCAATATTTGCGTGCCTTATTTCGGGTAGATAGTACCAGGATCACAGTATTGTAACCATTTTATTTTATGTACCTACTATCTAAGCAAATAAACGATTTATGATTCACAATACATATATTAGGAAGGCCACATGTCTTTTAAATTCTTATGCTGTATGATCTTCTGATGTTCATTTCTGAATGGTTTCATTTTATAATGACATTCATTATTTACAGTATGTTTTTACTCGTTTTTAATAAACGTAACATAGTACCTTATCAAGTTATTCAACTTCAAGTTGCTGTTGTTGTTTGATCATCAAATTATCAATCCTTTATTAAAAACCAATATGACAGGGTCTCGTTCGCCTTACGAAGGGCCAAGAATCTCGGTTCAAGCAGCAAGTTACAGTTTGTCAACAAACCGGTCCAGTTAAAATTATATAACATGTAAATGATCGCACCTTTAATTAATTCCAGTATTTATTTTACTTTGTAACTTTTTTATAATATCTCTCTAAATGTAAACCCGAAGTATATCAAAGTAATTAGTATTAACTATCATTGTATTTTTACACCGACTTTTTTATAGCGATTTAAAGCACTGATCGACTTCATCTTCTGTTAATTTCACTAATCTCACAGACTCTTCCCAGAGAGCTTTAGCAGTCTTGTCACAATATGCACGTTTAACAGCTCCCACTCTTTCACAATTCTTGAAGTATGCTCCACTGACGTCACCAGCCTTCTTATCCAACGCCACATGTAATCTCTTTAGTGATTTTCTCGTCATTCCATTTTTTTTTTAATTTTTGAGTAATTTGGTGTCTGACAATGACAATGACAAAATTAACATTGTTTCATTATTACACGAATATGTTATATTCTGCACTACACGTGAATGTGTTTCCTAAATGTTAGATCATTATAAGCATTGGTAGTATAAATGATCATAACACATTTATCATTTATTAATATGTATTATATTTTGCCATAGATATTTTTTAAATAACGTCAATTTCGTAAACGTCCAAAGTATAAACACAGGAGGTATTAAAGTAATTAGTGTTACCTATTTTATTTTATTTTGAACTTATCTTATTATTTTTATTTTAAATGAAATATACTATGAGAGTACCTTAAAAAAAAATATAATGATCTGAAACACTGGTCAACTTCATCTTCTGTTAATTTCACTAAGCTCACAGACTCGTTAAAATTATATAACATGTAAATTATCGCACCTTTAATATTCCATTATTTATTTTACTTTGTAACTTTTTTATAATATCCCTCTAAATGTAAACCCGAAGTATATCAAAATAATTAGTATTAACTATCATTGTATTTTAACACCGACTTTTCTATAGCGATTTAAAGCACTGATCGACTTCATCTTCTGTTAATTTCACTAATCTCACAGACTCTTCCCAGAGAGCTTTAGCAGTCTTGTCACAATATGCACGTTTAACAGCTCCCACTATTTCACAATTCTTGAAGTATGCTCCACTGACGTCACCAGCCTTCTTATCCAACGCCACATGTAGAGCCGTCTGCGCGCCTTGCCATGGCGTTTTGAAGAATAAAAGGCACGCCGTTGTTAAAATTGCCCCATATACCTTATTCGTGGAGTCGAAAATTCTAGTGCCAACTGCTCCAGGATCCACATTATTGATCACAACGTTAGAACCCTTCAACCTCTTGGTCAGTTCATTTGCGAATAACACGAGACAAATCTTGCTGTTACCATAAATCCTGATTATGTTCCAATAGTTCGTTCTGTTTAAATTATCGACGTCTACCTTTCCAACCATGTGAAGAACTGAAGCTGTTGTTAATATCCTGCTCGACTCACCAGGCTTTCCTGTCTTCTTCAAAAGTGGAATAAGTAGAAGAGTCAGCAGGAATGCTCCGTAGTAGTTCACTTGCATTATGAAGTTCATCCCGTCGGCTGTCAGGAAATCCGCAGGGACCCCAACACCAGCATTGTTCAATAAAATATCTAATCTACCTTCAGTGTTCAAGATGTCTGCTGCGAATTGTCGCACTGACTTAACAGATGCCAAATCCAGGAGTTTAAATACTACATTTTCATTGCCAGTTTCTTGTATTATTTGTTTCTTAGCGTTGATACCTTCATCTTCGAAGGGACACGCAATGATGACCCTGGCTCCTCTGTGGGCTAGGTCTGTTGCTATGTGGAGGCCCATTCCAGCAGTTCCTCCTGTCACTATGACTGTTTTGCCTTCTAATCTCCTTCTCGATATGCATGTTGCGTTTGTGTTCTTTTGGTACACCGCCACCGAGAGCGCGATGATAACAATGATGGCTATAATCAGCAGAATTCCGTACATGGTAGCGGTACCGGCGCCGGCTGGGATTATACTGTAATACGACGTAAGGCGATACCTCGTTTTATTCTTAGTTTCAATATTATAGTTGAAACACGTTTCGCTAATATAATACCAATCAGTGGACGTTTTTCAGACATGTTAAATTGTCATGTTGGCGTCAATATGCCATATTATATAAAAATGGTTTCTTTACTATTACTTACCTTGGTCAGTACCATGTGTCAAAATCTAAATCAAAAGTCATTTATTCAAACTAGGCTGAGAGTCAGCACTTTTTATACGTCAAAGTTACATAAGACAGTCCCACCAAAACGCCCGCCCTTCGACAATTCCTAGTGCTTTAGCTGGGAACAAGAAGTGGCGCGTTAGAAGAACTTGATTCAATACAATATTGTGTAAGTAATGTGTTTACACAACATATTATACTTCTTATTTTTATAAGTGAAAATAACGTACCGATACTACAGGTGATGATTTGTTAATCAAAATACTATGTTAAGTTAAAACAAAATGTTTATTAATTAATGCAAATATCATGCATACAATTTGCATAGAATAAAGCGTGTAACATCATATGCCACAAGCAAGCAAATACACAGAAACACAATTCTGTCGTAGGTGCCTAGGTACAAAAACAATATTTATTGTTATTTTTAACGCGAGCGATGCTGCGGGCAAAAGCTAGTTTATAATATTAGAAAGATATTCTGCCTACTTGTTGTTGTTGTACTTGTGTTGTTGTTACAGTTGAGCCTTGTAAATAAAATCGACATGTTTGGGTTTAATTTAATCACGTTGGATTTACCTTTTTATTAGTAAATGTATGAAGGTCATTGTAGGTATGTACAGTTACCAACTCGGTAACCGAACCAAGCCTAATCAGTAATCACTCATTCATGCACGAAGCTGATCACTTAGTCCATGCAATCAAGCCATCAGATATATTATGTTCGTATCCTATCATACTAATATTATAAATGCGAAAGTTTGTGAGGATGGATGTATGTGTATGTGTATGTTTGTTACCCTTTCACGCAAAAACTACTGAACGGATTTGGATGAAATTTGGCACACAGATAGTTTATAACCTGGATTAACATATAGGGTACTTTTTATCCCGGTAGTACGTTCCCGCGGGATATTTTCCGACCTCCACGCGGGCGAAGCCGCTGGCAAAAGCTAGTAACTATATAAAAATAATATAACATAACATCACGCCTTTAGGTAATCCGCGAAGGTAAGAATTAGTGTACCTTTTCCCCTTTTAGATACCTCGTTGCCGACCAACGAGTCGACCATGGCTGGCAGCGACAGTTTGCTGTCTCCTCCTGAGATAAAGGCACGGCGCGGCTACTCCTAATGCGGCACACTCTACCCCGTTGCAAGTGTGAGAAGGGAATACCTACCGGGGTGGTTTTAGTCAGTAAGAATCTGACAGTCCCTCTTGCCACCCCAGGGTGGAAGACATCTGTGACGATTTTCACGTTTCTATACGATTTCCATCTTTATGTACCAAGACCCCTCTGTGCCTTGAAAAGCACGCTAACCCGTTGGTCCAGGCTCTCAATTGTCGATCTTTGACAATAGTAACGGGTCGTTAGAAGTCCAAAATCTGACAACCAGTAACCAAGGGATATCGTATCCAGTAACTGGGTTGTGAAGGTCCGATAGACAGACGCTCTATGTAAAATACTTGTATTCTGCTGTCCAGTTAGACTGCCGACCCTAACATAGTTGGGAAAAGGCTAGACACATGATGAAGTAGGGACACAAAGCCCCCCCCCCCCCCCCCCCCAGTGGGTTCCCGCATTGACGAGGCGGGGGGGGGGGGCTCAGTAGCCGTGGTTTCGAACCCCACGGTGAAGCTAAGAGGAACCCGAGGAGGGGCCGTTCGTCAGGGCTTTTCCGCTCGAAGCCGGCGATGTAGCGGCCAACGCAGTGTCGTTTGGCGACATCGCGAGGGTTGGAGGCCGCGGTGGGAGAGGAGCAGGTATTGAGGTGCGCCGCTCTCCCTACCTTCCGCAGCCTGAACGGGGTAGCCACCGTCCGATGGCGGATGCGGTGGGGCCGCAGGGGAGGAGGAGTGTTAGTATAGCGTTGGCCACTCTCCCTATCCCCTGCGGCCAAAAAGTGGTAGGCGGCGGGGCCACAGTCCTGACCCGTCGCAGGGGGACCAAGGGTGCCATTCACGGGGTCGTCTGGCGCCCATGTGCTAATTGGTCCCCGGGGTGGTCACGGCGTGTTATGTGTTCATGCGCGCCGTGAATGGGGGTATCCCCCAGAGGTGGGTCCGGCGACGAACAGCCGCGGCGGGTTCGCGAAAGAGTTTTTTCGTTTCCATGTTCCCGCCATAAGCGGTGTAGGAGGACACCGTGGAGTTTTAGTGGGTTGGAGTCCCACATAAATGTGCTATTTCCCCGTGGTAGCGCAGTATGCACGAGCATTTCTTCACGAAAAAAAAAAGAGACACAAAGCCAAGTTGGCCGGCAAGACGTGAGTTGTGGGGTTAAAATGTTATCAACAATGTATTGAGTAATTTAATTATGATTAGATACTGTAACATTGTAGGTACACTGTAAAAATTGTTATTGTCCTGCCCTAGAGACCCGACAAACTTGAACTAATTGTACATAATCAGAGCATGATTACTTATTTTGTTACTCAATCACTGTTTATTCTCGTGGTTTTATTTAATAATAATGTTAGTACCTAAGTAGATACTTACAAAATTTTATCGTTGCGATTTTTTTTCTCACCCTGGTAACTAATTATTTGCAGTCGCTTATGAGAAATACTGGTATTTAGCTGCATCGGGTCAGACTAGACACTGACCCAAACATAGTTGGGAAAAGGCGAGGCAGATGATGATAATAACGAGTGGTAACAAACTGTCAGATAATGGTCTAATGCGGTCAGAATTAAAGGAATTTATCTGTCTATAGACATGACTTGTAATTTGACGCTTTCTTCTAGGATGTGATAGTGTGACTCATATGCAACAATCAAGGACACCATAAATCCCAGGCGAAAATTCATGGAATTAGAGAAAACCGAATTTAATGAATTGTTTAAAATTACCCAGATTTCAAAACGAATAAACCGTTTTCTCTAAACTCTCAAATTGAATAACATTATTTGCTTTCATTTGTCATTCTTTTAGGTACCCAATCCCTTAACAAACCTTTCGATGTATCTAAATATTCTAAAACAACTAACAGTTTAACTTAAAAAAAAAATGCAATAAGATCTAAAAATCTATACTAATATTATAAAGCTGGAGAGTTTGTTTGTACGTTTGTTTGTTTGATTGAACGGGCTAATCGCAGGAACGACTGGTCCGAATTGAAAAATTCTTTTTGTGTTGGGTAGCCAATTTATTGGGGGAAGGCTGTATAATATCACGCTACGATCAAAAGGAGCGGAGCAGCAACGAAAAATGGCAGGCAATTGGATGCGACGGGAAGGGTCAAGGTAGAAAAAATTGACGCGGACGAAGTCGCGGGCAGAAGCTAGTGTTTCCATTAAAGGTAAAATTACTTGAGAAATTGATATCAGCATATCACCAGTACTGGCAGCATCTATATTAAGCGATTCGGGTTCAAGAACTGACTCGAGAAAATAATGATTTTATTGATCATTTGATACTGAGTGATGAAACTCATTTACATCTGGACGGCTTAATTATCAAATAAAATTACAAAATTTGCGGTATGGAGAATCCAAAAGAAGTCCCCCAGCATGAATTACACCTTATCAAGTGTAAGTATAATAAAAGGTTTTAAATGTTAAATTTAAGAAAGTGCCTCCGACTGCATGATCTTTCTAAGTAACTTAAATTACAATTTTCTTGTTTCCATTTTTTTTTTAATTCACTTTGTAAACAGTCGAGCTTTATGATTTCATAATTTGTTTTAAATTATTTTACACTTTTTTGATAGCGTATTTTTTTTTTCTCATGTTAACCAAACATATGTTACGATTACATAAGAATTTACGCACTAGTTTAACAATAGATTTGAAAATTTCAGTAAGAATGATTGCTAACCAACTTGAAATCGTTATAGGTCCTAAATGATCATTCAACAAGAAAAAATATTAAAGAAACCCAAAGACCCCACAAAAAACGCGATATTGTTCGTCGACCTTCATATTTTTTTATTATTTTGCTATACTCACGCGCAAGATTAACACAAATCAAATGACGTAAGTATTATCAATTTGGTGGTTATCGTTTGGTCTCTAGATGCCACAAAGGATACAAAAATACATAGGCTGATAAACACATTCCCTTCAAAAACAGGTACCTACCAATAAAATATTCAAATTGATTCTTAAACAAAAAATAGCCGGCCAAATGAGAGTCGGTGTCGCACACGTAGGGTTTCGTACCACCATACAATATTAAACAGTATATCGTCGTTGCAAATTTAAAATCTCCTATGTGTAAAAAGTAACTTTTCGAGAAAAACGAAAAAAACTGTTTCCTGAAAAAGAAACTGAGGAAACATTCTTATTTTTTTTTTAGATGTAAAGTGTAAAGGACTTATAATGTATTGAGATAGAATTTGTCTTATATCAATGTGTCGTTCAGCGTATATTTATATAAATTTAATTATTTTTCTGCACATAGGAGATTTAAGTTGCAACTTTTGTCACATAAGTGGTTTTACAGTTTATAACATCAGGCACATAGGAGTTTTCGATGGTCAATAAACATGAGATTTTATTAAATTAGCGAATATTTTAACGATACATTAAGATATTCACATATGAGTTTTTGCAATAGGTAGGTATACAAAATCGCTTTTAAAATATATGCATAGCTCGTATTTGTGAAAATTGTTACATAGGAGATTTTAAATTTGCAACGACGATATATTACTAGCTTCTCCCCGCGACTTCGTCCGCGTTAAATTTCTTGTTCCCCGACCCTTCCCGTCGCATCGAATTGCCTGCCCGTGCGATTTTCCCCGTTTTTGCAACATGTTTCATTGCTGCTCCACTCCTATTAAATATAGCGTGATGTTATATAGCCTATAGCTTTCCTTGATAAATAGGCTACCCAACACAAAAATCAACATGCCGGCGACGACGTGAAAAGATGCCCTCCTATTATAGATAAATCACCCTTCTCTCCACTAGTCCAATGCTTACTTAAGGCTGCATAGTCGGTAGGCTCGTAATCCTTTCCTATCCTATGGGCACGTCTTCCCTACCATTACAGCGCCCCCCGGTCTACTTCTTGATATGCAATGGCCTATGTAGCACCATGAATCATGAGGCTTCAGGGGCTAGTGCAAATTTCGGGGTTCATTCGATTAATCGAGTCTGGTCAAACCACGCTGGGATCGGTGCAATTCATTTCATTTCATTTCATTTCATTTCATTTCGGACCAGTAGACTTTCTTGAGATTAGCGCGTTCAACGACACAAACAAACTCTTCAGCTTTATAATATTAGTAGAGATAGAAATTAAAAACCCCTTAAATTTTGAATTTTATTTTATTTAAAGTAGTATAGTGGCTTTGTTTGGTATACTGAGTAGAGAAAATTCAAATTATAAAAAATAAAAAAATATTTCAGATATAAATCAGCAGAGCACTGGAGAGCAGTGGTAGCCCAGTGGTATTGACCCCTATTTACGAGTTGTAGGTCGTAGATTCGAACCCAGGCAGGCGCTTTATTTTGTGTAAATTATTACAACAACATTGCTCTCAAAACGGTGAAGAAAAACATCGTGAGGAAACCGACATGTTCTAGAAGCAAAAAATTGAAGAAATGTGACATCTACCAACCCGCACTGGTTCCGCGAGGTAGATTACGGCCTACTCCCTCTCACTGAGAGGAGGCCTGTGTCCCAGCAGAGGGAACAATGTAGATAGATGTTCGACTTTTACACAGATTGTGAAATTCGACCATCTATCTATTACGGTTCATTGAATAAGGCATAAGCCATAACCCGTTGATAGACGGACAGACGGACAGCGTAGGCTTACTAATAGGATTCTACTATTGGAACCAAATAGTTATTTCTATGTTAACTATTATTATTTCGTTGCGGAACCTTAAAATGTAGGGTCATTCAATCAGGTTTATAATAAAAAAATATAACCCGATGGCCCTGGTTTTGTAACTGACTGAAGCCTTGTTCGACCCAACCAAGGACAATATCCTGTTACTGCCAAAAGCCAACTTAATCACAACATAAAAATTCCATTAATAAAATATTGTTCTCCTTTCTCGATTATTACTTTATAAAATAAAACTACCAAAAATAGTTTCTGCGATCATAATGGTACAAAAAAATTAAACCGCCGAAAGAAACAGAAAAGCAAAAAATAATAAACCTTAAAATTATGAGTCGGCGCTTTAAGTGAGTGTTCTTTGTTCATTGTACTGTACTTTTAATTGAATAACTACAATTATATAAATATTTGCACACCTTACTAGGTAATGATACAGAGTACATACTTAATGTTTCTTTGTAACATCTATTTATACCTACCTGTATTATGCAAATAAATGATTTTATTTGATTTGATTTGAATTGATTTTTCAGCGCCGACTCAAAATTTTAAGGTTTATTATTTTTTGCTTTTGTTTTTTTCGGCGGTTTAATTTTTTGTTAAAAAGTTTTTATTTTGTAATTTTTTTTGTGACTTTAATGTACTAATAATACTTGGCAAGGTATACCCTATCCAATGAAAAAAGAATTATCAAAATCGGACTACTCTGTACAAAGTTATGCGTGGTTATACATTACAATCAATGAGTGAATAATCAATCATCCCCTGTTTTCCGACCCAGGGTTGGGTTTTGTTTTCCAAATTTATGTGGGACCACCCTCGGAGTATATACCCTTTCCAATAAAACTATCACAAATATAAAGAATTATCACAATCGGACTACTATGTAAAAAGTTATGCGTCGTAATGCATGAAAAAAAAACAAAAAAAAAATATACGCGTCAAATTGATAACCTCCTTCGTTTTTTTTCGTCGGTTAAAAACGGAACCTTATTGATTCTTCTTGCTACTCTATGGTTAATGTATATGAACCGGTATGTAGTTAGGAGATTTCATTATGTTTCGATTTAAAAGCCCAGTCATAAATAAAATAAGAGTATATATACACTGCGTCCTTGATATGAGTACTGGGCAGAAATGAGACAGGTTCAAAAATGTGTTCAATAATACATAGTAGAAAAATGGGTAACCCGCTGTTTGGGACGGGAATTTCGAAATAATCGAGACCACTTCTCTGGTCTTTTCACCTGCGAGATTCAAAACCCTTTCTGTAACTGAATTATGAAGGAATCGGCTTGACTGCAGATTCTGTCTTTTTCTTTCCTTTTTTTTTAAAAACGTTGCCCCACACTAGGATTTTTTTCCTGTATCGTGGGTGCGTTTACAAACATAGAAACTCACAAACACAAACACCCAGACCCGGAACAATTACTTGTAGATCATACAAATATTTGTTCTGTACGGGCATCGAACCCGCGACACGCTGCGCAGCAGTCGATCGCTTAGCCAATACGCCAATCGTGTCGTCTTTGGCTCCGAGTATGGAATAGAAAGAACATTAGAACGGGACGTGAGTACGGAAACCAGTTGTCACGAAACTCACACTTGCATGTAAAACACAAAAATCAGTAAGAGGTCAACAGTAACGGGCTACAAATTATAATTGCGACATTGGCAAAAAGCGTATGTATTTTTGTCACTAATACCTTTTCAAACATTTATCTTGTGGCAAAAGCCTACCTGTAACAGAATTATCAGTGTGTGGCAGGCATGGAGTGCTAACGTAATCATCAAATGGATTGAGAAGGGCACCTCTCTATGAGAGCGAGTGGGCCATAATGCACCACGCGGGCCCCGTGCAGGTTGGTGGACATTATCTTTATGAAGTTTTCCTTCACCGTTTTTAGAGCAATCATGATAAAATTAAATACATAAAGTTCCTGCCTGGGTTCGCACTCATTACCCGCAACTTGGGGCCGATACCGCTGGGCCACCACTACTCCTAATCTCGTTTTTGCTTAGCGTTCTCTCTGACCTTTTTTATTTTTTCATGGCTTCTAAGAGTGCTGGTAAATAACCTATCACCTTTCTCAAGAATTGGGCAATCAATTGTGATAAGATTTTTTAATTACAATTCGATTTTTTCGATTTTTGTAAACGTTCAAACAAACAAATTAACTCTTCAGCTTTTTACTAGTATGTAGATAAACACTATTTTGAGGTAGGTAGTAAGATTAGCAAGCTTTAGGCAAAAGGACTAAATGCATAATATGCAAGATGAACTTACCGAAACTGAAAACATGAAATAAACTTAACTGTAGGACAAACTATGAAGTCGCGAAAACAAATTAGCTACATAAATAATATGAACATAAATAAAATTAGAGTACAACACATTTTTTTCCGTACAATGACCCCTCTTTTGGTGTTTTAGTTAGGTCAATAACACCATGTGTCTTCACTCAGTGTATTGTCATTTAGTACGTATTTATTATTTATTTATTTAAACTTCTCACACACAAAAAAGGTACAAAGGCGGACTTAATGCCTTAGGCATTCTCTACCAGTCAACCAAGGGTGGTGAAGAGATTAGATGGCAGGTGCTTTGGTTGAGAGGAACAGTTATTGAAAAATACTATTAAATACATCCTATATCAAATTAAAAATAAGATGTGAAATATAAATATATTATAAACTTATAACACACTTATGTACATACTAGCTTTTGCCAGCGGCTTCGCCCGGGTGGAGGTCGGAAAATATCCCGCAGGAACGTACTACCGGGATAAAATGTACCCTATGCACCCTATGTGTTAATCCAGGTTATAAACTATCTGTGTGCCAAATTTCATCCAAATCCGTTCAGTATTTTTTGCGTGAAAAAGGAACAAACATCCATACATCCATACATACAAACTTTCGCGTTTATAATATTATAAAAAGTAGGATTTACTATAACTAGTGGTCGCCTAGTAGTCGAAATTCGACTATAATTCATTTTAATTTTAAGTTTGAATGATACGAATGACCTATAACAACCTATAACATTATCTTAATTATTTGACACATTGTTTGACATTCAGTAAGAATATAGACAATAAAGACAAATAATATTAGTCTCTTCCAAGGAACTTATCTTCTCATTTTGACCACAGACTTCAACCATAAATAAAAGAGAATTTTTGTGTGTGTGTGTGTGTTTGTCAAACGCAATTTTAAATGCTAATTTAAAAAAAATAGCATTCGTCACTTCCTCTCTGTATAAACTATAAGTGTGCGAAATTGGGCGGACGGAGGAGTATGAAATTTCGCACACTTATAGTTTATACAGAGAAGAAGTAACGAATGCTAATAATTTTTTTTATTATGCGTAAAATACATTATTTTCAATAAATAACACGTTACATACACTACTATTCATTACCGTGTAATTAAAACACACATGCATAGATATTCTTCTGTTTATGGTCCAAATCTGTGGTCCAATCGAGAATATCTGTCTTTAATATTTTGTGTCTATAATCTCACTGAATTTCAAGTATAACCATAGGTAATAAATAAATTTTATAGATATATAACCTATTTCATTTTGAAAATCTATGATCATATATCTAGAATATTTGTCTTTAATATTATTTGTTTATAGTGTTACTGAATGTCAAACTGAATATAACCATATTTTTTTTATATTTATTATTATATTATTATATATATTTTTTCATTTAATAATGTATTTCTATTCAAATAAAGTACGGTCGAATTTCGATCAATGGGCGATCACTAGTATACAGATTAAACCGAGAGAGATGTTGAGATGCCGCTGCGCTATTTGTTTTGAAAGTAACTCCGCAATTTCCTCATAATAATATTTAATATAATCAGCCTGTATTGTCCCAATGCAAGGCAAAGGCCTCCCTTTCCTTTTACCACTCAACTGTATCCTGAGCCAATAAGGATAAATCCCTCATGTAGGCATCGAGTGCGTCCCGCTATCTACGCCTGGGTTTTCCGCGGTGCCTTTTGACGTTTTCCGGGACTGATGTTGTGGTGGTTGTAGCCCACAGTGCATCCGACATGCGGCATACGAGTCCGGCCCAGTCATATTTGAGCTTGGCTGCTTTTTGGGTGACGTCTACAATTTGTCTCAATGAGCGTAGTATCGTGTTCCTTATCCGATCGGTAACTTTATCTCCGAGGATACTCCGCCCCATCCCTCGCTGGCAGACCTCGATTTTTTTATGATAATAATAATTATTTATTATTATATTATTATTAGCCGTTTCTGTCCCACTGTTGGCGAAGGCCTCCCTACTCTCTTGCCACGTCTCTCTGTCCAGAGCTGCCAAGGACCAGTCTTTATTAAAAGAGTCCAGCTCATCCCGCCATCTCCGTCTGGGCCTGCCGCGATGTCTCTTGCCATTAAGCGGGACCCATTGGGTCGTAAGTTTGGCCAATTGATCGTCTGACATATTATATAATAATAAGTTCGACAAATATTAGTCCAGCGAGCTAATTACATAAAACACGACAACATTGTTTCCTTTGACATCTTAGTGACATTCATTGCTTTATTATAAGTAATGAATGACCTGACCAAAATTATGTCTGTACTTTAAAAGATACTGTGACCTCTGAGTTTGTTTCGGCCTTTTTTTTTGGTCTGGAAATCATCATATCTTCTCAGAGTAGTCAGACAGGTAAATCCGACCTCATCTAGTTTAAAAAATATGATTGACGTGTTTGTGCAAACGTATTTGCAGAAATGAAATCATCTAAGTATCATTAATATTTATTGAAATTGTGGATCAAACGAATATATTAAGCCATCGTAAAACCCTCGGATTACGATAGATAATGTGTCACGCAATTACTGTGCGGAATTCCTCACGATTTCTTCTTCGTTGTTATGTGTTATAAAATCTTAATCAAATACAGAGAGGTAATTGTTAAACTTGCTATCAGTAGGACTTGGTTTCATATTGATAGTTAAACAACATTCATTGCGTTATTTACGTTGCTGAGCCGACAATATATTCGAACAAATGACGCAATGGTATAGAAATAATCTTCAATCCCATTCAGATTCTGATAAATAGTGCGTTTCGCAATTAGGGTGCAGGTTAACAAAACATCTGTAGAGATCAAGGAAATTGATAATTTGGGTACTTAGTCTGAACGGCCCAAATCGAATGGCACGTGGGCCATTCGCACGTAAACAAAAATCGTCTACGTTCAAATGGCCCGGTGGTAAAATGAATTTAAAAATAATTCAAAAGTACAGTCGCAAACATTGTATTAGTCACATAGTTTATGAATTTTAACTAAATATATATTTAATTATTTGAAATCGTCTAAATAAACGGAATACATCTTCATAACCGGTCGGCACGATTTCAGGTAGCTAGATAAACAATGACCCTTTCTTGTCATCCAATCACAAGCAGGATGCTTAACTGTGGCGTCAGAGGAGTGTGGAGAAATAATGTTTAATATGCAGCTTAGTAACACCACTGTTAATTTTGCAATTGTCCATTAATGTTGTGCATTGAATTTTTACTTTCGAAGATTTGTGTTTTGTTTACTGTTGGATCCTCAGTAAACAAAACACAAATCTTCGAAAGTAAAAATTCCGTTTATTTAGACGATTTCAAATAATTAAATATATATTTAGTTAAAATTCATAAACTATGTGACTAATACAATGTTTGCGACTGTACTTTTGAATTATTTTTAAATTCATTTTACCACCGGGCCATTTGAACGTAGACGATTTTTGTTTACGTGCGAATGGCCCACGTGCCATTCGATTTGGGCCGTTCAGACTAAGTACCCGATAATTTTATACTTAATAACAATTTATGTGAGACAAACAAAAACACATTTTAATTAAAAACGTTTTCTATAATAACAAATTATGTATATATATAAATAACTGATCCGCCGACCTACACACGGACGCACGTAATGAAATCGCAGCGGGATGTTTTCGTGTGTTGGATTTTCAACCCAACGTTCAGCATCAAGAGTGGAAAATCGATTCTCGACTTTGACATTCGGTTTTCGACGCGCTGTTGAATTCTTAATGCTCTGTTGAACACCGAGAGTTGGGAAATCCAGTGAACGTCGAATGGGCTTTAAAAAATAATGATAATGAAGCCTTTATTTCAAACGTTGTCCATATACTGTAAGTATCACAAAAAAACATTATAAAGCTATTTTTGTATATACAAAAACACTTTCTTTCTTTTTTTCACAGAAGTGCCAGGTTATGGGAATCCCTAGACGCGACCACCCGCAGTGTGTAGTCGCATCCAATGCCGGCCACATAGGCGAGTTCCAGCGGCCTAGATTGTGCTGGCCCGCATCCGTTTCATACGAGAAGCGCAACGCTTCCTCATTATGGCATGAAAATCATTCACACTTTGCACCGCAAACATTGGTGGAGCGCTGCAGTGGCGCGGCAGTTCTAACAGCACCCTGAACGCATTATTATACTGTACTCGCAAAGCACTGTATGTACGCTGAGTGTACTTGGTCCAGATTCTGTAGGTGTAAAAAAGTCACAGAAGGCTTTAAAATTGTGACTATGAGTTGCTCGGGACACCGTACAAACCTGTGGGCCAGCATGTTACAGCGAACAGACAGTGCCCTGCTTTAGATTATGTCTATAGTCTAGTCTAGTGTCTAGTGGTTGCAAGTGTCATTGATGACCATCGGGTACAATCGAGAATCAGGCATTTTTAATAGCCAGTGACATACATACCTAACTCATTAAGTTAAGTACTCCATATCGCTCAATATTAAGTGGCGAAATCTGTGACGGTTGTGTGTTTTACTTTTAAACATAGTGCCCTATGAAAACAACTTGATCAACTTTATTTCTTGGTATTTTTGTTAATCAGACAGTAGGCCTGTCATATGTATTTTGTTAATCGAAGTCTGTAGTGTATTACTTACTAACATAGTTTCTTACAATTACTATGAATGTACTAATACTGTAGTTTGTGTGTGTGTGTGTGTGTGTATGTGATTACAACAAATTGGATGTTATGATCTCAAAATTAAATAATTGGTGATGGATAATTGGTGTAACCTTGGGAACAAATGATATTGAGTAGTTTTGCTCCAAAGCTCCAGCAATAGGCTGGAAGAGTTTCCTGCGTATTCTTTAGTTCCAGCTATCGATTCTGTAAAAATCACACCCGAAGTAAAAATCAAACCCTGGCATCGGGTATCCTTGTTTTTTATTCTGACCGATCGCAGTGACTCTTCGAAAATACCTAACACTGGTGGTTGTCTTTCATTTAATATTATGATGAGTGCCCATCACATAGAATTCCCCTACATATATGGTATGTGCGTGTTTACGAACCTATGTGTACTTAGAACCACACCCGGAACAATTATTTGTCTAACAACGCAAACACGGCATCAAGCAACCGTCAAAGGTGAATATTTTGGTGGAAAATATAAGAAAACGCCATTACTTAGTACTTTTAACATATACAATGGTTCTTTTTGTATTTTGTGATATTTTCTTTATCTAAATACTCATTTCTGCGACCTTATAGGTTGTACACTATTTGTCTTAAAGTTGAAATGAAGTAAATATTTGAGAAGAAGAATATTGTAATACCGAAACAAAAAATATTACGAACCTTAATTTTAACTAAAACAGCAAAATCCCCGTTCTAACCAACATTATAACGATTTAAAACACTGTTCCAGCTCATTGTCATTTAACTGCACCAATCGCACAGATTCCTCCCAAAGTATCTTGGCAGTTTTGTCACAATACGCCCTTTTCACTGCCCTACTAAGTTCGCAATTCTGAAAGTACGCCCCGGTCACTTCACTAGCTTTCTCATCTAGTGCCACATGCAAAGCCGTTTGTGCTCCTTGCCATGTTGTCTTAAACATGTTATTAAACAGAAATTTCAGGATAACTGCTATCACTTTGTTCCCAGAATCAAAGATCCGCGTTCCGACTGCTCCAGGATCCACATTATTCACCACAACGTTTGAACCTTCCAATCTTTTTGACAATTCATTTGCAAACAGAATAAGACACAGCTTGCTGTTAGCATAGATCTGGAATTTGTACCAATAGTCAGTCTTGTTTAGGTTATCAATATCCACTTGTCCAATCCTATGCAAGACCGACGTTGTCAATAATATCCTACTGCTTTCGCCAGGTTTGCCAGTCTTCTTCAGAAGTGGAAGTAGTAAAAGCGTTAATAAAAATCCTCCGTAGTAGTTCACTTGCATTATGAAGTTCATTCCATCGGCAGTCAAGAAGTCAGCGGGAACCCCAATTCCAGCATTGTTTATCAAAACATCTAATCGGTCTTCAGTTTTCAAGATATCTGCTGCAAATTGCCGAACAGATTTCAAAGATCCGAGGTCTAGTAGTTTGAATACAACATTTTCATTTTTCGTTTCTTCCACTATTTGCTTCTTTGCTCTGATTCCTTCGTCGTCAAAAGGGCAAGCAACGATGACCCTAGCTCCCCGACGGGCGAAGTCTATGGCTATTTCGAGACCCATTCCCGCGGTTCCTCCAGTAACTATTATGGTTTTTCCTTCTAGTCTTCTCCGTGAGAGGCATACTGCGTTTGTATTCTTCTGGTATATGCCAACGAGAAGTATAAATATTATGATCAGAGATATGATGAGTATTATGCCGTACATAGTTCCTGAGTTAATGCCGATCGAAATCGAACTGTTAAAAATCAATTTAGCGTCTTATATTTATAAGGAGACAAAACATTTTTACTTTAAACACGTTTTATGACTGCCTGCAGTCTGCCGAGGATGGAAGCTGTTGATTTTTCGCCGACGTAATAAGATTGTTTAAACAACTTTTTTAGGTTGGAAGGCGTAAGCGTGAAATCGCATTTACGATAAAAATAGTTATTTTATAGTCGTGTATGGTAAGGTTTGGAGGCCAAAATCGCACTTCAGTATGTAGTTGTATTTATAATTTGGTCTCACAAAAATAAATGAACTAGTTTTAACTTAAAAATGTTTTTACGATAATTTTAACTAAACAAGAACATATAAATCAAAAGACATTTATTCAAATTAGGCTGAGGATGAGCACTTTTCGAATGTTAAAATTAGATAAGACAGTCCCCGATTCCTACTGATTTAGCTGCGAAAAAGAAGTGTCGCAATAAACTTCCCAGCAGCACAGCTGTCTGTTTAGTTAGATAAAGATTCTATACCAATAGTATATATACAAAGTAATCACCATTACGAGACACAGAACTTAAATCATTTGCAATATGCCAGCTAGCCAAATCAATATACCAGAAAATTAAATGAAACTATATTCAAGCAAAAAAAAAAAACAAATGTGAACATAGCATAAGTACCAAAATAAAAGCCTCCTGTCATAAAGGGCGTGACAACTTTCGTATGCAATGCTGAATTATGTTCACATATCTATTACAACCCGAGTTACAACTCGAGGCCACAAATAATAAACAATTAGGACCATCGACGTAAAATAAATAAAACAGCCAGCTAGGTAATTATTAGTAACAATATCAAAATCAAGGTCAGCAAGATGACCAGTCACCACAAGCAGCACCTGTTCACGAGCGTAACGCAAAGATCAGCCTATAACCCTTTCGCCATATTTGTGGGTAGGGGAAACCCGACCCCCAAAGCATAGGTAGGTAGGTATACGTCTTTTAAGCCCATGAATGTATGTATATTATTTATTTCTATCAGACCGAAGAAGAGTAATAAAAGGCCCGGAGATAGGTATCCTCTGAGCCGGATAAAGGATGCTTGCATTGAGATACAGATTTTCCAGATCGGAACTGTGGGTAGAGGTCGGTAGGTACTGATATGTACATATTATCCCACAAATGTCCAGTATGAAAAAGTGTAGCCCAACTAGTTTTATTCTGGAGAGAAGAACTGGAGTTAGCGACATAGCTCGCAGAGTAAGCAAGCTGAAGTGGCAGTGGGCTGGCCATGTTTGTCGAAGGACCGATGGCCGGTGGAGCAGACGAGTCCTGGAGTGGAGACCGCGTATCAGCAAGCTTAGTGTGGGACGCCACCTAGCTAGATAGACCGACGACCTAAGGAAAGTAGCTGGGGCAGACTGGATACGGAAGGCGGAGGACAGGGTGTTGTGGCGCAATATGAGAGAGGCCTATGTCCACCAGTGGACTGCGATAGGCTGAGTTGATTGACTGATTGATGCGTAATCGTACTTTTGCTGAGTGACCATTTGTAGCCAAATGGCAAAACATAATAAAGTTTCAATTTTATTGTAACATCTTGCACACAACAAACATTGTTGTAACCATGTCTACAAATAAAGACTGTTGGTTGATTGATAAAATGTATGTTGTGCGCTTGAAGGTTAATTTTTTAACCTTTATACCTAACTATATATAGAGATCGAAATACACCTTTTTTCTTATTGTTTTAGTCTTAATTCACGGTAGGTAATAATTATTTTAATTATAAAGCTTTACATTATAGAAATTTTACAATGTAGGTAACTATACAGGGAGGCACTACAGGGTACGTGACATTGACGCGAAACCTGTCACATCATAATTATCATTATTTAAGTGGAAAGGCTTATGTCCAGCAGAGGACGTCCACTGCTGGACATAGGGCTCCCCCAAGCACCGCTTTCTCCTCAAACCTGTTCCATGGATTCAGTGTTTGATTCTGGACTTTTTTTTAAATAACCACGAATAATTTCAACGTTGTGGACGTAGAAAATATCAGTGGTTTAAAGAAAATTGACAGGCCTGTTGGTCTAGTGGTTAGCGACCCTGACTGCTATGCCGGAGGTCGTGGGTTCGATTCTCACCCAGGACAAATGTTTGTGTGATGAGCACGATCATTTGTTCTGTGTCTGGGTGTAATTTATCCATAATATGTATGTATTTAGAAATATATAAGTATGTTTATCAGTTGTCTAGTACCCATAACACAAGCTCTACTTAGCTTGGGACTAGATGGCGTTGTGTGATAGTCGTGGAATATTATTATTATTATTAAAATGCTATTCCGTCCGTACATTTCGAACGCTTATTTTTTTTTAGCGACGGAAATCTTTTCTGATTCCTGAATCCTTGGTAACAGGTAGCACGTCAAAGTCCCTACCAACATATACACTGAATTAGCTGGCAAAACTTAACCCACGTGTTTGGTATAGATATCGAAAAAATTGCCAAAAAAAAAATATGATCATCCAACTCTGTTCAAAACTTTTAATGACTCTGTGTCCAATACAATAAGGAAAAACTATACGACAAGTTTTTGGAAATTTGTAAAAAATAACCACAACCAATTAACAAAAACAACCGACCAATCACGGTCATAACTTCGCACACCGAGTGATGTTTTTTCTATTACTTTTCGATACCAATACCAAAACCGTAGGTAAAGTATTACCAGCTAGTTTAATGTTACCCTGAATATGTACGTAGGTATGTAGGAACGTTTATTAAGAATCAATTTTTTTGCTTATTGTAGGATAATTTCGCTTATTATAGAATTTAATTCTTCAGTCATTATCATTTAATTTCATAGAAAATAACACCAATTAAAACCGAAGACATTAAATTATTTATTTACAATTAAAACGAAGAATGGTCACTGAAATTATGCTCGTTTTTGCAATTACTTACAAAGTTGGCATTGTTTTGTATTTCATTTATCTTTTAACACGCACATACCCGAAATTGTCAAATTCTCCCAATCAACCTTGATTTGCTATAAAGTTGAAAATGTATTAAATAATAATAATAATATCATAAGACAACCAACACAACGTTATCTGATCCCAAACTAGGCAGAGCCTGTACTATGGCAACCAGACAACTGATAAATATACTTATATAGTTCTAAATACATACATATTATAGATTATTTACACCCAGACATAGAACAAATGATTGTGCTCATCACACAAAGATTTGTCCTGGGTGGGGATCGACCCCACGACCTCAGTCTTAGCAGTCAGGGTCACTAACCACTAGACTGTTCTGTGCTGTGCTGGCGTCTGTACCAAGAGAAAGGGCTTTAATTCCAGAACATATATTTATATAGACCAGCACGCGTAGCATGACCACCGTAGAAATGGGTTTTGTCTATTCTTAGTAGAATAGAGACAGAATTGTCATGCTACGCCAGCATAAAACGGTACAAATCTTTCTACAATCTTTAATTCTGTCTTTAATTTTTCTACAATCTGTAATTTTGTCTATTCTTCCGTCGACAAAACCCATTTCTACGGTAGTCATGCTACGCGTGCAGCTATATAAATACATTTACAATTTGAGAGAAACACCTACAAGGACTAAAGAAGCTATAGAAACGATTTGTTTTACTATTATTTCATAATCATTGTTGGGGAACAGAAGGTTTGTGAAAAGATACAAGTAGTTGAGAACTTACTGTGGTTAAGAATAATTTCTTAATTGATTGATTAAATATACATCTACCTAGACTTTTCCTATGTTGGGGTCGGCTTCCAGTCTAATCTGATGCAGCTGAATACCATTATTTTACATGGAGCGACTGCTTATCTGATCTCCACCACCCAGTTACTAGGTAATACAATATCCTTGGTAAGACTGGTTGTCAGACTTTCGGGCTTCTGACGATCCGTAACAACTTTCAAAGAACCACAACTAACAGCTTGGACCAACGACCTAACGTGTTTTTGGTTTTGCATTTTGGTTTGTAAATATGGTCATCCATCCACGAATCAAAATCATCAGTACAACGCTCTAAGTTCATAAAGCTGTAGGAATTACTTTTTCTGTTTTTTTTTTTTGTTCCTAGGCCTTTATGAACTTGGAGGGTTGTATTGGTGATTTTGATGATTATAATTCTGTAATTACATACGTCTTACAGTCGCGAATAATATTTTAATCAACATACAACCTAGCACTGGCCTGCAAATTGCAAAAAAACGCAAGAAATTTTGAATTTCGCGGGCTGGTTTGGAGCATTCCCCTTGACTTGCTTTCCGAGGCACGGGGGTGACACACCGCCATCTTTCAAACTCCGGGCTGTTACTAAAAATATCCTATAGCATACCAGGTGGCTTATAGCCAAGTTCCTGTAGTTTATTATAGTGTGTGTGCTGTAGTATCAAGTATCCAGATACCTATCTCTTAACTACCGATCGTGATCGGTCTACCGGTTCGGTGGGCAAGGACATTCAAGTTTTCTATAGGTAAGGAAAGTCTAAAAAACAGCGTGCACTTGCAACAGTAGGTATGTCCTTGACAGCCATTCACTGTAGATTTTTTTGGTCAAACAATTCCGCGCTACGCATATAGACTTCTTACAGTTCACATCTATGTGACTTGATAGGTAAAAGACCAAACAGCTGACATAGAGGTCATTAACATTAGTGAATTCGAAATGCACCCATTGTCTGCCTAACGTTTTCCTTGTTTATTACCACTTATCTAGTTTATGGATATTTAGGTATTGTAGATTAAGATTTGTTTTAATCGCACCTATCTATGTTCTATGTTCTATGTTATGGGGGTTTGGTTTCCGCACTTAGTCCTTTGAGTGGACCATTGTGCGTGGGCCATGGCGGCCGTTGGTATTTACTCCAACCAGCCCACCTCCCTCCAGAAATTGATTGTGTCTCTTGTTCTGCTAAGAACGTCCGTGTATGATTTGGGTGTCCCGAGGGTATCTGTCCTAATCTGGGTGACGCCTGTACATTCGAAGAGTACATGCGCAACGGTTTCCTCAGCCTCCATGCAGGCCCTGCACAGGGGGCTGTCCGTTATGCCTATTGTGTGAAAGTGCTTGTTTAGCGGGCAGTGTCCTGTGATGGTGCCCGTCATCAGACGCAGACCATCCCTTGCCAGGCGTAGCAGACGTCTGGTTAGCCTGCCATCCGGGGATGGCATCGCTTCCCTGGACTGCCTACAGCCTGGTGCAGAGGTCCACCAGCTCTCCGCTTGTGTTTGGGTAAATTCCTGCCTATCGCACCTATCTTCTTTTACGCTAAATTCTAAGGACGGAATCCAATAATGTGGAGTCCAGGTCATAACTCTACACGGTGGTATATTGCACTCTTTCATCATGAACCAAACAAAATGAGCGCTGTATTGAAAAGGTCGTAATGAATGATGATCAGGGTCTGATGATGGAGTAGCATTGAAAAATGAGGACAAATTAGTAACAAGCCTCACTGTGGGAAACACGTAAACCTGCACCCATTTAAGTGAGACATGTATCGATCGTAGCGTGCTTACTACAACTATTTTAAGTTTAAAAACCAGGAAATAAAAGTTGAATAAAAAGTTTACATAACACCCTACGCATACAAACACTTCTTATAAGTGAAAAAAAAATGTATTGGCCTTTTATGTGTAATAAATAAAAGATCGTCTTGTCGGTGAACGGTCACTAAAAACACCAAACAGACGAGGCCTGGCAATAATGAATGTACCTACTCGTAACATGGATAACATTTTTAGTAGCCGTCACCCGACGCGATGCGGCGATGCTTTAATCAAAATATTACCTATATCTTCTTATTAAACTGAAAGGGCCAATACATACGTGGGTGCAGTGTTAGGTACACTGCACCCACGTATGTAACCGTATGTATTGGCCCTTTCAGTTAGGTATAGGGTTTAGGCAGATTTGTTATTTAAATACACATTCATAAATAATTATCGTCAGATATGAAATATTATTTGTATCATAGTTCTAACCTAACCTATAATAAACTGTAATACTAACCTTAGTTAACAGAAAATCTTGTTTATATGGTAGGAGTAGGTTGTTGTTGTTGGTAGTAACTACCTGTTGTTGTTTGGTCAAAATAAATACATAAAAAAACTATTAAAAAGAAACTACATAGAGTTTTGAAGTCTACCTACGTTTCGGCGGCATAGCGTCGGAGGCCGGCTTGCCACCTTCCCTCAAATATGGTGAAGGGGTAAATGGCTGACCTTTGCGTTATGCTCGTGAACGGGTGCTGCTTGTGGTGACTGGTCGTCTTGCTGACCATGGTTTTTGTTATTGTTATTACTATTAACTGGATTTTGTATTAACTGTTAATTGATTTTACTCCGGAGGTCCTAGTACATTTGATACTTCAACTTAGCTATATGCATCATTGTATATGTAAGCGGGCACGCCCTTTATGCCTGGATACTTTTATTTAGGTTTAAAGTTCTGTTTACGTTTTTGTTTTATTATTTTTATTTCAGCTTGAGTATGTTTTCAATGTGTTGTTAGTACATTGGCGTGTGTTAGCTGACATAAGCCGAATAATTGAATTTATATTTTGTTTTTCGTAATATTAATTACTTTCATATTCTTGTACAGAACCAAGTTCTTTTAACTTAAAATACTGCTGTGCTACTGGGGTGTGAAGCACTAGGAAGTGGTGAAGGTCATCTTATGTAATTTTGACGTTCAAAAAGTGCTGACTCTCAGCCTTATTTGAATAAATGCCATTTCAATGTTTTTTTTATTTTTGATTTTATTTGTATTTTTTTAACATCATTACGTCTGCATTCTTCGAAGAGATAGGCAGAGGTGTGTTTTCTTGCGTCCATTAGTTCAACAGTGATATTGTTAGGTCCCATGTGATAGGAGAGGTGTTTGCGTCCGGGTGCACTGAAGTTGTGGAGTGCGGTAACCGTCAGGACGCAAAATGGCTAGACCACGAATAAGACATGCATGCGAACAACACTTATCAACACGGTGCTCCGGACGACGTGCGACACGCCCGCGCCGCTACCTCCGGTTTCTCCGAATCCACTCTTTTTTTTTTTTTTTTGTGGGTTGGAAATCATCAAAGACGTCTTCCGCTCTTGGGCGGAGCGGGAGGGCGTGTTAGCGTATGAATTCTGGGTTCGCCACAATTGCGGCCGTAAATCCCCTCTTTGACGAGTGGTTAAAGAGGCGTCACGGCGCCCTCACCTTCCGTCTTACGCAGGCCCTCACCGGACACGGGTGCTTCGGGAGGTATCTGTTCCGAATAAGGGAAGTAAACGCCTGGGTGTTTCCATTAGGTGAATCGTCTGGAGGATACGGTGGAGCATACGGTGGAGGTGTGCCCTGCTTGGGCGAAGCACCGTTATGTCCTCGTGGAGGCGATCAGCGGCGCGGACCTCTCGCGTCCGGCCTTGGTGCAGGCCATGGTACGGAGCGAGAGAGCATGGGAAGCCGTCACCTCCTTCTGCGAAGTAATAATGCTCGCGAAGGAGGAGACGCAGTGCGTGAGGGAGAGGCTATCTTTGCGCTCTTACGCCCCTAGCCGCCGTAGGAACAGACGCCCCGGGCATCGGGAGTCGTTTGTGGACTCCCGGCCACCGTAGGCGCGGGTTTGTGGGCAGCGAGCAATGGGTACCTCGCTGCCCGGTATAGACCAGGCCCGTGTCGACGGCGCGTGGTGTTCCACGCGCGCCTCAAAGAGATGTCAGCAAAGTGAAGGGGTCCGCTAGGATCGATGCCTGCCAGGGTCGCGAGATTTGTTCGAAAGAGTTACTGTGGCCCTGGCATATAGGCAACTGAAGGAACACGGGTGGGTTTTAGTCAGTAAAAGTCTGATACGCACTTCCGCTCCACCCAGAGCAGGGGAAATGTTGTGACGATTTCCCACCCACAAAAAAAAAAGAAACCTAAATTATTGGCCATGGATTTCCCCGTATCCACCTTAGGGTGGTTTTTTTTACATATATACGGATGGAGAAGTTCGTGTACGTCAGACGGGTGTTCTCAAAAACGTGTTCTGTTTTGTACGAACCATCAAGAATATTAGAAGCTTCGACTCATCCTTATTAGCCGAGCGAGAACAAGGGGCGTTTCTGCCACAAGTGTTCGGATTGTGGTGGAAGTGCGGTTATTTAAGCTTGCGTTATAACTTCGCTTTTAGCGTCATTTTTGTTAGTCTTTAATACTGTTGTTCCGAATTAATCGTAGTAATATTAGACATTAGAAAAATGGAATATTTGAATATTTAGATGTTTGGATGTCTCGCAAAAACGCTGAATGAATTTGAATGAGATTTGTCAATCAGATACTTAGTTTATAAACTCATTAACACTTATGATACTTTTTATCCCGGTAGTACGTCCCCGTGGGATAATTTCCGACCACAATGCGGTCGAACTCGCTGAAAAAATATATTTGTAATCAGCTACATACAATTTTACAGTTCCCTTTTTAGTTTGGCGAGCCCAAAGTGATCATCTCTATTGCACAATATCACGCATTGCGCCGTTGTACCGTGTGGTGCCGGACGTAAAGAATAACACCACCCCATTTCTTCCCGTGGGTGTCGTAAAAGGCGACTAAGGGACTTACTACAGAATGGGCAGCAGCGTTCTCTATGCATTTTACCACCATACTGCGATCGCCAACCCGCCTGCCAAGCGTGGCGATTATGGCAAAGCCCCCCAAATTAGGGGAGGCCTAAGTCCAGCAGTGGACGTCTGTCGGCTGAAATGATGATGATGACGCATTGCGCAATGTTTTTGACCGTTTAAGGTTAACATTGAAGATTGCGCACTGATTGTACAAGACTTTTATTTTAGTAAAATTATAGTTGCACCGTGTAGGATTCGTATCGCAAAGGTCTTGGTCTCGACATTTAAGCTTATAGGCATAAGCTTAAATGACTTAGCTTAATAAAGTAATTAATAAAGCTTCTAAGACTAGGAGCTCCTTGTTGTTCTCCTCATCGCTGCCAGTGTGGCGAAGTTGTCAACAGTCTAGGACACCACGGCCTGTCTTGTAGCCGAAGTGCGGGTCGCTTAGCGCGCCTAGCGAACATTAACGACATCATCCGACGAGCTCTTGTCACCGTCGGCGTTCCAGCTGTATTAGAACCCAATGGCTTGGCACGCGACGATGGCAAGAGATCGGACGGTATGTCTTTGTTTCCTTGGAGGGTGGGTAGGCCTTTAGTGTGGGATGCAACGTGTGTCGATACTCTTGCGCCATCCCATCTTCCTAGCTCGGCTTGCTGCGCTGGCGCTGCCGCTGCGCCTGCGGAAAACCTCAAGAGGCGAAAGTATAGCAACCTTATTGGTAATTATATTTTCGAGCCGTTTGGGGTTGAAACCCTCGGGCCGTGGGGTCAGAGTGCTCATGGCCTCTTTAAAGAAATATCAAAACGGCTGGTTGACACCTCTCGTGACCCAAGGACTGGTTTTTATTTTGGCCAGCGGCTAAGCATTGCTATACAGCGTGGTAATGCCGCCAGTCTCTTGGGTACATTGCCGGTCGATAGCGATGAGGATGAATGCCAAAAAATAAGCAATAAATAAATAAGCTTATAGGCTGTCAATATTATTGCGTACAAAATTGGATCGTTTGAGTATGAGTGCAAGACTTCTATCATATTGCGCAATATAAATATTGCATAACCTTGTTATAGGTGTAGGGGTCGCCTCAGCTAGATTACCTACCCAAAGTGTTGGTTAGTAATACAACTACAAGTAAAATCAAATAATTTATTCATAAAAAAACACAAAATATACATTGTTCACGTATTTATAATTTGTTACTTTTCTTATGATAGATAGCATTTTTGATCATAATTGTGACTTAGATTACGTAAAAAATCTATAAAATATTATCACACTATTTTTATGGTCATGACACATTTTTCTATAATTAATACTTTTTGTTCATATTCAAAAATGGCTGTCCACATAAAAAAAATACGTATATATTTTGTAACCTAACATAAATTAATATCAGGCAAATGAGGCGTTCATATAACTTTATTTTTTATTAATGGCAACAACAACATATATTTTTTTCTTTTCAAAATTGTGTGTTAAATGAAGATAGTTTCAACATCTTCATATAAAATATTTTAATAGCTAAGAATTGCAAAATGTACAAAGCTCTAAAAGCAATATTATTTTATAAATAGTACATTATTATTCATAACTATTATTTAAATATTTCCTTATGCTAAATCGTGTTTGCAAAATTATTTACAATTTATGTTTCTTGAATGTTATTTCTTAGATACCTAGATTACATACATTGCACTTAAGACGTTTTTTTGTCGTTTTTTGTTTGTCCAGAATTCACTATATGTGGTAGGTAATTTAATTTTTGTATGGCTAGTTGTACCTATTTATTGGCATCGATTTAAAAAACAATTTTAATTGGAAACAAATTATTGGAGTTACATCAAGTTTTTATAATGATTTCTGGATTTGGTTTTATATAAATCTGACAAGTAAAAAAACGATATATCTACACAAGTACTAAAAGACACACTCTCCTCTTTTACTTTCACTCACTCTCATTTACCCCACTCATAAACCAAATACACCCACATTCAAATTCTACACACACAAACACGCAAATCCTATAATACTTTTAATACACACACCATGCCAAATTCAGCACACTGTAATTAACCATGAGAAGTTCTTCATACAGATAATTAAGAATCAGATAAAGCGCTGAAATCATCATAATATACACGGTATAATTAAAATTTGAAACCTGAATGGTGATAAATTAGAAGAGAAAAAAGATAGAAAGCGTCAGAGACTGAGACGCTTTGATACTTTTAGTTATTGCCCACTCTTAGTTAGTGGATACAGCTCTAAATGAGACATGGCGGATTGTTCCTGGTTGCTTGAAATCGACCCCATTGCGAATGTTGTACCTACTGACTGGCATCGTGCCTCCAGATATTCGGAGGACTATAGCCAGCCGTATCGAGAGGGTGAATCTATAGGATGACCCACGCCATACATTGCACAACTTTAAATCAGTGCTACAGTGGCTTAAAAGTCGTAAACATTTTGATGGGTCCAGTCGATGGCAACCCCTCCAGAGAAAGATCTGATTGGTGACAAAGACTGCTCAAACCTCCTGACTTCTTCATTGAACCATCAGAAAGCCTCCCTGCACAAGTTACCGTAGCCTACTTGGGAAACCATAAGTAGACTTTGTACCCAAGTAGGTCGTAGTAAGGACAACCTGCAAAAACGCGAGTGCATAGGCAGTTCAGACCTCCGGTGTGTACCTATGCAGCGTCTGTCTACAGACAATGGCTCACCTCTGATCTTGCACCGCATACATCTTGCACGTGAGAACCTAATGTCTGTGACAGCGAATGAAACTATATAACGATAACTATATACATATTATTATATATTTTTTCGTGTTATTTTTGCCATTGACCGGCTAAGAAGAAGATTTTCTTGCCATTTCAGGGTTGGTATTTTTATAGTTCTAAATTATGAGTATTAACAATTTTTCAGGTTTGAACTTATTACAATAACGCCTTATATTTAGTACTAGTTGTTAGGTCACGTGGTATACAATGGTTCGGCATATAGTCTGGTTGGCACTGATATATTACTGGCGGCTACTGGTGGAGGCTCCCTTGTGATTAGCAGCGCCTCCCGGGCTCTTTTCTTGGCTGGAAGAAGAAATACAGAATGTTGAATGAAATTAGTCACAGAATAGGTAGGTGTTATACATGACACTAGCTGACCAGACAGACAAACAGACGTTATCCTGTTTCCTAGAACTCAATCTGTTCAATCCGATAATTGTGAATCTTACCCAACCAGGGACCCACTCAAACATCCACAATGATTTCATCAAAATCGGTCTAGCCGCGTAAAAGGAGTTCAGGACATATAAGTACAGCATGTTTATATGTGTCGTAGCTATTGGGTTAAATTAGCCGGCAAATCCGACACCTAGGCCGTTCATTAAACGCCGACATCCTATTTAATAGCCGAAGGACAACTAGCTAAGTCATTGAGGAGCGCAACTTTTAACCAGATGGCTGAATTTTTCTTTGTTTCATTAGTTTTCTATATCGATATCCAATACGTGGGTAAAGCATTGACAGCTTATTCGATGTATGCTGGTATAAAGGTAACGTCATGCCTATGTTTTGTAAAGGCGAAAACAGAGGTGTATAGCACACTCAAATTTCTCCAGTTCTGTTAAATGTACATGTTATACATGACATGCTGCGTACTTGCGTAACACGCTGCAGGAATGGCTTTGATTGTGTGAGTTCCACAATATTCTTTGCGTTATTTACATTGTTAAGAAGACATTTTTTTTCAAATATTACAAATATCCTTAAAAAAATTGTTTGTTGTTTTTTAGTGTGTTACGCAATTAGGATTCCGAGCGAGCCTATAACCAGGTACATTCAGACTCTGGTTTGCTAACTCGGAGATCTAATAGAGGACTCAATGAAAAGCCATCACATTAGCGACCACTGGACCAAGGATCATCATCATCATTTCAGCCGTAAGACATCCACTGCTGGACTTAGGCCTCCCCCAATTTGGGGGGCTTTGCCATAATCACCACGCTTGGCAGGCGGGTTGGCGATCGCAGTATGGTGGTAAAATGCATAGAGAACGCTGCTGCCCATTCTCTAGTAAATCCCTTAGTCGCCTTTTACGACACCCACGGGAAGAAATGGGGTGGTGTTATTCTTTACGTCCGGCACCACACGGTACGGGCCAAGGATAGTCAAAGTTTTTTTTAATGTTCATAAACATGACAAACCCAACTGTATTATTGACGCATTACAAGATGGTTTTTCCTTAAAAATACTTAATCATACTATAGTCAAACACTCCATTTGTATAAATATTTTTCGTACAAGTGTATGAACTAGCTCTTAACCTCACTTCAATCAGGTACCGACAGATTTACCGATTTCTCCTTCATAAATGAAGTAGCTTTGAAATTTTGCATTAATTTCGACACGTGTGAATTTGACTAGTGATTGTGCTAGTCATGGCTATCGTCAATGGTCCACTCCGAATCGTGAGAGGGTCACTTTTTTAATTTTGTTTAGTCCAATGCAGCTATGAAGGTGCCCTTATCACTTATTTGTTTAGTTTGACATCTATCCTAATTACATACAGTCTTGTAATTAGGATAGATGACAAAAACAATACGTACAAGTAATTTATAACTTCTTTTCAAGCTCTGGTTTAATTACTTGCCATATTTGATACGATTTTCAATGAAAGAATACTAAACATAAATAATTAACGTAGAGACTGATTTATAAAGTGCGATTTTACCTGTAGCTTACTTGTACCTGCAGCTCACCATAAGTTAAAACAACAATAAAAGTTGCACCGTCCAAACAGTGTTTAGATCATGCAAGTAATACTTATTATTTGCGACAAGCAAGAAATTCGCATCGTGTGTCTGGGTCTTAACTCTTAAAAACAAAACAATACGTACCACTAGAATGCATACAACATAATACGAGAGTGGCTATGAAGGCAGCAAACGGCAGCACTCCGGCCAAAGCCAGCAATGCGTGCTGAGCCGGCGAATGTTTCGTCCGGGATACTCCGCAGCTAGTGATGTTGTGTACATTGAAGTTTTCTAGAATCTCCTGGAACTCCGTACCTAAAGCTCTAATAGTTCCCTTCATGGCTTTTGGTGTTAAAGCTTCACCGGATTCTACTTTCCGGAATTGGAAGCATGGCCTGTAAACAAGAGAATTGCTGAAACATTTGAAATAAAAAGAATAAATACCCAGGTCGTGGGGTCCGAGTGCTGATGGTTTATTCTACGAAATCGTCAAACGGCTTGTTGACACTTCCCGTGACCCAAGGATAGGCATTTATTTACCTTAGCCAGAAACTAAGTATTGCCATACAATGTGGCCATGCCGCCACTCTCTTGGGTTCATTACCAATCGACAACGATGTGTTTGAATTTATCGACGCCATTTTAAAATTATATTTTTAGTTAGATTAGGTTATTATATTTTTATAGTTTGTTAGTTAATTTAGTATAAGATCTTTAATTAATTAATATATATTTTTATCCTGTAAAAAAAAAGTATATAAAATTATTTAGTAAAATTAAAAATCGACCTGATTAAAAAACGACACAGTCATGATGCCGTTAAGAGTATGAAAAAAGAGATTATAATGATTTTTGTTTTATTTTTTAATAACTGTAAGTAGTAATTTTATTATTAGTATGGAAACATTAATATGGTCTAAGAAGATAATCTTTCACGGAAGCAAAATATTTAACAACTTTACCTAATCCTGACCTTGGTTTGAGTATTATTATAAAAACAGATACATTCAAGGGGGCAACTAAGTGTGCGAAATCATCGCACAAAATATGTATATTAATCAGTATTTGATGAGATCTTAACATGTTGCTACTTTGTGTACTTTTTATATAATTTTGCTGACGTCTATTTACCGTGAATTTTGCATAATAATCTAAGATTATCTAAGATTTATGGAATTTAATTATTTAGGAACGTCTGAGTTGTGCCATCTAAATAGGTGAGAACAAAAAGATAGACAATATCAAAATAGCTATGTAGCTATTTTGCTATTCTCTATATTTTTGTTCATCATCCAATATAATGAATGTTCTTTAATGAACTCATTTCGGTATCTACAACATGCAAAGTGTCTGCATGGACCTAATAATAGACGGACGTCATGTTGCACTATAAAGATATGAAACATGCAAGGTCCTGCCGGGGTCGCGAGATTGTTCGAAAGAGATACCGTGACCCTGGCACATGGGCAACTGAAGGAACACGGGTGGGTTTTAGTCAGTAAAAGTCTGACACGCTCTCCCGCTCTGCCCAGAGTGGGAGAAGTCATATGACGATTAAAAAAAAAACATGCACCTTGCATGTTTTGTGTCTACAATTTCGTAGGTTGTACATGACCTACGCTCACACCACTCACACATATCTTTTTATCTTATGATTTACTTCTTGTAAGGGTAGATTTCAGTATTAAGCGATTTATGTCCAATTAAAATTTCATTTTTTTATTGCTAGCTTTTGTTCTTTAATTTTGCGCACAAAGCTGTATTTGTTTATTTCTGAACTGCAAAACCTCAGTTTTATAATTTTTCAAATTTAGAATCTATCTAATCAGACCGGTGACTCATTTTCGGTCAGTATTATTATCTTACCCAGGGTTCGCATAGAAGGCGGTGTTGGCATCATGCAGCTGCATTCTTAGTCCTTTCTGCGCTAGAGCTGCAGACATCCTGTCTCGGAGGTCTGCATACTTCTGTCTTGTTCCAGTTGGAATCACCAGACGGAGGAGGTCACGTTCCCTCACTACTACCACCTGGAGAACAAACATAACATTTGGTCACGCCTGTATTTTTCGAATATTATTTTCATTTTACACATAGGGTGATCTACGCAATCCATAAAATGGGACCTCACGAGGTCTCTTAAGAGTAAAGGGTCTCACCGGGTTTCCATATGAAATCTGCACTGGCATCTTTTTGACATTGGTGCCTTAATTATGTTGCTAGTTGGCGAAAAAAATTTTGGGCCAGTTATCAAACCCCTAGCTTCTTTCGTTTTTGAAAAATAAGGGTTGCAACCTCAAACTTGAATGTTTTTTTTTTCTACGAAACTACTATAGATTTTAAAACGCGACATGAAAGCTACTTAATAGATTTACATTACACATTTTTTTCATAATTTTTCAACCACCTATAGGGCAGAACCAAATGTGTTTAAAAAATTAAGGGTGGTTTTTCGTGGCCATTTTTCGAGGTACACTGATCAAATAAATTACATAAATTACGTATGTATCGATATAACAATTACATAGATGTGTCATGGGTGGAACATATTCAAAACAATAAAAGTTTTCAATAGATAGCTACACACGGCTACAGGTCAAGCTGTACATTTCCAGTTTTAGCTGACCTCGCATTGCATAGGGATTTCCTACAATGAGATGTCAGCTTATACTGGTAATGTGTGGCCGTGCGTACTGTAATCATAGGAATTATAATCATATACTAGTTTAGACTCATAATATACTGCGCTATCGAAAAGTTAACACAATTGCGTTATTTGTATCAGTTGAAGTATTGTGTTACACTTTTTCCAAACGTTATTATGTCAAGTCGTAACCATTTCGTTTCTTTGAAAAAAAAAATAGTATTGTGCGTTAATTAACTTTCGAATATCGTGTTGTGTCTAGCAAAAAAAAATGTTTTCATTTGTTTGTGTATGATTTAAACATTTTATATGGTTGAAACCTTCGGATACGTTAATTAACTGCTCCCTAATTACGATAATGCTTTTTTTTTGTGAATTCATCTAATGACCGTTGATCGCCTCTACGAGGACACGGCGGTGCTCCGCCCAGGCAGGGCACGCCTCCACCGTATCCTCCAGCTGATTCACGCAATGGAAACACCCGGGCGTTTCCTCCCACCTTATTCGCAACAAGAACCTCCCGAAACAGCCGTGTTCGGTGAGGACCTGCGTAAGGCGGAAGGTGAGTACGCCGTGGCGCCTCTCCAACCACTCGTCAAAGAGGGGGGGGACTTACCGCCGCAATAGTGGCGTGCCCAAATTACGATAATCCTACGATAATCTTTTATTTTTTACATGTTTGAAATTATCTACTCATTATTTTACATTATATACCTACAATTCTAATTTCAACTCTTAATTAGTGGTTGTCATGGTAATTTTATCATTCGGTTTAAATGAAGTTTTATACGTTTTATTTATCTAGTATTTATTATAAGTAGACTTTTTTCTATTTTGTGACTGTGAGAACGTTGTAGCCTTGTATACTAGATTTGTAGATAATTTTCTATTTATTTAGAGCCTGTTACTTGTTGACAGGCCTACACTGTTCCCCCATACCCATTCAAATAGAAATTTGAAACCAGTGTAAAACCAATTATTTTTAAAAGAGTAACAGTGGAGTTCCCTGGCGTCTCTTCTTAGGAAATAACCAATGGGAACCATGCACCTAGGTTTGACGTATCATAAGTGCCCATGTAGGATTATGTCAAATTAAATGAACCTGTTCTTTGTTTTTTTTTTTTGTTGGGAAAGACAGTCAATTTTTTATTCGGTTCTTTTATTTCAATGATGAGAATGGCGTAATTACCTCAACTATGATATCGCTGAATCTTTCTGGATCGTTTGTGTTATTTGCTCTAACCACCAATCTGAAACAAAAGACTTATAAATGCATTGTGCGGATTTCACATATTTTTTTACATGAAATTAATGTCTTAATAAAACGCGCTATATTTTTTTTTTACATAAATGATAACACCTATTAGCATGCAAAATACGTGGCACACAAATCTGCTCCCTTAGTTATAAAAAAATATGATGAAATTACAATGCCATTATTTTTTTCAGAATTTGTTCAATATAAACTAAAATATATTTAAATGATAGCAGACTAGCATATAAAGAAAATCAAAACTATAAAACTTACCTAAATATCCCATCAGCATAATGTATCAGATTCTTCATGATTTTTAAGTCGCCGGTTCCATTATTCAATACAATCACATCAGTGATGTTATTCAATGATTTCCCCTTAATCGGCGA
Source organism: Aporophyla nigra (assembly GCA_947507805.1). Lineage (NCBI taxonomy): Eukaryota > Metazoa > Arthropoda > Insecta > Lepidoptera > Noctuidae > Aporophyla > Aporophyla nigra. The sequence goes on from OX382295.1 coordinate 26,649,379, forward strand.
CTCGAAACTCATGTTCACAATACTATAGTTTATAGGTCTTGCATCAGGGTCCTTATCAGTAGCTTTGATAGACGCTATCAGTGTATCTACAGGTACGTTTAGTCTGACTCCTACTGTCATGTTGGCACTCTCAAATTCAGGAAGATGATCGTCTACATCTAGAATTTTGATTAGTACTTGGATTTCTGAAGGATCCTGAAAAGGAAATGTTAGCATAAGTTAGGGAACTTTAAGAAGATGTTTTTAGTCTCTGGATTTAAAAAAGTAAGCAGCGTTGCAATTAGCTATCATATATTTATCGAGTGCGGTAAAGCAAATGGAGGGTTATAATTTTGACCGGTATGTAATATTCATCTGTTTCCTCATAACTTCTAATCTACTAATCATAATTTGACAACTTAAATTGTTGAAATCGTCTCAATCGTCCGCTGGTAAACTGTGTGACGACACATTACATTAAGATGGCGCTCTCTAGAGGACAAGTGACAAAAGAGTTTTTTATTCCAACATTAATTATGAGGAACAGTAGCATTAGAAAGCCAGCAGGAAAAAATGTTTACGATACCACCGTATCGTAAACATTTTCCAAAAAAAAAAAAAACACCATCAGTAGAAAGTGTTATTTTTTAATGAGTATCTACTGTCTTCTTTTATTTCACCGCATTGGTTGCAAAGAGTAATAATAAGTTGTTTTACTTGGCCAAGACACGAAGAAACAGCAGCACCTAATAATTTTCTAGTATTCACATATTTCTTACCAATCTGTTATAAGATTTAGTCAATCTTGGTTTAGTGCCATACTTGAAGCACTTTATTGTGATCAGCTGTTTGGACACTACTTCTCTGTCCAGTCTCGCTGCTGCGGTTATCAATGCCTTGCTGTCATTTGTTCTTTCCAATTTCAGTAAACCATAGTCGTTTCCCACTGCAAATATAGATTGTTTTTAAGAGTTTTCTTTTTTGCAACTATATCCGTTGCGACGTAAGTCAAAGCCCTAATTTTAGAGTCAGTAATTGTATTTTGAACCTTATTCGAACGATTGTACACTTTAAAGTAGAAAATTGACAACCCAATCTCGGGTTTAACAACAGGTTTTGTAAGTAGTACTTAAACTTTGTCAGAATAAAGTTTGAAATTCAAAATAGCTGGGCTAAAAGAAAAACCTTATTTTGTCGTTAGTGTTTCTTTTCTTTTACGGTTTTGTTTATTCATATAATGGGTGGATATTTACCAGTAATAGCATAGTCTACAGCGGCATTTTCATCGATATCCTCATCAATTGCTTCCAGTTGCCCAATGACTGTGCCAATAGGGACTTCCTCCTTTACTGTCATCAGTAGCGGTGGATCATCCTGAGGAAGAATAGAAATACAAATTAAGGTTAGTTTTTAAGTAAGCTTTCAATACGATAGTGATCTGTCACTATTTTTTGTCTAACTTGACCGCAACAAAAGTGTCAATATCACATTAAAAAATGCAGCACAAAGTTAAGTTTTTTTTTATTAGTTTGCAGTACACATTCACTTAAGTTGATGCAAAAATAAAGACATTGAAGTTCTATCGTGCACCGCAAACACCTACTACATAATTAAGAGAATAAATTAACTTAGGTATTTGATGAAAATGAAACAACAAAGAAATTACGTGCGAAATAGTTATTTATTACTAACAAGCGAAAATCGGTGACGATTCTAACCGTCCCTGAAATAAAAGTAATGGAAGACTGTGTTTTAATTGACACGGGGGTCTATTCCATCAACGAAGATAAAGGCCCGTCCGAAAGTAGTTGGTCCGTCAAAACAAGTGCCAAATTCAATTTTTCGGACAGAAAAGTAAGGCTTAAAACTACATATGCATGTGTAGTTTTAAGCCATGGGCCAACGTTGAGCATTTTTGAGTGCAAATTAAGATATCAATATAAAACATGTTGGTAGTAGGGACAACTGCCAAATAGTGTTGTCATTCATTCTTCGTTGGGGCACCAAACTGATCATATGTCCGTAAATGCAATTAAAGCAAGAAATGCCCGTCTGACAACAATTTCGACTAAACTACTGATTAAGGCGTATACTCATAGGTTGTTCCGGAAAGTATGGGTAAGAAATGTTGCTTTACTCACCGAATTTCTTCCAAAGTGTGGTTTATGGTCATCAACGTCAGTGACCTTTACTGTAACGATCCTAGTGCTCTGCTGAGGCGGCTGTCCTCTATCAGTCACCAGTAACACTAACGTGTATGATGCTTTCCGCTCCCTGTCCAACGACTGTCGGGTAGTTATTTGACCTGAATGGGGATCTAAAAGAAAACAAATGATTTTGTATCAGACATTAAGAGTATTTAAAAAATCAAAATCAAATCAATAGTCATTTATTCAAACTAGGCTGAGAGTCAGCACTTTTTGAACGTTAAAGTTACATAAGACAGTCCACCAAAACGTCCGCCCTTCACCACTTCTTAGTGCTTTAGCTGGGAAGAGGAAGTGACGCAACAATTCCCCAGCAGCACAGCTGTCTGTAAAAGTCGCTACAATGGAAGTCAATGTGTAAATTTACCATCGAATTGTCTATTACGGCCTTAACCTCATTGGGTGCTTTTGTGCCTCATTAAGTCATTAATCTATCAATTCGTGAGTAGAGTGCGATAAAAGGAGATACATTTTGATTTTGGTGGGAATAAAAATATTTACCGATTGAAAATATCTTGGCGTCAACGTTGCTTGGTTGTATAGAGTAGAAGAGTTGTCCTGAAGGCTGAGTCGGATCATCAGGATCGCTTGCCACTACTTGATACACAGCGGATCCAATTGTTGCGTTCTGTGGACAACCATACACATTACAGCACGAGAATGCAGAATTTGTATCACGGAAACAGATACGATTACATTTACACATCTGTAATTAATTTCTTCTTTTAAACTATTTTTCACTAGCCATTTGGCGTATAATCAATCTTAAATATAACTGTCCAGGTGATGATTTTTAGAGTTTCACATTTAAATACAAGCCACCTCACCTCACTAATACTAAGTATTTCTCCAGCGGCAGGTCTAATAAACCTCGGCACACCATCATTAGCGCTGACGTCACCAATGTATAAAGATAATGACGTATCTCCAGAATGTCCACCACCATCAGTCGCGCCAACTAACAGTCTGTAAGGATCTGTACGACCACGGCCAGTTAAATCCTTGCGGGTTTTTATTTCTCCTGTTGTAGCATCTATGGTAAAAAGGCCTGAAATCAAATGAGAAATTATTTTTCCTTTACTGCTCATACGCCATAATTGATCTCGTTCTCACGGTACTGTGCCGGTAGTTTTATTTATCTCAACTTTATTCTTACCATTCGCTTCTCCTTCGTCCAAGAAGTCGTATTTAATTTCTCCTCCTAATCCTTCATCAGGGTCGGTTGCGGTAACGTTGATAACGCTAATACCGATCGGTACATTCTCAGGTACCACGGCTGTAAATGGAAATAAAACGCTTAGTTTTATTTAAAGTAGTTCACACCTTAAGATATCATTAGTAATTATTGATTGTATTGGTTTGGAAAAGATGCGAGCAATCTGCTTTAGTTTATCTATGTACTGTATATGAAATATCTTACCGATGTAAACATTTTTTTCAAATTCAGGTGAGTTATCATCAACATCGAGAACATCTACAAGAATAGTGGCGGTAGTCTTCAATTTATCAGCTCCACCTGCTGGCGTATCAGCTGCTTCTATCTCCAACCTGAGAACTGATTGTCGTTCTCTGTCTAACGTTTTGTTTTCTGCTACCTGAAACATTTGGTAAGATGTTAGGATATATCGTTTATTTTATTTTATTATCTTAAGAAAACTTACAGCTAGGATATAGATAGGTTAACAATAGTGAAAGAAGGCCAATTACAAGTTTTCACTGATAAAAATTAAGATAGAACAAGAGACAGTAAACAAGTTAAATGAAAGTAAGAACTAAAAGAATTCGGAGCGAATAAAAGTTGAAAACAACGAGTGTCAGTGATCTTCAAAAAAGCGACTACATAGTGTTTTTTTAAGTTCACTGACACTAGTGGTGAATAAGTCAGGATCATCAACACTCTGACACATCGAGTTGTATGCCCTGCTAGCTCTTAAAGTAAAACAGTTTTGTCTATAGATACACCGTACAGAGGGAACGATGGAACTAAAGGAAGGATGGAACTCGTAGTCCAATTTTGCTAAGTAGTTCGGAACAATCTATTGAACCATTAGCTATTTTAAACAAAAATACCATGTCTGAAACTTTTCTCCGCTCGATTATGAAACTTCCTGCTGCGACTGTGGTAGTTAGGTAAATAGATTTTAGATCTGTATTGAATGCACCTTATAAACTTTCTTTGAATACTTTCAATGCGATCAACGTAAGTAACATAAATGGGATTCCATACTGGTGAACAATATTCGAGATGACTGCGTACAAAGGCACAATAAAGGATTTTTAGTGTTTTTATATTTTTAAAATCGGCTGATATTCTCAAGATGAAACTCAGTGCCTTGAGAGCTCTTTTAATAATATTGTCAATGTGTGTGTCAAAAAGTAGTTTTGAGTCAAAAGTGACGCCTAAATCTCTAATCACATTAACTCTGGATATTGAAGTGTTGGATAGCTTGTAATCATAAAGAATAGGTTTAGGTTTGCGAGTTAACGTAATTATGGGTGCAGTATTGGCAAACATGGAAGTACCATGTTCCGACATAATTCAGTTATATCTGTCATTGCTTTTAATAGTTTGTACCTATTGTTGTATAGTAATTTTACCGCAGGTACATCGTCTTAAAAATATATATTTTAAAAGATTTTGAGTTTCTTGCGCCAATTCTTCTTCTCAGTTAAAGCACTAGAAAATTGTGAAGAGCGGGTGTTCCGAGGGTGTGACTTATGTAATTTTGATGTTCAAAAAGTCTTGACTCTCAGCTTTGTTTGAATAAATTTATTTTGATTTTTATTCTTTTTTCATATGAAACATTTTGGAATGGGCAACTAGAATCTATTCTATTTTCATGAAAATGATGAAGTTCAAAAAGCATTTGAATCACGTATTTGAAATAAATTACATAGGTATTTAATTTAAACTTATTTTTCCACCCTTCCGGTTTTTTTTCCGTGAAACGTAATCAGTACTATCATATGTCCAACTTTAATGTTCAACAATAGTTTTACCTGTATAACTCCGGTGACATTATCAATTTTGAACAAATCAGAATTCTCGCCCCTTAAAGTGTATCTTATGTCAGAATAACCTTTCACTTTGTCTTCTTCAGTCAATACAGCATCTGCATCGTGTGCTTTGACGGTAACAATTTGTTCTGGATATTTCACTGATTCCAGGACGCTTACTTTATAAAGCTGAAATAAAAAGTTTTATTTTAAAACACATTGTATTTACATGTTTTTGATTACTGTGATATTTCATTGAGCACCATACATTACCTCTTTTTCAAAAATCGGTGGATTATCATTAATGTTCATTACTTCTATAATTATTTTGGCAATACTATGTTTACTGCCATCATTACTTGCCGCCTTCACAGTTATCGTCAAATTTGGTGTCGTAAGGTCCTCATAATCCAAATGTTTGGTCAAAACTACTTGACCACTCAAAGGATCTACTTGAAGCAGGCCTGTTTCAGCATTTATGACCTTATAACTCGATACTAAATGTCCAGAAACGGGATCTTCTGCTGTTAATACGACGACAGTACTTCCAATAGGTTGTTCTTCTTTGATTTTATGATATATAACAGGATTGGAACTTGTCCAACCCGCGTTTGTGAATTGAGGGTTTTTGTCAGCATACGGTTGAATATAAATTGTATGTTCTATCATAGCGAATTGTTTTTCCTTATTAATTTCAGCGTTAACGTCGACAACTTTGATTGTCAGTATTACTATTGATGCCATACTGTAATCCAATGTTCCGTTGACAAATATTTCGCCACTGTCTTCATTGATGCGGAATATGTGCTGGTATTTGTAAGGTGAGTTTGGTTTTAATGGAACACCAGCTTTTGAAAGAGCTTTGAGCTGCATGATGCTGTACTGTAATTTTGCATTGACGTCGGTATCATAAGCTGTTATCTTCGTAACTGTGTCATCCACCTTTGCTTTTTCCGAAATGTGTGTTGTGGATTCAGTAACATTAAATTTTGGTGGCTTATCGTTTACATCTTGGATAGTTACAAATACTGTGGTGGTAGCAGTTTCTGGTATAGGCATTCCACTGTCAACTGCTGATACGATGATTTCGTACCGATCTGGATTTATGTCACGATCTAAGTTTGCATCATTAGATACTGTTATTAGGCCAGATCTAGAATATAACAACAGGGCATGATTAACTTAATATATTATAAAAAATAAAAGCTTTTAAAAAACTAGCAATTTAAACTCTACGAAAGTTTCATCTCATCGTAGAATAGTGAGTTAAAATTAAAACATACTTTTCATTGATCACAAAATTATCCCTGGATCCCGATACAATGTGGTACGTCAGCAAATCATCGAGGCCATCAGGATCATTAGCCACCACGGTAGTAACATTCTGACCAGGCTTAGCATCTTCTCTGATGTTTGCTTTATAGTTCATAGGATTAAGGTCAAAGGTAAAATCTTCTGTGGTCTCAGGGCTATGTTGGGAGATGGTGTACTTATAATGGTGATAGTTGCCCTTGAATGTCGGTCGCTGATTTCCTGGAACTCCAACTCGAATATAAACTCGAGTTTCATTGTGGAGGGGTGGGATACCTGAAAGTAGTTGGGAAAATGTTAATAATAAGATTCCATATCGGTAACGTACATCAATTAATCAAAATGATTATAGTCATTTTTTTTTTCGTACAACAGGTACTTGCCGTAATCTGTAGCTCGCACAACTAGCTCATATTGACCTCTCGGAGTATCCATGCTGTCAACTTTTTCGATAATACTTATTTCTCCTGTATCTTCGTCTATGGTGAATACATTTCCTTTACGACTGATGCTGTTATCGGACTCCAATGAATATTTTATTTGTCCATCGCCTTGTGTAGGTCCATCTGCATCTGTAGCCTGCAATACAATAAAATGATTACAATAATATTAAAAAATATTTGCACAATTGTTTAGCCCGGAGATAGGAGTACATTTAAACGGAAACTCACCCGAACAACAAACTGTGGTTCAAAACTAGTAGCTCCATCTCTTATAGTTCTACTATACTCTGTTGCTTCAAATAATGGAGCATTATCATTTACGTCTAAGACTTCAATAAAAATACTCGCAGTGGATCCCTTACCACCTCCATCTTTAGCAAAAAGAGTTAAACTGTAACTTTTCTGTTTCTCATAGTCCAAGATCTGTCGCACATATACACCACCTGTATTCTTATCCGTGTTAAACATATTAGATCCAAACCCAGTCAAAGTATATTCAATTTCGCCAAATATTCCGTAATCTCTGTCAGTAGCATAAACATCACCAATTTTAGTGCCAATAGTTGCATTTTCAGGGATATTAAACTTGTAAGTAGATTCTTCGAAAATGGGAGTGTTGTCATTGACATCAAGAAGCTTTATATTGATTCGCGCTGATGATAATTCTCTTCCATTAGTCGATGTTACAATATCAAAGCTAAATAAGCGTTTGTCATCATCGTCTACTTCGTAATCTAATCTCGAAGAATCTTTAACTTTTATACTTATTGGGGTTCTTCCTTCACCGTGTTCTGTACTTATTGCAAATACATCTTCAGAATTCCAAACATCTCTTAGAGATAAATCGTATTTACTATTTTGTCCTATATCATGGTCTTCCACGTATATTGATAAACCAGGGATGGGACTACCATTCTCAATATTTTCAGGTATCGATATATCTAACTCTTCTTTGTTAAATTGTGGGACATGATCGTCAACGTCAGTAACGATTATAGTTATGGTTGTCACCGTGAAGTCTGACGGCACTTCGTTGTTTATTAATTCTGTTGCCTGAAATTGGAAACCCAGTATTATCAGACAGACTGAGAAAGTGAAAAACTGCCAGGGTCGCGCGATTGTTCAAACGAGATACCGTGACCCTGGCACATGGGCAACTGAAGGAACACGGGTGGGTTTTAGTCAGTAAAAGTCTACACGCCCTCCCGCTCCGCCCAGAGCGGGAGAAGTCATTTGATGATTTCCCATCCAAAAAAAAAAAAAAAAAGCATGCCACAAAATGAGGCTATCAATTACTCTGAATGTGTATAGGTAGAGATTATGATACTTTTAGATAAGCACTTTAGGTCTTATTCTTTTCTATTTATATGAAAATATTAAACATTTTGGCTGCGATCATTACAAAATAAAAAGATACTGTAATAAATCGTGAGTACCTTGACAAAGAAACTGTAAACCCCTCCATTCTGCATCACGACATCACTTTCCCTGTCAATTGGAATGTCGGAAGCGACCAGTGTAGCACGTCCCAATGGTCTGTCGGGAAGTAGCTTGAAGTACTGCTCGGTGTCACCTTCCAGGGTCAACAGGACTGACCGAGGATTGGCTGTGTCACCGTCTTTGGCTATAATCTCCATTATGCTTGTGTTCTGAAAGTTAAAATGTGATGATTGCTGAATGTAAAAATACTGAACATGCGAATGGTGGTGATGAAACGAGTTATACGTAAAAATAGTACGGAAACAAGGATACTTGTAAAAAACAATACAAATACTCGGAGAAAACTTGTATTTAGCCGTAGTATTTAATTTTTTAGTAAATGGTGTAATTTTGTACAGGCTTCCTTTTTTATTAGACGAGGTGGGCCATAATCTAGCACTCCGACCTATTGTTGGTACTACTATTACTGTTTAGTACTAATTAACAACTAAAATTAGTAAAATATTCGTTAACTCTCAAATATTTAAAAATGTAGCACATTTTTATAAACCTTTTATTATCACTATACATACCGGTGCTGTATTTTCTGGCACCGTAGCTGAAAATGGTGCGTTTAGAAACACCGGTGGTTGATCCTGCACGTCCCATATTGCTGCTGCGACACTGGCCAGTGCCCTTAGCGGCCTGTCAGAAGAATCAGTAGCTTCTAGACTGATGACATATGCAGATCTGCTCTCGAAGTCCAGAGGCTGATTCAGGAATAGTCGTACTTGGTATTCGTTTGGTGTTATCTGTAATTTATAAGTATTTTTCGAAAAGTTTCTTGGTTCTTTATCTGTTTTTTTAAGGCTTTTGTATTATATCCATGTATGCGTATAGAATATTCTCTATTTAAGCAAACCGCATATGTCTGTGTTATTCGAATAAGAAATATTATCATAACTAGGTAATTTTAAACCGTGGTTAATATTAGTATTCTTAACTTACCATATCAGTTTCAACTCTAAATGTGGCGCAAGCTTCAGAATCGCTTCCTTTCTCTTTGGTAGAACATATCACCCTTATCCTTGCATTTTCGCCTTCATCACGATCTGTTACTGTTATCTTTGGGTTCACCTGTAATTCATCAATAGGTATCGTTTGAGCACTGTTTTTCAATTACAAAAAAAGGTAGTTATCATAGTACCACTTAAATTGCACAATGTTTTATAAGATGCCTATTATCATTTAAATAATTTTGACAATGATGTCACTCTCGCAGATTGAACAGCTTTTTGTTTATTTTGTGCAATTATTTTTTGTTTTCTTTCTCACGCCATTTGTGAACATTATAAAAACAGTAAGTATCAAACGTTTAGGATTGTTTGGTTTTACCGACGTAAATTAGCATGTGGATTGGGGCTAGGCGGAGATGTTTTTGTCTGAGCCCTATGTAATAAGACGTGAGGTTATTGTTATCGTCTGGACACAAAGTCAGACTTCGGGCTGCTATAAATTCCTGATGGAAAAATCCATTCATACTTTTCTCGATCTGGGAATACATTCCAGGAGAACTTTATGCTTGTGTTTCAATCCCGAGACATCATTTTCATTAATGACTTTGAAAGAGCTTTAGCACTTATTCTATTCATTTTTATATTTATCGAATGCCTTTATCTTTATTGTTAAATAATATGCATACCTCAATCTCAGTTCCCACAGCAGTAGCTTCACTGATGTTCACAATGTAAGGCCTATTATGGAAGATAGGCGGGTTATCATTGACGTCCTTTACCGGGATGACACGCCTCAATGACACTGTGTTCGGTTCTGTGTTCGCTATGCCTTCATCTGTAAGAGGATTGATTTCCAACAATAAGTTTCCTAATAACATACTTCTTATTTTATCAATTCCGTAATCTCCTGTTACGAAACGAATCTGATGTACTTTGGTAACCCAGAAAGAGATGCCGTTACGTGGCACGGGAACAACGATCGAGGGAACGGAAATAATTAGCGATATTAGCAAGGTATTGATAATGAATGAGAGAACTGTTGGTATTAGAAAATGGTTGAACTGTTAAGTGAACTTTCAATGTTTCGATTTGACTGACGAGGTTCAATAAACCAAATAAGTGTATTAACGTATTTTATTCTAATTCAGCTGATACATGTTTAGTACAAATAGGAGACAGAATTTTGAAGAAGTCGTCGTACAACTTTCAATAAAATGAACAAATTAAATTCGGGAAAATTGTGGTACCAAACTATTTATTTAGTTATAGCACACGATCTTACCAGTTATACTGATGATAACTTCCAAGGCATTCTGCTCCTCCCTGTCCAGAGTCTTGGCAAGGGTGACGACACCGGTCAGCGAATCTACGGAAAAGTACTGCCCAGATATGGAGTACCGAAGTGGGCCATTTTCTGGATCCACACCTGAAATGGAAATGCCATGATGGTTAATATGAGTCGAGTCGTGTAGAGTGCTTTTGGGTTTTTTCATCTGAATTTTTTTAGTAGCTTATTTCCAGGCCTAATGAATTTAATGGAAGCTTTGTTCTAGAAAAATGTTCCATTTGATCTCACCTTGCGAAATTTAGTACACAATTTTGAATCACTTTTTATCAATAAGATTAATGTGGGTTTTTCTTGCGCCAGAGCAGTTATTTGGGAAAAATGTTATATTTACCTTTTAAATGATAAACCGGTGTTCCAACAGGCGTATCTTCAGACAGACTAAACTGTGACATATCCCCGATTTGTGGTACGAAGTGTGGCGCTCTGTTGATGACCTGACTCCAGCATGTTTGAAACAGGGAGAGTATCAGCAGAATTATCAGTGGGTTCGGGTCTGATATCACTGTCGGGATCTTTCGACGCTGGAATATTATTTCTGCCATTCTGAAAATGAGAATGAAAATACAAAATTATAGTAGGCAGCAGTCCTGACCATATTTTTTAAGAATAGGGGCCAAGCCACCGCCGCTGCTAGAAAGCTGGGTCAAAACTTATGAGTTTTGTCCCCATCCTCTGAAATATAATGGTTTGAAACTTCTGTATTTCAACACACCGGATAACGATAGCCCTTAACAGTTTTCAGTAACTAAATATTTTGGAAATTCCAATAACGGAGGCACCTATAATACTTGATTCAAAAGTCAAGAGATATGAGGATGGCATTACACAGGCAAAACATAAACAAGCCTATTGTTTTTCGAGGTCTTCTTTCCTCGAGCGTGAAGACTCATAACCATTCATAATATTATACGTTCGTAATTAAAAATTCTTACTTAACATTCATAACACTTGACTACGGTACAACTAGTTGCACAATACTGATATAAATATTTTATACCGGTATGAGGGTATATCGGCTAACAGTTTTAGGGTCAGCAAGTGAATAAATAAGTTTAGCTCTTCAAGTAATAAGTTGTTATTGATCTTTGGATGTCTCTATTTAAAGGTATTATATCCTTATTAACTTAACCGTGAATGTTTGGGAATAAATGTTGAGTGAAGACCGCGAATTGGCAAACGTTAGGAAGAAGAATTTTTAAAAGAGTTTAACACTAATTTAAAAATATTTTTGAGAGACTGGAGCGCGAATAAGGCATTTAATATCCGTGTTACGGGTCAACAGGCTTGTAACACAGGTATTCAATACCTTCGAACCTCATGAAACAAAACTAAATGGCGTGCATTTGGAGCCACCTATGCCCAATGGACTGCTGTAATCTGATGATGATGAAACTATGAACTAGTTGCTTTATTCACGAAGCACCAGCCTTAATAACGTATGTGAACATTTAAGACGCGGATTTATTGAGTGCACAAAAAATAGTATCTTGGGAGAGATTTATGGATTGAAGTCAAAAGTGTTTTACATTTTGTACTTTTTACATAACTTGTTTTGGTACATTTAGTCTACAAATGACGTACCTTATGAACGTAAAAGAAGCTGAAGGAGTGTGCAAGGATGGTATTAGGTGACATCATTTATAGTTTCTGCCAACATCCTTGGCAAGAAGACATGAGTTTATGATATTTTTGAAGTCTACATATCCAGTCTTATAATAATCATCATCGTCATCATCATTTCAGCCAATAGACGTCCAATGCTGAACAATGGACTGCCCCAAACTCCGCAAGTTGAACCAGTTTCGTACATCCCGCACTTCATCAGTCTATCTTGTGGGACGCCTTCCGATATTTAACGTATTCCGTACGCGGTGCCCACTCCAACTCAACTTTTCTTCAACGCTTCACTCTCAACTTTTCGGCCATCTGTTCTGCGAGCAATGTGGCCCTGCCTACTGCCACTTAAGTTTGGCAGTTCTTCGGGCTATGTCAGCTAACTTGATTCTCCGCCGGAACCCACCATTTCTGATTCAGTCACGTAGGGGAACTCTGGAGCAGTGGTGGCCCAGTGGTAACGGCTGTAACTTACGAGTAGTAAGTAGGTCGTGAGTTCGAACTCAAGCAGGCGCTTTACTTTGTGTAAATTATTTCATCACCACTGCTCTCAAAACGATGAAGGAAAACATCGTGAGGAAACTGGCATGTCTTTAAACCAAAAATTCGAAGACATGTGACATCCACCAGCCCGTACTGGGCCGGACTGGGTCGCTCACTATGGGCCTTTTAAAAAGGTCTATAATGAGCGACCTCGTTTCAATACCAGAGGTCATCATTGGCAACACGCACTGTTCAAATACTTTCATCTTGAAACACTTCGGTGCAGTTTACATGACCAAATCTAATAATAGCATAAACATATTCAAATAGAACAAGTTATTGAACAATATCAACCTGTCGCTTTAGTTTCATTTCTCAATCGACTGGCCGCAAGCTTGTGACATTCTAACCAAGTTGTAATACTTGTAATGTACTGTTATACTTGTACCTCAGTTTTGAATAATCTTAGTACGTGACAAGGTTAGAATAATAATCACCAGAGTATTTTTAGCACTACTCTATTTCCAAAAACATAATGATGTATATTGTTCGGGCAAATTGGAGGAAATAATGTAACAATGATTGTGTAATATCCGATCCGAACTCGACTTGTTACAATAGGACCAATATTTTTCGGAGTTTAACGGGCGCATAGATAAAGGAAATTGATTGTTAAGCAAATCGACACTATACCTTTATTGTCGTGTTAAAGCAATTACAAACAACTGTCAAAAAATTGCAATTGTGACTTAATAAACGTTTGCTTAAAATTGTAATAAAAAATATTTTCATAGATTGCTTATCTATGCAATATGGTCAGCAGTTACACTTGCGAGCATTTAACCAACAGGCTCCCACAGACAGGCGTGACGCTATGGTGTGGCGTGATTTTGGTAGAACTACTTCCAACAAGTATTCATAAAAAAATGTCCTACTAAAGTCACGTTACGCCTATCTGCGGGGGCCAGATGTTGTTACTTACACTCCTGCCTATATTGTCGCCTTTCTAGACTCCGGGCCAAAGGGTTCATACGATGCTGACTCTCAGCCTAGTTTGAATAAATGACTTCTGATTCTGGATTTTGATTTTGAGTGGTAATCAACGGTGCCAATGGGTACCCCGAACCGAAAATCAAACAGAGCAATAGCCAGTGTCGCCCAAAGATCACAATTGCAAAACAAACCGTTGACGTAAGTGTTTATACAAGAATGTTTGACCGCAAAACTGTTGGCGTTGGGTAAGTGGTGCACTGGAGTATGTTCACGCTGTACTTGTTTATAATGGGCTAAGTATGTAGATATTTTCTATAGGGAAACGAAAACATTGTGTGGAATCTGACTGTTCCAGAACTAATAAAAATGGCTAAGTGAGTCTCGGGTCACGCACTATGACGGGTTTTTTTTTCTTTTGGATAGGAAATCATCAAATGACTTCTCCCGCTCTGGGCGGAAAGGGAGGGCGTGTCAGATTTTTACTGACTAAAACCCACCCGTGATCCTTCAGTTGCCCATGTGCCAGGGCCACGGTATCTCTTTCGAACAATCTCGCGACCCTGGCAGGCATGATGGGTTAGGATGAATTTATCCCAAAAACAAAGTAATAGTCCGTAGTTGAAAAAATACTCCCATATATCGATAGACGTTACAGTAAATTCTTCAACTTCAAAAATCGCACAAAAAAAAAACTATATAGGTATGCACGATGCACGGACCTTTTCTTTTACTTGTCCTGTGAGACTTGCTTCATACCAAAAGGGTACTCAAACCTAGCTCTGGAGCCAGGATCTCACATTTTTCTGTATCCTGTTTTTATGACAAAAAAGAACTTATTTATTTATTTAATTTCATAATTCTAGGTCAACGGGGACTACCTTATTAGGTTTTGATTTATTTTCAGTTTATTAAGTACTTCCCGCAAATTCGTCCGAGTGAAATTTCTGGTTCCCTGCCCCACCTTTTGTTTTTGCTTGGCTTCTAAGGGTCCTAGCGTGAAGTTTAGAATCTATAGTATTCCTCAAAAATTGGGCTATCAAATTAAATGGAAAAATATATTTTTTTAATCAAACCGATAGTTATAGTTACAAAGATTAACGCGTTCAATCAAACAAACTCTTCACCTTTGTTAGGTATTTATTAGTACATAATTATATGTCACTTAAACGGCTGTATTTTTATTTCGTTGACTAAGTAAGTTATTATTATTTCCCCTCCTTTTAATAGACTTATACCTAGTATTATTTTTATTCATTTAATTTATGTAAATAAGTATAAATAAATAGATCAGAAATTTTGACTTTTTTAAGGCCGGGTGGCACCGTTTTCACCTGTTTTAGAATTGGTTTTTAATAGGCAAATTATTACGTCCAGAATCTGAAAAAAATATATATTTAAGATACATTCTTTCTCCTTAGCTTGTACCCGATCAAAACACGATACAATCAAATTTACTCGATAGAAAAAAAAACCGGCCAAGTGCGAGTCGGACTCGCGCACCGAGGGTTCCGTACAAACCTGCAGGTCATCATCATCATCATTCGTCATCATCGTTTATGAAATGAAATGTTTTTTTTTTTAATTTTTATATTTGTGTTGACTGAATGAAAGGTAAATTGTGGTTTACGATTTATGACGTATTAAAAAAAAACTACTAACTAGATCTCGTTCAAACCAATTTTCGTTAGTAGTTTTCATGGTAATGTACATCATATATTTTTTTTAGTTTAATCATTCCCTTATTTTAGAAGTTACGGGGGGGGGGACACACATTTTACCACTTTGGAAGTGTCTCTCGCGCAAACTATTCAGTTTAGAAAAAGATGATATTAGAAACCTCAATTTCATTTTTGAAGACCTATCCATAGATACCCCACATGTAAGGGTTTGATGAATTTTTTTTTTTGTGTTTCAGTTCTATGTATGGGGAACCCCAAATATTATTGTTTAAAAAAAAAATGATATTAGAAACCTCAATATCATTTTTGAAGACCTATCCATAGATACCCCACACGTAAGGGTTTGATGAAAAAAAAAATTTTGAGTTTCAGTTCTATGTATGGGGAACCCCAAATATTATTGTTTTTTTTTCTATTTTTGTGTGAAAATCTTAATGCGGTTCACTGAATACATCTACTTACCAAGTTTCAATAGCACAGCTCTTATAGTTTCGGAGAAAAGTGGCTGCGACATACTCGGACAGACAGACAGACAGACAGACAGACATGGCGAATCTATAAGGGTTCCGTTTTTTGCCATTTGGCAACGGAACCCTAAAAAGCCGAACTTACTTCGATTTGCAGTTTTTTAACAAGCCTAATTTCATTTTAAAGAAGTACTAATACTCCTATTTTTCTATAATTAGTATCAATGTATAGGTAATTTATTTTAGAATCGATTGAACCCGATCAATTTTTTTCATTTTATTTCTAAAAAAAAATATCGATCGTTCAAGTGATTTTTGATCGGCGCGTCGCTTGCCACTACTTGCCAGTGTCCTGCGAGACGTTATCGAGGTGAGACCTGTGACAAATTTTTGCGCGCGCGCTTCCTTTCTGCTGCGTAAGTAATAATAAGAGAAAACAAAATAAATTGTAAATAAATATTGTTTTCAAGAATTTATATAGACCATAGTTGGTTAAGCTTTTGTTTTGTGTGTGTGGTTCTCATTGTGTAAATATTTGTAAAACTTTAAAAACAATGTTGCAATCCAATGCAATATTATTATGACATAGAGCTGATCTGATGATGGACCTGGAAGTTGTCCATAGGATCTCTGTAATTAAACGACGCAGCCCCATCGAGATTGGGCTCGTTTGATTCGTCTTGACGAGTACTTTGATACTATATGGTAACCAGGGTCTGATGATGGAGTTGGAAGGGGCCATAGGAACTCCGTAATTAAACGACGCAACCCCATCGAGTTTGGGCTCGTTTGATTCGTCTTGACGAGTACTTTGATACTATATGGTAACCAGGGTCTGATGATGGAGCTTGAAGGTGGCTATAGTAACTCCGTAATTAAACGACGTAACCCCATCAAATTTGGGCTCGTTTGATTCGTCTTGATGAGTATCTTGGTAGGCGTGAATAGAAAGAGGTCGAAAATTATTCCGCGGCAACGTACTACCGGGGTAAAAGGGACCCAGTGTGATAATCCAGATTATAAACTATCTTGGTGCAAAATTTCATCCAAATCTGTTCAGTAGTTTTGCGTGAAAGAGTAACATACATCCATCCATACTTCCATACACCCATACTCACAAACTTTCATAATAATATTAGTCCACGTTATAAACTATCTGCTTGCTAATTGGAACGAAGTTCCTTATCGCGCATTGTGAAAGGGGGCTAGACGGAAAAAAATCTCACCAAAAGTTATAACGACACTTTTTAACCGACTTCAAAAAAAGGACGAGGTTTCTCAATTCGACCGTATATATTTTGTTGTTTGTATTTGTTTGTATGTTGTTGTTTTTTTTGTTGTAAGTAGAGAGAGAGAGAGAGGGAGAGAGAGAGGGAGAGAGAGAGAGAGAGGGAGAGAGAGAGAGGGAGAGAGAGAGTGAGAGAGGAAGAGAGGGAGAGAGAGAGAGAGAATATTTTTGTTGAGTGTATACAGGTTTTTTGTACAGAATAAATAATAAAAAAATTATAACAATTATGAATCCTGGAAAGGAACTTCGTTCCATCCGGGTGTCCCTTGACACCTCTAAAGTTTTTTTTTTTCATTCAAATGCGTTCAGTAGTTTTTGCGTGACAGAGTAACAAACATCCATCCATACATCCACACTCACAAACTTTCGCATTTATAATGTTAGTCCAGGTTATAAACTATCTGCGTGCTAAATTTCATCCAAATGCGTTCAGTAGTTTTTGCGTGACAGAGTAACAAACATCCATCCATACATCCATACTCACAAACTTTCGCAATTATATTTTTTTTTTGTTTTTTGTGTGACTAAGTCTTTTGTGTAAGTAAGTTATTTGTGTGTTTTGTATTATTCCAGGTTATAAACTATCTGCGTGCTAAATTTCATCCAAATCCGTTCATTCGTTTTTGCGTGAAAGAGTAACAAACATCCATTTATACTCACAAACTTTCGCATTTATAATATTAGTCCAGGTTATAAACTATCTGCAAGCTAAATTTAATCCAAATACGTTTAGTAGTTTTTGCGTGAAAGAATAACAAACAGCCATCCATACTTCCATACATCCATACTCACAAACTATCGCATTTATAATATTAGTCTTGTATTATCGTTTCTTCTGTGGTTTCTAATACTGTGGACATACTGATGTCGCTACACTATGACCTGTCTGTGCTACGCCCGCCGCCGCCGCGCCGCCCGAACTTTTGGCGCGCTATCGTGTTCGACAAGAAGGACGCGCGGGAGGCGCCCCGCGGATTTCCACGCACCTCACCCCCTCAAATCTGTATGAGTGTCGAATCACCTAGCCTTAAGCTCCGCGTGAGTAAGTAGCTCTTGTTTTCTTTCAACGAAGGATATTGATTTAAGTATATTATGGAATATTCTTAAGCAAAATTGATTACTACAATAGAATGTTAAAATATTGTAAAATCACATCTTATAAAAGTAAACAATTAGGTACTAAGAATGACATTGTTTTAATTTGCTGCGCTTGCACTTGTGTTTGACGTCACGTACCGATTGAGTCGTGTCGTTTGCTCTACGTTTTTAAAGTAATAATTATCATCCAAGTGAATGTTATCTATGTTCGAGATTGTCAGTTTTATTTTTATGATGATAATCTACTTAGAAAGAATTCTCGGCAAAGAGATGATTATAATCCATACTAATATTATAAATATGTGTGTCTGATTATCCGCCTTTCATGGCAAAACGGAGCGACGAATTGACGTGATTTTTTAAGTGGAGATAGTTGAAGGGATGGAGAATGAAATGGGCTATTTTCGTCTCTTTCTAACCCCCCCAGTTCACTAAAATGGGGGTGAAAATTTGTATGGAGCAAAACAAATTGAGTAGAGGATGGAAATTTATGTGAGACTGCTCTCTTATTACCTATATAACCTGGACTAATGCATTCTTATTACATTAACCGCGGTAGTACGTCCACTTGCGATAATTTCCGACATCCACACAGGCGAAGCCGCGGGAAAAAGCTAGTTATTTTAATAGTTATTGATTTTCTAGGCTAAGTAATAACAGCCGCGCGGGTTGATCGCTTTAGCTACGCTTGCCGCGGCCGGTTCGACGATGGGTCACGCATCTTTATAGACCAAGTCCCCCATAACTCTGTCTAGAAACGACGTTAAGACGGTGGTGCCGTCAGTCATTCTAGGATCTTTGATACCCGTTACGAGTCTTCAGAAGCCCGAAAGTCTGACAACCAGTCAAACCAAAGGCAATCGTAATGCGGTTCACAGAATACATCTTTTATTTCTATATTCTTTTCATTACTTACCAAGTTTCAACAGCATAGCTCTTATAGTTTCGGAAAAAAATGGCTGTGACATAGGTACTCGGACAGACAGACAGACAGACATGACGAATCTATAAGGGTTCCGTTTTTTGCCATTTGGCAACGGAACCCTAAAAACCAGTATCAAAGTTTTTATGTATTTATATAATCGGTCTAATTTCACTACATCCACTATATCCAACCGATAATTCTGCTGAGATAATCATTTTTAGTTTCTGATAATTATTATCATTTTCGACAGTAGAAGATCATCATCATCATCTGCCTAGCCTTTTCCCAACTATGTTGGGGTCGGCTTCCAGTCTTACCGGATGCAGCTGAAAACCAGTATTTTACATGGAGCAACTGCCTATCTGACCTCTACAATCCAGTTACTGGATAATACGATACCCCTTGGTAAGTCTGGTTGTCAGACTTTCGGGCGTCTGACGACCCGTAACGACTATCTAAGATCTACGAAAGACAGCCTGGACCAACGGCTTAACGTGCTTTCAGAGGCACGGAAGGGTCTTAGTTTGTAAAGATGGTCACCCATCCACAGACCAACCGCGGCAAGCGTAGCTTAACCTGAACGATCAACCCGTGCTGATGTTATTACTTAGTCATAAGCCCGTCTTCGACAGTCGAAGATATTACACATATATTTATGAAACGTTTGCAGCATTGCCACGTTGCAATGCTAATTTTTTGGCCAAAGAATAACCCAGCCCTCTGATCACGTGATGTGTCGATCAGTCGATGAGAAATTTCTTTAATGAGGAAACTAGTAAAGACTAAATCGAAGATTAGTAAAAAAGAAGGAAGCAAATAAATGTTATTCTAGTATTCAAAAATAAGCAAACCAAAATCTCGCGCTCAATTCTTTTAGGCGGCTCCTATTATATCAGACCAAAGAACAGAACGCTAAATAACAAAACATAGACAAAGGAATTAGCAGCGAAGTTCCTCTGCCACAAAAAGCAGTTGCGTGAAGGAGCTCAACTGCTCAAACAATTATGGTGATTTCTCACGACCATTGTGCTTAGTTCAGTGACACGAGGTCGGAAAACAATGGCGTTGCGTTATCGACTGTAACCTAGAATATTGAGCTATTTAAAAGAAGCTTTCGAACCCTAGAAGGGTTTCTGATGTTTTTGTACGGTTTCATCTACCGGATGTCGGATGTGTGCTTGTCGCTTTGGTTCAAGTGATTGCTGAGCGTAGGGTACTGGGTTAGATCCCCGGGTCGGAAGTGTTGTTAGGTTCGTCAATTAGGGACCGCTCAGCAGCTTCTGTAGTCTAAATTTGGTGTAATAAGTCCTAACTTTATCACCTGCTAGTGTAATTTTACCCCTTGATCCGTTGCAATATGGTATCCTATCGCCCGCCCGCTCTATTACTTCATTTTCAATTAGTGGTATTTTCGACTTTTTCGCCAATTTGTACGCCTCTAAAGGACGCAGTGTGATGTTAAATTACCTTTAACCACCGTCAAGAATTTAGCTATCAAATGCATAAAGATTTTTACAAATACTACTCGTAGTTCCAGATATCACTTCCTACAAAAAAACTCACATACATATAAATTTATGCAATTTCCTCGGCTTCAGGAATTTGCATATATGTATTTTTATTTTCTAAACTTTTTTTTATGTGTTCATCAGTTATTAGCTTATTACTCTGCACTAAATTTGACCATTGCCATACTCAAACTATTGTATATTATACTGCATAAATTTTTCATGACAGGTCAACCGTAACTTGGTAAATGCATGGGAACGTGTTTAAGCAACCTCCCAACATGTCTAAGTATAGCCTCATCCACTACAAGTTGTTAGCTCATCATGTTAAGTAACTTATTTCCTTCACTCGACTATCGTTTACACGGAAAACTTAATACATAATCACTATAATTATTTTCCCACATACATACTTAGATTCTATCTAAGTGTGTATGTCTCCATTAAAAACATAAAATGACTCTATCTGTAATTCCAGGAATGAGATGGTGTAAATGGAAGTACCGTTATTTTACAAGGCAGAGGTTAAAAGATTTTTACCTAAAGACAATATTATAGTCTTCTCCGAAACATAACGGGAAGTCCGTTATGTTTCGGAGAAGAATATAATATTTGAACTTATTTTAATTACCCTATACGTGTTTTTCTCAATCTCAATTTGTTTCATCTATTTTTAACTGAGCCTATAAAGTAGATCGTTAAAGCAAATGATCATGACGAATTTGCCACAATTTCATACTGCTAACTATTCATATAGTACGCACATTACTTAGTTTTACATTATTTCAAAACATTATTACACCACTAAAATTTAAACTACATACAGCCTTTTTATTTTTATTAAACCAATTGTAGGCATATTTGCAGTATCAAGGAGTCGCTAGTCGGCCAGTTGCAAACATGAAGCTAGTTGCTCTTTCGAAAAGGAAATAGGACCTATGGTAAAGAAGAAGCTCCATAGAGACACACTTTTAAATCAACATCTTGTTACACTTCTTGGCCAGGTACTAACCAATACGCACATTAGTACCAATGACCGGTTCGAGGTTCAACCATAATATAACACCGTGTTTACCTATATCACCACGCTTTCATTTCCTTATGTGGAACTGAACCTCTAATGTGGGTGTAGCAATATGTTCAGTCCAGTCGAACTTGATATTTGAACTTACTCGAAATAAAAAGGCTATAGATTTAAATAATATGTAGGTAGTATAATGGGGCAGCACCAATCTAGCCCACGAAATTCATATTTTCTTACTTTTTTGCAGTTTACAGGTCAGTCTATCAGGCTGTACTTTGAACAAAATATGGTTCGCGACTGAAAAAAATAAGTATGTATTACAGACTTCAATTAATATCATCAATACAATTCTAAGTTAATATAATCCCATTGAATAACTACTTCGTCATTGAGCCCTAATATAACATAAAATATAGCAGCTATACAAATTAATTTATATTATTTCATAATTGTTGGGCGTTAATTTTGATTTGCTTATAGCTTATAAATAAGATACCGGTATGGAGTGTTGCCAAACTTGTCATTTATAAGAAGCCGAATTCACCAATCACAGCTTGTAAACAATGCTGCAATGACCGAGATATTGCGCAGAGCAGACCATTCAAGATACGAACTAAAATGTCATTGTTCTTAACATATTCCATTCAAGGTCCATATAAAACTAGAAAGGAAGATGTGATCTCTTTGATGTTTTAAACTGGGTGTGACGTAAATGAGGAATAATCCTTGTTTCGTCAACTTCCAATACTTTGCGCCGTGTCCTTATTTAAAAATCAATGGTTTTTGTTTATGGATTTATTATTCGTTTG
Source organism: Aporophyla nigra (assembly GCA_947507805.1). Lineage (NCBI taxonomy): Eukaryota > Metazoa > Arthropoda > Insecta > Lepidoptera > Noctuidae > Aporophyla > Aporophyla nigra. The sequence continues at coordinate 26,671,987 of OX382295.1, forward strand.
TATCCGCATTTTTGTGACAAAAAAAAAATCCTTTGTCGATTTTAGATTCAGTTTTTAAAAATTTTTTGGATCATTCTTTACCCAGCGACCATCATTCCAGCCGAAAAACGACACCAAGCATCGCCACTTCAACCAGTTCTATGCTTCTCGCATTTAGCGAATACCTGCAGCCGTCACCACGTCAACGGTCTAACTTGTGGGTAGGCTTACCGACGCTACGTCTACCGGTACGTGGTCGCCACTCCAGAACCTTTCGGCCCCATCGGCCATCTGTTCTGCGAGCAATGTGCCCTGCCCACTGCCACTTAAGTTTGGCAAGTCCTCGGACTATGGCGGTCACCTTGGTTCTTCCACGGATCATTTCTGATTCGATTACGTCAAGAAACCTCAAACATAGTTCACTCCATTGCCCTCGGGGTGTCTTTCAGCCTTATAATAAGGCCTTTTGAGTCCACATTTCAGTGCCATAGGTCATCATTGGCATTATCCACTAGACAAAGACTCCCAGATGAGAAGATAGGTACGTAGCTTCCCAATGGCTGCCCAGTCGATTCAGATTCAAGGATAGACCTCTCGAAGTTGGATGCTTAACTGTACATTTTGTCCGAGATAAACATTATCGTGCAGCATCAGTTAATTTGTGGAGACTTTGATATTTAATCCAATGTTTACCACCTAAGGATATACATCAGCATTCATCATTTCAGCCGTAAGAGGTCCACTGCTGGACTTAGGCCTCCCCCAATTTGGGGGGCTTTGCTATAATCGCCACGCTTGGCAGGCGGGTTGGCGATCGCAGTATGGTGGTAAAATGCACAGAGAACGCTGCTGCCCATTCTCTAGTAAGTCCCTTAGTCGCCTTTTACGACACCCACGGGAAGAAATGGGGTGGTGTTATTCTTTACGTCCGGCACCACATGGTGTACACGGATATACATTGTGGAATGCAATAAAGTATGCTATTTCGGTTTTATCCAGTATTGAAGGCAAATAACGTAAAGGTTCTCGTGACATATTGACATACCACGAGAGTCAGTTCTGAATGTATTCGCGCCACTAACATACAAATTGTACCGTTTGGAACTTGTTCCGAAATCCGTTTATTCAAAATTCCATTGCGTTGATGGAACGAAGAACTGCCTAGTTGTCTCGTTTACCATGAAGAAAGTGTCATGTAAGAAGACAAATTCCATCTACTCTTAAGGATACCTTCAAAATGGTTTGCGGAATCGTCTGTGGTAAATTGCTTAATTTACTTAAATATTAAGTTAGTCCAAGCATGATGATTTTGTCTATCAACTTTCAAGGGATGGAAACTCTGTTGTTTATACTTTTTTTTAAACGATGCCGATGTTTGAAAACTTGCGTGTAAACATTTAGAAGGCTTCATTTAAAAGAACAGTATACCCGGATGTGAAGGCACTAAAATATTAAATTGTTTGTAAGAAGGTATGTATTTTCAAATAAACTTGAAAACTGCTATGCCGATAAAATATATTGTTATTATCTGCATAAATGACATGATATCACCGTTTTTCTGAATGTCAGGCTAAGCATTTCAAGTCTTTGATTTTTATTGAGTTCTTCAATTTATATATCTATCCGTGTCCCAAAGGTCAGGCTACACGAGATTTATTTTGACCTTGATGACTAACTGACATGTTATGCAAAGAAAGTACAGTGTAAATACGCCTTATTGCAACGTTTGACACATTTCAACACGTACCTTGATCACAGTAATAATTCCTATAAACACAACGCACTTCACAAATCACTCAGTATTACATATTTTTATTTATAAATAATAAATAACACTAACGAAACTAAATACACTATACACCAACTCAACAACTCCGCTAACTTTGATACGTACTGTCAAAAACTTGCACCACCGGTCTACGGTACCGGATTAGCATTGCACCTTTCCTTTTCTAACTTACAAACTAAAGTTCCACGTGAGAGTGGGACGGCAATATCTAGACGGCACCGTCTTTTCACCTCCGCAGATATAGCCTTTTTGCACAGGTAAAAGTAACGGGGTTTTTCTTAAGATGCGTGATGTGAGATAGGAGATATGAGGTCAATGTTGTTAGAGAGAGAGGAAAGGTCTACTAGGTCACGTTCTAAAGGGGGTCCGTTGCATTCAGAGAAATGTTTTGGTACTATGGGAACTTAGTAGCCGGTACTTTTGGCTAACAATAAAGGCCATTTTACCTTAAATGGGTCATTTTGAAGTAGTCATTTGGAACGTAGAGGTGTGCCGTATTTTTGTATCAAAGCTTTGGTCAATAGTTGTGTGCTAATAGAAATGCAATGCATGACTAGTTGACAGTTGCATAGAATTCAAACTTTTCGAAAAAAATCACCATATAATATTTCTTTTCATTTCATTTATTTATTCTTTAACCATTAACATTGTGTTGAATATAACATATTAAATAAAATTATCACATGCAGAAACAATACATTTAAAAGACTAATTTAAATCAAAATTGAAGTGAAATGTTAGTTCAAGAATCAAATTAATTTTAAACATGTCAAAAAAAAATACAATGTCAAATTATTAGCAAATATTATGTAAAATTCAATGTAAAAAAAATATAATAACAATAACATAACGAGTACAACTTCATCAAGGTCCAAATGATGAGCATAGTGTTTAAGGCAAAAGATAATAATAAGACATTAGACAGTTGTAAAATAAGTTAGTTATTCAAGAATAGGGCAACAGTGCATAAACATATAAGATCACACTTCGATTTCAGGCTTATTTGGAATTTAGTGGCCCGAAATGAATTGACACTTTTAAATAATAACTTCATACGTGGGCGAATCGACTAATCCAGAAATACATATTGGGCAATTGGCACATTTGAAATACTGGCACATTATTGGCACTTCGTTGGACGTAGGTACTTTGCAGTGACCTTTTCTCATAACTTTATTGCATAAAATACAAAACGTGCCAACGCAGTTGTACTTATTTCTAGAGTTGTCGATTCGCCCACGAACATCTTACAATTGGACAAGTCACCTACAGAAAATAATATCGGCAAACCCCTTCAAAATGGCCTATGTCCAGCAGTGGACGTGATTCGGCAGAAATAATGATGATGATTAGTGTCAATTCGCCCGATTTGTTCGAGTAAATTCGTGCGAATCGACGCGGGACGTAACGAATTATTTACTGTCAAAAAGTAAGTATTCCCACGTTACCAAAAACAACATAATGTAATTATTGTACAATCAAGACCGTAATCTAACGAGATCTTAACCAACGTGGTATCTAATAAAATGTGTAACTTGCGACCATTTTAACAGCAATCAAGTTATCAAGTTACAACATGGTGCCAAGGTTTATTCAAATTAAAGTAACTTCCCATGTGTCTTTTAAATAAACATTTTCTCATAGCTGGGTAGTCAAACAGAAAACGCGTCTTTCCACGTGGTATTTAGTTTTGGTTTTAGTGCACTTTATATTTACGTTATGGAATATAAAGAAAATCTACACAAAGCTTCACAGATTCCTAGTCCCACATAAAATTTAAATACAAATGAAGGGGCCAGTGAAACGTTCACCTGCCTCAACTTTCATGAGGTAATGAGGCACCCCAACCGAATTGGTCGATTATGAATTATGATGGACTAAAATAATACCAAAATAATGGGAAATACGAGAGATAACAGCACCGGCAGATGATTCTACAGCGTCTTATAATTTCCTTTTGACACACACACACACATGTAGGGAGCCTAAAAGAAAACGATTCTTGGCTGGATTGCTGGAACTTGACACCGCATATCGTACCCGTGCAAAGAAAACCTCGTAATTTTAAGAAACGGTTAGTTTACCGATTGCATTATTGAAAAGTACAAAATAATGGAAAAAAAGCGTGGAGTGAATGATATCAATAAAAAATACCTTAAAAGGTACATTAAGGTATTTTTTTATTGATATCAGGCACTCCACGCTTTTTTCCATCATTTTGTACTTTTAGTTTGGTTTTCAATGGAAGCGTGTTTTTTAGTTTTTTTAAACTATTATTTATTTTCTATTTTTTTAAGGTGTTTCGAATTTTGAGACGTATGTCAGCGTAGTTTGTGACGTATGTCAGCGTAGTTTGTGACGTATGTCAGCGTAGTTTGCGTCGTATGTCAGCGTAGTATGTGACGTATGTCAGCGTAGTTTTCGAAGACAGTTTTTTTGCTGTCCTGGTAACCCTGGCAAGGATAATGGCAAAAATTAGTTTGTGACGTTTGTCAGCGTAGTTTTCAAAGATAGTTTTTTTGCTGTCCTGGTAACCCTGGCAAGGATAATGGCACAAATTTATGAAATTATTGCATTGTCATCGGTCCTTGTCAGGTGTGCAAAGTTTGAATGAAATCTGGTCGTTTAAAGTGGGTCAAAATCGCGCTACAAGGAGTCGGTTACAAACAAACATACATACAAGTGAATCTAATATAAAGTGTGTAAAAATAAACAACCAACTTTAAAATAAATAAATAATAGTTTAATAAAACTAAAAAACACGCTTCCATTGAAAACCAAACTAAAAAGTACAAAATAATGGAAAAAAAGCGTGGCGTGCTTTTTAAGGTATTTTTTAAATGATATCAGGCACCCCACGCTTTTTTTCCATTATTTTGTACTTTTTAGTTTGGTTTTCAATGGAAGCGTGTTTTTTAGTTTTATTAAACTATTATTTATTTTCTATTTTTTAGGGTATTTCGAATTTTGAGACGTATGTCAGCGTAGTTTGTGACAGTTTTTTTGCTGTCCTGGTAACCCTAGCAAGGATAATAGCACAAATTTATGAAATTATTGCATTGTCATCGGTCCTTGACAGGTGTGCAAAGTTTGAATGAAATCTGGTCGTTTAAAGTGGGTCAAAATCGCGCTAGAAGGAGTCGGTTACAAACAAACATACAAATATACAAACATACAAATATACAAACATACAAGTGAAGCTAATATAAAGCGTGTAAAAAAGAATAAAGAGCGAAAAATATCATTAATGTTGGAAGTCGGTGGCAACAAAACAAAAATACAAAACGTTGTTCAATAAAAAAAAATAAAAAAAACTTTAGCAGATTTTTCAGTTGTCGTACGTATTCCACAGAAATCCATACATTCACATCCAGATCCATCGCATACCTTGCTAAGTAAATAAAAGTAACAGGATTTTTGAAGTGAAAACTTCTTTAGCGGCGTTGAGCACTTTTTCTGTAATGGGTATAAAATCTTAAACTCGCGTCAGGACACGTGACCTGATCGAAAAAGCGTAGGACGGATGGAGAGTAGACAGCTATCCCCTCTCTACGGCGCGGCGAAAATGTATGCCTGGGCCTACTGTTTCGTTTAGGCGGCGCAGGGCGCTTGCGCGAATGTTCGTCTATGTTACAGCGTGCCACGCGCATCCATGGATGGTGACAGCTGATGGCTCGACCGTCTGTGTAGTGATCACATTGTTGTGTATTCGTAAAATTCGTGAATATAAAGTGCTTAAAATATGGAAATTGAACAACAAATTATTCCCTAACCATTCCAAAATATCAAACATGCTCAACGTTAATAATCAAGTTTTCACTTCTGCCGGCACTCCCGGAGTGCAATTTTTTTTATAATATCATCATACATAAACTAAATGAAGAAATACGTGTTACTGTAGCTAACTCAAGAACCACAATCAGAACTTGACATTTATATCTATGCCATTTCAAACAAAAGAAAAATTTATCAGATCCATTTATAAATGACGGAGTTCTGAATTAACAAAGATTAAAAGAAAAAGCACATCCTCCTTTTTTTGTTTAGTTGGTTTAGTGTTTAGTTGGTTGAACAATGAATTTTTCTTAACGAGATTTTTACTGCACAGCGACATTGTCCTGTACCGTAATCCATTCATTTACGTCGGTTCAACATAAATTGTATGCAAACAAGCAGTTATAAGTTCCAACTCATGAGCAAGACAACTTGAAACAAGCATATCCACACATAACTATATATAACATAACTAACGTAACGGCTAACTTTTGCAAGAGCTCGTAGTCTGTAGAAACAAGTGACGGTGAACCCATTGTCTCCCAAGATTGTGAACGTAAACGGTTTCCTGTTACCAACTTTTACAACGCGTTGCATGTTTTAATTAAATCTCTTTTAAAACTGTTACAATATTTTTGTATTTTAATAGAATGGGCATCGGGTTAATGATGTCGTCAAAATAGCGGTAAACACCTGGATATAGGAAGAATGGAACTGGAAAGTATGGCAGGAAAACAGGAGGCCCATATGTAACAGCGGGTGATTCCGATCGAAATTATGATTTCACTATTGTATGTTTATGTTTATTCTTCCAAAAACAGAGCTTTACATTTCCTTATGATCTAAGTAAATTAATATCTAGGTTAACATGAATAATAAGACTAAGACGCATAAGGAGCATTTTGCTTATGAACTGCACACTAGGTCGAGCCTGTCTCGTGGAGTTCATGAGTGGGATTACCGTATGACTTTGCGTTACATTACTACATGTTACAGTTGAGATTTTAAAGAAGCTAAAACAAAAAAAAAAAAATGTTGTGCCATAATCATCTCTCTCTCTCATCACTGCTGGACATAGGCCTCCCCCAATTTGGAGGTAAGTTTGCCACAATCGCCACGCTTGGCAAGAGGGTTGACGATCGAAGTATGGTGGTAAGATGCATAGAAAACGCTACTGCTATTCTAGTAAGTCCCTTAGTTGCCTTTTACACCCACGGGAAGAGATAGGATGGTGCTATTCTTTACGTCTGGCACCACAGGGTACCATAACAAAAGTATAAAATCAGTGTCAACAAAGATTCAGTTTAATAACGATAATATAAACCCATGAGTTATGCGGCACACCTGATTGAAAGTGGTTACCGCTACCTTTGGACACCTGCCCGTGGCTTTCCGACCCTAGATAGATACGAAGTTGAGGACTTTACTCATTCATTATGAATAGAATACCTGTAGTAGCTTCTACACTATCAACATTTTCAGTACCAATTCTGGAGATTTCTATCATCCTATATGACCTATGTTGTCGTGTATTTCTCTCACTAAACCTATTTACATGGTAATGCTCCGCTTTTGAAAATCCAGTACTGTACAAACTTTTTATTTGTTACTACATTTTCATTTTATGTTTCCTTTAACTCTTTACCTTACCACAACCCTGGCCTTGAACACATCGCCTCGATATTTCATGCTTTGCCTGATCAATTAAGATGCTTACGAAATCTGTGCCAAGTAGACAATGATCCGGTAGTAGACAGCCGTATAAATTCTGATTGGTCACCGACCTACACCGGTGCGGTTATGTTGGCACATTTACAATTTTCTTCACTGAGTGAATCGAATTTGAAGTTGGAATACATATGATGATGAGGAAGACTCGAAAATGTGCCGGTCCCGTCGTGTCAACCACTCTGTTCGACAAGAATTGGACATTAAAAATATCAGCTGAGTCGGCGGGATGTTACCACCACTTCGCATTCATTTCTTCGCAGCACTCCAATTTCTTCAGAAAACTATGTTACCGCAGCTGTTTTTAACCGACTTTACAGAAGGCTTTCTTTACAATTCGACTGTTTTTTAACATTTGTTACCTCAGAACTCCGTTATTTATAAACTGATTTGAAAACTTCTTCTTTGATTTGAAGGCTTTACCGATTGGTCCCATATAAATTTGGTCAGGTTCTGATTAGTGGCTTATAATAAATAATTTGATGACTGGCTGTTGCCCGCGCCTTCGTCCGCGTGGATGTCGAGAATGATCCCACGGGAATGTGCTATCGGAAAAAGTACCCTATGTGCTACTTATAACATCAATTTGTCAGGGGAAGTCCCGTTAATATCGGTCCAGCCATTTTGGATATTAGCTGCAAGTGCAACAAACAGACAAACAGTCAAAAATAAAAAAATAAAATGCTTTGTTAAATCGTACGTACCTATACATTTTATTTATTTATATCGATGTTATTAAAATTTCCTCTCATTGGTATTTACTCAGCAAGTGAAGGTTTACGATTTTGTGTGAGGAAGGTATCGCAAATAAAAAGTAAGAAATAAAAAATTTATTAAAAAAACAAGCGACTCACAAAAAAAAAAAAAAACAAAGTTAAAAATAACTTTTATTTCGGAAGTCGGTGGCAAAAAACGAAAAAACAAAATCAATGACAACGACTTCCTAAGTTATTTTTTTAATGATCTTTTTAATTACATTACGTTTCTGGCATATATCTTTTATTATTTATGTTGAAGTTGGTCCAAATTAGGTACATTCGCTGATAATATGTAGGTACATAAACAACCACCTTCTCTGTTGTAGAAATATGGAAATAGTCAAAATAAATACATGATTTTCAGTCTAGCTGCTTTTACTTTTGCCATTAGCATAATGAGCCCATAATGTTCCCACTGCTGAGACACATGGGACAGAGGGAGTGGGCCAGAATCCACCACGCGGGCCCAGTGCGGGTTGGTAGATGTCAAGTCTTCCAAAATGTTTGGTTCTAGGAGATATCGGTTTCACGATGTATTCTTTTACCGTTATGAGAGCAAGGTGAAGAAATAATTTACAGAAAGTATAGCACCTGTTAGAGTTCGAACCTACGACCTATAAATTCATAAAAGTAGCAGTCGTTTCCTGGCCACCACTGCTCTCCTTTTGCCATTATCAATACATACAATTGTAGCGAAGACAAAACAGTATATTGAATATTTATTTATTTATGTAATGTTTGCGAGATCTGGGAACGATTCCAATCCTACTTCCTACTAATATTATAAAAGCGAAAGTTTGTATGTATGGATGTATGGATGTCTGGATGTATGGATGTGTGGATGTTTGTTCCTCTTTCACGCAAAAACTACTGACCCGATTTAGATGAAATTTGGCGCATAGATAGTTTATAACCTGGAATAACACATAGAGTACTTTTTATCCCGGTAGTATGTTCCCGCGGGATATTTTCCGACCTCCACGCGGGCGAAGCCGCTGGCAAAAGCTAGTGTGTAATATTTGAACTTTGTGTGTTTGTCTGAATATATGTTACAGCATCACGTACCTAAAAACTACCTAAAAACTACCTGATAGAATTAAACATAAATAATCCAATACTCAAAACTTACTGCATTCCACACGTAGGTATTCTTAGGTAGTAAACTTATAATTAGATCATAGACCCTGCCGGGCATAATAAAATAAGTGAGTTTAGGAGGGAGGAAGCATTTGTTATTTATAAAACATTACTTAATTTCTTAAGTGGTTTCTCACTATATTATTATAATAATGATGTAAGTATCCCAATAAGTCTGGTAAGTCTGTAGGTTAGAAATTATCCTGCTATTTGCAATACGGGTTGAGTAATATTGCAATTTGTTCGTATTCTTCTACAGTTTACCGGAAAATGTGAAAAGAAAATTAGAAACCTACAGATTTTTGTTGTATTTTATGAGACGATGATGGCACCATTACTTGGCACCATAGATAAACACATTGTTTTGCCGTTGGCTGATAGTGCGTTCTTTTTCACTTTCTATGTTCGTAACAAGTCAATATTTATCATTGTGTTATGATACGGTTTCACGATTACTTGCCAACATTTGACATAAATATTTCTTGTGTGAAAGCATGAAGAGCGTATTTCGATTCATTTATTTTGACTTGTGTTTTTCGAAATTGTGTCATTATTAGATTCCTCTACTTTACTTTTTATAAATTATTTCGTGATAAGCAACAAATATCAACATCATTCTGAACATCAACGATCAATCCATTAGGGGCAGGGTTTTAATGGGTTTTTCATTATGCCAGATAACTAAAATTTAGGTAATTTATATACTCTTGTTTACCAATTTGAATATAGGTGTCCAAGCGCAACAGCAAATGATTTTAGCAGGCTATACATAGCTAACCATGTGTACCTATACCTACCTGCATGTATTTACAGTCCACACTCTTCTAAATTAGCTAGTGAGAAATAAACCATCAAACAGTCCACACGAAGTTTTATTCCGAATAATTAGAACAAGCAATAATCAACCTTATCGCGCGTACATTTGGTCCTAATTCGAGCGGATAGTTGCCACTGACCGACAGTGGACGAGCGCGTCGCGAGAACGATAGGAAGCGATAAGGATTCTATAAGTTTTTATTGCCCATATTAGTGAATGCAAAACTGTTGTGAACTTGTGATTTATATGAACAGTAATAAAACACGAACATAACTAAGTACTTATATTATTCTGTGAGTGATCGGATTACGAGTTTTTTTTAAACGACAAATAAGTGCCTAGTTAGTAAAAAGTGCAACATACCCTCTACGTGTGGACATTGTGAACATTACTTATTCTTAACGAAATCCGTTGACTATTCGAGTTTTTTTATTGTGTGCAGCAAATTATAGTGAATATTACCATGGAAGATCTTGTGGTGTGTCAGTATGAACTATTAGAAAATCTAAAGACTGCAGAAAAGAACTTTAAAAAGTCACCAAAAGAAAGGATCTGAAAACCATACTTGGAAACGAGGCTAGAATTGCTAGAAGAGCTTTGGAAGAACTTTAAGGACGGACACAAAGGTATTATTTTGAGTATAACTAAAGATGAAGAAAGAAAAGATCCGTACTTTAAAGACAAGACATACGATATATTTCAAGAATTATATGTACTATATAAGTCATCTTTAAAGGAAGCTCTTCAGCCGTTTCTCGATTCAACGATTCAACCGCCAATGCTTGGTGCTGCTGAAGGTCAAAGGTCAGACACTAACGAAATTCAATTACCAAAAATTAAAATACCCACCTTCAGCGGCAAATATGACGAATGGCAGACATTTTACGACCTGTTTTCTTCCTTAATTCATAAAAATATGAAATTGTCACCAGTACAGAAGCTACATTATTTGAAAAGCAGCTTATCAGGGGAACCAGAAGTAATATTGCGCAATTTTACTACGACGGATGCGAATTATGATGACGCGTGGCAAGAATTAGTGAAGCGTTACAACAACAAGAGGTTCAATTGTAACGCAATTTTAAGAGTTCTTTTTACACAAAAATCAGTACATACTGAATCTGCGGGTTCGATTAAGCACCTTGTAGACACAACTTCCACTTGTCTGAAAGCCTTAAAAAACTTAGGTGTTGAGTCTGACAAATGGGACATGATCGTCAACTATTTAGTTGTGTCCAAGCTGGATCCAGAATCCATGAAGCAGTGGGAACAACAGCTCAGTAAGAACAATTGCGATCTGCCCACTTGGCAAGATTTGAGAGATTTTCTGGAGTCAAGGTTTAGATCACTAGAAATGATCGAAAGCAACAATATAAAATCTTCGCAACCGAAACCAGCCATTAAAGCTAAGGCTTTTCATTCTAATGTCAACAACGATGGAAAAGAACGTGAAATTAAGTGTGCACTTTGTAACAGTGAGCATTACATCTACCAGTGCAAAACATTCGCCGATATGTCCACAAAAGAAAGACAGGAATACGTTCAGAAGAACAAATTGTGCTTCAACTGTCTTGCGCCATCACACTCGGTGAAGAAATGTCGTTAGTCAGCGTGCTGCAAAAGGTGTGGAAGGCGACATCACTCCCTTCTGCACTTCGAGAGAGACCAAACTACAGAGAAGTCAAAAGAAGAAGGAAACACGGCGACAGGTACCGTTAGTGAAGAGTTTAGAGGTAAGTCCACTCCTTCAAGTAATGCTGTTGTTTCTTGTCATTGTGAGCATATACAAACAAATTCTGTGTTATTAGCTACAGCTAGAGTGTTAGTAAGTAGCAAGAACGGTTACGAACGTATCGTTAGGGCATTGTTAGACCAGGGGTCGCAAGCGTCATTTGTATCAGAGGCGACCGTTCAGTTATTAAACCTTAAACGTAAATCAGTAAGTGGTTGGGTGTCCGGTGTGGGAGAGGGGCAAACTAGGATCAAACACATGGTTTCACTCTGCGTGAAATCACGCCACAATCCCAGAGAGTCATTTCAAGTGAATGCATATGTATTGCATACATTAACAACACTGCTACCAACCATTAATCTTAAATTGCCTGATTGGTCCAAACTTAAGGAACTTGAGTTGGCTGATCCAGGGTTTACAACACCCGGTAGAATAGATATTCTACTTGGAGCTGAGGTTTATGGAGACATTTTGTTAGACGGCGTTATTAAGCACCCCAAAGGAAATCTATTGGCCCAAAACACAATCCTAGGGTGGGTGATATCGGGAAGGCTGTTACAAGCATCCGCCTCAGCAAAGAGACACGTCACAACTCTACACGCTCAAGTTAGGGAAGACGAGCTACTACGACAATTTTGGGAGATAGAAAAGGAACCAAATAGCATACGAAAGATATTTTCAAAGGAAGAAGAAAGGTGCGAAGAATATTATGAAGCCACTACAGTTAGAGATAAAGAAGGAAGATTCGTGGTAAGGTTACCATTTCAAACTGAAGATCCAAAATGTCAGTATGGGGGGTCGAGGGAAATATCAGCTAAAAGATTTAAGTTCTTAGAGAAAAGGTTGTCAAAGGATCCGAAGCTTCGTGAAGAATACCATAAAGTTATGGAAGAATATATAACCCTTAATCATATGGTACAAGTTAATTCATCAGAGATTGAAAACCCAAAGGCTGTCTATCTTCCTCACCACGCCGTAGTTCGAGAAGATAAGACTACGACAAAGGTTCGTATAGTCTTCGACGCCTCGTGCAAGGGTTTTAATAACTTTTCTTTAAATGATGACTTATGTGTTGGTCCTCAATTACAACAGGAATTACGTCACACGTTAATGAGATGGAGAACACACAAAATCTGTATTACAGCAGACATCATTAAATGTACAGAATGGTTTGTGTAGCGGAAGAGGATACAGACTACCAGAGATTATTGTGGAGGTCTGCACCTCATGAGCCAATAAAACACTTTAAACTGTTGAGATTGACCTTCGGTACAGCATGTGCACCGTACCTTGCTGTAAAAACACTTCAGACACTTGCTAACAACGAGAAATTAAAGTATCCTGTTGCTGCAAATATTACTGAAACTGATTACTATATGGACGATCTCCTCACAGGGTGCGATACAGAGAAAGAAGCTGTCGATATTTATAGCGAGATGAATAACCTTATGAACTCAGGAGGATTTCAACTACAAAAATGGAGCAGTAATAGTGAAGCTTTGTTACAATACATTGGAGAAAATAAGCGAATTGATAATGAGTTGCCCTTAAAGATCAATAGTGTTGTTAAAGTATTGGGTTTGAGCTGGAATAGGGAAGCCGACACCTTTGAATATACTGTCAACCTGCCAGAACCTAAACAGCCCATAACCAAACGCCATATTCTTTCAGAAATAGCCAAACTTTATGATCCTTTAGGATGGATAGCTCCAGTTGTGGTAATAGCAAAGATGATCATGCAGAAATTGTGGAAGACAGGGCTAGATTGGGATGAGCCTATTAATGGTGCTTTACAAGCAGAGTGGTTACGTTATCGAGAGAACTTAATGCACATCAAAGGCCTAAGTATACCACGATGGTTGTACTACACACGTCTATCAAAAGTTGAGTTGCATGTCTTCGCAGATGCATCACAAGCCGCATACGGAGCAGCAGTGTACATGCGAGTCATCAGTGAAGAGCGAGTCTACGTAAGCCTTATATCCTCCAAAACAAAGGTGGCTCCAATCGAAAAGCAAGTGTCCATCCCTAGATTGGAACTTTGTGGTGCCGTATTGGCCGCCAAATTAATTTCGGAGACGTCTCAAGTGTTAAGTATACCTAAAGATTGCTTATTTGCGTGGACCGATTCCACCATTGTGTTGGCTTGGTTGAGATGGGGGACCAAGCCGATGGAGCACATTCGTGAGCAACCGTGTGTCAGACATACTAAACATTGTAGATTACGAGCACTGGGGGCACGTGTCTACAGATACGAACCCAGCTGACTGTGCGTCACGGGGCTTACAGGGTCCAGAGTTGTTAAACCATTCAGTATGGTGGAGTGGACCGGTTTGGTTGTCTAGCTTAAACATAAGTACTATTGCTCCTAATATCGATGAAACACACGAAGAAAAACGTGTGAGATCTTTGGCTGCTATAAATAATATTAATGAGGAATTTATTTGGACTAGGTATTCCACTTTATCAAAAATGTTGAGAGTCATTTCATATTGTAGACGATTTATTAATTTTAAATTACCTAAAGAAAAACGTGAACGTTTTACTAAACTAATTACACAAAGAGAAATAAAGGAAACTTTAAACAATTGTATTAAACAAGTCCAAGCTATTGATTTCAAAGAAGAGTTAAAGCAGTTAAATTCGCAAGGTTATGTACCTAAAATGAGTAAGATTCGCAATCTTTGTCCCATTATTGATTCTAACGGGATTATAAGAGTTGGCGGGCGCATCCAAAAATCTCAAGCAGCCTACGATGTTCAGCACCCTATAATTTTACCCGCTACGAGCCATCTTAGCCGCCTAATAATTCAGGATGCTCATCATAGGACATTGCATGGTGGTCCTCAAGTGATGCTTAATTATTTGAGAACAAAATACTGGATTTTACGAGTCAAAAATCTAACTAAAAAAACCTACCGAGAATGTGTTACGTGTATTAGGTATTCAAAACAGAATACCAGGCAACTGATGGGACAGCTGCCAGAAGTGCGAGTAAAACCCGACCGAGCTTTTAAATCAGCTGGTGTGGACTACGCAGGTCCCATCAACATCCGTTTCTCACCAGGAAGAGGAGCTAAATCGTACAAGGGCTACATATGTTTGTTTATCTGCATGATAACGCGTGCCATACATCTGGAAGCTGTCACCGACATGACTGCGAAGGGGTTCATCGCAGCCTTCCGGCGATTCACCTCGAGACGAGGTCATTGTTGCGATATTTATAGTGACAATGGCACAAACTTCGTGGGAGCAGACAAACAACTCAGAGACATGTTCAACAGTAGCAAATCTTCGATTCCTGGGGAAATAGCAGAGTTGTTAGTCCTGGAACGTACTACGTGGCACTTCATACCCCCTCATGCACCCAATTTTGGAGGTTTGTGGGAGGCTGGAGTGCGCAGTACAAAAACTCATCTTAAAAAAGTAATTGGCGATGCTACCCTCACTTACGAGGAACTAGCCACAGTACTGGCACAAGTCGAAGCGTGTTTGAATTCTCGACCCATCACTGTGCTAAGTGATGACTCTAATGACCCTCTTCCACTAACACCGGGCCACTTTCTGATTGGCGAGCCTTTGTTAAACTTAAGTGACGAAAATTATACAAATTGTAATATTTCTAGTTTAGATAGATGGCGGCTAACACAAAAAATGGTCAGCGATTTCTGGAACAGATGGTATAAAGAATACCTCGTAAATCTGAACCAAAGATACAAGTGGAATACTAAAACCACTGAGCCAGAAATCGATGACGTAGTAATTTTAAAGGAAGACAATATTCCTCCAAGTAAATGGATATTGGGCAAAATAATTGAAAAACATGTGGGCCCTGATGGCATAACTCGTGTGGTGTCAGTAAAATGTAAAAACAATGTTTATAAACGACCAACGAGTAAATTATGTATTCTACCTAAACAACAGTCTCATTAACAAGCCTAATTATTAATATGAAAACTATTCTTGTTTGCCTATTTATGTACTTAGTTAACTTATAGCTTTACATATTTACTGTTTCTTTTTTTTTTCCTATACTCTTACCTAATGTATACCTACGTAATTTTAAGAGCTTATATTGTTTACCTAGTGAGTAAATTGGCATTACTAACTTCATACAACCTACCTACCTGTGTGTGTGCACATAGGTACTTACTTTGTTACATTACAACGGATAAAACTAAATTGGAACGGTGGGCGGTCAGAAGTTAGGAATGCAAGAACCTAAAACTTACCTACTTATTTGTAATAAAAAAAGTGTTTACGTTAAGCTATGTTGTACTTCTTAGATACCTACTATTTCTAGTTACGTAGCATATTGGTGATGTATGTTACCTAGGTCTAAGACATTATCTATAGTAATACTGACCTACTTACGTTTAAGTTTCTTACCTTTTATAATCCTTAGCTTTTTTATTGATAGTTATAGTGATGAAAGTTAGTTTGTTTCTGATTTCTTTCGTTGATTCCATTAACATTGTGTAGTATTTCATTTTTTATTGTTTTGATTTTTTGTTAAAAGGATAGATCCTTTGGTGGGCGGCATGTCCAAGCGCAACAGCAAATGATTTTAGCAGGCTATACATAGCTAACCATGTGTACCTATACCTACCTGCATGTATTTACAGTCCACACTCTTCTAAATTAGCTAGTGAGAAATAAACCATCAAACAGTCCACACGAAGTTTTATTCCGAATAATTAGAACAAGCAATAATCAACCTTATCGCGCGTACAATAGGCGTGTTGCATTTTTACGCTTACTTTATTGTCAGTGCTGCCATCTATACAACGAGATAAAAACTACAATCGGTGTAACGTAGCTATGTGCGTGAACATAAAACAGACTATCACACATCTATGTGTAATGTAGAGTAGTTAGTTCCTATTTTCACCACTCGAGGCGGTAATCTGAATTACTCTTCGTTTATTTTAAAATTGTCACTATGCTCGAATTAATCATTCATTTGAGAAAAATAAAGGCCAACGCACACCGGCGGACGGTAAGGGATGGCATCGAGGAGGATTTGCTGAGGATCTTGAAGCGACATCCTGTGGTATGTATCAAACTGTATTATGCTGATAGTCTTATAGATAAGTGAATTTTATAGTCAGTCTATCTACCAGATCTCTTAATATCCAGGTAAGATATTCCTATTGTGCCCAGGCATGCTTCTATAAAGGTGTACGAGGCAACGAATACACTATGACAAGGTTCACAACCCTCATGATGTATCTCCATGTCCCTCAGCCACAACCTCAATACCTTCAGATCAGATACTTTGGAAAACCCATTAAAATTTTCAATATTCTACCCTTGTTTTAAAGACAGTTCTCCAAGGTGCGAAGCGGTCTGTTGCTCTAAACTTTTGTAAGTAGGTGATGTCTCGCCTAACGACCCAGAGCAGTCCTTACAGTACCTGAGAGCAACTACTGACCATCCCTTATCTTATAGGATGCTGTATTTCCAATTTATGTATATTCAAATCTTATTTGAGTTCTAAAATTACCTATCATATAGAACCCAAACTAAGTGAAGATGATATCCGGGAACCGGCCAGGCTATTGTTCTATAGTGATGGTTGGCGCCCTACTCTCCAAAAACTCTTTTAGCCCTGAAGAGTCAGCATCAAGCCCCTGCAGATGGTCGCACCTACCCGGACCCCATATAGATTTCAACACCTTTTAACATCAATGCACCCTAGTTGACTGCAGCCGTGAGCTCCTTCCGAAGTGATTCCGCCAGCTCTCGAAGTCCTGCAATATAAGCCCTGTCCAGATTTTTTATGGCGATAAAAGTGGGATCACCCTCAAAGTTGACCTTAGGAATGCCCTTAACTCCGCTAACAGGGATACTTTGTTGGCTGACGTAAAAAGGAGTAACCAGAATTTAATTTCTCGGAAGTCGGATGCCAACAATTTACCTAATCCTTTGAAAACACCATAATAAAACAACTACTTTCAAAATTGAATGTTAAATACCACACGGATGATAGAGTCCCATCATCTAATTACCATGCATTTTAATTATCTAAAATTTATTTAGAAATTGCTCGTTCCAAATTTAATATTGTCCCGTGTGGTGCCGGACGTAAAGAATAACACCACCCCATTTCTTCCCGTGGGTGTCGTAAAAGGCGACTAAGGGACTTTGTTCGACGCCAGTCCAAGACCTTGACCATAGGATTTAATTAAGTATGTGGAAGCGCGATGGTGGGCCCTGGGCAAGCGTGGGTCGAACTGTCCGCCGTGCGCAGAGCTGATTAATACAAATATTCAATCACTCACCTGGTTGAGGAAACTCTGGTCTCGGTTCTGAGCCTACCTGGATTTATGTATGTAAATGAGTGCATATTGTATTGTGTAGTGAAGTAAGTATTTCAGGATTCAGGCCGCTTCAATACGCTCGAGATTTTCAAGCACGCGGTTTTCATAGGTCACTATCACCTCAAAATATTTCAATCAAATTTCAAAATAAAACCCGTTCAATATCGTCAAAAGGGGTTGCTTACACACAAAACAATCGGATCACAACAAATTGTCCGCAAAACTATAGATTCAACAAGATTAATAATTACAATATTCGCAAGCCAAATTCCAACCAACCTTCCATTTTTCAAGACTAAAAACAAGTGTCAAAATCAAAACTGACAAGTGACAGTTGTCACTCCGTTACACGTCATGATGCGTAGGCGCATAGAGTAAAAAGTCAAACGGTCGTACGGTCAGTTGGTCGGTCCGTCTGTAGTCACGGGACGAAACAGACTTACTAGAGAATGGGCAGCAGCGTTCTCTATGCATTTTACCACCATACTGCGATCGCCAACCCGCATGCCAAGTGTGGCGATTATGGCAAAGCCCCTCAAATTGGGGGAGGCCTAAGTCCTGCAGTGGACGTCTTACGGCTGAAATGATGATGATGATGAAATTTAATATTTATTTTTTCCGCTTTTCGACTTTATGGAACCAACCACACCTTTTAAGCAAAAATAATCAAATTACTCGAGGTAGTTTAACATCTTTTTTATAACGTGACTGCAAGCCACATTATCCATTCGTATTTGTGGGCTCGTGGTCAGGTAAGATCGGCACTATGCTGGGTGACACAATTTTCCAACTCGCTACAAGTCAGCGTCTGGGTGCAATGCGGTGAGGCAGTCGACCGCCTCGGACACCATGGCCTTTCCTGCAGCAAGAGTGTAGGTAGGCACGGCACGCCAGTATCATCATCTGGCATCATTTGTCGGGCTCTTATCACCGCCGGGATGCCAGCTGTTTTAGAACCCAATAGTTATAGAAAATGGCCAGAGGGAATGAACTTATTTATATCATTTCGTCTGGTCGCTTGCTTTGGAATTTGGGTAGGCCTTTGGTGTGGGATGCAACATTTTATTTTCATCTCGAATACTGTCAATACTACAGTGGTGATTTGATTGCTCAAATGCCAACGTAATAGGTTTATATAAATAAAACAACCTCCACTTTCATCATTTACTATTATATTTACAAACGTTCCCACAAAGTTGAAATCAGCACAAGACACATTTTAATGGGTAGCAAGTAAAGTCGGTGGGACACAGAAAATAATAAATATTCATATAATTTACAATGACTACCTAAATAACCGAATATCTCTGCCTATTCACATTGAAGGTTTTATTTTACAATCACAATTATACATCATCAATCTTTACCGTTATTACCAACAGTATCATCATTCTCATCGATATCATCGTCTTTGCGAGACGTCTGAGAATAATTCCTTTTAATTTCTACATACATTGGAACATAATTATGAAATCCCGACACCGACTGCTCTAAGCGTTTTTTTCTATTATTCTCTGGGTTTGCATCTAACCATACGTTAACATTCTTTAAATTTTGATTAATGCTTCTATAATGACCATTTATTTGCGGTACATACGTCCACACTGTTGTGGTGTCATCAACTTTCTCTGTACTTTTGTTAACCTCAGGGACTTCAGTAGTAGTTCTTACGAATTCATTTTTAAGTTTAATAATAAGAGTACTTGGTTCATCTTGTATTTCCACTTGTGTGCCAGAATTTCTCCTACTAATCGCTATATTTTTGTAGCTATCGGTTTTTCTCTCTAATTCTAAATACTGATTTGGAACTTTCGCGTCTTCGGCATTGAATTGTAATACCTCTGTCGGAGCAGGCCAAGGATACTCAGTTGTCAGTTCAAAGAAAGGTTGCAAGGTTGTTACTTGAGGCAGAGACGGCGTTTCTGATCTAAATTCTACAGGTATGTATCCTGAACTACCTACATGGTGATCTTCAATTTGTGATGTTGATAGTTCGATGGGAGCTTTGGTCGTATATGGATTGGTTTGCGTCGATGGTATCGTAGGATGTAATATGTTCGTTTCGTTTTTCATGCCATCCGATTTTTCGTCAGGACTGTACACTTTAACGTGGACTATCATTTGAGTACCGGTTTCAGTTTTCATATTATCTTTATTTTGGTTCTCTCTGAGTTTCGCTGCTTTGGTTTGTTTATTTATTACATTGCTTAAATATCTCGGTCTTTTATACGGTGTATATATGCGCCGGAAAGCCACATTAGATTTTCTTTTGAATTGAATTAAAGGTCGTGATGTTGTTAAATAAATATTATCTAATGAAGTTGCAGTGGTCGTTGGTTCTTTTTTGACAGGAAATAAATTGAGCATAACACTGAATGATTTAGTAGTACTAACGGGTGGTGCATCAGTTTGTTTTATTTCACTAGAACTCGGCAGCATTTTATTACTACCGTTGTTATTTTCCCCACATCTGTTACCCAAACAATTCCTTTTTTGGAATGGAATCTGTCGGAACATTGGATACTTGTTAGAGGTATCTAAAAGACTGGGAGTCGGAACTGGTGCAAATCGCAAGAAGTCATCAGCTAACAGATTCACATCTCCAGGATTTTCTGGTTTGAAATTGAAGAGTGGATCTGCTAGATGATTAGATTTAAATGTCTTAATGTTTTCTGAACTTTCTTGTTGTAAATCTGGCTTTGAATCAGTATCTGATCCTTTGTTTTCCAACATAGGTTCTATATAAAGACCTGTAAAAGCTATATGCGTGCTCGGAGGTTTAGTATGCATATCTCCTGATTTTGCATGTATTGTCGTTTCTAAGTATTTGATGATTTGTCGTATGTTTTTCAATCTTTCTTCGTTTCGATATCTTTCTATCCAACTTCTTGATCCGTATGTTTTACTAAAAGGTAATGGGGTGGGACTTCTATATTCAAAGAAAAAGGGTCGTGGACTAGTTCTTCTGAGCGCGTTCGGTTTAAAAGTTGGTCTTGATGTTGTCGGTTTTATTATGGTCATGTTATATCTTCTTCTTTTTGCGAAAGGTCCAGACGTTTCTAGTGTAGGGTCAAAATAGCTACTTTCCTGTAGGGCGTTTATCAGTAGAGGCATACGTTCGTAATAATCTTGGTCAAGTCCAAAGTAGCTTCGGTCGAGTCTGTCGGCAAATGGTTGGTCGCCATCGGTTCGGTTCATGCCTTTCTTGTTTTGTACTAAACTCCATTCTACAGCAATCGCATATTCGTAGATCAGTAGAATTACCTGAAAATACAAACAGGAATATTCTTACTTTGTATGTAATCTTAAAAACCGACAAAAATTATATTAATGATAGACGTAAGGGAAACGTTAGATACTATAATCATACTTCTTTTATAACAATATTCTCACATATTCTGAGGTATGGGCGATCATTGTTAATGCCTGGTGCATGTATTGTGGTAATTAAAGTGAAAAACTTAATAAGTTTGTACAATTTTAAATATTAACATAAGAGTGTAAGTCTTGAAGAGTTGGGCACGCCACAATTGCGGCGGTAAGTCCCCTCTTTGAGGAGTGGATAGAGAGGTGCCACGGCGTCATCACCTTCCGCGTGACGCAGGTTCTCACCGGGCATGGGTGTTTCTGTGGGTTCCTGTTCAGGATAAAGCGGGAGGAAACGCCCGGGTGTTTCGGTTGCGAGGATCGTCTGGAGGACACGGTGGAGCATACGGTGGAGGTGTGCCCTGCCTTGGCGGAGCACCACCGTGTCTTCGTGAAGGCGATCGGTGGCGGTGACCTCTCGCGTCCGGCCCTGGTGCGAGCCATGGTACGGAGCGAGAGGGCATGGGAAGCCGTCACCACTGTAGGCGCGAGCTTGCGGGCGGCAAGTAATGGGTAGCTCGCCGCCCGGTAAGGTCCAGGCTTGGGTCGACGGCGCGTAATGTTCCACGCGCGCCTCAAAGAGATGTCAGCAGCACTGAAGGGTTCTGCTAGGACCGATGTCTGCCAGGGTCGCGAGATTGTTCGAAAGAGATACCGCGACCCTGGCACTTGGGCAACTGAAGGAACACGGGTGGGTTTTAGTCAGTAAAAGTCTGTCACGCCCTCCCGCTCCGCCCAGAGCATTTCATTTGATGATTTCTCATCCAAAAAAAAAGAGTCTTGATGAGTGCAAAACGATAGATCTGCCAAAGTATACCTGATTCTAATCGTACGATTATAACTAGATAGTTGGCAACTCTTTCAAATATTCATTTATTATTTTATCGTTTTGCTAGCCTCTGTGGTATCATTAGCAACTTAATTTTAATGTGAATTTCACCTAAGAAACTGGACGCTATCAGCACATATAAGCCGTTCTCAAGAGCTGTCAGTGTCAAAATTGTTGCGAAATATTGTTTATTTATAAATTACCTTTTATTACAAGCTTCCCTCTTCTTTGCTAGATTTGCATTTTGATGCATTTTAAGCTAAAGTATAGCATATCCAACCAACGACTTCTTAAACGATAAGAATAGTTGGACGTTGCGATTAACTCAAGACAATGTTCGTGTTCTTTCAACTGGAATTAGCTGACAGGTTATATGGGTTAGTTTATATAATTGTTCATTTTATTGGACTGCTTATGGCAATTTATTTTCATTTATTATTGACATAATCTACTTTTTACAATGATTTTTACTTAGTTGTATTGCAATATTATGTTGCCTAGCTAGCAACAAGCACGCTAACTACATAACTTTAGCTTGCGACCTCGACAATTGATCATATTATTCTTGCCTGGCGGTAGGCCAGCAAGTTCAATATGCTCCCTTAGATGTCACTGCTTGCGGCAGCGTCAGGGGTTGGGTTGCTACCTTCCTGCAAATATGGCGAGGGGGATAATGGCTAATCTTTGCATGATCCTCATGAACAGGTGCTGCTTATAGTGACCGGTCGCCTTGTTGATTATGGTTTTGTTATTGTATTAACTGATAATTTTCTTGACTACGAAGGTCCTAGTTTAACATATTTGTTACTTCAAGTTTTAAGTTAGCGATAGGAATAAAATGCAACATTGTATATGTAAGCGGGCACGCCTTTTATACCTTGAAGGGTTTTATTTAGGATTTAAGTTTTGTTTACGTTTTTGCATGAGTATACTCAAAACTATAGGTTTCAATGTTTTATTGGTATATTTGCGTGTGCTAGCTGGCATATAGCTATGGATTTAATGTTTTGTGTTTCGTAATGTTAATTTTTTACATATTTTTAATAGATTTATTCTATCAAAAATATGTAAGAACTTAACAGATAGCTGTGCTGCCGGGAACTTTAATGCGCTACTTCTTCTTCCCAGCTACAGCACTAGGAACTGATGAAGGGTGGGCCTTTTGGAGGACTGTCTTATGTTTTTCGATGTTCAGAAAGTACTGGCTCTGAGCCTAATTTGAATAAATTACTATTGATTTTTGAAAATGCAAATTTGTATTACAGTTTTTTTTTTGACTTATATAACAGTTCATCGGAAAAACATATTATTAATTGAATATTTATTACACTCTCAGAATATACATTTTTTCGTGGCTCAATATCTTATAAGATGATTTATGAACATTAGGAATGAAAAGAAGATTTTTGTTTAGATATAGAATTAAAAAAAAAAAATAACACGGTTTTAAACAAAAAAGTAATAATATTAGTTACAAAATTTAAGAAAGAAATATCAAAAAGTACTCAATCTAGTTCAAATGGCATCTTCACGTACCGGAATCGAGAAATTTTATGTAAACAAAGTAAACCTATACTAATATTATAAAGCTAAAGAGTTTGTTTGTTTGGTTGAACGCGCTAATCACAGGATCTACTCGTTCGAATTGAAAAATTCTTATAGTGATGGGTAGTCCATTTATTGAGAAAGGCTATGTATTAAATAACATCACGCTGCAACTAACAGGAGCGGAGTAACAATGAAAAATGTTGCGAAAATGAGGAAAATTTATTCCTTTTGAGAACTTCCGTTGCGTGCACTGCGTAAATGGTTTAAGTAACCCAACAATCATGACGAAATTGTTCCTCTTAAAAATTCTAAAAAATGTCCGCGATTGCATAATATGTCAATTTTTTTAGGTTGGCTCAATATAACGTTTTTAATTGTAATCAAATCTAAATATTATAAAGCAGAAGAGTTTGTTAAGTGGAACTTACTAATCTCAGGAACTACGTTAAGTGTTGGATAGCCCATTTATCGGGGAAGGCTATAGACTTATAACATCACACTACGACCCTTAGGGACCAAGAAAAAAGACAAAACGTCACGAATACGAAGACCTTGCCCGGGCAGGCGATTCGATGCGACGGGATGGGTCGGAGGAGCAAGAAATTTTACGCGGACGCAGTCGCGGACAGAAGCTAGTAAAAAAAATTAAAATGATGCATAATCTTGTTGATTCCATGTGATTATTATCATTATTAGCGGTCTAATACAAGCTGATATGTATATTATTAGACGTAAATTTTCTTTTATGGCGTGATGACGCGATGAGTACAAAACCACCCTTCACAATAAATTGCACATTTTTTAATTACATTTTGCAGCACTTAAATATTTATTTATATAACCAAAAAGAACGTAAAATGTCTATTATTATTGTATGCTGTATTCTAATTAATATTTGGCAAATCAAAGATATTGTTGTTGAAATTATAATTATCGTAGTCGGCATGATCTTCTTGCCTCCATTCATTAGTTCGTTGAATTTCCAAATATATCGGTCTCAGAGATGGCAGCATCGATTTAGCGACAGTTTTCTCATCACTTTTCAATAGCTCCCATGGACTCTTCTGTTTTATGTTTTCTAAGGTAACGTCTATACTTTTTGAAGAGTTTTTATATTTGTATGGCACCATAGTACGCTCTATTGGTGGTACATATTCATCTTGAAATAATTCATCATCGCCTCCATTGTAACTGATCTGTGGGTCAGGAGAAAGAGATTGCGGTTTATCTTTGACCGTGGATTCGTTATGATTGTTTTTTACGACAGAAGCAGAATCAGGTATTTGAATAATATTTTTCTGTGAACTGGCAATTATATTACTTGTTGTAGAATCAACAGAACTTTCAACTGGATTTGTAACCGTATAGATAGTTTGCAGTCCTGGGTACTTATATTTTCTATATGAGGGCGCTGGAAGTTCAGGTTCTATGGTATATTTCCACACTTTGGTGATTTTGTCACGAGGAACGTATATCATATCGGCCAATTTTCGCATCGAAGTTAAGTCTAAATCCTTTTCCGTAGTTGCTGGATGAACATTTTTGGGATTCACATACTCTGCCGTTTTTTTTAAATTGTTTGCAATGTCTCCTATACCTAATACCATGTCCTCCGGAGAAGATTTAGTTTTAGTTTTTATAGATTCCACACTGTGGACCTCTAGGTTTTCAAATTCAGTAAGCGTTCCACTACGTTTATTGTTAAAATAATCATCATACTCCTCCTCTTTGTATACAGGTACGTTCAAACGTGAATAAGATGTGTTCAAAGTGTACTTTTTCAACCATTTCTCAGTGCTAGATTGAGCAATAAATTTTATTGGTACAATCGCTTCTGTATGTTGATGTTTTAGTTCTGGTGTTTTAGTGGTTTGAGTATATAGCGACTCAGTAGGTTTAACAAGGAGATCGTAGTTTAAGCTAGTTTTTTCAAATGTTTGATAGTCAGGCATCTTAATGTCCATTATTGCTGGAAACTGTATTCTGTTGTCGTCAAAAGTTTTAGTTTCAATTTTATTAAGTGTAGGAGCCATTGTTGTTTTAGTTATTGTGGTTGTGGTGCTAGGAGTGGCTCTGGTGGTAGTACTTGTAGTTGAACTAGTACTATAAGTGGAAGCGTTGCTTGAAGCGCAACAAATTCTGCTTGTTTTTGTCTCTTTTGGTTTTTTTACTATCGTCTTTGGAATTGAACCCATTGTGACAGTTGTAAGGCTATTTATTTGCTGTTTCTTTGGTCGCACTGTTCGGGCTGTTGGTAGCGGAGTAAAGCCTTCAATACTTTTTGTCAAAGATCCACATGTAGTAAGACCAAATTTATCACCGATGATGTCTGGAATCAATTCTTGTAAAGCATTTACCAATTTACTTAACAGTAGTCCTAATTTCTTAGGACAATTACAAATAACTAAACCCTCATTATCTTCAGCTTTTAATTCCTTGTTATTTACACCATTGTGAACAGGATAATTGAACTGCTGAACCTTTCTTATCTTATCTATTTTTGTCATGGAAACAGTTTCAGCTTTCAGTGGAATTTCAGTATGCTCAAAATCTTTTTTCTGATTAATACCAACTTTATCATTGATCATTTTGTCAAAATAATTTAACATTCTCTGGTAGTCTCTTATCTTTCTAATTTTAGTAAGATATTCCAAGCGTCGGGTTGGATTTTTCCAGTGCATCAAAGGAGATGTTTTATAATCAGTCGTGTAGTGCCTAGTGGTTGGTAGTTTTAACCAATTCTTTGAATCAGAGAAGACATTTCTCGTAAAAGTAGCTTCAGTCGAGTCTTTTCCTGAATACGGTGGACTAGAACTTGAGTATTCTTCTAGGATTTTCTCTAAGTATCGGTTCTTGTTCAGGGCCTTTAACAATATTGGTAGTAGTTTGAGTGTTGTTCTGTCAAAGTTAATTTTCTTATTAAACTTTGAACTGATAGATGTAATATCACTGTCGTTAATAAGCCCAATCCAGTTAGGTTTTAACGAGTTTTTTTTCATGAGGCTACCCTCCGAGTTGATGCTGTATTCATAGACTAGTATGACGCTCTGAAAAGAGAAAAAAATAAAAGTTAGCTGTTGATAATTTTAGTTGGAATATAATATTATGATGGCGCAAGGTATTTTTAAAATAAAAGTTAATAGATTACATCATACTAACTGGTGCACAGTCCGAATTTATTAATAACATAGATTAATAACTCACCCACTAATACGTTTAAGTAGCCACAATACTATTAGTAACACAGTAAGTACACTTAAAACAAGGAATTATTGCATAATTGTATTAAGTACCAACAAGAAATGTGTGATATTTGTTAGAGCAAAATTCTTAGGACAAACTTTGTAGACAAAATACATTCAGCACACATTTGTTTCATAAATAAAACTGAACGCTTTCGCTACATCTAAACTGTGTTTGAAAGCCGTCAGTCCCATCATTGTTGTGGAATATGCTCGTGAATGCGTTTAGTTTCTTTGGTGAGTTGGTAATTTAGACTACTCAGAAAAATGGAATAATAGAAAAAAAAATCATCATGTAAAGTGTTTTATTACATAGTACTTTATTCACACTTGATCCTCGTGAACCTACAGTATGGCACGAACATCAATACGCAACCTTTTACCATTCAGAACATCACCATTATCATTCTGGTCCCCCCTTTTTTTTGGATAGGATATCATCAAATGACTTCTCCTGCTCTGGGCGGAGCGGGAGGGCGTGTCAGACTTTTACTGACTAAAGCCCACCCGTGTTCCTTGAGTTGCCCATGTGCCAGGGTCACGGTATCTCTTTCGAACAATCTCGCTACCCTGGCAGGCATCGGTCGAGGCGCGCATGGAACACTACGCGCCGTCGACCCGAGCCTGGTCCTTACCGGGCGGCGAGCTATCCATTGCTCGCCGCCTGCAAGCCCGCGCCTACGGTGGCCGGGAGTCTACTATTGACTCCCGACGCCCGGGGCGTCTCCTCCTGCGGCGGCTAAGGACGTGAGGACGCAGAGACTGCCACTCCCTCACGCGCCCCACCTCCTTCTGGTACCCTCTTGCGTTAAAATTTGGTGTCGGTTATTTAAGACAAATGCTGTTCCATAATGTGACGGGTTCTTCCCCGAGTACCCCGATCTCCGAGGACCCCGTCCCGGAGAACCCCGAATACGATAAATATGATTACATTTCTTTTTGTTTCTATTGCTTTCAACTTGTACGGTCGACATAAAAAGTGCTTAAATGTACATGTTTGGAATAAATAAGACGAAAGTAGTTTATTTGAACTACTACAGTATACTAGTAGTACAATATTACAGTATTTATGATTTACAGTATTGTAAAAAAATAATGTGAGTGAAACTGATTTTACATGTTAGAAGATTATTTTAGAGTTAACTATTTCCTATGCTACATTAATTACATTAAAAAAATAATTCCTGAAAGTGAGAGTATTCGCGTATTTTTTAAATTATGTTAATGCTCCATGTAGAGTATATATTTTGAATTTCTGTATTGAAAAAGGAACTATTGTGATAATAATTAAAACCTGTAATTGCTCTAGGAGACTCTATATTGTATTTTCAAATTATAATATTTACCTTAACCAAGCAAGACTTTATATTTTTAGGGTTCCGCACCTCAAAAGGAAAAGCGGAACCCTTATAGGATCACTTTGTTGTCCGTCCGTCCGTCCGTCCGTCCGTCTGTCAAGACCCTTTTTCTCAGGAACGCGTGGGTGTATCAAGCTGAAATTTATGTCAAATACACAAGTCTACTGTCCTTTGGAGCTGTGAAAAAATAAAACTTCTAAGCTAACGCAATCAAAAGATATAGCCGTTTATGCCGCAAATTTCCGCAAATTTTCGAAACTCGCAAGGGGATCAAAACCTAAAGGGTATTTCCAGTCGATCTAGAAATTTGAAATTTGGTACGAAGCAACGTCTTATAGCACAGATAAAGGAAAAATTGTGAAAACCGTAAATTTTTAGTTACATCATATAATAAAAATATTTTAAAACAATTTAAACTTTATACCTACGGATTTGTACGGAACCCTCGGTGCGCGAGTCCGACTCACACTTGGCCGGTTTTTTTACTGATTCTTAAAGTTAAGTATTATAATTTTAGTAAGCGATAAAATTTAATTTATCATCTCATCTGCTGACAGTACTTTAAGCTAAATTGACTGTTAATTGAGTTTATCTAGATCAAAATAAATCGGGGTCCTCCAGGACGGGGGCCTCGGGGAACGGGTACTCGGAGAATAACCCAATGTGACCGCTTAAATATTTTTCGTTTTCTATGAAAAAGCATTTTTTGTTTACTACCGCCGAAATTGTTTTATAAACTAGGGGCTCTATATTCATGGTAACAGTTTGTGGTTTGATATAACTGCCATTCTCTATAGCATTACAAAAATCACGATCAAATAATAATTGCAGTCCTGGTGTACCACTATAATTATTGTAGAATTTACTGCATAGTAAGTTAAATGTTAAATAGAATACACTGATTTCAAATTTTCTATAAATCGTGATAAAACGAAACAAATAGAAATAATCAAAGCATTAACTATAAGGATTACCTAGAAAATACTTTGAAAAATTCGAATAAAATTTATTTCAAACAGAACATTAAAAGGCACATAAATTATGAACGTCAAAATTTAGAAGAACACGGAATTAATTTTACGCGCCCCCTTAAAATTCGTAGAAAAGAATGGGCAAGAAACTCCACAGTTACTCTACTAAAATGTTTTAGCATCTTTATTGTTTAAAATTATAATTATATGTGGAAACGATTTAAACTAATAAGAAGCACCTACATACCTAACTGAAAACCTAACAGGTAATAAATTATCAAACTTCCTCGATGTCCTCATGACAATGCAATTCTAATAAAAACGGCAAAAATTGTGCAAATTGGCAAACTTGATATTTTAACTACCTATTTGTTTATTTAAATAGCACTGACATTAATGTCTTATATTGCCACTTAATGTAACAAAAGATATGCTTCAAAGTCGGTCAAAATGATTTATTTAATAAAAAAAAACGTCTTACTATTGTTTATTAGTTCATCAATCCGTATCTTTATGGCAATAGGCGTGATTTAGAATCTGCATAATATCATAATGTGGGAAGTGCAACATATTATTATGATGTTATGTTGTAGGTATACTTTGATATTGCATAATAGAAGTTTACGTTTTTACGCTCTATGTGCAGAATTATGTCATCATTACATTTCGTTTTTCTTTCGACTTTTGCAACTCTGAAAAATGTATCCTAACTGATAAACTAACCAACAGGAGATTTTTTTTTTTAAATTCCACATTTTTAACCAAAAAATGTAACTTTTGTTAGTAAACCACCGGTTTAATTGCTAAATAGGCAATCGATTGCAATGCCTTTTATTTTGACATTAATTGCTTCATAGCTATGAAAAAATTGTCTGTTCAACAACGACAGTATAAGGAACTGTCTAAATGAAAGGCATTGCGATCAATTGTCATTTTATGTGTGTACGCAATTACCCTGTTGCAAACAATAATTATATTATATTAAACATTTCTTTAATGTGTTGGATTGATTTAAAATTACTACGTACGGAAGATCAATGAATGTGAGAGCACACAGTCTAGTTTTATTTGTTTTGTGAGTGACATTTACATTTTTATGAGTGACTTTATCATGTGCATGTGTCACGCAACACGATCAATATAGACAGTGTTATTACCAGTCAAATTAAAAACCGGCCAAGTGCGAGTCGGACTCGCGCACCGAGGGTTCCGTACAAACCTGCAGGTCATCATCATCATCATTCGTCATCATCGTTTATGAAATTAAATGTTTTTTTTTTTAATTTTTATATTTGAGTTGACTGAATGAAAGGTAAATTGTGGTTTACGATTTATGACGTATTAAAAAAAAACTACTTACTAGATCTCGTTCAAACCAATTTTCGTTGGTAGTTTTCATGGTAATGTACATCATATATTTTTTTTAGTTTTATCATTCCCTTATTTTAGAAGTTACGGGGGGGGGGACACACATTTTACCACTTTGGAAGTGTCTCTCGCGCAAACTATTCAGTTTAGAAAAAAATGATATTAGAAACCTCAATTTCATTTTTAAAGACCTATCCATAGATACTCCACACGTAAGGGTTTGATTAAATTTTTTTTTTGTGTTTCAGTTCTAGGTATGGGGAACCCCAAATAATATTGTTTTAAAAAAAAATGATATTAGAAACCTCAATATCATTTTTGAAGACCTATCCATAGATACCCCACACGTATGGGTTTGATGAAAAAAAAATTTTTGAGTTTCAATTCTATGTATGGGGAACCCCAAATATTATTGCTTTTTTTCTATTTTTGTGTGAAAATCTTAATGCGGTTCACTGAATACATCCACTTACCAAGTTTCAATAGCACAGCTCTTATAGTTTCGGAGAAAAGTGGCTGTGACATACTCGGACAGACAGACAGACAGACAGACAGACAGACATGGCGAATCTATAAGGGTTCCGTTTTTTGCCATTTGGCAACGGAACCCTAAAAAAACGATGAATTCAATTATAATATACACAAATGTAATCAATCATTCAGTATGTTTATTAATATTGATAACAACTCTTAAACTCCTTACACCAAATTAATTAGCATACTATTAAAATTAAATATGATATTCTAACCTAACTAAAATTTATAGCGAACTAAAATTTGGCGTCGAAAAAATATATTCAGTTGAATATACACGGACCAACGGAAAATGAATAAAAGGAGTAGTAGAAAGAGAATAACGTTCATTTTCGTCAGCAGTTTAAAATTAGACAGTTCCTATTTGATTTCGTGTCAAGTGGAAACTGGCTGAATTGATTTTGTCAAATTGACAAAAAAAACGAAATTGACAGAAAAAAAAACAACCAATTTCCATCCATCCAAAACGTAGTTAAAATAATTTTAGTATCGCATTTCTTTTTTTGCAATAAATAAAGTTACATTTCACTTTTTTGGATGTCAGATGTTTTTTTTTTTTAATAAACTTTATTTTTTACCTTCCCCTCACAAATACATGTACCTTAACATACCAAATAAATAACAGTGACAAGAAGTTATACAGAATATTATACAATCATCATCAAACACTAATTGGACAAAAATACGCATTATTGAACCTTTTCAGGATTCATATTTTTTTTATTATTTATTATGTACAAAAAACCTGTACACACTCAACAAAAATATTCTCTCTCTCTCTCTCGCTCTCTCTCTTCCTCTCTCCTTCTCTCTCTCTCTCTCTACTCACAACAAAAAAAACAACAACATACAAACAAATACAAACAACAAAATATATACGGTCGAATTGAGAAACCTCGTCCTTTTTTTGAAGTCGGTTAAAAAGTGTCGTTACAACTTTTCGTGAGAATTTTTTCCGTCTAGCCCCCTTTCACAACGCGCGATAAGGAACTTCATTCCAAAAATGATTCAACCAAATTGAGAACCTCTTCCTTTATTTGAAGTGGGTTAAAAATCATGATGCTTAGTCGGTTAGGTAAACGCAGTTTGTCAGTTTGTCACTAATTGCACTTTTATTTACCAAAACAGTCGCCTACTTTGAAATGGATCATTAAATTTTTATAAAACCTTTCACTAAAACACTAGACTATCTGACTCATCTGACGTCACGGCGCGCGCGCTGCGCCTGCGCCGATGAAGAAAGCAGAAAGTATTCACATTACGCTCAATATGTTAACTACACACATTGTTCAGCTCCAACATTAAATATTTGCATTTTATGTTATTTCCATATGTATTCTTTGGAATCTGTGGATGCTATATCTCTGCTCACCACGCAAGGAAGACTGAGTTTCTAATTCGTTTATATAACTTGTACTCTTGTTTGAGTATAAGCACAGGGAAGAAAGTACTATAGTTAATGCTGCTATACCTCGAGGGTAAATTCGACTGGTTATATTTTGTTCCAAAAGTATCTGATAAAACAGTACACAAACGGATCAGAAAAAAAAGTAGCAAATTGAGTGCTTCAATTTGAGTATTTAAATACGTAAGCCAAAAAATTATAGCTTAAAATCACCTCAATTATGTTATTTGGTCATTTGTATTGATATTATAACGCCTGTGACCCTCAAAGGGTTTGGTAGAGGTGTACTTATATTACACCCATATTTCGCTAGTTATGTATAAGTTCCTTGTAAAAAGAGGCGAGCCAATCGCCGTCAACCAGGCAAATATACAGATTCCAGGCTGCAACTGAGAAATTCCTATGTCAAAAAGTAATAGAAGATCCTCCACTTTACCCGACCAGAGACACGAACCCAGGACCTTATGCTCTTTCGTGTTGCTTGAAACCATTAGATCAAAGAGGCGTTAGTAAGTTATTGCATAAGAATTCAACCTGAACAGGGTTTGTTTATACTTTCATCACAATCTATTGAGACAGGTAGAAGGTACTGCCTTCGTAGAAAGTAGACGGTGTAGGCCCATGCCCGTATAACAAAGTTGAAAAGTCTCTCATGCCTATAATTACACCGACCACATGCCCTTCAAACCAGAACAAGGCAATGCTGCACCAGAAACAAGTATTGAAGTAGCCGAGCTAACTCTTCTAGATTCTTTCTAACCATAATGCAATTCATAATAAATAATTTCTTAAATTTTAATCGACTTCACAAAAAGAAAGAGGTTCTCAATTCTGTTCTATTTTTTAATGTTTGTTACGTCTGTCTTTTGCTAGTGCTGGCCAGTCCTTTCATAGTGGAAAAGGGAGAGGGAGGCCTTTGTCCTGCAGTAGGACAATACAAGCTAGTTAAATCTAACTATAAAAAAATAAACGTAACAATCTATCTATCTAATCAGATAGATAGATTTTTACGTCTGAACTTTGCCATTTATAAACTAAATTTATTTAAATGCCTTTAAATGGTTTAATTGTTTTTTTTTTTAGATTTAGTACAATTAAGCACATATAACATCACGGCTGAATTCCTTAAAGTGTAGGGCAGTCATGTAGAGTCAAACATTCAGATTTTCAATAAATATAGTAATACTATACATGTAGTCATGAAATTCTTGATAAAACCTAACATAGTGCGTTATGCATGTAACAACTAGACAACAGAATAATGCCACACCATGGGCAGGAAACCTCTGAAAAAGGTCACGATAAATGACTAGAAACTGCAACCAACAATGATGTATAGGTAAAAAATAAAGGTTAGGTGTAAAGAATAAAGTCAAACCAACAAGTAAGTATACAGAAATCCAAGTGTTTGATTTATGACGAAAACGTATAAACTTTGTTGACAGTGTAACGTAAGTTAAATAGAGTAGTAAGTCCACGTAATATGTGCGTGCATTAACTTATAATAATGGCTAAGTGTGAAACTGAAATTAATGTATGTAAGTAATAATGGTGGACATGTACCGTGTGGTGCCGGACGTAAAGAATAACACCACCCCATTTCTTCCCGTGGGTGTCGTAGAAGGCGACTAAAGGACTTACTAGAAAATGGGCAGCAGCGTTGTCTATGCATTTTCCCACTATGCTGCGATCGCCAACCCGCATGCCAAGCGTGGCGATTATGGCAAAGCCCCCCAAATTGGGGGAGGCCTAAGTCCAGCAGTGGACGTCTTACGGCTGATATGATGATGATGAATAATGGTGGTGGTGTTTTCAGCTAAATGTTGATAAACTAAATTGTCAAGTGGCGCAGTTTGAATTTGGGCAGCGTTTGGGAAGCTACTCTATATCTTCTAGTTCCAAATACCGCAGTGCCTCAAGACGAAATAGTCTTGTCCAGACCAGTACGTTTTGCACTGAAATGTAGTCGCTCACAATGGGCCAAAAGGCAAAGAAGAGGCTTGAAAGAAGAGGCTGCTTGGAGTTTCCCTTTGCCATCGCGATTAATTAGAAATAAAGTGATCCGCAGGAGAACCAAGTGGCAGTGGGCAGAGCACATTTCTCGCAGATTACATGGCCGATGGGACCGAAAAATACTGGAGTGGCGACCACGTACCGGAAGACGTAGTACGATCGATGACCTTGTATAGGCCGCAGGAATCCTCGGCTGAATGCAAGCAGCATGTAACCGGTCGAAGTTCCGGAGCTTGTGGGACGCCTATGTCCAGTATTGGACGTCTTTCGACTGCAATGATGATGATGTTGATAGTTTGAATGAAGACCAAAAATAATTTCGTACCCAAAATATCATTGTAATAACGTAGTAAAAGATTATCTCCAAACTCTAAATTATGATAACACTGAGGATCTTCTGCTGGGCAATTTACGGTTATGATGATGAATTAGAGTAAGTGCGCCAATTATGGACCACCATAAGGATTTTGTCCAATAAAACTCAGAATTTTAAAGTATAATCAATAATTTATATTTTAAACACTTCGATAATTATTTGGTTTCTAAAATGATTAATAAAATTCTTAAGAAAGATCAACATCGTAGAAATAATCAACATTTTCTAAAATATGTCATTATGGTGAATTTGCAAAAAGTGTACAAAATATGGACCACATGGTTTCAAATACGGACTACAGTCAAAATTAATTTAAAAAAAACTAGTCGTGATGCCTAAAATTGCATCAGTCAATTATTAGGGTTAAACTAATCATTGGTACACAATTCGCTCGCTTAGAAATCAACCATACCTTCTACGCCAGTACACTCTTCATGAGCCTATTGACTACAAGATGCACATTGGACCCATTTCTTGCCATAAACATCTTCAGAATAAAGCCCATTACAGCACTCCAAGAAGTCGAAAAATGCGATTACATTTTCTTTATTTAAGTCTTTTATGCTTGCGATCGATGTGCCCGTTGGACGGCAAAACGATAGGTTAGGATGGCGCTTGAGGAATGACCTCAACCATGATCTGTGCGGAGGCACAGATTCATTATCCGCGTGCTTTGTATTTTTTTTCTGCTATATTCTGATTTTCCTGCGTGTTAGACCAAATCCAGATTTTATTATTTATAGAATGAATCAGCTAATTCACCATCCAATTCACTCGGTAAAGTCGATTTTCTTCCAAGTTTATGGTTTATGTTCGCTAAGTGATTGGTCTTTTATTTTTGATAAACGTATAAGCTTAGTTATGGGTACTGCGTAAGTTCTGGATGCGTAATATAAAGCCCATTGATAATAAGTCCATTTGCCATTGCATTTTTATTTTAAGTTTGTCTGTTATTTTCTTTGGTTGTAGAGGCCATCCTAAAACATTAAAATGCAATATAAGTGACTGTTTGTAATATTGTCCGCTAGTCCATATTCAAAACATGCCAGTGGTCCATATATAATACACAAACATTTGTAGATTTATATTGTTATTCATAAAATTATAAAAACAATTGAATATTGAAACTTAATATGAATAATTGTAAAATAAATTACCTTTCCCCTGCTTTAATCCATTTTTACAAAGAGTATTATTTGTTGAAATTATGAGCTTACGAAATTAGGTATGAAACTACATCGCGCGTTGATAAAAACGTTGAATGGCTCCCATAAATACATGTGCTTTCTCTGCCGGCCCTACAAGTGACTAGCGAGGCACAGGAGGTGTGAAGCTTTGCGTGCGCTGACCAACGGCTCGATACAAAAATCATTCTTTGAGAAACGCGGGTAGTCCATATTACAGAACCAGTCCATAATTGGCGCATTTACTCTATAAATATAATTCAGTCATAACTGTAACTTCCTATTCTTTCTCACTACACACACTCACCCTACATTTACTCACTACATACACACACATACCCTACACTTATTCAATACACACACAAACACAGCTGAACTTTTTTTTTTCTTTCCATTTTACTTTTAATTTACATTATATTAGAATCTGTTTTCTTTGCCACATCTCTTATTGTTTAAACGTCCTAATTTACTTTTATTATGGCTTTGTTTGTTTACGGAGAATCACTGACTCCTAAGTCACAGGCCTACACCTAGTTTAGGAGTCAGAGGATTTAATTAATGTGACCTAGTTATAAGCCTTAAATGTTCTTAGTCTTATGGATATTTTAATGTCATGGCTTGTGGTGAAATAAATAATTTATTATTATGTTTACTACGTCTTGTGTCAGTCAATATTAAGTTATTGTGTATCAGCTTGGGGAGCAGCACACAAAACCAATCTGCTAGCATTGGAGCGAGTTCAGCGTGCTAAGCCTACAAAAAACCCTACCTCCTTCGTGTCAGGCAGCTGTTCATTGTCTCGACACTGTTGCGCTTCCATAGGCATGCTAAGGAATCGGCCCGCCAGCCAACGTTAAAGTGGGATCGACCAAGAGTACATTCTTCTTTTGCACGCAGATCTTATGCATTTCTTGGGTCATATCTCTACACTAAATTCTACTCCCACAATAGATCTATATTGGACTTAACGTACACCAGCTCTAAAAATGGTATATTTAAATGGCTGCACCCCAAAAATTACAACCAAACGGAGAACCTTCTATACATACACTCATAATATCTATAATACCAAGTTAAAAAAAAACAACATGTACGCACCCAGCCACTCGGTTTCACCAAATTCATTCCCCCACACTAAATACACAGTCCACACTACACACACACTCCCTCCCAAAAGCACCTAATCACATAAAATTTGTAGTTATTTATGTACTTCGTATAAATTTCACATAAGTTTTTAGTTATAGTTTTATATTTTTCATTGTTCTTCTTTTTTCAAATTATTATTATTATTATATACATTTTTCATATTGATGTGTTTACCTCATCATTTCAGCCGTAAGACGTCCACTGCTGGACTTAGACCTCCCCCAATTTGGGGGGCTTTGCCATAATCGCCACGCTTGGCAGGCGGGTTGGCGATCGCAGTATGGTGGTAAAATGCATAGAGAACGCTGCTGCCCATTCTCTAGTAAGTCCCTTAGTCGCCTTTTACGACACCCACAGGAAGAAATGGGGGGTGTTTACCTAAATAAATTTAAATGTTTGCCTCACTCGGGAAGTGACTGGACCTCACGATACAGGGAATCCTAGTGTGGGGTCCAGGGCATTTGTAAAAACTAGCATCTAAGGCTTAATATAATCTATTCTTTGTTTTTTTTTCTAATATTGTACTGTTTTAATTGAACTGAATAAATTCATATTATATTATTATATGCCAGGAAAAATAGAATCAACCTCAGATTACAGACGTTGCTAAGCAGTTAGCAGATGATTCCATTTGTATGATGTTTACAAATAAATTTGTCAAAGGGTTGAGTTCATAATAATAATTGCATTTCAGAAATGCTAGTAGCTATGTTTTCTAATAGATTAAAGACAACAATTCCTATATACAACATATAATTTATTATAGCTACTTGGCATTAACTTGTAAGATTTTACAGAACGTCTTAGAAAAAAATTGTACAAAAGTCGTATTTCCAGTATAAGTTGACTTCTCATTGTACAAACAGTCCATACAATGCGGGGTCAGCTAACACTGGTTCATTAATGCATGATATGTCGTCGTGTATACCTATAAAATTTCATACGCGCATCGCAAAAAAATTGCGCGTGCTAATAAAAGGAAGTGTATAACTAATCAGTGTATGGGTGTTTACAAAATAAAAAAGTAGAAAAAAGGCAACAAGCGCAATTATGTACACAAATGACAACTTGTTTGGAATATTAGTGCGCCATGACGTCACAACGAAATGTGGGCGAATGTGATGGTTCAAACAATGTTAGGAAAATTGAAGCATACGAAAAAGTTTACTAGTAGCAATATCAATAACTGCTAAAAACATTAAACATAGAATTTATCATTCGTATTCATTCATTCATTCGAATTTATCGTTTAAATGATTAATTTTAATCTAAATAAATAAAAATATTTGTTTCAATAACTTATAAATACGTTTACTTTGTCTTTAGCGAATTTCCATAAGTCCACGACACCTAATGACCTAACTTTAATATTTTAGGACTATTACCTTTAAGAATAGAAGAGTCTTTGCCAGTCACTAACTTTCACCCAAAACAATGATAATAGTAGATATGACAGTAGTATAATCAAAGGACAGTAGATAAATACGTAAAAGAAGATGATGAAAATAAAATTGGGATAGAAGAAAGATGATGCTTATGAGGAAAACCAAAGAAATAATGGATGGATATTGTAATTGAAGATGATGAGTAATTAGACAAAACAATAATAATCAAAATTGGTTCAGTCAGCCGTTTGGGAGCTACGCTGCCACAGATAGACAGCTCAAACTCATCACCCCTCTTTTGCGGTTAAAAAGGGAGTGACTTCTGAGATGACAGCTAATAGAGATGAACGGTACAAGCAACTGCGGAATATCAGTGATGCTGATAAAAGGTTAAAGAATGATCATATTGAAAGGATACATGATCTCATTTCAGTTACTATTTAATTTGAATTTGATTGATCGTCTTCAAATAGTCTAACAGATAACAATAGACAACAGTGATGAATGTTTTCACAAGTGTCACAATGTGTTTGTTTAAAAAACATACACAGGTCAACAATAATTGATTTAAGAAAACGCCTACGTTCCTACAGACGTCATAAACGTTTTTATTCACTGCTGAATTTTTTTTACCTGTCGCGATATTTGTTCGTCCGAGCGAATATGGTTTTATTGTCACTGCAGTCATTGATGCTTCCGTAAATTAGACTCCTAACTGTTTGTTATACCTGTTTCCTTTGTTCAATTTATCACTTTTACTGTTTTATTCATTATATTAATTAGCACAAAAATGCACTCAGTCTTGTTTACCTAACTTAAGTGTAATTGAATTTTAACTGCAAATAGGAAATCATGCTCGATAAGACAGAGTTTGCCGTCTAATAATGGTGTCTTCAATGATAGTTGGAAACAGGATGGTCGACGTTGTACACACCTACAAATTCGGCTATCCTACTTCCTATTTTCACTCACACGAGTGGGCCTCGAAACAAATTATACATCTCATTTCAATAAAATATTCATCAAGTTTTGGGGTTTGATTGGAAAACTAATATTTATACTATAATTGATAAGTTGAAACCTAGGAAAAATATAGAGATGAAAACGATGCACATTGATTACACAGATTTTGTAGACATATTTTTTCAGCACAATGAGCGCATATACACAAAGTTAACACAAATCCACAACACACAACATAACTAAACAAACAACGGACCATCAAAAGACAAATACAAAAAAACAAACAAAAACACACTCACAACAACAACGGTAACTGTGATAGCCGTAGATATGGCAGCGCAAGCACATCCTTGCCTTATTTGCCGTTTCTTCGATGACCTCAGAAACTCTTCAGTTCTCGCATCGATAGTCCTGTATAACCCGAACTGTCGGATCCGGGATCCATTGGACGACACAGAACCCTCACTAGACATGTTACCGACACATCACTACCGCAGGAATGGTTTGGTGCGCGCGCGTCGCACGCGTTCGCACTAGAAAATGCGACGGATTCTTCGCGCAACGATAATGTTTTCCTTTGAGATTGTACGGTAGGGTTGGGTCTGGTGATGTCGATAGTTGATGCAGTCCTTTTTAATATGTCAATAGTTTAAGCGTTATTTATTGATTTTCATTGTATAGTTCCCTGAAACGCTAAGGAGCGACTTTCTCAACTTTTATTGCTCATATAAAGTAAGGGGTGCGCAATTGTTCATGCTCAGTTAAAGACGTTTTAAACTCATAAATGTTGTTAACTGATCATGATATGTATGGAATATAAACGGTTTAGAAAATAATAATTGAAATCTGAAATAATTTATTAAGATTTAATAGACTTTTGCGCGTTACATAGAGCGTTTTTCCTTTTTTTTTTTTGCTGTTGTACTACAACTTGTATCCGTCGAATTCTCCGTCGATCTGAAGTAAAGTCGCTGATCTAGATCCCGAACTTCAGTTAGCTTATGCATGATACATTGTGTTACTTCTTAGTTACTGAAATGTTGCGATTCTTGCGAGTGGGTTCGCAAGAATGTGTAAAAATCAAGATGATAAGTTTTAAAAACCATCGATAGATTTATCTACCATCACTAGATAACACGATGCGCGGACGCAGCGCACTGGAGCGTGTCGGCCACCGCTCCCACACGACCGAATATTCGTAACACCGGAGAAAATCACAATTATATGTAATATATTCATCTTACACTGTAAGGTTATTAAACAAGCCATTTTTGTTTATTTTATGTGTACTTATGTCATAAATTGCCCCGCTCATTCAAGTAATAGAGTAGAGAGTGTCGTATTCTGTCAATTGCTCTGACGCTGAGTTGTTGCGTCATTTGAGCGGACTTCCACTGTTTACTTGACAAATTGCTTATATTTTTAACAATTATGTTAGAAAATTACAGTACGAATGTGAATGTAAGAGTGTAAAATAAAGACAGGCAAAATAAAAGAGGTTGTTTGGAAGACTTCTCTTTGCCTTAAATAATAACATAATCATGGAAATTTTGTGGTTTATATTACAATCAACATCGGACATAATAGCAGTCTATAGCTAGGCACAGACATCTAAAATCATAGGCCATTTACCTTGATCATCGGATACTCTTTTTCAACCGCTATATGCACTTTGAAAAGATCTTCGCTATATCTTGCAAAATTCATAAAGCTTAGGCAATAAATTCCACCATAATTAATCAAATTGACTATTATGCTCCGTTATTGTCTGAAATTGATTTCCAAAACATACACGTGATGTGTAAACCGTAAACAGTTATAAATTATACAGTGTCTAAAGCCGTATAAATGATTGAATTAAGATACGATCTGACAGCAACAGATCATATCTGTCATATTGTGTTATTCATTTAAAGTACATTTTACTTTCATTGTATCATACTTCAGGAAAATATTAGGGTGAGAGTACAATACTGAATAAAGTAATGGTGAATATTGACTGCACTGTCAGCAAAACAGCTGGTTGTACTGTTTTTGTTCAAGGAAGAACTAAGAACTACTACAGTAAAATGAAGGGTGTGGCGCTGTTAAGGACTGTCGACTCGAAAAGGCGAGTGAGGGACTTACTAGATAATAAGCCGCAGAATGTTTTGTTTTTCATAACATTAATTCAATCAATCAATCAACTCAGCCTATCGCATTCAACTGCTGGACATGGGCCTCACCCATGTTACACCACCACACCCTGTCCTCCGCCTTCCGCTTCCAGTCTGCCCCAGCCACTTTTTTAAGTCGTCCTTCGACAAACATTAATATTAATCACTTACATATTATTGGTTGGTACCGTGTGGTGCCGGACGTAAAGAATAAGACCACCCCATGTCTTCCTGTGAGTGTCGTAAAAGGCGACTAAGGGACTTACTAGAGAATGGGAAGCAGCGTTCTCTATGCATTTTACCACCATACTGCGATCGCCAACCCGCCTGCCAAGCGTGGCGATTATGGCAAAGCCCCCCAAATTGGGGGAGGCCTAAGTCCAGCAGTGGACGTCATACGGCTGAAATGATGATGATGACATATTATTGTATACGATCAAATTCTAACCTGACAGACATCTGTGCTGCTGGGGAGTTTCTTGCGTCAATAATTCGTCCCAGCTAAAGCACTAGGAAGTGGTGAAGGTTGGGCGTTTTGGGGGACTGTCTTATGTAATTTTGACGTACATTAATTATTGACTCTCAGACTAGTTTGCATAAATGACTTTTGATCTTGCCAAGCTCGGCGATTGTGGCAAAGCCCCTCAAATTGGGGGAAGCCTATGGCCACCAGTGAAACTGTTACAGCTGAAATAATGATGATGATGACTTTTGCTTTGGACTCTTTATTCAATCACAAACAGAGTTACTTAATTACAGACGATTGAAGTAATGGGACCAAGGAAATAATAGGTTAGTATACCTTTTTACTTAGTCTTGGACAGAACCAAATTCACTAGAACACTCCTAGTTTTTAATGCAGGGGATTTACCAAACTCTCTTTTAACAGGTCAACCATTATCCACAGCAAATGATCTTGAAAAGGTCCTAGATTTTGCATCTACAATAATTTCAGTGCTTTTATTTCCAGCACCATAGGGTATGAGGAATAAAAAGACAGTGAATCGGGTCTTACAGCCCGTGCTAGATAACAATCTTTATAACGCTTGATGATACCAAATGAGCCACTTACCGCGCCTGAGCGAAGCGCTCCGTATTGCTATCAATTTTAATTACCAACAGCAATATATTATTATCGAGTTTCATTTAGCTTTACGCTCTTTACTCTTGAGGATTAGCAGATTTTACAGTGTCGTTGTGATAGGTGATAGAAGTCTCAATCAGTAAGATTTGTGTGATCAGGTACTTTTGTTATGCTATGGTCTGTGGTTTTGTTAGCTTATCATTTCAAACTCCCAGAGAGTTTAAAATGGGGTATCGTTTTCGAGGAGTTCTGTGGTGAAGTCGGTTTTTCTAAGAGGAACCTACCTGATAATTTAAGATATTACTATTTATATGTACTTTACGCAGCGATAAAGACTGTTAAAACTCAGAACGCTGATTTGCAAACCCAGTGTAAAAAGTAAGTCTTGAATTGTCTTAGTGAGCACTAATTTAGCACTTAGCGGCGTTCTTCAGGCATTGCAACTTTTGCAGGTGTATGTAAGCACTTTTATTACATCAGTTGTTAAGTAGTTTACCTAGACACTTAGACAAACTATCATTGTATAAAAACAATGATAGTGCAACTACAATGCAACTATTTTGTTGCTACAAAACAGTCTCATTGTCAAAGTGGTCTGAATTCTATAACAAACTGTTTTGACACCAGACTGAACTGTTTTGTCCACAATTTAAGAGTAAACTATTTTGACTCTGATGTGCGTAGTGCGTATACGAAAGGGCTATCATGACATCGACAGATACATACGTCTGATTTTGCCAGTAACTGTATCAGGTGTGGCTTTTATCTTTATCTTTTATTTCATCTAGATCGATAGTCTTTGGTCATCATAATCATAATTTCAGCCGAAAAACGTCCACTGCTGGACATAGGCCTGCCCAATTTGGGGGGTAGCTGTAAAGAAAATTGAACAGAAACAAATTGTTTAAACTAAAAAGTTTGTTCTTTTCGTGTCGCGTCGATGGAATCAGATTCATCTGTTCAGACCGTCATCTACACGTATCGTAGGCTTTAGAGATCTCAACCAAGTATTGTATTGTTCATTACATCATATAGCAATTGCTTATGTGCCTCACCTTCACATTAACACTATTACAATTTTAATGAACTTTCCAATGCATGCAGGCGTCGATAACGTGAAAATGATGAGCAGCAAGTAATAACGGGTGTTATTCGATTTATTATGACGGTCCGTGATACATTG
Source organism: Aporophyla nigra (assembly GCA_947507805.1). Taxonomy (NCBI): domain Eukaryota; kingdom Metazoa; phylum Arthropoda; class Insecta; order Lepidoptera; family Noctuidae; genus Aporophyla; species Aporophyla nigra. The sequence continues at coordinate 26,716,138 of OX382295.1, forward strand.
TTGCTTTATACTCTCTCTGAGGAAACTGGTGTTACGTGTTATGTACGTTTTGTTTGTTCATACTGACAAAGAAACGTAGGTTTTTTTTTGTAGTAATTAAGGCTAAGTAATAACAGCGACACCGTTCGCTCGAATACGTGAAAATATGCTTGCCGTTGTTGGTCTGTGGATTTGTGACTATCTTTACATTCCAAGACCTCTCTGCGCCTCGGAAAGTATGTTTAGCTATGGGTGCCGGATGTCATTCGGAGATCATTGACAGTCATTACGGGTCGTCAGTAGCCCGAAAGTCTGACAACCAGTTTTACCAATGGGTATCGTATTACTAAGTAACTGGGTCGTAGAGGCCGGCTAGGCAGTAGCTCTACATAAAATATCTCGTATTCTGCTGCATCCATTTATGTGGAAAGCTGACTTCAACGAAGTTTGGAAACGGCTAGGCATATGATGAATTAAGATTCTTTCTAGTTTTATTTTCCATTTCGAGACTGCCGGGGTTGCGAGACTTGTTCGAAAGAGATACCGTGGCCCTGGCACAAGGGCAACTGAAGAAAAACGGGTGGGTTTTAGTCAGTAAAAGTCTGACACGCCCTTCCGCTCCACCCAGAGCGGCAGACGTCATTTGATGATCACTCACCCACAAAAAAAATGCCTCCAGCTGGTAGGAAAGAATGGCTTGGGACTATGTTATCCACCTAAATTTTCACATCGATCAACAGCATGTGATGACTATTTCATTTATTTTTTTCATAAAGCAATTCAGATTGCGTTTGAATAGTACTATACGGGTATTGCACGTTTATATCCAGTTAAACATTAAATAGCTGTGAAGAAAACTGTGTGAATCATACTCATCACTTAATGAACCAATTTGACGGTAACTTTGCATATTAATTTCAAACTATGATCAATGTACTTATTATACTTTGATCGATCGTTTCATAACAGATCTAATACATCAAGCTGTCGTTAGTTTCTTTCATTATTTTCACTTAGGAACACTCTGGAATTCCTAACTCGAAGCGCATTCGTTAACACCGATGATAAATTAATAGTGCGTCGTCGAACTTCGCGCTTCAACGATCTCTGTTGATTTATTAGAAAAAAAAAATATGTTAGGAAAATGAAACTTAGTTTTTGGTTGATTTCATTTACTTATTTTAATGATCTTGTACGTTCACAATGATAAGTACTCTAATTGCGTAAAACACTATTAAACAGAATCTGAATTATTTTGAAGCTTATTGATAGTCAATTCTTTCATATGTTCGAAAGAAATATCTGCTTAGAACGTAAAAAACGCCATGAACAAATAAATAAAAATAAATATAAATATCTTAGGACAACCAACACACCATTATCTGATCCCAAACTAGGCAGAGCCTGTACTATGGTAACCAGACAACTCATGAATATACTTATATATTTCTAAATACATACATATTGTAGATAAATTACACCCAGACACAGAACAAATAATTGAGCTCATCACACAAAGATTTGTCCTGGGTGGGAATCGAACCCACGATCTCAGTCTAAGCTGAATGTTGTGCAACTGTCAAAATGAGAGCGATGCCTACCGATAGTGTATTTCGCAATTACCTCTCTTGTGTGGGTGAGAAATTTTATAGCTACGCTGTAATCATCTTCACAGTATATGTTAAAAAAAAAAATGGAAGAACATGCGTAGGTACATACAATATTTAAACAATGTGACACTGTTTTTGATTGTCTTTAGAAACAGGGAATTCCAAATTGTGTGTCAGCAGGTTGTGAAAAAAAAAAAAACGTAATACTTATTTCTCATTTTTATTTAAAAATATTTTACAATCTTAAACGTAGAATTAGTTAAAGGCAGTGATTCTGCGTTTCGTTTTTGAGTATTACCGTTACTTCATAATATATATAACTAGTAACTAATATATAAACAAACATTATTAATAAGATATGATTAATTATAATATTATTGCGACTGTAAGTACGTAGTACTCGTTTGGTATCACAATTTTTATGGCAACTTATTGTTACACTTGATTGTACCAAAATTACTAAAGGTTTTAATATATTGTTGACAGAACGTCACTGAGTCAGATTAAAGTATGTGATTATTTGACTAAATTTTGAGTTTCCAATTACATTATAATTGGAAACTCAAAAAAAAAGACTGACAATTTTATTTGGGGTTATTTTAGTATCAATATTTCGCCAGATCATTTACGTTTCTCGCCTGAGTATAATAATAAAGAGCTTCATAATATGTAATGTTTTTGTTATAATTTCTTAAAAAACAGCGAATCCAACTTCAGACTATAAAATTAGAACTTTTCTATAAGAAAAGTCTAATTACATTATACCCGAGTTTTAACAATTTTCTTTTTAATTTTGGTGCATCAAGTTTCTAGTTAAACTAAACTAAATTAGAACACGAATGGTACCAATGGTTTGTCGTAAAAGTAGCCTTTGTCTTCGATGAAAGGCGGTCGAGTCGTGTATGGTATTCTGGTTGTCGGAGGAGGAGTGTAGATTGGGACCCTGGTGGTTTGAGGAGGAATATAGATGGGCGGCCGAGTGTAAGGCACCCTGGTTGTTTGAGGAGGTATATATATTGGTGGCCTAGTTGTTGAAGGAGGAATATAAATTGGGGGTTGAGTGTAAGGCGTCCTCGTGGTTTGAGGGGGTAAATAGATTGGTGGCCTCGTTGTAGACGGAGGAATGTAGACTGGTGGTCTAGTGGTGCTAGGTGGTAGGTATACTGGGGGTTTCGTTGTAGGTCGGGCTGTAGTCGGGAAGGTAAACGGTACTTTAGGTGTTGGGTAGTCATAGCCTGTCGTTTTGAATGGCGGTAGTGTTGGTGGGGGTGGGGGTCTAGTTGGAGGCCTTGTTGGTGGTGGCGGGGGTGGTGGAGGCCTAGTTGGAGGTGGTGTTGGAGGCCTTGTTGGGGGTGGTGGAGGAGGTGGTGGTGGCCTGGTTGGTGTTGGTGGAGGAAGATATTTTGCGGGTGTTCTATAAGTTGGTCTGGTAGGAGGAGGCGTCGGTGGCGGAGGTCTTCTTGTCGTAGTCGGAGGAAGATACGTTATGGGAGGAAATGTTCTCTGCGTGGTCGGCTGCGTTACTGGAGGAATGTAAGGTCTTCTGGTGGTTGTTGGGTAAGTGAATGGCACTGGTGGGGTTGGGTAGCTGTAGCCTGTTGTTCTGTAGGTGGGGTAAGTTGGTGGTGGCGGTGGTGGAGTGGGTCTAGTTGTTGGCGGAGGAGGAGGTGGTGGCCTGGTTGAAGGTGGTGTTGGAGGCCTTGTCGGGGGTGGTGGAGGAGGCGTCGGTGGCGGAGGTCTTCGTGTCGTAGTCGGAGGAAGATACGTTATGGGAGGAAATGTTCTCTGCGTGGTCGGCTGCGTTACTGGAGGAATGTAAGGTCTTCTGGTGGTTGTTGGGTAAGTGAATGGCACTGGTGGGGTTGGGTAGCTGTAGCCTGTTGTTCTGTAGGTAGGGTAAGTTGGTGGTGGAGGTGGTCTAGTAGGGGGTGGTGGCCTTCTCGTTGTTGTCGGAGGGGGAGGCGGTCTAGTCGGTGGTGGTGGAGGTGGTGGAGGGGGTCTAGTTGGTGGCGGAGGAGGAGGTGGTGGTGGCCTGGTTGGTGTTGGTGGAGGAAGGTATGTTGCGGGTGTTCTATAAGTTGGTCTGGTAGGAGGAGGCGTCGGTGGCGGAGGTCTTCTTGTCGTAGTCGGAGGCAGATACGTTATGGGAGGAAACGTTCTCTGCGTAGTCGGCTGCGTTACTGGAGGAATGTAAGGTCTTCTGGTCGTTGTTGGATAAGTGAATGGCACTGGTGGGGTTGGGTAGCTGTAACCTGTTGTTCTGTAGGTGGGGTAAGTTGGTGGTGGAGGTGGCCTAGTGGGAGGTGGTGGTCTTCTCGTTGTTGTTGGAGGGGGAGGCGGTCTAGTTGGTGGTGGAGGAGGAGGTGGTGGTGGCCTGGTTGGTGTTGGTGGAGGAAGGTATGTTGTGGGTGTTCTGTAAGTTGGTCTGGTAGGAGGAGGGGTCGGTGGTGGAGGTCTTCTTGTCGTAGTCGGAGGCAGATACGTTATGGGAGGAAACGTTCTCTGCGTGGTCGGCTGTGTTACTGGAGGAATGTAAGGTCTTCTGGTGGTTGTTGGATAAGTGAATGGCACTGCTGGGGTTGGGTAGCTGTACCCTGTGGTTCTGAAATAATTGTTGGTTGTACTGTAGGTTGGGTAGGTTGGAGGCGGAGGTGGCCTTGTTGGAGGCGGTGGTGGTGGGGTCCTTGGTGGCGTCGGTGGAGGAGGAGGTCTAGTTGGTGGTGGTGGTGGGGGAGGCGGGCGAGTTGGGGGTGGGAAAGGTATGATTGGTGTTTCATACGAATAACCTGGTGTTGAGGTTCTGTAGGTCGGGGGAGGTTGGGTTGGTGGTGGAGGGGGCCTTGTTGGTGGTGGCGTTGGTGGTGGTGGGGGCCTTGTTGGGGGTGGTGGTGGAGGAGGTGGTCTCGTTGGTGGCGGCGGTGGTGGAGTACGTGGCGGTGGTGGTGGTGGTGGTGGAGGCCTAGTCGGCGGAGGGAACGGAATGCGCGGAGTTTCATAGAAGTATCCTGTTGTTTGAGTTACTGGAGGCCTCGTCACCGGTGGTGGTGGCGGTGGAGGGAAGGGGACCTTCGGCTTCGGGTAAAAGTACCCATCCTCGTCTAGATTTGCGGAGATAGGAGAGCCAATCACCGCATAGTTTTGGGGTGAGCCGAACTGGATGGCTCTAGTTAGACGCTCTGCTTTGCAGGTGTGGTACACTGCAAGCAGCACTACTGCCAGGTGCAGTGACAGCCTCTGGAATAACAGAGAATTTATAAATTAGAGTTTTCATATAATATGATAGTTAATGTTAAGTTGCTGAGTTTTATAATTAACCTAAACAATTTATTTAATCGAAACAAACATAGAATCGGACAAATGAAAAAAAAATGTATTTTGCAAGCATTAAGGCTCGTACAGACAGGCGCGACATGTCGCGCGACCTGTCGCAGAGGCGATTCTGTGATATATCGCGACGCAACACCTTTCACACTGGCGCGACCACTCGTGCGCGTCGTCCTTGTAGCGGCGCGACAGCTTTTAGTACATTTTGTATGGCGTCGCCGCGTCGCGCGCGAATCGCGGGCGATTCGCGCGCGACGTCCTTCTAGCGGTGCGACAGCTTTTAGTACATTTTGTATGTCGCGCTACTCGACGCGGCGCGACCGTGTCGCGGCGCGACACGTCGCCCTTGTGTGAAGTGTCGCGCGCGTTTTCATAGAAATTGTTCTACGGATATAAATCGCCGATTCGCGCGCGACCGTCGCGTCGCGCTAGTCTGAACGAGCCTTTACTAAAAATTTAATTTAATACAAATTAATGAAACGGACGCGACGTCCAATATTCTGAAAGTAAACATCGTAGGAAGGATATTTTTTGCATGAGTCAAATACATATAATTCTTAGTTCGTGCACAAATTATAGGATTTTTATTAAATTATGGATAATCTTCTCCCCTCATCGTACTTAATTTAATTCTCCGTGTCACGGCCAAGATTTTGTAACTTTGGCTTTGGAAAGATTTGACCCCTTGTGGTCACCATTTGACATCGTGCGGACCTATTAATCATAATGTAGCTTAAGCAACAAACAATATCATTAACATTTAAATATTAATTAATAATACTCAGCTATTTTTATTTTATTAACATAAATGTCATACCTAAGCAAGTAATTTTTGTTTTAATTTACTTGTAAAGTCATTCTACGAGGTGGTGTATTGGTTTTGTCCTAACGACTTTTCTCATTCAAAATTCGAAATTCTAACTCTGATTCTAAAAAAGAAAGACTTGATTGATATTATATGTGGTCACTCTGTTCCATTATATTTTATGCTAGGATGTACTAAAATTGGGTCAAGGCCAAGCCTTATTTTAATTATTCATCAAAGTGTAGTTTTCGCTATGCAAATTATGTATATCAGTGTTGTAAATAACATTCATATGCATCGTTATGTGCACACGAAGTGAAGAGCATTTTTATTAGCGCCTGACAAAAATGTCATACTCTTCGTACTGCTAGGACACAGGCCAGCTCTCGGTGAGAGGGGTATGTTACATCATCAATAAAACTTTCAAAGTAAATGAGAGTAATTTACGAATGTAGCAAAGTAACCGATACTGAGAAACAAGTGATTTACTAACCATACCTAAATCTAAAATCCTATTCGAACAAAATGAAACTAAAGTAAATTCGACAGGCGCTTCGAATAAAAACGAAAAAAAAAAAACTACCGTGACTTTATTGTTAATTAAATCTTGTCAAAAACAACAAAATTACTTTTTGCAATAACAAAATATATTTAAAACAATTACCATACAAATGGAATTTACGAGTGTTCGCTTATGCGTCAGTGAAACATAATTTCGTTGAAGAGGCTCAAGGCGTTCTGGTTGGCACTCGTAGAATTCAACTCGTATGTCGTCTGCCCCAAGGTAAGAGCTTTCGTCAACTACCATAAAATTTTATGGATGGATTGATTGCCCAGTTTTGTTTTAAACTAATCGATTTATTATGGGTTTATTCGGTGTTGGGAAATTAAGTAGGCTTCTTGTAGCTCAATACGTTTGTAAATGGTGTGGTAAAAGGTAAGAATGTAGGAGCCACTCTTTTCAAGGATAATCGACAGGTGAGTTACTTGATGTGATATTTTAATTGATAAGTATTTATTGTAGTTTCATACAGGATGTAGGTATATGTTTATTGTTATTACCAGATTAAAACGTTTAACGTTAAGGTAAAAACAAAGGTCATGCGTTATTATTCGCTCATTAAAAATGCACTTGGTTACAAAGGGAACCTATCTCATAACAGCCTTTGTACCTTTCTTGTATGCGACAAGTTTAAATAAATAAATAAACAGCATTCTTTTTATTTCTTTTTATTGCGTTATTAACCACAAATTCACTAAAAGTTTAATTTTAAGTTGAATAATAAATAATTAACGTTAATTATGACAAGTACCTTTGATTAATTCTTAAATTATATATTCAAATCCAACCACTAATAAGTCTATTAATCATCGCAATTCTAAACATTTATTCGCGTCAACCTTGTAACTTGGACCACACAATGACTTTGATGAAGTATTTTGTCACTAACAATGATTTAATTAAGTCAACACACTCATCTTCAACTGTTTTTGTTTGCTGATTGGTTATTATGCATAATGACCAGTTGTCCTTCATTTTATTCGCTTTTAATCATTACTTGTAATGGCAATTGCAGAATTGAAAATTTATTTTATGCAATTTAATATAGGTAAGGTATGCTGCATACATACAGGGGCTCGTGGCTAAAAACGATAGCCACACGGTACAGTTACCGCGGTCGGTTCGTGGATGGGTAACCACTAGAGATGATATGAATGATGATCAGATGTATATTCACCTAAAGTTGAAATGTTGGCTAATATGGAATGCGCATTTTTACCGTGTTATGTGTGTTGTTTTAACTAACACATACCACCCTACACACATATGTATTTGCATCTGGGGTTAAACATTAATTTTAAATAAATATGATGATCCCAGAAACCCGGCTTTAATAAAAAATACGAAGCCGCTGCCGTGTTTTCACAGCTAAATAGTAACATTAGGTAAATATGCATCCGAATATCCGATCACTGGTGATCACTCATTTCAAATCGCGATGCATCTATGTCTCGGATAGCAGGTTAAACCGTTAGTACCGGTTGTACTTGACTGTCATCGTTGACAGTCGTTACAGGTAATCTAAAGCCTAAAAGTCTGACTACCAGTCTTACCAATGAGTATCATGCTACGCAGTAACTGGTTGGAGTTCAGATAGGCAGACACTCAATATAAAATACTGACATTCTTAAGGGCATTACATTGCCCAATGACCTTGAGCATGCTGCCCCGTACTAACTTACGACGAAACGACGAGAGAGAGAGGGACGAGTGCGGGAGTGACATAGTGCTTTACGCGAAATTTCGGGTTTTTATAAAATATTTTAAAATATTAAAAGAAATAAGAGAAAAAAATCAATACAAATTGTTAAATACGTCATTACGTATTTTTTGGTATAAAATTCATGCCGAGTTATTGAGCCGTTATAGAGAAAATTTTCAATTTAGGTTGAAAAAGGACCTATTTGTTACGATTTTTTATAAAATTTGAGTAAGTTTATTAAAATTTTAAACAATTCAATGTATTTGTGATAATCTTTAGTTTATTATATAATTTTTATATTGAAAACGCACAAAAGGATTCATCTACAAACTTCTTTAAACACACCGTATTTTCAGGATTTAAGCGAGGTAATCCCCTTAAATGCTGCATAAATACATTTTCATCACACATAATGGGCAACCAATGTTTAAACCAGATGAAACCAATTTCGTCCTTTCTAATAAAAACAAAGTAGTGCCATAAACTACATCTCTCAAGGGTGTTGTGGCTTTGTGGCAATATCCCCCATGACCTTGTTTGGTTTTTTTCTTTGTGTTTTTTCCTGATAACCATAAATAAGAATATGAAGTCATTATAAAGAATATTCTTTATAATGTCATATAATGCATTTTCACTCCAATATTTTTTTATTAAACGTTATATAAATAAAAATTAATTAAGAACTAGGTACTAAAACTTTTATACAATTTAAAAAAGGAGAAAAAGAAAAATAATGAAAAAAAAGCTAGGTAAATAAATGTCTTTCCCTACCCGAAACTTATTTTAGTAGTTATCTTGTAGATTGTTTCCGAAATATCCAACATTGATTTCAATGTAGTATGCTATTTAGTTCCGTAATCTCTCACATGGCGCTGTTAGCGTTGCGGTGTAAATAAAATTATACTAACACTACCAACTAAATTCTTCCCGAAACTCATTGGAATAATTATAAAAGTCAGAAAAAAATCAAACTGACTTTATAAAAAAAAACATCTATCACAACTGATAGACGTAGGCTGGCGTTGGAAGGGTTAATAAGAAAAATTTTGCGCGGCCTTATATATTTGCGATTCAGGATGGTACAACGCCATCTATCGAGCTAGTAGGTAAACTTATATAATATTTTGTAGTAAGCATCATAAATAAGTGAGTTTCTATGTATTCGCATAAATACTGAATAAATAATTTTGCTGAGTGACATATTATGGAATATACTCAATGTAGTGGGCTTTGTTTTACTAAATAAACATCATACAATGTAAATCAGATCACGCACAGTTTAAAAATTGTCTAGAAATATGAAATTTTGCCTAAGAGTTCCTTAAAATAACAAAGGTGAGCACTAAAAAGCATCATTGTACATTCATCCCTTGAAAATACGGGACGAACGTTTGTATAGCAGTTTGTCATTTTTGCTTTGATGGATACTCCAACTGGATTTACGATAACGACATATTTTGGCGACCCCTGTAATACAGGTTTTTCCCAGCATAGGGGTCATTGATCATTTTTATCTTGTACCAGTCTATTTGCATATTAAATTAAGTGTCATCCTGTATCTGTGTAATTTATGTCAAATAAATACTCTATTCTATTTTTACCTAATCTTTTAATAAAAATCGAATAATTTTACTATAATAAACTAATTCGCAAACAGCGTGCATCTGTGACAAGATGCATGATTTTGAACGAAGCTGGAGTATGTTAGGATCGTCTCTGACAATTTCGTTTTTTTTTTTTTGTGGGTGTGAATTCTTCAAATGACGTCTCCCGCTCTAGAGTGGAGCGGAAGGGCGTGTCAAACTTTTACTGATTAAAACCCACCCGTGTTCCTTCAGTTGCCAATATGCCAGGGCCATGGTATCTCCATGGCTAACCCTCATGGGAAGAAGGTGTAAGTCTATGTATGCAGTGAACTTCTATTTCTTTCAAAATAGATTACCCAGATATCATTCGCGAGGTCAAAAAAAAAAAATAGATAGTTAAAAAAAAATAAAGATCACGCTTCCATAGAAAACCAAACTAAAAAGTAGAAAATAAAAGAAAAAGTGTGGGGTGCTTGATATGAATTAAAAATACCTCAAAAGCATTGGTTTTCTATGGAAGCGTGTTTTTTAGTTTTTTTAACTATTATTTATGTAGGATAGGGTCTAAATGAAAAAATCGTTTATAACTTTGGAATGCTTCTTCTTTATTTTAAATTCTTAGTTTCTCGGACACCGTAAAAGTTATGTTAATCACGTCCATCTTAGACGACCCATTCTCTCCTCTCATTCGTTCACCCTTCACTCTATCCCTTTCACTCATCTTTCCTTTCGCTTCGTTCATAAACTCTTAACAATCCATCCGTTCAGAAACACCCTATACTTATTAGATATTTTTAACAATAAAATCCTACATTTATATTCTATTTTTAGGGTGTTTCAAATTTTGTGACGTATGTCAGCGTAGTTTTCGTATTTTTTTGTGCTGTATGTCAGCATAGTTTTTTAAGACTGTTTTTTTGCTATCCTGGTAACCTCGGCAAGAATAATGGCACAAATTTATACAATTATTGTATTGTCATCGGTCCTTGATAAGTATGCCAATTTTCGAGTTAATCCGACGTTTTAAAGGGGGTCAAAATCATGTTCAAAGTTTCCGTTACACAGGCACATACTAACATACGTATGAAGCTAATAAAAGCGTGTTACATAGTTTGTTTTATGTAAAACATTACCGGTACCACCAAAATCTTCATTTCATTTAGCAGTAGGTGCATATTAATTACTTCGATAAATAATTGGGCACGTGTTGGCGTTAGTGGGCATTTAATTACTCGTTTCGCCGCAAACAATAGTTTTGGCATTCTATTAGAATGTGCAGAACTAATTGTATGGTAATCTTATCATTCGATGAAGGAGATAACTCTCTGAATTTTGTATTGATAAGAGATCAGACAACTTTGATTTGCGATATGAGATTATTACTACAATGCGATGCTACCATCGTAATAATAAGTTCGTTAAACAAGGATAGTAATTATTTGTTAAACATACCTATTTATGCTGAACAATTGAACATATTACATGTATGTAGGCCTATATTATAAAAAAACAGGTCAAGAGCGAGTCGGACTCGCGCACCGAGGGTTCCGTACCATCATATGTATAAATATTTTATAGTATTATATTATTGCATAAAGTACTGCAATTTTAGGTCAGCCCCATCTCTTGACCGATAGTAGGAACTAATTTAAGTGAAAAGTGTGTTATCTAAAGTCAACGTTTTATTTTCCTGCAATCTTTACATAAACTTTTATCACGTAGAATTCTAACAAACTACGAATAATTTCAGATATTTCCCTATGAAAACTTTGGAGATAATGGGGGGAACAGTATTTTTTTACATTTTTCGTCAAAAGTCGAAAACTAAGCGGCCTAAAAAAGAAGGAAAAAAGAGAGTTCATCAAGAATGGAAAGTGACAACTCATTCTTATTAGAGCTTGCATAAAACTAATACCTATTAGCATTTCCTGAACATGGAAAACTAAAAGACAGTTTTCAAAAAACCTACCAATTACCAAACATAATACTGTAAATTATTTACTACATAACCGTAACAAAGACGAAATACCAGACCAGACATTTACCTACACATTTCGTACAAACGTGTTCCACATAACGAATTTTCTTTGTTCATTGACGGAAATTGTAATGAGTCGCACACACGTGGCATCTGTATACAATAGTTACCTATACAACTATTCGTAAGTAGGTTTGCTTATCTCATACTAATACTTAAAGTTGTAGTGATAGAGTAATGGATCCAAAAACCGCCTATATGCTGTCAACAACGATCATTATGATCTAGAGTTATCATTTGTTTGCCTGCGTGCCTTTTCCCAACTAGGTTGGGATCGGCTTGCAGTTTAACCGGATGCAGCTGCATGCCAGTGTTTTTCAAGGAGTAACTGCCTATCTGACCTACACAACCCAGTAACTGGGTAATACGATACACTTTGGTAATACTGGTTGTCTGACTTTCGGGCTACTGAAGATCCGACGATTGAACGACTGTCCAAGATTCATGAATAACAGCCGAGACAAACGGCTTACCAAGGCGTTTTCTGAAGCACCCATCCACAGATCAACCGCGGCAAGCTTTACTTGACCTAGGTTGACTGACTCTTGATTTTAATTCCGATCGATTGACATTGGAATTGGAACTTATCGTATTCTTGAGTTTGACGCTGGCGCTAAAATGTGTATAAATTGGGTGTCCATTTTTTTTAACTAAGTGGAATCGAGATCGGGCGTTGTTGTTGTTCCAATGTTGACACTAATGTTTTCAAGAGTACCGAATTATGTGTATGCTAAATTAACATTGGAATCGTATTGGCATTATATTGGAATTAAAATTAGGTTGAAGAGTAAGCCCCCTGATCGTAAGAGTCGTGCCGCTGTTATTTATTAGCTACAACCTCCTTAATAATGAACGACTAATTAAAAAAATAGTTATTAGAGCTCAGTGCAAATTAAATATGGAGAGCACTTTTTCGTGAGCAGATTTTTGTTTTCATTTAAATGTGGTATTAACAGATTTCACAAACTAAAGTGAATCATAGTCATAATCAGCGTCTAACATTCCCACTGCTGGGACGCAGGCCTCCTCTCGGTGAGAGGGAGTGGGCCGTAATCTACCACGCCAGGCCCAGGTATGCTGGTTGGTATATGTCACATATCTTCGAGTTTTTGGTTCTCTGACATGCCGGTTTCCTCACGATGTTTTCGTTCAACGTTTTGAGAGCAGTGGTGATGAAATAATTTACACAAAGTAAAGCGCCTGCTTGTGCTCGAATACGATCTACAGCTTGTAAGTCGGGGTCGTTACCACTGGGCCACCACTGCTCTCAAAGTGAAAAAACTTTTTACAAAAAAATTAACAATGGGCTTCCTTAAAAAAACCGGCCAAGTGCGACTCGGACTCGCGCACCGAGGGTTCCGTAAAAACCTGTAGGTATATAAGTAAATGTTCACCCATCTTGACAATCGAGTCGTATTAATTCTGTTCTGTTTCTTGGCTTGGTTTTATTTCTGTCTGTGTTTTGTTCTGTTTATTATATGATGTAACTAAAAATTTACGGTTTTCGCAATTTTTCCTTTATCTGTGCTATAAGACGTTGCTTCGTACCAAATTTAAAAATTCTAGATCGACTGGAAGTACCCTTTAGGTTTTGATTCCCTTGCGAGTTTCAAAAATTTGTGGAAATTTGCGGTATAAACGGCTATATCTTTTGATTGCGTTAGCTTAGAAGTTTGATTTTTTCACAGCTCTAAGAGACAGTAGACTTGAGTATTTGATATAAATTTCAGCTTGATATCTCCACGCGTTCCTGAGAAAAAGGGTCTTGACAGACGGACGGGCGGACGGACGGACGGACGGATGGACTGACGGACAACAAAGTAATCCTATAAGGGTTCCGATTTTTCCTTTTGAGGTGCGGAACCCTAAAAACACTACAAAGTCAAAAAATAACTTTAATTTCCGAAGTCGGTGGCAAAAAAATCTTAAATAAAGATCCTAAGATACAGACTTCCAAAATTAAAGTTATTTTTTGACTTTGTATTGTTTTTTTAAGGAAGTCCGTTGTATTTTTTTTTTTGTAAAAAGTTTTTTTAACATTTTAGTTATGGTAGATACCCCACATTTATCTAATCGCGTTATTCATTCTCTTGTCACGCAAATACTTAATGCAAATTTAAGACTTATGTGGTTTTCACATGGATCCCATTGTCCAAATGGAACCAAATTAAAATAGGACCATTCGGGAAGCTATCAAATAAAAAAAGAATCATCAAAATCGGTTCATCCAGTCAAAAGTTATGAGGTAACAATTTTTTTTTTAAATGCAGTGGAATTGATAACCTCCTCCTTTATTTGAAGTCGGTTAAAAATAGCCTCTACTTAATCAACATTTTACATAAAAATGTAAACGAAATCGGTCAACAATTCGAAGGCAACATAGCCGATACAAATACCGAACGGGTAGCGATCCCTAGGTCATATGTATTAGCGGATGACACACAAAAAATAATGAATGCCACCGAAGGTCGCACGACATCGTCTAACCAAGCAATTATTTACTTAAGATATATAATAGTCAGCACTGACCCCAAGTTGCGACAGCTTGCAAACAAGACGTGCGCTACTGGTGATGAATGAAACGCTTTAAGTGACGGACTTTCTAGGTTTTTATCGGTATTAAATATTATGTATAGAACACAAACAAACAAACCCATCAGTGTCTTTGACTAAAACTGTTTTACGGATCATGCAAGGAATTTATCACAGCTGGAAGCACTTGCATGAAAAATAAACCTCCGTGTCAACTCAATTGACCGTAATCTACTGTTAGACATAAATGTCTCAAAAAATTGACCACGAGTGGATGCTTTGCCTTCACTACTCATCTATCACGTTGACGTGTAAAAGTGTTTGTACCTACCTACTTGCAAAGATAAAGTCATTTATCATTTATCAAAATACTATTATGGTATTATCCTTACAAGAATGAAACAGACTGTGTGACCCCATTCTAAGTAAGTTTGACCTAAACCGTAGAAATTACTACAAATAATAATCAACTAGTACTGCATCTAAGTGATGATCCTAGAAATTCCAAAGTATCTTCGATTTCAACTTGAACCACAACTCATAAGGTTACAACAGCAACCGTGCCAGTTTCAGCATTTGTTTGGGGATTGACTCGTCCTATTAAGATAAAAGAACATGTCCCAAACGTAACGAATTGATTGGAAACAGCTCGCAATATGTTGGCCAAGTGGTTTAGAAAAATAAGTATCTTTGCAACTTTGTCACACCCTTTGTGCTGTGAATTTGGACATCTGTTTTCATCACTAGATGGATTCGATTTGCCAAGAGTATTATGATTATAGTCTCCCAAAATTGTTCATTGTTTACTTACTTACTTTTTCTTACTTTAAAAAAAAAATTCAATATCCAGTTCCAGAGTTCTAGGACAATGGCTGTTGTATAGGTATTGTATCTGTGATACCAGCTAGTTTTAAATACTTTGCATTGTAATCTGTGGAGAACGTTGTGGGTAGCACAATTGTTCAAAATTTAATATCTAAGATAATATGTCTATCTCTTATTGTGTTACTGTTTGTTTTTCCTTAAATAAATAAAATAAAACTGTTACTTTGGAAAATTTAATGGAAAATGTCCCCATGGGAAACACACAAATGCATCCACAATGACGGCTTAAAATCAGATTATGTTTTATCAAGGTTTTTAAATCAATCATGCAACATCTCACATATAACAACAAAACGAAATATTAGTAATTATGACACTTATAGGTAACACTGAACGTTCAGCTTATAAGATAATTAATTCAAAGTCAACAGAATCAATAGTCAACACCAAGGCAAGTTTAAAGTAAACTATAGCGTAATAACATGATGCAAAGCTGGCTTGTGCAAGCTAATGGCGTTACTTAATTTCAGAGATATATTAATTTCTACATCATTATCGAATTCAATCATCAAAAATTTGGTTTCCGTTTGAAGACAGGGCTAAAACCTTGATTATCATAAATTAGAAGTCACATTTATGATGAACGTATGGCTAGGTAGTAAATACCATCAGTATAGTCTAAAACATTTCAAGAGTTGGGGACTTTCAACCGATAACGCACTTCTAAAGAAAGTTTATTTTTCTTAACACGATTGGTCGATCCATATTCTTGAAACAATTTAAAGCTTTTAAGGTAAAGAGTTCGCTTCGATAACCTTGATCCTCCACGAGTTTTAATGGATAGACGTAAGTGAGACAGAAGTAAATAAAAAAACTTGAAGTGCTTTCAAACAATTCCTTGAAGTCACGAAATTTGACAACCAGTAAAACACTTGGCTAATGAAGCTCTTGTGTGGGATGAAAAGCAAGTTAGATAATACAACATAAAACGCAATGCAAAGACTAAATTAAACTCCATAACAATAAAGCTCTTGTATTGTAAACCATTTATGATACAAATGCTTAACATAGCTAAAGTAACAAGCAGACAGATTGGTGTCAAGTGGCCCTTATATCACAGTTAAATTCATCTTAAGATGAAGAAGAATCCATTGTTTGCTTCATATTTCTTAATGTTTATAAATTAGACGTTGTCAATAATAAATTGTAGGGAGCCATGATCGATGATTTGTGTTTTGGCGAAGATTTGATTTCAGATGATAGAATTTTGGAAGTACGTGTAATAATTATATTGTGTAAACTTGGTTTTGCAATTGGTGAAAGGGAGAATGAATTAAATGTTAGATTTGTTTGTAAAATGGTCATGAGCGTTAGGCTTATGTGTAGTAATAATAATTATATTTGTTTAAAGCTTGCGATATCTTGTCAGAATAATTTGATTGAAATAAAAAGTGCTGCTGCAGTCAACGAAGATTTACATGCATTGGTTAATGTCAGGTGGGCTAATCATGAAGAAATAGTTGTTAAATTTAGCTAATAGCCAAATATTTTAATTTTAAAATTTGGAATGAAACTATATGGAACTAAAAACAAAAACATATACTATAAACTGAACTAAGTGGCTTGAATGGGAACTAAATATTTGTAGAATATGCTATAGCTTGATTGTCAATATGCACGTCCAATCTTTATTTAAAATAAATGGTAGAACCCTCTTTTCCGCAGCAATACATCTCAATTTCCTAATATCTAACAATCTGTCATCATAACGCCGTAGGGTTTCACGCTAATTACACACACTTCATTTCGATGCTCAACGACCTTCACCTTTTCGTTTACCGGAATCATATTATCAGCAATAATCGTAAATACCAGTCATGCCTCCAGGGAGGGTAATTTTTTAGCAATCTATTAACTTTTTGAGGTGTTGTTCGTAATTGTTTATTACTCCTATTATACTGACTATATTGCCTTCATTCATAATGCTAATAATCAGTTTGATTTATGTATTTATACTTATCTTACAATTTACGTAATTTTGCTTCGAACTTGAATATTAGATGAAATGGAACCCATTTTGATGATAATTTCGGAATTCTTTTAGTAAAGCTCTCTATGATATTAAAATATACTTAAAAATTGTATAGTATTATATAACTGGCTGGTGTTCGCAACTCTTTATTATAAGTATTTTGCATTCTTATCAACAAAAAATATTTTAAAAAAACATGTATTAAAACACAACGAAGTTATTATAAATGATTCTGCACTCAGAACAAAGTATATGTTAAAAAAGCAACTTGAAGCATAAATACTTCTACAGATATCATCTGTATCTTTATTACCGGTATTGATTTCAGTAGGTAATTGACTTAAATATACATTTTTTAAATTATTACTCGCTTTATAGTCTTTACCTTTATTTTTATTTCCCTTGCTGCCATTTTCGGTGCCCAGTGCAGCTTACCAGTTACTCTTTACATTTTAACGCTGTTTTTATTTTTTTTTCTTTCAAAATTATAGCTTGCGCTTGCTTGCTTGTGTGTCTTGTATGTGTATCTCTCAGTTAGTCGCATTTAATATATGTATGTAATGACCTGACTGGGTATTTTGACCCGGTCATGCATAAAGACTAGTGGCGCTTGTTTCTAGGCTTTTTTTTTTTTGGATGGGAAATCATCAAATGACTTCTCCCGCTCTGGGCGGAGCGGGAGGGCGTGTCAGACTTTTACTGTGGCGCTTGTTTCTAGGCTTAACTTTCAATTTTATTAATATATACAAATGTATAGATACTGCTGTAATATCAAGTACAATTTTAATGCAATCATTCCATTAATAACTAGGCAGTGATAATGTTTTCAGTTAATACTTTAGCAAATGGCGTTCTGTAGTTTCTGCCTTCTTTCGAAGAAGACGTGAGGTTAAGTATGTATGTACCATAGTAAGTTATATTATGATTCTAAAAGAAAGTATTATTAATTTTCCCTATCTTTCAAGTTCATAAATACGTAGACACTTGTTTTAATCCTAAAAACCTAGGAACAATTAAGAACCCACTACTAACTCAGCTCTAACCAGTTTGTCCAGAAACTTGTGAAAGATTACATGGACCTCAAGGTTTAAGTTAACCGTCTAACTGCTTTATAATATGTAGTTAAAATACCTTCATTTACGACGATTTGAGTTTGAATGGTTCGAGGAATAGTGCTTATAATCTTAGATGACTAATTTATAGAAACATAATGAGAAGAGGAATGGGTCAGCACTAAGATACTTTTCTGATTTACTTGATTATTCCGAATTATATCGTCTACTCAGAGGATTTTCCAAATCAGTAACTTTTTTGAATGATCTTTGTACAGTATTTTTAAACAATAGAAACATCCAGGTGACCCGTCATTTAAAAACCATAAAAATCCATTGATTTGGAAAATCCTCTGGGTAGAGTATATAAATTAATTCAAAATATTCAATATAGATTCACAACTACACCGAAAACAGCCTTTTTCCGAGTGATGTTTTATCATATTTTATTCCAGAATGGGAAACCACTAAATTGTGACTATTAGTTTATCAATATTAAATGATTTCACCTTTGTTTTTTAATACATTCCCTTGTCTTATGTTCCTCCCACATCCACATTAACATCTTCAACGTCTACTAGAAATGTATCTATAAACAACCAAATTAAAACAAACCAATA
The DNA here is from genome assembly GCA_947507805.1 of Aporophyla nigra. Taxonomy (NCBI): domain Eukaryota; kingdom Metazoa; phylum Arthropoda; class Insecta; order Lepidoptera; family Noctuidae; genus Aporophyla; species Aporophyla nigra. The sequence continues at coordinate 26,734,805 of OX382295.1, forward strand.
TACCTTGGCCCTATTCCGTCCCTTCAAAACACTAAAATCATTCACACATCTCAACAAAATTCAATCGAAACCAATTTTATTGTCTTTTGGTGTCATCATTCCATACTTGGCTCGTCCAGTTGGTTGTCTTGCGTAACTCCAAGTAACGCAAGCTTTTGTAGGATAGTAATGAGGACCTCGTGAACGGTAATTATTTTTAACATGACAGTTATTTTAAATTACGTTTTAAGTTCTGAATGTTCTTTATATTTTATGTTGTTTATGGGGTACCCTATTTTTACCCTCTGGTTTATTGAATGAATTGTAGGTCGACAGTTGAACCCAAGAATGCACTTTACTTTGAGTATTTCATTTCATCATCATTGCTCTCAAATCGTAGAAAAAAAACATCGTGAGGAAACTGGCGTGTCAATTCGACGACATGTGACATCCACCAACTTGCACTGGTACTGCGTAGTGGATTACGGCCCACTCCTTCTCAAAGAGGGGAGGCGTTTGTCCTAGCAGTAGGGGCATTATAGGCTGATCATGAATGGGGTATACAGTAATTTTAATTGTAGCAAACAAAACGTAAATCTCACTCATTATGGCCGATAATATGTTCTGTCTATGATACAATAGTTTTATAAAAAAGTGCAAAATTTTCCGCGTTAAAAGCCTTTTTGTTTTCTTTCGAACAATCTCGCGACCCTGGCAGGCATCGGTCCTAGCAGACCCCTTCAGCGTTAAAAGCCTGGCTTCATAGATAGTTCAATCCACGATGATGCGCCACTGCGCCCCATTCTTTCCTTGGTTTTTAACCGCTCTCAGTACAATTTTCAAAGAGTGGGGCGCGTCTTCATGGATTGAACTATCTATAACAAAAGTTGGCGAGACGCCATGTATTTTATACTTTAATTGTTTGTTCACAGAAATATTCTTCATTCGACACCTATGATGAAATTAACAAAAACAACTATAAAATTTACTCAGCATGTTTGTACCTTAACAGATGCTATTAAGATGTGCGACTAAAATGGTTGAAATTTCTTAATTTCAACCATTTAGGCTTTGTTCACCTTAAAGTTCTTCTTAGAACTTTAAGGTGAACAAAGCCTATTTAAGTTAATGTCCTTGATGTAGCGGTGGTTGAAAGAGAATTAGTTAAACGCTAAATACTTAGGTACATACTTATTAAAATACCTGAGTTAATGGTGAAGAATGTCGGTAAAGGTTAATAGAGCTATCAAACTAATGCAAGCTTTTGATGTAAAAGCGAAATCAACTATAATGATAGTCTTACGTCTTCATTACATCTTTTTGTGAACATCTATGGTGGAGTTGTTATTAAATATGATATATAGTAACAGAAGTGTACCACTAGCCTATAAGACAAGGTATAGAATTTTATGGAAACCTTATAACACTGTTGGAATATCATACTTAAAATATAATCGTTTTTAATTCAGTAACTTTATCGGTAGACAATAAATAATGAATAGGAGTACCAAGATGGTATTATATGTCATAAAAAATGGAAAAGCTTATGTGCCATAACAACGTAACATTAACTTTGTTACACGAGTTATCAATTAACCATAAAATACATAATGATGAAACTCCTCCAATCGTATAGCAATATCTAACATTTAATATCCGTAGTTTCAAAAGGAAACATTTCAAATAACCGAAGCTAACATTTTGCTAAAGAATCTGTCATAAATCAACCAATCAAAAGAACAAGTTACGAACAATTTTATTAATATACTTCGGACCATATACGTCACATTGAATAGATTCTAAATTACAATGAAATATGATTCCTGGATATTGCTAATTTCGGTCGTAAATCAAATTGGATGGGCTATTTTTGTTGCCTTGACATTTGAGCAATATGTTTGTTGAAGAATTTGTCCTTGCTCCGGTATTTGCCCGGATGGTTTATGAAGATCCGGGTCAGGTGATGAAACTGAACGTGGTATCTTCGTTTCCATTTTTGTATTGGGAAAATATTTCGCTCATCTCTTGTGTACTTAGGTTATGTGCATGTGAAATAACGATTGTTCAAATTTATGTTCGATGTTGATCAACTGTTCCTTCTTCGAACCTTTATCTAAGCTTATTGTTCGAGTTTTCCTTCTGTTTTAATTTATCAGGTGATGCGTTTAGTTTATTCTTTTTGATTTCGACTGTGAAAGTCTTGTGTCTAATACATCTTATTAGTTTGTTACTGCTTACTATGGTCATCCTTAATATCTAAACATTGGTATTTATGACCGCCTTAACTAACAATTCTAAGGTTCGACAAAATTTATGCGCATATTTGGAGAGTCCGTTGCCCTTTTCCTATTGACGTCTATTTACGCAAAATAACAAACACCTTGTATTTCGGGTTTTCATTTATCTCCCGGATATTGGCAAATCCTAATGATGATTTCGGAGAAACCAACATTTTTAAATCTACAATTATCTTTAAAACAATAGATAATTTATCAACTTAAACCACAAACAAGGAATTGTAGTTTAGCCTTTTTGACTGTTGAGTAACAGTTCGCACTTGACGTCCGATGATCTGTTTGATCAATGATAACGTTTTGAGGTCGCCCGTCAATCGTATTGCTGAGTTTTGTGTTGGAAGCTTCTTAACATTTTGGATTCAATAAGGGAGAAGTGTTAACTTTAATCTCATTAAAACTGTGACTTTCAAACGTGATGTGGATGACATCATATTAATTATTTTATTCAGCTATGTTAAAAACATACTTTCCAGCTTAATATTTCTATCAGAATAAAGTTCCTAGATTCAAGTAGGTAAGTATTAATAATATATTTAAGTCACAGCTTCTTCAACTCAAATGATGATTGTGACTTTACATAATATATGTACTTCCAAAATTAAAACTGGATTTGAAAATAAGAAAACATAACTTTTGTAATTAATAGCCTGTTTTTAATCTTCAAATAATTAAGATGAAGAATCCTGTTCAAGTTTCCTGAACTAAAACTTGTTTTGAGAATGCCATTTTAGAAAAACATACTCGAGCTATTATTTTAATGATTTTACAAGTTATTTAATATTGGGATGAACACAATCTATAACTTATAACAATATCTGCATTTTCGTCTCTCAAAATGGTCTGGGTTTTCAAGGTATGCCAGTATTCCTTACGGTACTTTATTAAGTATTTAATTAGTTACAGGATATGTATTTTCCCTTGGCCCTATTCCACTATTATTTATGTCTTCATAATTTAATTAAAGCCGTAAAAATCCCCACTTATGTCATTTATGTATGCTAAACTATTGATTTACGATGAAATTCTTTCAACAAACCGGGAAATTCCAAACTCAAATCTGTTTTCATTCAATTTTAATCTTTCTCTTCAACAATATAAGATGTAGATTCACCACGACAGTACCATTTATTTGTTCCACCATAAACTTAAAATAGATACCATCTCATCTTACCAAACAATTGGTCGTATTTAATGCAACAATATTACAATTCCGCTTTTATTTGCATTTGGCATTGAGTACAAAATGTAAGACGAATAGTAAACAAAGGAGTTCAATTCCTATCATTATCATTGTGTGTGAAAAAAAACGTATTGTCTATTCAATTGGTGAACATGCGAAGTTGGGCAAAAAGTACATTTGTTAATTACTGGTTATTTGTAATTGATTGGATGTTACTTTCTTCATTGGTGTCAAGTGCAGACGCTGTTTAAATACCATAAGTCTGTGAAATTGCCGAAGTGATTTGAGCTTAGGCAATTATGATGAGAGAAGAGTGACAGTAAAAGGTATTGCTCTCGTCCGTAGGAAGATGTCAAGTAAATTAAACGAAGACCTATTCGCATTATGAATACAATCTATACTAATATTATAAAGCTGAAGAGTTTGTTTGTTTGGTTGAACGCGCTAATCTCAGGAACGACTGGTTCGAATTGAAAAAATATTTTTGTCTTGCGTAGCCCATTTATAGAAAAAGGCTATAGGCTATAATACATTACGCTACGATTAAAAGGAGCGAAGCAGCGATGAAAAATGGTCGCAAACTGGCAGGCAATTCGATGCGACGGGAAGGGTCAGGCGAGTAAAAATTTGACGCGGATGAAGTCGAGGGCTGAAGCTAGTTAATAATAAAAAGCCAATTCAAATGTAGAACCTACAAAGAATTACGATATAAGCTGTTAACCCAGAGCACCTACACTGTATTCCTTCCTATCATCTGGTACCCATATCTGGCCAGCTAAGTTACGATGCTCCTACGCATAGATCCGGCCTATCAATGCCAAAACAATGTCATCTGATTCTATGAATGTTTTGCAGGGTTATGAGATTTTTGATCTTACTCATGCTAAGGTTTATTTTTAAATTGATTTCGATATGAATGAAAATATTGTAGGTAGCGACAACTGTTTCGCTTGCTTTCATACAGCCAAAACAATTACCGTCATCCATGGCATCTTTAAATTTCATGAACAAATTTACCTCTGAGAGAAAGATGAATATGAATTAAATTATATCGCAATTACTAAAAAACTTACACAAATTGTCGAATTTTGTTCTTTTGTATCGCAATTAAATTAATTGGCGGATACAGATCTTTAGTAATTGAGATGTATTTAAGGACTATACTCATGGGTAAAATAGCTCATAGAAAGTAAAGATGCCACAGTTGACTGTACCTACCTAATTTATTTATCTTTTTGAAATTCTATGCTTAGTTTTTCGTATCGTTTGTTTTTCAATTTATAACATGTTTTATTTAGTCATTTCCACCGTTCGCTTTAAAGAGACAACGATAAAAAATGAAACTGGTGTTACAAACTTCGAAGCATCATTGACTCCACAAAAGAAAACACATTTTATTAAATCATCTCCTACATTATTGTCTACATTCACGAAGGTTACAGTTGATAACCATAATTAGTTCCACAGGTGGTCAAATATGTCACTTATTAAACATTTATGGATAAATCGGAACTGGTTTTTAATAATTTTATCAGTTTCGTTGTGTAAGTGCCGAAAGGTGAGGTCAGATATGGCAGTTTTTTTTTTTTCAAGATAAAATAATAAGCGTGAGAAGGTGTTGTGGCTACACGTGGAACAAGAACTACTCATTATGAAATCCGAAAAAAGCTTGCCGCAAAAATGTATACAAAAAAACTCAACCCAGAAATTTATGAAAAGTAAATATTAATACAATAAACTTTACAGCGCTTTAAGATAACCTGCGTAAAGGGAATCCCAGTCTGCTTTGACGTATTTGTCTTACTTTGATGAATATTGTTCAATAGTTCTGTTAGGTTAGTACCTACCTACTTGTAAACTTATTAAAAATATAAAAAAAGTCTCTAATCAATTTCCAACAGTGATCATCCCGGATATAACGAAAAGTATTTTTTTAATAAACACATAAAACGCAAAGTTATCAGTTATCACCTACGCGCCTTCATCATCATCATTTCAGCCGAAAGACGTCCACTGCTGGACATAGGCCTCCCCCAAGCTCCGCCAATTCGACCTGTTCTGTGCTTCTCGCATCCAACGTATTCCTGCGGCCTTCACTAGGTCATCGGTCCATCTTGTGGGAGGCCTTCCAACGCTCCGTCTTCCAGTACGCGGTCGCCACTCCAGAACCTTCCGACCCCATCGGCCATCCGTTCTGCGAGCAATGTGCCCTGCCCACTGCCACTTAAGTTTGGCAATTCTTCGGGCTATATCGGTAACCTTGGTTTTCCTACGCGACTTATTGACATATTATATTAATTAATATAAAAAAACTATCAACTTTGAAATTAATTTGCCATTCGAACTAAAACTGGTTAAGTTGTATTGTTTACAATTATATGAATTAATTAATTAAAGATTAGTGGTTTACAAACGAGTAAAACAACTGTCACTGATACTTCGCTGGAAATTTATGTAAATGGGTAATTTTATTTCATATCTCTACGGAAACTGTTGCTATGGCAATTTTTTTTGAAGGAACGTTGAAAAAAAACTTTAATTAGTTATTTACCCTACATCTGTATCGAGGCTGTTAGGGGCAATCGAAGGTTAACCTACGCTAACCAAGGTCAGTCTGTGGATGGGTGACAATCCATTACTTATCGAAAAAGTAACTTAAGCCCTTGATCCCAGCTGTCATATGAATAATTTTGCCTGGCATTATAGCTTGTAATTGGCCTGAAAATCTAACAAACAATCTTACTAAGGGTTGTCGTATTGCCCAGTAACCGGATTGTGAAGGTCAGATGGTATTCAACAACAACAAAAACATGTCAGCTGAAAGACGTCCACTGCTGGATATAGGCTTCCTCCAATTGGAGGGGCATTGCCATAATCGCCACGCTTGGCAGGCGGGTTGGCGATCGCGGTATGGTGGTAAAATGCACAGAGAACGCTCCTGCCCATTCTCTAGTAAGTCTCTAAGTCGCCTTTTACGACACCCAGTGGAAGATATGTGATGGTGCTATTCTTTACGTCCGGCGCCACACAGAATAAGTATTCGGTTGTTTATGTGACTGGAAACCGAAAAAGACTAAGCAGATGATGATAAATGTTGTCTCAAAATAGTAAACAAAGCCTAAAATTGCGCAACACAGAATTATGCGTGACCACGTCAGTGACATTACCTTCGATATCGGTGATTCGCAAACTTGACCATTATGACCCTCAGATGACCGTAAAACGTTATAATAGGATTACGTTTAGTGTGTACATCAGAATGCCTTGAATAATATCTAATGTTTGTAATGATCTTTAAATTAAAACAATATTCCTGCCAGGGTCACGGATTTGTTCGAAAGAGTTTACCCCCCCCCCCCACCCCCCCGAAAAAAAAGAAGATAATATTGGCTGTATACAGAGTCTTTTTAAGAATTATTGTAAGTCAACCCAAACAAACATGAATAATATTTCACATTTAATAAAATACCTACTCGTATGCTTTTGGTTTTGGTCCATTATATTTCCAAAAAGAATATTCCACAAGAGGTTTATTTATTTAAAAATAATAGCTATATCGAAGAAGTCAAACATCTGAATAACGTTTTAAAACGATAAGAATTAATTAGCAGAAGCATCATATTTATTTTTGAAAATGATGTTTATTAATGACTGCAATTTTATTTAAATATTATGAAGGCATATAAAACGCTAAATAATATCAAAACGTTTATGATTTCATACAATGCCTGTTAGGTCAATGACCTTTTTGAATATTTTCATTACTTTAAAATTAATTATTCACGTAATTAAAATATTGTGTATTTTAATGGTTTTTTTTTGCATACATACATACATACATAGAATCACGCCTTTTTCCCATGGGGGTAGGCAGAAACCACGGAACGCCACCTGCTACGATCTCTACACACTTCTTTTGCCTCGTTTAGGTTCATACAATTGGTCATACACACACGCTGGTTGCGAGTACTACGCACCTGACCTTTCTGAAGAACATCACCAATAAGGTCCCTATATGTCCTCCTTTTGCATACATGTAACATGTATTATACCTACTACTATTTAATTAGTATGTTCAGTTCGCCCTGTAAGGCCGTTTGCAAGTGCGATTTCGTTTTAAGTTAAAAACCATTATTTTGGCTTAAGTAATATTAAGGTTCAATATTCAGAATTATACTTAAGCTACTCACCTGACAAACCCTATAGTACAATATTTTTTTAAGAAATACATACTAATCACACAAAGTAAGCGAAAATCGTAACTTCTAAGAGAGAACTACTGCAGTTTTAAGGGTGATTCCAACAAGGGTGATTTCACTGAAACTTTATTATATTAATTAAGCTGCTTTCGTAAAACCACTTAAATCTTTTATTATTATAAGTTTTTTGCGTTTTACTAAATGGTTCCTTCGGTACGATAAAGGGTACCTGATTCGTACCCCACGCAACCTAAGTCGTACTTAGAGTAAGGTGGCAGAACCAATACATAAACCTAAAAAATAATAAAACACAACGTCATTATCAGAACCAATTAAAAACTACAAACATATAATTTGTCAGGGGATCAAGTGAAATTCTACTCTTTTTGGGGTCATGATACTATTAAATCAGGTTATAATATTTTCCCTCAAAATTTGTTAATTCTATAAAATTTAGGAAAAACTAGACTACACGAAAGAAATATTGTTGTGATTAATGTTATCGTCCACATCTGCTGTAGGTATTTATTATTTGTTACATTTTAGAACAAAATAAATAGCTAAATCGGTCCAACCGTTCTCTAATAAAAGCGCATCACTTGAGATCGGCTAAGAAAGAGCAGTTTTTTTTTTTTCATATATTTTATAGATAGAGATAATAAAACACAATACAAGCAGACGAAGTCGCGGATAACAGTTAGTATTAATATATCCTTCAAGCTATGCTACAACGATTATGCAAATAAGACATAAACAGCACTTATTAGTTTATTTCTTGTTTTCATCCATAGAATAAAAGCAATCAAGTTTTATAAAATTGTTTTTAATTACTTTTTGTCTGATTGCCAAAATGACTGAAAGAATAATACCAATTTCAATGGAAAAATTTATTACATCTCGATTTAAATTAACCATTTTTAGCAAAAGCTGTTCCTGCTTTTGTTTTCCAAATGGTTTGTGGACAAATAATTGTTTGAACAGAATGATCTATGTGCACTTACGCCTTTATTACATAAGAATGTGGCGCCGTGACATGAAAATAAAATCAGCTTTTTTTACAACAGAAAAAAAACCATAATATTTACATAATAATATAAGTAGGTACCTATGTGCAGTTACATCATTTTTGCCACTTGTCCCGGCGTGGGAGGGTTAAGTATTGAGCCTACCAAATATGTCTTATTATGGTTGTTGGGTAAACCATTATTAATCGACTTCATTCGCGATGTGCCTTGAATTGATAATTTAATTATCTTTTTAATAAGCTGCTTTTCTGTTACGATGCAGAAAAACCTATGCTCTGAACGTATGTATAAGTATTAAATACCATTCTTAATTATTAAAATCTTGACGAGCTTTGCTTACGAAAAAACATTATAAAAATAATGTTCAGTATTTTTTCACGTTCACATATTAATGTAAGGATTTTCCGAATTGCTTGATAATAAAACCAAATACCGATTATAAAATTTACGACTACCCACTTGATACAATTTAAGCCACTGGTATTTATGACCCCTTCACTAATTAGTATCAGTACTAAAAGTTCAAGGTTTTTGAACATCAATATGCAAAACATTAATTTCTCGCCAATTTACATATTTTTTGCACAAATGCCTATGACGTAAATGATGTAACAAACAAGCAAACATAGACGTTAAAAACTTTGTACATTTAGTTCCTTTTAGCTTATACGTAACTTGCGCTTCCGTGAAGATGACACTTCAAGCCACCTTTGACATATTTGCTCAATAATTGACATTGAAAATTCAAGTTTATTTGAGCTCCTATTATTTATTTTCGCTTCAATTTAGACTCTATATTATTGGCACTAAAAGCGTATTTTGAGCTGCGGTGAAGTTTTGGTAACTTCAGTGTTTTTAGCAATTATAGTATCAAGTAGGATGTCGTGGTCAAAACGATTACCTACCTACACTGGAAAACTGTTGTTTTTTTTAATATTTATTTAATTGAGGATGTCTTTTACAAAAAAAGTATATCCGTATCAATATAAGGAATATGAAAATTAATAAGTTGCGGTTAATAACTTTTTGTAAAACAGTAGAAGCGACCTAGGTATTTGCAAAATTAGTGTTCCTTACCAAAGTTAATTTTTTTTTAAAGCGCTGGAACAATTTGTGGAAGAAAAACATTTGTGGAAAAATATTATTTTAACGACTATTTTATAAACTAACAAATGAACAGAATAGCACTTTATATACCTACTTAAAGACGTAACGTAGACATTTTTCGCCAGTTTTCAAGAAAAAATCTGCTGTTTCATAGAAAAATGCTAAAAAAAGTAATCTACGTTTGGGGTTCTAGAATCTTATGCTGTATTCACGGTTAAAGTTGGCACACTGGTTAACATTTTATCCTTTTTAACATTTATCACAACTACATTAAGGCGCGGACTGACTAAGATTTTAAATGCTACAACTACATGCTACAGCTCCAACAAATAAGGTTGAAAACTGAATAAATATTTGGATTGACGATGTGACTAAGCTGCGAATTGGCATTTATTTTACGGTTTTATTTAGATTATTCGGACTACACACATTAAATTAAATAATTGTCTGGTTAAAGTTTTAAAGTAATGTTTATTCTATTGAACTCTTTAAAAAAAAATTGTTGTTATCGCTGAAAATACAGAGATGTTCGACGTCAAAGTTTTTTTTGTGAAACAATTTTTATTGGGAATATCAAACAATTTTTCACTATTCTATTCGGTTAGAATTTTTCTTTAAACCCTTCTCTGTCCACTGTATTTTTTGTGTCGTATATTTTCATTGCGTTACGTCATACTCGATTGTCAAAGACACCAGTGTTTTGTGAATATTGAGGTAACACCGCGCCTTAATTTAGCTTAATGTAGCGTATAATTAACGTTCAAATCAAAACAATGCGTGAGAAGTTTTTTTACTTTTCTTTTGTGTTATATTTTTCTCATAACGTCTTTTGTGATCACAATATTATGAGGTTAAGGATACCATTCAAAAGGATAAATTACCTGACTGAACATAGATAAAAATAACTGAATTATTCTCGGATATATTTAGTTCTATTTATATTTTTCATACATACATAAACATACGCCTATTTCCCAAGAGGGTAGGCAGAAACCGCAAAACGCCATCTGCTACGATCCTTACATACTCCATTTGCCTTGTTTAAGTTCATACATCTAGTCATACACGCACGCCGGTTACCTGTACTACGCATCTGACCCTTCTGAAGGACAGATTAAATTTAGATTTTTCAATGTGTGTTCATGGGAAATTATCGTCATTTTCAAACAATTACACTGTAAAAATACCACTGGTATATCTACAAAGAAATTATAAATTACAAGGAAAAATAAAATAACAATAATGACTTGACCAGGCTGTCACTTTTTGGTATGCGTGTAAAAATACCTTTAAACCGAATATTCATTTCGCAATGATTCGATAATAAGGGTTACACAATGATGAATCACCTTATTACGGCTCACCGTGATACAATCGGATAAATAAACGTATGTCATTTTTATTTTGACCCGATGTGTAATGTGGGATACTGCTGTTTGTTTGAAGTTTTCGAGCTTTTGAAATTAGTTTGTGTGCCTACGGCTTTTTGTCATATAGAATGTTTAGTAAAATAGAAAGAAGACGAAAGAAAGAAAATGCGTGTATTGACATTATATCATTTTAAAATAAAACCTTAAAACGAATAAAAATAAGACAGAAACAAGCTCTGCTGCCCTTTTGCCATTATTATCATTGCTTGTAATGTCAGATGACAACACAAGGTGTGCCACCTGACGCTGATTTTCAGTTGCAACCCATGAGAACCATACGCTATAATAATAAATACGTAAGGTAATAATAAATACTTATGTGTCCGTTATAAAAAAAAATAAGAAAGTTCAAAAAAATAAATATAAACAAGTGTACCAGAAAAGTGAGGTCATTCATTCTGATCCATCCCTTACTACCCTCTTTCAGCGACGTCCTTAGCCGAGGTCTGTACCCCACAGGAGGTGGCCTTAGTGAGTAGTCGCTTTAGTTTTCAATTTTAGATCCTAGCTGGAGGCTATAATTTATTATGGTAGCCCTTTGGCAAGCCCGGTTAAGTAGCTGACAACCTCATAGGTGGACCAACAAGATGTCATAAGCATTACAAAAAAAAAAGGTGAGGTAACATTTAAGGCTATGGGACAGACCTTCACACTGAACCACTTTCTCCTCGGAACCACCATCGTAACCGCGAAAAATTATCAACTGTCGCATATCCAAACCTTCAACTACCATCAGCCATCCAATTCATTTGGGTCGCAAATGTATTGAATGACTGATTTATTTTTCACGATTATGATGTTGCTTCCATGTAAAAAGTTGTTGAGTTCGATGGTCTATAGACCACTGACCGTGGTATAATATACCACACCCTTAAGTTTGACCATACCATTTTGCTACACCCTTTAGATCAGCCTTTCCCAAAGTGGGCGATAACGCCCCCTTGTGGGCGCTGCAGGCCTAAAGGGAGGTGGTAAGAGACCCAGAAAAAAATAGGGGCGTTGTGTAGACTCTACCTGCAGCCTGCAGCGCCCACAAGGGGGCATTATAGCCCACTTTGGGAAAGGCTGCTTTAGATACTAATCATTTTTGGGTGTAAGAATTTTTTTATTTCTGTAATTCAGTTGTATTTTCTCAATAGTGTTGGAAAATAGGATGAAAAGTGATCACCGTCCATAGAAAACTAAAATACCAATAGAACGTTAATCGAAAAGTAAGCGGAAGATAGTCACTTGGCTGACCTTTACATACAAAGTTATAAATCGTTATGTCCCTGTAATTTCACCAATTCAACCTATTCAAAATGTGCAAAATTACAAATTGCCAAATACGTTTCTGACCTATCAGGTTTTCATAGGATTGCAAAAGGAAGATCACATATAATGAGAGGTAGCCAATATACTTTATAGACACAATCAAGTAATCAATTTTCCGAAGAAGAAACGCCAAATAGAGAAATAATGACTGAACATCTTAAATGCTAGGGCAAATAATCTTTCAATAATATAATTACGTAAGATTATTCGATTGTCAGAAATATAATAAAAAAGACTATCGCTTTTTGTAAAATCTAATTGGTTTTATAAAATAATAATTTGAAGATTTAAACTAGAAGATGACATTATGAAACGAAGTAGGTATTGATACCAGTTTTTAAGAATTCAGTTTAATAAACCTGCTTTGGATAACAAAACTAGTCTAATGTTATGGTTATTTTATTTAAGTTTTATAGGGATGGTAATTTTTTTCTTTAGAATTTTAACCAGGCATCATTTCTAGGCAGCAGTGGTGGCCAGCAGTAATGACCCAACGGTATCGAGGCCAACTTATGAGTAGGTCGTGAGTCCGAACTCAAGCAGGCACTTTAATTTCTGTATAATTTCATCCCCATTGCTCTCAAAAAGGCGAATGAAGACATCGTAAGAAAACCGGCATGATTTAGGACCAAAAAAAATTTATACATTACCAACCCGCATTAGGCCCGTATGGTGGAATACGGCCCCCTCCCTCTCATAGAGAGGAGTCTCAGCAGTGGGAATATTATAGACTATGTCATAATTTCTTACATAATCAGCCTTGAACGTTGCCACTGCCTCAACACGTGCTTCCACTCCTTGAGAAGTGGTTTACCGCGATCCCAGTGGTTCTAGAACATGCCAGCTTCCTCACGATGTTATCCTCCACCGTTTTGAGAGCAGTGGTGATGAAATCTTTTACAGAAAGTAAAGCACCTGTCAGGTTTCGAACCTACGATCTGCGACTCGTAAGTCGCGGTCGTTTTCACTGGGCCACCACTGTTCTTATAATTTCTTCACTGCTGCAATTTTTTTTTTATTTTGTACCGCTTCGTTTTAATGATATTTTTAAATAATATAGCCAAGGTAGATAATATTAAAGTTTTATTTCCTTTAATTTATTTCGCTGCAAAAGTAATTAATGACATTGTAAAAGATAATAATCATCTAAGTAAAATTCCTCTATCAAGAACGAAAAGATGATTTATAGTAGGTATGTAGTGAACACACAAGAATCATTTTTAGTAGGAAATATCTTCAAAATTAAGATGTTAAACATATCATGAGATAATTAATGCAGAACTATAATTACGTACACACAGCTATATATTTCCAGTATAAAATGATCTCATATTGTATAGGATTTCCGTATAATGAGAGATCAGCTTAAACTGGAATTGTATAGCTTGATGTGTAGCCGTGTATACTATCAATTACATTTTTTTTTAAACAGTCGTTTTTTAAAGTACCTAATATTTAAATATTTTCATCACACTTTCAAATCGGTATAGTATTTTCCAGGTACTTATATTTAAAAATAGCGTTTGCCAGGGGTATCCCCGCCTGGAGGTCGACAATTATCCACGGGAAGATACAACCGGGATAAATTAATGTATGTATGTGCGAATTTAATCCAAATCCGTTCAATCTTCTTTACGTGATTGAATAAAAAACATTCGAACTTACTTTCACATTTATAATATAAAGTAGGATTGAGATAATTTTTTTTTTAATCCCAAATATGTGTGTCAATGCTTTAGACGTCCAATTGACCAATCCTTTATTATATTAGCTTTACTAAGAAAAACTAGAATTAGTAACGTAAATACAATAAGTCGAACTTTCCGCTTTAGTGCATAACTGCCAATCAGAGTTTCATAACATGTCAGAGACGCTACTGGGTTGCGCTACTTTTGGGTACAGACGAGAACAGAAGTGTTAATAAAATATGGTTCTCATTATAAAGGCAATTTTTTGTTTGATTATTTTTAATTCTAGACCTTTAAAAGGTCAAAAAAAAACGGTAAAAGAAATAATTAACGGAATGATTATTGAATAATGGATTAGTTGCGGTCAACATAGGTATTAATGTTATGATGATTTGTAAATTCAATTATTTTAATATATTTTTTTCCTAGTGAAAAAATAAAATAAAATACCAGCAAAAAATGAAACAACAATACTTTTTCGCGAGAAACCAATTAGGAAGCTGTTTATCATACATATAGTGTTTCGAATTTAAAGGTCTAGGTCCCATAATAAGCCACAGGTAAGTGTTTTTAAATATCAAATAAGATGGAAATAATTTAATCACTTATTTTTGTTTAGCCACTCAACCTCTTACCACTTAACCAAAATTGCCATTCAAGATTTAATAATTACTTTTTATACAATTCATAACTTCAAAATAATGATTTCTCAATAAAAGCAAAATAAATAAATGAATAAATTCTTGTTAAAAGAAACACATTCCTAAAGGCCAATACAATTTGATGAGATAATTTAAGCCCTATATTTTAATCCAAAGCCATACATCGACGAGAAGGGTTAGTGGTCAAGTAATAACAACCGCATGGATTGATCGAACAGGTTAAGCTACGCTTGCCGCGGTTGTTCCGTGGATGAGTGACCATCTTTACATACCAAGACCCCTACGTGCCTCGGAAAGTACGTTAAGCCGTTGGTCCCGTCTGTCGTTTGTGGATATTTGACAGTCGTTATGGGTCTTCAGAAGCCCCAAACTCTTACAACCAGTTTTACCAAAGGATTGTAATACCCAGTAACTGGGTTTTGGAGGTCTATGTTCTATGTTATGGGGGTTTGGTTTCCTTACTTAGTCCTTTAAGTGGAACATTGTGCGTGGGCCATGGCGGCCGTCGGTATTTACTCCAACCAGCCCACCTCCCTCCAGAAGTTGGTTATGTCTCCTGGTCTGCTAAGAACGTCCGTGTAAGATTTGGGTGTCCCGAGGGTATCTGTCCTAATCTGTGTGACGCCTGTACATTCGAAGAGTACATGCGCAACGGTTTCCTCAGCCTCGAAGCAGGCCCTGCACAGGGGGCTGTCCGTTATGCCTATTGTGTAAAAGTGATTGTTTAGCGATCAGTGTCCTGTGATGGTGCCCGTCATCAGACGCAGACCATCCCTGTCCAAGCATAGCAGACGTCTGGTTAGTATGCCATCCGGGGATGGCATAGCTTCCCTGGACTGCCCGCAGCCTGGTACCGAGGTCCACCCTCCGCTTGTTGGTGGGTAAATTCCTGCAGCCACCTGCGTAGCTGGTTGAAGGGGATGGGTACGATCGGGTCGGGGCCGCAGACTGACGCGCTGGATGCCTTTCTGGCCAGTTGTGGAGGTCAAATAGACACTCCTTGTAAAATACTGGTATTCAGCTACATTCGGTTAGACTGTAAGCCAACTTCAACATAGTTGGGAAAAGATTTGGCACGTGATAATACGCATCGACGTCATCCTACAATTAATGATACAATAAATAATTCCGATCACTTGTTGCCTCGAGCGTACGTTGTCAGGTGGCTAAACAAAGCGTACAACACAAAACTATCTGTCACTGCATCTCGTACAGTAGGACGCGTTGTGCGTACATTGCACCTAAGTTATAAGCGGCAGCGGGTTGAAGAATGGTTCTTTAATCGACAAATGGCTACTAGTAAAGATGTTGAATTTTTCCTGTAAATTTGGACTAGCTGTTACTGTCAACAATACCATACAAATGATGTTTTGTTAGACAGTGTAACCTCAAAACTAAGACAGTGACTAAGAGAAGAGAGAGAGTATAAAATAAACTTTATTTGGGAAACTTGTGCATTTTCGCACAATACTTTTACTGCATGAATTATAATTTTAAATTCGACCTCATAATGTAATAATCCTACTTGCAAATATTGTAATGTGTGTTTACTAAATCCATTATTGATTGCGGCGCCTAAATGGTTGTGTAATCAAAATAAACCTTCAACTAGAAATAACCTAATAACTAATTCATATTAGTTCTTAAAATACTATTTATATATGGTAAACGATGTTGTAAACACGTAGCATTGGTATACAACTATTTGTTTATTAATTTTTAACATCCTATGACCTTTACTCAGCATTTTTAGTAGTGTTAACATGATTTATATTGATAATCGCATCATTTGTCTTGTGTTAATGCATGTATGCTTCTCTGAGGTCATGGATATTATTTTGGGATCAGGCAAGAGTATGATTTGATTATGATTTTTAATTTATATTGACTGCCAATCATTCAAAGAATTTATAGAAACAAATTATGAGGTTCACATTTAACTATTTCGACGTGTATTAATTGAATACCCATACTTTTTAATTACACTAGTATTGACCGATAACTTGTATGTGTGTTAAAAACTGTAAATATGATTTGGTTGTTAGTAATTAATATTAAAATACTTTACTATGGAAAATAGGCCCATCATTAAATACCAGTACCATTATTCATTATGCAGCCTTTAAAAATGATTTAAAAAAAATCGCTATTTCATTTCCACTTGGACCACTAATAGCAGTACCATAGAGAAGTAACAAACGTACGCAACATTCCTCTAGTTCTATTGTTTATGAAAATATTTGCTGAAAAAAAAAACTGTTTTGTTTCATCAACAATGAAGGATTGTAGGACATTTTAGATTACAAGTCTTTGTTTATTAGGCAATGGGTATCGGTTACACCTTTGTTCATAAGATAAGGTACATTAAAAGCTTTAGGAGTATGAAAATTACAGCATCCACGCTTATAGAGTCAAACATAATAATACTGAAGAACTTGTCAGGGTAAACACAAACCGAGCTATTGGGGCAACTATCAGTAAATTATTAATGGAACATATCAGCAAATTGAAAGAGAGAGGTAGAGATCATTGTTGTCATCGTGGGAAAAACCTGAATGAAGCTGGCACAGGACAGTAGGGATTGGCACAAGAAAAGAGAGGCCGTGGCCAGTATGCCCAGCAGTGGGTAAAGTCGCTCTGTGGATAATGATGGTGAGTGAGGTCATTATAGCGAGACTGTTGCTACGAAGATATCACTTTTATAGAGCCTACTATTTTATGTGTCACACTGGGTTTAAATTTAATTTTGTAGATTTTTTGTAACACAATTATTTTTTTTATCGAAAAATTTCATTTTAACCCAGTGTGTAACGTGTGTAGTGCCATTTAAACAAACTTTTGACTAAAAAACGATTAACACATGATGACCTAATACGACCTAATGCGCTGAAACATTTTGACCGGCAATTTTTAAATTGAATTTAACGCCTAACAGATTACAATAATGTTTTGAAAGGTGAGGTCAGAGGTCTAGTGCTCTAGACATTTAAATTTCATGCTGAATACACACGCAGACTATATTTTGCTAAGGATTTTGTTGATGGACACACATTGGAAAATAATGAACCGTGTTATCCATCAAACGGTCATGAGTAAGAATGCTTCCTATTGAACGCTTGTTTCTCTAGGAATTTGCTTCTAGTGTTTGAACTTTTATGCAGCTAAATTCACCATCAACTTTAGTCGAAACTTGGGAGATAATAAAATATTGTGTGCTCAATACGAACTTAATACCAAAGGAAGATAATTTTCTGAGTAACTTAGATTAAAACTAAAATTAGTTTTTGACATTACTTGTTCGTTGTGACATAAATCATTAATAGTTTTGTGTTTCTGTTGTGTTCTTTCATGTTTTACTTGACGAGCGGTTTCTCTGATCATACGCGGTGTCTTTGTATTGAGGAGCGCGTCTCTAAAGATTAACTTAGTGAAAATAATAAGCAGCACGTTTAAGGTTTATTGAAACGCATCCTGTGGGTGGTACAGCAATCGAATTTGATTGGTTTGTGGTTGTTTTAGCGCGTGAAGTCTATATGTGTTTTAGCGGTTAGAATGTCTAGTAATGCCTTTGGTTGAAGTAGTGTTTGGATACGATAGCAGATTTTTCCTACATATAAAAAATCTACACTTAACAACATGTTTTAAAGCTGTTTCAATTTTAATCCCAAATCAGTATCTACGTGGACCATCTTACTCAAATTTAGTAACAAGCAAAAAATACAACAACAATGACAAATAAATTAAAATGAAATAAACCTTTTATTCTTTCATAATGGTCTTAACAGAATGCCAAACATACGGTAAGTAGCGAAGCTTCTTTAATTGCTAACCGCTGTTAATCCGATAATTACAAATTATTTACCGTTCTTCATACCAAGAAAAAATATAATAAAACCTTTTATAGCTACATCATTACTTAAATATGTTTTAATTAATACATTCTTGAGTGACCAATGACAAGTTTGCGTAACACACAACCTTGGCGTGTGGTTTGATATTTAAATATACAAATATTAAAGGCTTCTTCAAATTGTGGAAACTGGCATTGCTACGTATTCAGATGTTGCAGGTAGATAGATTTATAGAAAAAAAATAGTGAATTTGCTAAAAATAAAAATCGTTTAGGGCTTTACGCGAAATTTTCAACGATCTTACTGACAATTTATGACCATAAATTGTTCAGAAATGGTCATAAATTGTGTTCACGTTTTTTCAATTTCATTGCTTACTTTTATTAGTTTCATGCATTGAATTTTTCGTATGTTAATTAGCCATTGTCTTTAATAATATTTTCAATAAAACATTACGTTCATAAAATCTTTTTTTTTTTTTGAGATCACTGGTTGGCCAGTATATTTATATAAAATAATTCTACGGATCCGTTTCTATAAGGAGTGACCAATAACGACGCTTCGTTTACGTAAGATGGAACCTTGGCATGTGGTTATATTTAAATATACAAATATTAAACGTGATATTGTCGATCGATTTAAAAATTCCTTTGTCCAAACAATGGTTTTATTTGACCTGATAATATTTTGAAACCGGTTTTTTTGCATATTAATACAAAATTACATAGGTATGCAGGATGTTCGTTGATTCCGCTTTACATTGATAAAATAAATGCTATAAGAGCAAAGATTATAAAGATATTATGGTCTATGACCATGAAAATATATGGAACAAGTATGTCACCAAATGACTAAATTGGTATTCTTTTATTTATGCTTGAATGTGGTGCAACTGTGGTTTATGAATAGTGGCCAAGGTAAGAACGAAGAGCATCATATTTAGACTATTAATTATGTCGTCACTTCAAGGAAACTACAGAGCAACGTGTTGGTAAGCTGACCGAGGACTATAAAAGAAGTTTATGAAAAAATATGAAAATATATGATGATCGTAGCAGGTGGCGTTCCGTGGTTTCTGCCTACCCCCATGGAAAAAGGTGTGATTGTATGTATGTATCATATGTATATGTGATAGCTGATACACATATATTTTCATATTTCTGGCGTTTTTTTACTCATGTTTCTCACAGCAGTCTTTGGTTTAAATTTGGCATAAAGTAAACCCGCAATTGTGTATTCACTTCAAAAGTTCTTAATATCAAAGACCCACGCTATCTGCCATTTCGAAAATCGAATAATGATGTAGCAGCAAGAAAAGTTCCCAGTGACAGCTTGGTCGTAATCGGACAAGCAAATCTCTGCTCATCTCTCAATACGAAATGTGTCGGTAACATTTGAAGTTACATTCGGTAAACTTTATAGTACTGTATGTTACGTATCGGGTTAAACATCACTGCATAAGTCATGACATGCCTTAACGTATCGATTTAAGAATCGCTTAAGTAACATTTTCTGTGCAATTTTTGTTTAAGTTTAATTATTTAGGTACTTCCGAAAATTTTGAAAAATTTTGTCATATTTTTAAAAGTCAATAACGAATAATTTGTTTATAAAAAAATTGTCAGTTACAAAGTTTTTGGAGGTGTAATATATGCATGTTATTAAATAGCCGCTGTTTCAAAGTCACGGCTGACGGAACTTGTCGTAAATCCTTAGAGTTATAGTAAAAATAAATAACCGTCATGCAAATATTTCCTAGGAACTGCATATTTTTGGCTGAAATAAACTATGCAGTAAACTACAAAATGCAACATTCTTAATTATCATTTCCTTATTAATTAGGATTACTGATAATTATCGAAAAATTATCTTTAGGTGTCATAACGATCTTAAGTTGCCCGGACCCATTAAGCAGATAAGCTCTAAAATCTAGTCACATAACCGCTAGACCAATGAGATAATGTTCTATTTATAATCAGATAAGAAGAATAATACATTGAAAAGCGCTTTAAACGCTTATATTCCAGTTAACGCCGGTCGAATCTGTCGTTCGGTGGATATGACCTTTGCGCGGCGGCCTTCCACGTTGCGTAACTTTGTCCTCCGGCGTAAGCGCATCTTTGTAGCTTCACTATTTAACTTGTAACAACGTCGCTCCCTAATCATTAGTTACTGTTATTAAATTATCTTTGATTTAGTGCTTTTGTTGGTTTTTATATCATAAACATAGTTTATATTATTTTTACTGAGTCACTCTCCAAATTAAACAAAGTTAAACGCCAGAATCTTTTGCTAGTAGAAAAAAAAAACACATGGAAACAGCTGACAAGAACGTACCTCTCTAAAGTATAACTAACCCAAAAGATAATATGAATAGTTGAGTTGACCGGTAAACCTAAAACTCCACCATACGTATACTTAGGTCACCCTGATCAACAATTTGTAATAACCTACTTTCCAAGCACAGTAAATAAATCGAGTATGTAGCTGACAATATTATAAGCACTCAAGTAAATACCTAAGCAAAAAGTTTTACATAATAAATCAATTATTACGACTTCGCGAACACTATTATTTGCGATTATTATGACATATACAAGGAATGTATTATGATTATGACATTTAACATAAGACATCAAATGCTAATTTGATATTTTTAGGGAAAAATAATTTCGAAACTGTCACAGTTTCGCACTCATCGATTTTAAATATCGGCAAAAATTGCGAAAAACTAAATGGATTTTGCTAAAATGGCATTGAAAATATTATAATCGGTTTATAAGAAATAATACTAAATTGAATTTACCAGCTAGAAAACTGAAAAATATTTATACGTTGCAATTAAGCTAGGGTTTTTATATAATCTTCATATTTTAATGGTCTCTTTGTGGAAGAAAAATAAATGATAATTTATTATCATTAATAAGAAGAAACCGATTTTACTTTACTTTCTTTTTCAGTTTTTAAAACAAATATCAAAACAGGAAAAGCGTACAGTGGCACAAAATGCAAAAACTTTTCATCAACTAAAGAACTTAAGACTTTCGAAATTAAGCCCGGCAAGCCAAGAACCAAAGAAATGTACAAAAACTTTAAACATTTATTTGCATTCAACACCACTTTACCCAGAGGTCTTTAAAAACAAAAGAAAATACACAAAACTCACCATTATTCCTTCGGTTGACTAGCACATACACTGCATATTATTGATCTATAGATCACACTGCACCAAACGCGTCTCACTTTGCGCGTGCGCGAATCCGTTTGAGCTTCACTCGAGACGATCGCATATAATATATACCGCCTACCAACTTATATATAAGCCTGAAAGTTTGACTGACATTGATGTACTGAACATTTTGAAGTACTTTTATATTTCAGTGATGACCTGTGGTTAGAATAAGGTCAACCCTTATTTTTTAGGAAACATAAAGTGGGGGTAGTTGATCTATTATTGATTGATAGTTCATTAAAACACGTTTTGGATACGGGTCTTTCCTGTATCGATGAGTTCCTGAATCATCTTTATATATAAGAGTAAAAAAGCACTTAAATTTTCCCAATTACATCCGCCTTTGTATTCGAGAAAATTGGTAAGAAATTCTGGCCTTGATGCTCGCTTCTCAGCATTTTCACAAGTTTTATTGCTTTAATTAAGGGTTATAATATTGGATAAGGCTGTATGAGAGTGTCGTATATTCTCTTTATGATCAAATATCATATATTTATTTTATTAATTATTTTTTTATTAAATATGTCCCAAACATTAATACAGAACAGTCAAAAGACAGAATTCTGTGAAAAAGGGAGAGGGAGGCCTTTGCCCTGCAGGGGACAATACAGGCTAGTTAGATTGGATTAGACTATGGTAAATCTAGATTTTCATTACAAATAAAAAATTTGTTGTCTATGTACTCTAAAAATTTCTGATCCACCTATGGTATGCACTTTATTATGATCTTATTTTCTTTACTTGATAGTTTAAACTATGTGTGAACGTTTTCTGACTTTAAGGTCTTATGTAATTAATATCAGAAGAACTTCCTCGTTGGTCTAGTGGTAACAAGCACTTTTGCTGAGTATGAGGTCGTGAATTCGGTTCCCAGGACAGGTAAAGTGTTATTGGGGTTTCAGGAATTTCTCAGTAGCTGTCTGAAGTTTGAATTTATGACCGGTTGATGTCCATAACCTCGCTTTCCTTATTCATTACCATCTGGGTTTACAATAGATGGTGTACCTTATAGTATTCTTGCTATACTTACACTTTAATTCATCATTCCTAATACCTATTTATCATCCTTATTATTTGTTTCTATGTTTACACTATTCATGCTATACTTACCGTTTAATACCTATTTATCTTCCCATTTATTTGTTTATATGTCTACACTCAGCAAATCGATCTAAATACGATTTAGTAACTTAAAAATAGCTGATATAAAATATTAACTCAAAATTCTCATGTTGTGACATGCCAAATTGTCAACTGTCAGTTACTTTTCTGCTTAGTCTTTGAATGGCTACTTTTTGGTTTATATTATTGTTTATACTATTGATTTTATTAATTATTACGATTGTTTACTAAATAACTTAACTTAAAATTATATTTATAAAATTCTTTACGCACTCATGTGGCCAGCTATACGCATTCATGGATATGTCCTGGCCGACTACACTTGTCAGATGAGATGATGGCCACAAGAAGAAAACTAATATTTGGAAAAATGTTTGGAAAAGGAAGACGACTTTGATATAAAAACGGGCGGTCGAACCGCTGGAGACAGTCTACTCTTGGAGCCGATTTGAAGAGCATCAAACCCAGGGGATCCAGCTAAAGATCCACCTGGGACTTCTACTCCCGATCCTCGGAAGTCAACTACGTGCCTGACTTAATAGGCCCCGAGGTCTACTACGGAGCTCACCTGGTGGATCCTAAGATCTACACGAAGCCCTCGAAGAAACCCTGATATCGACCTGCCGCTCTGTTACCTGCTCCCGTCCCTCAGTGCTGAACCACAAAACCATAAAACAACCTAGAGTGCGTGACAGGCAGGGTCTCTACAATTAGCTTTACTTCCCACCTCCTGTTAATATTTCCCTAATAATAAATTGTAATAGATCTGCCTTTATCCATTCATTATAACAGGATTAAGCAGATACGTAACAACCTATAGTAAATCCACATTTCGTCACTTGGTAACTTTCTGCCTTACTCTTCGAGGATACATAAGGCGATAAAGGTCAGATCACACCCCACCACCGAGCGTACATGGACAGCTGGCAATCATCTCACATCCGCGATCGACCGATAAGAAGTGCGGAAACGTTTACATTGTTTCTCAATACTATCGCTTATCAATATTATTGGCTGCACTGTCTGGGAACCGGAGCTTTTTTACACAAAGAATTTTTCATTTGACAGTTATAATAAAATCCTACAAAATATTATAACTGTGAAAGTTTGTGAGGATGTACAGATGTTTGATACTCTTTCACGCGAAAAGAATGCACGGATTTAGATCAAATTTGGCACACAGATAGTTTATAACCTGGATTAACACATAGGGTTTTCTCCCGGTAGTACGTTCCCGCGGGATAATATGCGACCTCCACGCGGGCGAAGCCGTTGACAAAAGCTAGTGTAGAATATTAATAGGTTGTAAGGCTCATAGCAGATGAATTTCTGTTTTTTTTGCCTCCCCCATGGAAAGAAAGCATGAGGTTATATTACTATGTAATAAAATGTAGAAATATTAGGTTGGGGAAAAAGTCTTTTCGCATTATAGTATGTATGAACTTGTAATAAAATCTCTTTGGCTATACTATTTGTATCTGGCTGGTTTTGGTATCATTGAAAGTTTAAATTTTAAAGAACATAATTCCAAATTCAAATTAGGAAAATGTGTGATTTTCATTTGTTTTTCGTACCGTCAAGATGAGTGAATCTAATGAAGAAATTCGATACATTTTAAAATTTTACTACAAAAAAGGTAAAAATGCAACGCAAGCCGCGAAAAAAATTTGCGATGTTTATGGACCTAGTGTAGTGTCTGTGAGAGTAGCACAAATTTGGTTTAAGCGTTTCCAATCCGGAAATTTTGATGTCAAAGATGCACGTCGCTCTGGTCGCCCTATTACGGATAAAATGGATGCCATTTTTGAAAAAGTGGAGCAAGCTCGGCATACCAGTAGTTACGACGTAGCTGAAGAACTGAAAATTGACCACAAAACAGTTTTGGCGCATTTGAAAAAAACTGGGTACACAAAAAAGCTTGACATTTGGGTACCTCACGAGCTCACTGAAAGAAACCTAATGAACCGTGTACTAATTTGTGATTCTTTATTACGACGTAATGAAACCGAACCATTTTTGAAGAAGCTGATAACTGGTGATGAAAAGTGGATCACGTATGACAAGAACGTGCGAAAAAGGTCGTGGTCAAAGGCCGGTCAGGCTTCACAGACTGTGGCGAAACCCGGGTTAACTCGGAACAAGGTGATGCTGTGTGTGTGGTGGGATTGCAAGGGCATTATTCATTATGAGCTGTTACCACCAGGCAGGACCATCGATTCTGAACTCTACAGCGAACAACTGATGAGATTAAAGCAAGAAGTTGAGAGAAAGCGGCCGGAATTAATCAACAGAAGGGGTGTGGTTTTTCATCATGATAACGCTAGAACTCACACATCTTTAGCCACCCAACAAAAATTAAGAGAGTTTGGCTGGGAGGTGTTAATGCATCCGCCGTATAGTCCTGACCTTGCACTTTCAGATTTCCACCTGTTTCGGTCTCTTCAGAATTCTTTAGGCAGTGTCAGGTTAAAATCACGAGAGGACTGCCAAAACCACTTGTCGCAGTATTTTGACCAGAAGTTCCAAAATTTCTATAGCAATGGGATCATGTCCCTACCTACAAGATGGCAAAAAAAAACTTTATTAAAAAATGTTTTGAATTTTCTTAAAAAATGCGAAGAAACTTTTTCCCCAACCTATTAAGTAAATTAAGATGGCCAGTTATTTTAAAATCAAAATCTAAAGTTATTTATTCAAACTAGGCTCAGAGTCAGCACTTTTTGAACGTCAAAGTTACATAAGACAGTCCCCCCAAAACGCCCGCCCTTCGACACTTCCTAGTGCTTTAGCTGGGAAGAAGAAGTGGCGGAACAAACTCCCCAGCAGCACAGCTGTCTGTTAAGTTAGAAGAACTTGATTCTATACAGTATTGTGTAAGTTATTAATATTAGAACTCAAAACATATATTATTCGCCATATGTCAGCTAGCACACGCCAGTATACCAACAAAACATTGAAAACTAAACTCAAGCTGAAATAAATAATAAAACAAAATCGTAAACAGAACTTAAAACCGTAATAAAGCCTCCAGGAATAAAGGGCGTGCCCACTTACATATACAACGATGCAAATGAAACATATACACAATAAATGAAATTAAAAGAAAATAAAAATAAATTAACAAAAGCAGTTAAATAAAAACAAAAGTATAGATATTAAATCTGTTGTTAGTCTTGTCTCTATCTTAATATCAGTTATCTACTATTGGTCAGCCAAATTGTTATTGGATAACTCTTAGCTACAGCTCGAAGGCTAGATTTGGGCCTGGTTGTCGGCAAACTGAAAGTAGGCTGGCCTCATCATCATCAGCCTATAGCAGTCCACTGCTGGACATAGGCCTCTCCAATTGAACGCCATTAGGCTCAATCTGACCTCAATTTATATAAATTACTAGCTTTTGCCAGTGGTTTCGCCCGCATATTATACATGTGAACCTAGCTTTTGAACCACTTTGTCTATTGATGAAAACCGCATTAAATCCGTTGCGTAGTTTAAAAGATCTAAGCGTACAAACGCGGGAAGCGACTTTGTTTTATACTATGTACAGATAAAGATAATTATTAGCCGTTGCCAGTTCTGCAAAAGTCTAAATATGTCCACACCTGCGAGGAATACAAGCGTTATGTTATGTTATATAACATAAAGATGATCCTTCTTACCCTTAGACGATAAGTAAAGGTTGAATCACTTTAAATAAAGGAAAATTTCAACTTTATTTAACTTGAGCAATTTGTACATCCTTGTGATAAACATCACAGCAGCAGTATTTAACTACGTCGTTATAAAACTGCTGACCACCTTAAAGTCTGGCTCATCTTGAAAAGACAATGAAATTAATAAATACCTTCCAGAGTATAGATCATAACTTCATTTTATGAACACCGAACCTTATTTTATGAGCAAGCCGCCTACAAAATTGTTAAGTCAAATAGACAAGTGACAAAATGTAAGCTTTGTAGCAATTTCACAAGATTACTAAAATGCGTAAATGTCGGCGATTGTAACTGAATGTCAAACATGGAAATCAAACCATCATAAACCACTGTAAGCCAATAGTTACGTCGTCTTCGGATAAGAATGAGATGTTTGGAGTTTAAATTCGAACCCCTTTTAGTACTAGTGCATGTAGCACATACACACAAGCATATGATCCCAAGAGTTTCACAAATATTAGTCTAGATTTATCAGTGGTGGTCGAGTGGTAACGGCTACCACTTAAGTAGGTCGTGAGTTCGAACCCAAGCAGGCGCTTAACTTGTGAGTAAATAATTTCATCACCACTGCTCTCAAAACGGTGAAGGAAAATATCGTAAGAAAACCGGCATGTCTTAGAACCAAAAATTCGAAGACATGTGACATCTACCAACCCGCACTGGGCCCGCGTGGTGGATTATGGCCCACTCGCTCTCACCGAGAGGAGGCCTGTGTCCCAGCAGTGGGAACATTATAGGCTGCTGATGATGAGACTATTTTTATTTTTGATAGTTAATTAAAACGGTACAACACCAATTAAATGAATTAACCTAGAAACACATAAAAAGTTGACAATAATTACAAAAAGTTAAACAATTACCTATCATCATCATCATCATCATTTCAGCCGTAAGACGTCCACTGCTGGACTTAGGCCTCCCCCTATTTGGGGGGCTTTGCCATAATCGCCACGCTTGGCAGGCGGGTTGGCGATCGCAGTATGGTGGTAAAATGCATAGAGAACGCTGCTGCCGATTCTCTAGTAAGTCCCTTAGTCGCCTTTTACGACACCCACGGGAAGAAATGGGGTGGTGTTATTCTTTACGTCCGGCACCACACGGTACAATAACCAATTACCTATATTAACAACTAATATGGACCAGTGGACTCCCTTGCATACTTTCTCTCACAAAACACCAGACATATTTCAGTCTATATTTAGCATAGAAGGGCTTTTGGCTAAGTAATAACAGCCGTACGGGTTGATTGTTCAGGTTAAGCTACGCTTGCCGCAGTTCGACCGTGGATGAGTGACCATATTTGCATACCAATGCCCCTTCCGTGCCTCGGAATGCACGGAAGGGTCTTGGTATGTACGGAAGGGTCGGCTGTCTTTCGTAGATTTCATTTCATTACCGTATTACCAGTACCTGGGTTGTGGAGGTCAGATAGGCAGTCGCTCCATGTAAGCTGCATCCGGTAAGACTGGAAGCCGACCCCAACATAGTTGGGAAAAGGCTAGGCAGATGATGATGAGTCTAGATTTAGCAGAAAAGTTTTAGAAAGAAAAACGCATTGCCCACACGTGGCGTCTACTCGAGTATAAATTTTGATATATTTCCATAAAAAAACTCCAATATATTTCTAAACGAAATGTATCAATCGCTCTCATCAATATTCATGAATTTCATTTTATTTAACGAAGTTTTAGTTTTGTTTTTAATGGATTTTGTGGCCATATAATTTTGTAATATTGATTTTCTTGAGGTTTTCTATGTTGTAATTAGAGTTAACACACGAATCTTTAGCGTGGTATGTCTAATGATGCCGACATGAGACGCAATACCGTTCTTACTACACCCTTACATATTCAACTCAAACTATAGGATTGCATGGTTCCGCCAGATTCATCATACTTTTAAGAAGACCAACACTTACACTACAAGAGAAAAAACATTACAGTCAAGATAACCATTAAGTCGTAAAGGATATAATAAATTTCCAGAACTACTCATAAATAAATTACTAATTAACAAACTGCTATTATAATATCAATGAATATCCTAATGACTAATTAAATAAAGTATTTAATTAAATATTTATTTTTAGTATTTAAATTTTTTATATTTTATCCTTTAGTATACAAACTAATTAGTCAACTGAAAGCCATTTTCGTCTATCCAACTTTACTGTACCCGACGGGGTTTATATTGATCACTAACTTCTGCCCGCGACTTCGTCCGCGTTAAATTTCTTGTTCCCCCGACCCTTCCCGTCGCGTCGAATCGCCTACCCGTGCGATTTTCCCCGTTTTTGCAACATTTTTCATTACTGCTCCACTCCTCTTAGTTGTAGCGTAATTTTATATAGCTTATAGTCTTCCTCGATAAATAGGCTACCCAATACAAAAAGATTTTTTCAATTCGGACCAGTAGTTCCTGAGATTAGCGCGTTCAATCAAACAAACAAACAAACTCTTCAGCTTTATAATATTAAATAAGTATAGATGTCTCTGTAGGTAAAACCTACTACACACAAATGAGTATTGAAATGCCAGCAATGGTAGTAAACAAAATAGCAACACACAGGAAAGTTTTGTTTTGTTTGCAAACGAAGCATTCATTTGTTTTTGTTGTATTAATCTCTGTATTAATTAATAAATGCTATTTTTAATTATCTAATGTTATGATCAATTTATGTTCTTATTTTATTGTTAAAATAGCTGCAAATTGCAAAAAAAAAACGTTGCTACATTTGAGATCGCGGCCTCCCTTACTACATCCCCCTTAAGGATGCTCCCTTGTATTCTATAGTCAAACAAGAAACCCTTACAGTTTTCTCATGTCTGTTAGCCTGTTATTTATATTTCATTGGAACCACCACCGTGTATCGTTTATAATTTAACTGCATAATAATAGGTTGGGGGAAAAGTTTCTTCGCATTTTTTAAGAAAATTCAAAACATTTTTTAATCAAGTTTATTTACATTTAACTAAAGTATGTAGATACCATTTTATTCGATAACTTTTTGCCATCTTGTAGGTAGGAACATGATCCCATTGCTATAGAAATTTTGGGACTTCTGGTCAAAATACCGCGACAAGTGGTTTTGGCAGTCCTCTCGTGATGTTAACCTGACACTGCCTAAAGAATTCTGAAGAGACCGAAACAGGTGGAAATCTGAAGGTGCAAGGTCAGGACTATACGGCGGATGCATTAACACCTCCCAGCCAAACTCTCTTAATTTTTGTTGGGTGGCTAAAGATGTGTGAGGTCTAGCGTTATCATGATGAAAAACCACACCCCTTCTGTTGATTAATTCCGGCCGCTTTCTCTCAACTTCTTGCTTTAATCTCATCAGTTGTTCGCAGTAGAGTTCAGAAACGATGGTCCTGCCTGGTGGTAACAGCTCATAATGAATAATGCCCTTCCAATCCCACCACACACACAGCATCACCTTGTTGCGAGTTAACCCGGGTTTCGCCACAGTCTGTGAAGCCTGACCGGCCTTTGACCACGACCTTTTTCACACATTCTTGTCATACGTGATCCACTTTTCATCACCAGTTATCAGCTTCTTCAAAAATGGTTCGGTTTCATGACGTCGTAATAAAGAATCACAAATGAGTACACGGTTCATTAGGTTTCTTTCAGTGAGGTCGTGAGGTACCCAAATGTCGAGCTTTTTTGTGTACCCAGTTTTTTTCAAATGCGCC
This sequence comes from Aporophyla nigra, assembly GCA_947507805.1. Taxonomy (NCBI): domain Eukaryota; kingdom Metazoa; phylum Arthropoda; class Insecta; order Lepidoptera; family Noctuidae; genus Aporophyla; species Aporophyla nigra. The sequence goes on from OX382295.1 coordinate 26,765,299, forward strand.
AAAACTGTTTTGTGGTCAATTTCCAGTTCTTCAGCTACGTCGTAATTACTGGTATGCCGATCTTGCTCCACTTTTTCAAAAATGCCATCCATTTTATCCGTAATAGGGCGACCAGAGCGACGTGCATCTTTGACATCAAAATTTCCGGATTGAAAACGCTTAAACCAAATTTGTGCTACTCTCACAGACACTACACTAGGTCCATAAACATCGCAAATTTTTTTCGCGGCTTGCGTTGCTTTTTTACCTTTTTTGTAGTAAAATTTTAAAATGTATCGAATTTCTTCATTAGATTCACACATCTTGACGGTACGAAAAACAAATGAAAATCACACATTTTCCTAATTTGAATTTGGAATTATGTTCTTTAAAATTTAAACTTTCAATGATACCAAAACCAGCCAGATACAAATAGTATAGCCAAAGAGATTTTATTACAAGTTCATACATACTATAATGCGAAAAGACTTTCTCCCCAACCAAATAATTAGAAATATCATCAAAATATAAACATCTATAAGTTTTGAATTAAGCAGCTAGGTAAATAACTAGTTTTTGTTTATTATTATAACAGTCATAATAACATAAACACTTATAATCAAAATATGCAAAAAAATATTATTTAAAACACATAATTTATTGTAGTTTTCGCAACACTATCTCAATCATTTCGCATATCAATGTCAACTTTTGTTTTTAATTATTTCATTTTAGCACATTATGACACTGCATTGTTAATGAGAAATACTATACTTGTCTAAATCCGACTTAATTCTAATTTATTATTGATTTATTTAAATGATGCATTGAAATTGTGATTTATTATAATGAAGATTCTTGTGCACCTGTAACTCTACTTCCTAATTGTCAATCAAGAGATTTTAAGAACAAAAATTCTTGATCGTGAAAATTAGAAATGAAATAAAACGAAATTGGTTATTCCGTAATAGGATATCAGAATATTTTACTTAAATTGCAGACATAATCTTAGTGAAACCATGTGAAGAAAATTTAGATTAGTGCCTGAAATTTTCTTTTAAGGAAAGAACAATACAGACTGGTTCCAGTCAGTGCAAGAATCTGTCAGAAATCATGAACAGGTTGAGGAGCTCTACGCCTTGACGAACAATACCAAAGAAAGAACATTTGGGTAGGACTCACAAAATACTCAGACTGTAAAACCAAACCAACAATAAAACTTAAAGAGAAAGAAACAAAAATGATCCATATAGTCCTGAAATTCACAACAATTATATAACATAATGCTTTGAAAACCTTATATTAATATTCAACATCATTTATCATTTGGTATATAAAGATGATTTTGCAAAAATAAACACAGCACACACTGTGTTCAATTTTCATAGCAACACTATGAAAATTGAATTTCTGACAAAGCTTTATATATTTTGTAAACAAGAAACGCTATATTATCTAACGTGTTTATAGTTTTCAATTATATCATTGCAATAATCGCCTGGTACGAGTACATTACTATACAAGCAGAGCTTTCATCAGTATTCATTACTTCCTCCCAAGTTTAATTTAGGGCACGCAGGACTCAGTGTAAGACGGCCATGGTATGGCTGGTTTTTAACGCAATACCGAATATACAATATAAGGGTCGAACAGACAATAAAGATCCAATTAAGCAGGTTGTACCATTAAAGAATAATGAGATAAACTCAACTTTTAACGGTTGTTCTCTGCACATGCCATCAGTTTCAATTATTTAAACTGTGAGCCATCGGGCCAAGGATAGCGACCTATGTATTGTAAGTTTAACGATACTACGCGAACTCTATTGTCCTTTTGTTAATCTGGTTTGTCAGAAACAATGTTGTTTGTTTACATTTTATTGTTAAAGTGAATTGAATAAGTTGACGGGCAGTAAATCAGAAGCAACTGGAGTTTTGGCGTTTGACTTTTAATTATCTATGAATATATGTTATTAATAATTATAATACAGAATAATTATTACCAGTCTTTTGTTGTGTTACCGCCATCAGATAAGTTTTGGTCAACTTATCTGGTCGATATATAAGACACTGTATGATATTCTCTCCTACTTAATACTTCCTAAAAAAATACACACTTCGATAAAGCAAATTCAAAATGAGTGTTCTTTTTAGTTTCAGCTTTTGTTAGTCCAATATCTTCTTTAGGCCTTCCTTATCTCTCTGTTCATCCCCATTTGCTATGTTTTTGATAAACTTCCACTTAGTCCATATAGTTATACGTTTTTTGCTGGAAACGTAATACGGTAACTCAAACTTTAGGAAATTAAAACTCTTTCATACATACATACATACAATCACGCCTTTTTCCCATGGGGGTAGCCAGAAACCACCGAACGCCACCTGCTACGATCTCTACACACTCCTTTTGCCTCGTTCAGGTTCATACAATTGGTCATACACACACGCCGGTTGCGAGTACTACGCACCTGACCATTCTGAAGAACATCACCAATAAGGTCCCTATATGTCCTATATTAAAAATCTTACCATCATCATTTCAGCCAGATGACTACCACTGGTGGACATAGACCTCCCCTAATTTGGGGGGGTTTACCATGATCGCCACGCTTGGCAGGCGGGTTATCGATCGCAGTATGGTGGTAAAATGCATAGAGAACGCTGTTGCCCATTCTCTAGTAAGTCCCTTAGTAGTCTTTTACAACACCCATGGAAATAAATGGTATGGTACTATTATTTATATTTGGTATCACATAGAATTAAAAGTCGAATGACCTCTAATCTATTTGAAGCTACCTAATGGAGCCGGATACTGACAAATGAACCTAAACTTTGGCCTGATTGTACATTAAGCGTACAAGTCAGTGCAATGTTGGTATCTGATAGATATTTATTTCCAGTCAACCTTTACGTCGGCCATAAATAATGCGCTGATTGTCGGCGCCCGCGCAACCGAATTAATGAGTACTTAATGTGCGTGTTATTTGGTGATGCTATAGTGGAAGAATGTGGAGATTATATTACTTAATCATAGTAGAACTTCTTGTGAAATAACTAGTCCTGGGAAATAGCTTTGAACTTTACCGAGTTCCGCTTGAAAACATGCATTTGGGCTATGCACGTTGAGGCTTACCGTCCTCGTCTTCAAGAGTTAGGCATTCAAAAAACTTTTTTACAAAAAAAAAAAACAACCGACTTCCTTAAAAACACTACAAAGTGAAAAATAACTTTAATTTCGATGTCGAAAGTCGGTGTCTTAGGATCTGTATTTATGGTTTTTTTACCACCGACTTCCGAAATTAAAGTTATTTTTCACTTTGTAGTGTTTTTAAGGAAGTCGGTTGTTTTTTTTTTTTTTTTTTTTTGTAAAAAAGTTTTTATTTTTAAATTTTTAGTTGTGGTATTCACCCCGCACTAATTCCAAACAAAAAATGCATATTTATGCGATAGCAGAAATCGCGGTTGATTTGCTATCATTTTTTAAAGAGTTCCGGTGTCTGTCTCTGGACTCATCATCAGATCTATATGAAAATTATATGGGACCATTTCGGAATAAACCCCTTTCGAACAAAAAAAGAATTTTGCAAATGCATCTATATATGAGGGAGTTATGGCCGAACATACATAAAAAAAAAAACATATAAACATCCGAATTGAGAACCTCCTCCTTTTTGAAGTCGGTTAAAAACCATTTACGATGGGCAGTTTATCAATCGGATGAGAAAAAAATATAACGATTTTGTGTGAAATGCTGTATTGATATAATAATAAAATAAAAACTAAGTCAAAATTTATCATTGAATTTTTTGAAAAAAATATTTCGATGTGTCGGAACGAATCTGAGGTCGAAAATACAGTTTTTAGATTTGTACGTTGGTCTGTTTGTCTGAATGTGTGTTCTGGATTGGCCCAAAAGCGGCTGAATGGATTTGGATAACAGGCACATAGATTTTATAACCCAGATTAACATGTAGGGCATACAGGCTAAAGTAGCTAGTACGCGTTACGTTTGAATTGATGGTTTTAGTGGAAACTAAATCGTATGAATTCAAGTAAAACGCGTTGATGTCTTTTCAATGAAATGATAACATCGCTCTGTGAAAACGCCTTTTAACGGTACTCTTTTTAAATATGGAAAGCTAATAAATCTTCTAATTATAAGGAAGCACTATGCTATTATATAATTATAGCACAAACATATTTCTTCATTTTAAAGTTATTATTATTTACATAATATTTTGACAGTATTTGGATAGAACGTAGTGACGGCCTTCGTCTCTAAACCATGACAGCTCATAGTAAGCAGTATTTAATTATAAAGACATGTTTCAATTTAGCAAAGGCTTATTAATATTTATTACTAACTTGTAAAGATTAAACACGAATAAACTTAATTGATTTATTAATGAAATTATTGTGAAAACGCTAAAATTAATGATTTTCTGTAGAATGTAAACGAATTAATTTATAGAATGATGATATTTTACTTTTGTGTACAAATATTTTCTATATTTGCGAAAGATATAGTTAAAACAAAACTTCACAAGTAGGTGTAAAGTAAGGGTTTTTTTTTATTATACTGCACTTGCAAAATTCGGTTAGACTGAAAGCTGACCCCAATATAATTGGGAAAAAACTAGGCAGGTGATGATAAGGTTTCACTTAGTAAAATTGTTGATATCAGCGCCCATTTGACGAGAGATATTTATCGGTTCCATGTATTATTTTAATTTCTTTCGGTGACCTTGCAACGCTACTTAGTTTAGTGTATTTATATTCAACAAATAAATTAACTAAGTAGTCCTTTATTTCTAAGCAACCGTATTTCGATTCAAACTGTCAACGTAACACTGATTGAGTTTACCTGTTTCGACACCAAAGTTCGCATCCTTTCACTGTCACAGCTCTACCTACTCGCCGCACTACAAATAAGTGTTGCTAACCAAATGTCGACAATGGTGCCGATTCCCTTATTCACAAACTAAACTAAATTTAAGTTCAGTGCATCTTTTTCTTTCTATTTCATTAAGAAAAGGACAGAAGATAAATTTTAGTTTAGTCCTATCAAATTAATCAGCGCTCCATACAAGTTTAGACGTGATTAAAAACTTGCCTACTAAAATTACGTCAATTTACGTCAAACGCTGATTAATTTGACAGGACTCAACTAAAATTTATCTTCTGTCCTTTTCTTAATGAAATAGAAAGAAAAAGATGCACTGAACTTAAATTTAGTTTAGTTTGTGAATAAGGGAATCGGCACCATTGTTCATATTTAAATAGAATGTTTGAATCGGAATCTTCAAGTTATTACAATGGTCTTGACCTTTTCATAAATATATCAGCTGTTTCTTTTGTTTTATTTTTCAGATGTCAGGTAGTCTTTTTGTGTTAGAAAACGCATCTTCTAGAGCTGTGACTTATTAATTGATTCGCAAGAATTTACCAACCAAATCGGGTGAATCGACACTTTTTTTTTTATAGGCAATTAGCACGAAGTTAATTTATTTGTGAGCGAATAGAAAGACTCCAGAAATGCGTAATAGGTAAGTGGTATGTTTAGAATGTTATAAAAATATATTAATTTTTAATTCAGATAAGTAAACATCCATAAATTTTATGCAATAAAGTTAAGAAAAAATACACTAGCGCACAGAAGTGATAAGAGTAAAATATTATTTTGAAATAAATTTAAACTCGTAAATTACTCAGATACATGTTTCATGATGTAAAAAATATCGTTTTAAAATAATACACAATAATAATTTCAAAATTTACACCTCGCTCAGAGACTTTGAGTCATAAATATCATCTATAACTCTATGAGTTAGATATACCATTTTGTATGTACCTTATAATAGCAGATATCTACCAGTAAAAGTCTCGGCAAAATCGGTTCAACCGTTTTGAATTAGACGGAAAAACCGACAGACAGTTAACAAAAAAAATGTTATTTTCAACATAACAAACAGACACTTCAATTTTATTTATTTATTTGTATGTAGGTATTTATAGAATAGGTAAATAAATTTCCAGAAGGAAGGTTGTTGGAGTAATACCAAACGTAGACAATAGACATTTGTCACCTAAGTAGACAAGAGATAATAATAAACTAAATTAAAATATATTTTTGTTATCATTTTCTATTTTAATTCCGTGACGTGGTTCTTTGCAGTAACAAGCCGTGTTGAGCATGATATATTTTTTTCCGTCCGTATGGTAGAGCATGGTCTTCAGCAGTCATGCCATAATAGCATACTGAGTCTATATTCCTACTGCTAAGACACAGGCCTCGTCTCTGTGAGAGGGATGAGCCATAATCTAACACGCGGGACTGGTGCTGGTTGGTGGATGTCACCTGTTTTCGAATTTTAGTTTCTAAGACATGCCTGTCTCCTCACGGTGTTTTTCTTCACTGTTTGAGAGCAGAGATGATGAAATATACTAAGTAAAGTGCCTGTTAATGTTCGAACTCACGACCTACAACTCGTAACTCGGAACCGATACCTTTGGGCCACCAATGCTGTCTGCGATGCCATAATAGGCGTTATCTTAAATAATGTTTCGACACCAGGATTTCTATAAAGAAGCGTAAATAGTAAATACTTACGAATGCTGTTCTTGACCCGAGCTTTCAATAAACTGAGCGCATGTATCTCACGTATGTTCCCTCTGTGATCTGTCAGATGTCACTGGAATTTGATGTCAATGTGATGTTTAGCATATTTTCAAGAATTTATTTGTTTTTGCCTTTAATTTATTATTTCGTGATAGGTTGTTGAGGAATTATTTAGGTTCTAGGGTTTTGTTATTATCATCTACCATTGTGACATTTTTAGCTCGATTTTCTTTACTATGGAGCACAAGGACCGACGTAAGATTTGTACAACAGTTTACCCAAAATAGCTCATTTGAGTGTGTGGACAAAGTGACATTCTATCAGTAGTAATGTTGATGGAAATGTCAAAATTGTATGTGTCAGTTAGTCTCTTTGAAAAGACGCGTATGAATTTTATAAATACGAAACACTGAAAGTAATAGTCACTTGACTGTCTGCTTTCAAACAAACTCAAAACAAATTCTCTAGCAAATATATATGGCTTATGTTTAACTTACCACCAGATATAGTAACATATAAAAGACAAAAATAGTAAATGATCACCAAAATTAAAACCCGCATTTTAATGTAAAATTATAACCAAATTTTTAACATCTCGCTATCCTATTTAAGCAAAATGACTCCAAATAAATCATTGTTAATCCAAAAGTAGTAAATGATCACCAAAATTAAACCAGCGTTTCAATGTAAAATTATAACCAAAGTTTTTACATCTTGCTATCCTATTTAAGTAAATTGACTCCAAAAAAATCATTGTTAACCTAAAAATTGTTAATGAACACCAAATTATTAAGAGTGAGCTCGACAAATGGATGTGCAAATAACACTTGAGCGACAAAACTGTATTGCGACTGACATAGTTCGAATGCACGCTTGTGCGGCACACTGAATCAAGTCGTTTCTAGCACTCACCGGCCGCTGCCGCGGCACCGCTCGCTTCGCTCGCTCGGCTCGTGCGTAGGAGGTCACAGTTTTAACCTAACCTAACCTAGTGTACTATGTGAGCTCGAGTGTGTTGCACAAGCGTGCATTCGTACATTCATTTGTCGAGCTCACGTAGTACACCCAATTATTAAGATTTGGTGATCATTTACTAAATTTGGTGGTCGAATACAATTTAAAGTGGAGTCGTGACTAAAATAGCTGGTACTATTGTATTTTTAGACTTTATTTTTCTGGTGTTAAGTAGATATTTTTGGTTACAAAACTAAGGGTATCAAAGCATTTTATGGTGGTCATTATATTTATCCCCAATAAATATTAGTCAAAGATTGGGATCGCTCATCCATTATATTCTTAGCCCAAGTACGTATGTAATGCGCCACTTTTGCCATCAGTTACGAATCCTAATAATATTATAGATGTGATTGATGGTTTGTATCTTTGAATGTTAAGACGTTTGGGTATTTGGATATTTGTTATAACCTGAATTGGCCAGATAGTTTATAACCTGGATTAACACAAAGGATACTTTTTATCAAGGATACAAACACAGTAACGAAACATCGAAGTTTACGACATCGCAATTTGTGATAGGTCTTGTCTCATAAGTATTAAATACAATAGGCATAGGTCATTGCGCTATAATAAGTGTAAGAGTGTGTACACATAACGTTTTCCATACAAATAATCATAGTCTCGCGTTTTCAAAGCTTGAAAATTATTTAGCGTATTTTTGTGTATTCCAATAAAAAGGAAATTCGCTGCTTTATTAGAAATGATTTATTTAAATTTAAACAAAACTTAAAACGTATAAAAATTTAAGAGGTTAAAATAAAATACAATTTACAAAGTTACTGAGTAGTTATGTAAATTGGTTCCAAAAATTTAAAAAATACCAGTAAACTTGAGGAATACTGTGGAAAATCTTTGTTACGTGTTTGTTTTTCGAACTGGGGAATTGATTTCAAATTACCTAAAAAAAGGCACAGGGGCAGACACTGAAGACGGCGGGTGTTGACCCGTGTTGGCCGTTGAACAGTGGCTTGCATTGCAAATATCCATATAAGCAGTGCCTACCTCGAAAAATCGCCATAAATCTGTCAATAACATTTTAATGTGGGTCCCGAAATTAATAACAAGTGCGAGTCGGACTCGCGCACCGAGGGTTCCGTACAAACCTGTGGGTATAAAGTTTAAAATTGAAAAAAATATTTTTATTATATGATGTAACTAAAAATTTACGGTTTTCGCAATTTTTCCTTTATCTGTGCTATAAGACGTTGCTTCGTACCAAATTTCAAAATTCTAGATCGACTGGAAGTACCCTTTAGAAACCGAAAATTTGCGGAAATTTGCGGCATAAACAGCTATATCTTTTGATTGCGTTAGCTTAGAAGTTTAATTTTTTCACAGCTCCAAGGGACAGTAGATTTGAGTATTTGATATAAATTTCAGCTTGATACCTCCACGCGTTCCTGAGAAAAAGGGTCTTGACAGACGGACGGACGGACGGACGGACAACAAAGTGATCCTATAAGGGTTCCGCTTTTTCCTTTTGAGGTGCGGAACCCTAAAAAACTAACTACATTATCATCCCTTAAAGAAATCTGCGTTTGTTTGCCTATACAAAAACAGGCGGCCTAGTGCCTACCTATACAGTAAAGCAATGCACGCTACTGCCTCAGCACGAGCAGCTTCTCACACGGTCACTGTACAAAAGCTACAAACAGTTGTTCTGCATCACCAATTCTGACTCTCTTCTGTTTTGGCTGCTGAGAACTAAACTACAATCATAAGTACTCGTACATAGGAAAGTTTTATGAAAATGTTGCTATTATTGTAGTCGCGGCAGAATTTAGAGAGTCTTCAGTTTCCACACAGTTATGTCATTGGCTAGTCAGTAGTCAGACCAAATAATAATAGTAATACTGACAAAAGTAATAATAGTAGCCAGTCTTCTTTGGCAGCCATATATTAAGATTAGATAAGACTTCCTTACTAGTACTGTCGTTTCAGATTTCGAATGCCCGTGTGTATCAACCTTTATATGCGTTGATAGAGTTACAAATGCACTCTGAATCAAAAATAGATTGCACGTCTCAGTTTATCGTATATCATTTATAGACCCTATCATCATAGGACTGAATAGACTTATTGACAGTTAGATCCACTAAGCTATACTTATAATCACGTTGATTAATAAGGCTTTGTGCATAATGTGAGCATATGCTGTCATTGTGTAATATAGGCGGGATATGTGAATTCATACAGAGAAATCAATCAATCATTTAGTTGAGCTTACTCTGGAAACAAACTTCTATTAAGTTGCAACATGATAATGCCGTCAATTTTTCGTTAAACCAAATTATTTGTTTAGAATGGACTCCTAAATGATTCTTCAAGTTAGTATCGAGTCTTAACCGGGCACAAAAACAGACTCCAGACTGCTACTACTCCAACATGCCCTTCCGCTCCACCCAGAGCGGGAGACGTCATTTGATGAGTTTCCACCCACAAAAAAAAGACTGCTACTACAATTATTTTAAAAATAAACGGTCCACAAGTCTTACTTTGACCAACTCAGGGATCAAACACAGGGCGCCCCGTACACGCAGTCGCAATTCGGTCACGCATAGCAGGCGGGTTGGCAATCGCACCGTGGTGGTAAAATGTATAGAGAACGTTGCTGCCCATTCTCTAGTAAGTCTCTTAGTCGCCTTTTACGACACCTACGAAAAGAAATTGGATGGTGCTATTCTTAACGTTCGGCACTACACGGGACAGTTAAGTAATAAAATGATACCATATTCGTCGACGTAGAGTACGATTAGAACTCAACTAGTCTTATTTATTCAGCACAACAAAGGCACGGCTTACAAAACGAATTTCTTAAAAACGAATATTTACATAATGAACATCAAACATTTCACTGCCTATCCTCTAACACGTCGTGACGTAATGTGATGTACCTATGCCTCAACTTACCTAACGAGAGACCCAAATTAGTTTTTAATATCATCGTTGAACTTGACATTATAATCATTTCAACAATGTGACATTAATAGATGATGAATACGCAGAAGTGGTAATCATTTAGTGGCTAAGTGTATGTTGTGGTTTGTGGTTCAAGATCTGATGGGGAAAAGTCACTATTTAACTGTTTTTGTATTAACACCTTCTTAGCGCCTGCTACTGCTTACGTTACTGCGTCACACGCTGATAAGTACCATAGATTGGGATTCATAAATCCTACCTCCGTTTGTATGAAAATTCAAAACTCTACACTAATATCATCTATTATGAAGAGGTATTTTTATGTCTGTTTCGTTATCTATTTTGTGGGGACCCACAATATTTTCCTAAGTTATGTACGTTTTATGGCTTTGCCAGATGTTTTTTTTTTTACATTTGTTTTTTTGGATGGAAAATCATCAAATGACTTCTTCCGCTCTGGGCGGAGCGGGAGGGCGTGTCAGACTTTTACTGACTAAAACCCACCCGTGTTCCTTCACTTACCCATATGCCAGGGCCACGGTATCTCGTTTGAACAATCTCGCGACCCTGCTAGGCATCGGTCCTAACAGACCCCTTCAGTACTGCTGACACCTCTTTGAGGCGCGCGTGGAACACTACGCGACGTCGACACGGGCCTGGTCTTTACCGAGCGAGCGGCGAGCTACCCATTGTTCGCCGCTCGCAAGCCCGCGCCTGCGGTGGCCGGGAGTCTGCAATCGACTCCCAACGCCCGGGGCGTCTCCTCCTGCGGACGTTTTATGGCTAGGATAGCCGTTTTTAACGTGTTATGTAAATGGATATTCAAATTGTATAGGATAAAATAGTACAAGCATATTTTTAGAATTATATAGGTATCTGTTTGGTTTTCTTATACATATGTCCGCTTTCCTTTGCAATACCAGCTCTGTCCTATTTTAGTGCGAACAAAACTATTCATAGACGTACAATATCTTAACAGGTTACATTAATTCGCAAGCGGCTTAGTATTGCCATACAACGTGGTAATGCCGCCAGGCTCATGGGTACACTACCAGTCGATAGCGATGCGGAGGAATTTTTGACGCTATATTTTATTTTGTTAATAGTTTTAGATAGATTAGGACATTATATTTTAATTTTAATCGTTTTTCAGCTAATCTATATATATAAAATTCAAAGTCCTGAGTGACTGACTGACTGACTGACTGACTGACTGACTGACTGATATATCAACGCAGAGCCTAAACCGCTGGTCCTAGAGACATGAAATTTGGAGGGTGTATTCTTTGTAAAGAGTAGGTATCCACTAAGAAAGGGTTTGTTGAAATTCCTTCCCTAAGAGGGTGAATTGGGGGGTTGAATTTTCACGCGGGCGAAGCCGCTGGCGGAAGCTAGTTTAGTATAAGAAGTTAAAACAGTGTATATGTTTTTGCCCGCTTTAACAACATTTTGCAACATTTTATCGTAACTGTTTTATTTAACCGTATCGAACCGTATCATTGTTCCGTTTTCTGCTTTTTTTTATAGTTTTAAGTTTTATGTTAATGATATAATGCCAATAAACACATTTTTGTTTCTTTCTTTCTTTCCTTGGGTGGTTGGAGGGGTCTGTCAGACGCTTACTGACTAAAACCTCCCGGGTGTTCCATCCCAACCTACGTCGGGGCCACGGGAACTAATGCGTTTTCCGCGATCCCCGACTGGTGCCAGCGCGCCTCTGCGGCCCTCCTCACGTTAGGGGGAATGAGGTGTTAAACTCTCCCCTGTACAACACAGAGAGTCGCGCGTGGAACGCTACGCGCCGCCATCCCAGGTCATAAGAAATAGGGGCGACGGACGTCCCTAGATCCGTCGCCTTCGGACCCATTTAGGGGGACTGGAAGAGGGCGTTATCAGCCCTCCGCCGACACCCGGTCCACCTGCTGCGGGCTGGGTGTGCAAAAAAGATCTCCCGCTCCCTTTCCGCAGCCTCGAGGACCACCCAGGACTCCTCTCTGCCGACCATCGACTCGACCACTGCCGGCAGCGACAAGTCACTGCCTACTCCCGAGATGAGGGCACGGCGCGGCTCTTCCCAAGCGGCACACTCTGCCAGCGTATGGTGCGCTGTGTCCTCCCGGCAGTTAACGCAGTGGTGTCACCGGGCGACCAGCTATCTGTTTATGCAACACAGGTACTTCCCGAAGCAACCATGCCCCGAGAGCGCCTGCGTCACCCAAAACGACAGGGAGCCGTGCATCCTCGTGGCGAGCTCGGCGATTGGGTGCGAAAGCCTGTCCCGCCAGCCTACCACCAGGTCTGCGCGAAAATGTGACCAACAAAGCCCCATGTGTCTCTCCGTCAGTCGCTCGCCCGCTCCCGCGCTTCCTCGCGCTACCGATACAATGACGCGAGTACTTTCGCCTCGAGGTCCCACGGGGATCCAGCCACTACAAAAGCCTCCTCGTAGGAGATCATTCAATATCTCCTGATGACTCTGATGGCCATTGCTCTCTGCAGTCTTCGCAGAACAGCGATGCTCTCAGCCGTCAGTTCAGCCGTCCAGATCGGGTCTCCATTCAGGGCCATAGATCGCTTGAGCCGTATCTAACCTAACATAACGAATCTCTCCATCATCTTAGAACATGAGTCACGAATCAGTGGCGCACAAATCAAGACATAATGATCTCCTCTCTAACGTAATAAGAATATTAAATGGTATTTAACTTGCTCACACTAATCGACTAAGGTTAATTGAGGTTGCATTAATAATTTATATTTGATTTAATTATAATTATTTACATATGACATGTACTACACTAAATCAACTACTTTGAGCTGAGTTAATAAAAAAACAACACAACAAATTCCCTCTTCCATTAAAGTTTTGAAGATGCAACCAGCAAAAAGGTAAATACATATAAGTTGGAGAGATTTTGGTTTTACTGATTTGATCTGCCTAGCATTTTCCAACTATTTTTTGGGTCGGTTTCTAGTCTAACTGTATACAGATGAATACCAGTATTTTGCGTGGAGTGAGTGCCTATCTGACCACAACCCAGTTATTTATTTATTTATTTATTTTATTTTAAAGAAGGCTTACAGCCGACCGGCCGGCTTACCGACTGTCAAAGATCGATGAATAACAGCCGGAACCGTGCTTTCCGGGGCATGTAGGGGTCTCAGGATATAAAAATCAGAAAAATATCAGTAGTTTACATGGAGCGCTGCCTATCAGAATTCCATAACCTAATATCTGGGTAATATGATAAACATTGGCCGGACTGGGTTACAGAATTTCAAGCTTTTGATTACCCGAACGAGTATCAAAGACGTACAAGAATCACTGCCGGGACCTATAGCTTCACGTCCTTTCTGAAGCACAGTGGGGTCTCGGTATGTCAAAATAGTTATCCATTCACAGACTGACTGCGGCAAGCGCAGCTTAACCAGATCTTAGCCATGAGCTCCTCCAAAACTATGACTGATTATTCAATAATCATAAATCGCGTGAAAGTTAATCCAACCCAAACCGTGTCACCATTTAAAACAATTGGGCGTAACTCTTACATAAAGCCTACGTTTGATTTATTGGCTAAAGCCAATTAATTATAGCCCACTCCTATTTGTTACTGCGTCAATGTATGGGGAAAAGACTTTGACATCGGTCAGACATTGCGCCCAGATATTGACGTTGAAATATATGGTGGAATTAAGTCATATAAACAATTTAGAAGTTTCTTTAAAGTTAGTATTAATGTCAACGGGTTTGTTGGTTTTAATTGAGAAACTTAGCTATTAAATCAAAACAAAATTGAAATAATTTGACAAGTGTTATCTTTTTAGGGTTCCACACCTCAAAAGGAAAAAGCGGAACCCTTATAGAATCACTTTGTTGTCCGTCCGTCCGTCTGTCAAGACCCTTTTTCTCAGGAACGCGTGGAGGTATTAAGCTGAAATTTATATCAAATACTCAAGTCTACTGTCCCTTGGAGCTGTGAAAAAATCAAACTGCTAAGCTAACGCAATCAAAAGATATAGCCGTTATGCCGCAACTTTCCGCAAATTTTTAAAACTCGCAAGGGAATCAAAACCTAAAGGGTACTTCCAGTCTATCTAGAATTTTGAAATTTGGTACGAAGCAAAGTCTTATAGCACAGATAAAGGAAAAATTGCGAAATCCGTCAATTTTTAGTTACATCATATAATAAACAGAACAAAACACAAACAGAAATAAAACCAAGCCAAGAAACAGAACTACGACTCGATTGTCGTGATGGGTGAACTTTTACTTATATACCTACAGGTTTGTACGAAACCCTCGGTGTGCGAGTCCGACTCGCACTTGGCCGGTTTTTTTTTCTATTCTCTTACTTTCTACCCTTTAAAAAGGCTTTTTGTTATTTCGATACATTCCGATGAAACATAAACAGTATTTCCCTTTTGTCAAAAATGTAATCTAAAAAATAATAATATCCATGGGTAGAGAGGCATAATCATTTTGTCCAGTGTGATGTCTTAGTAGTTGAGATATATAATATTGTAGACTACAGACTAAACTACGTATTTAAATGATTATTCTTAAGCCTCTATTGCATAATTTTCGTACGTCTATTTCAACACAACTAAACATGCCCTTACTCATTTTTACGACAAAATGTTGACCCAAACATTTCATCAATGTATTAGGTTGACTGTTTGTTTGTCCAGTGTCCGTCACCTAGTACCACTATTGGAACCGGTTCTGAATTGACCCGGCGAAGGAAATCAGCCAATTAACGTTTTACTCTAGGTTTTCTTAATGAGTTATGTAGTAGGGACACTCAACCGTACCTCTATGGTGACTTTAAATGCTATAAGGATATTTTAGTGCTCGAATTTCGTTGACTTGGGGCGCTATTTGTAAAAAGAATTTGTGAAATTTATTGTTCCTTTGTTTGGTACTAGCTGTGCCCGCGACTTCGCCGATGCCTTCCGAGCCGATTTACATTGTCATTGACATGCTAAAAAAAGACGCATGCAATCTATGTTTAAATTTTAAATATGTTAGACAATTTTACTTCTATTTGCAGTCAAATAAGTTGAGATACTGATGTAAAAAACAACTAACCTATTTAACGAAAAATACCAATCAATATTTTGCCTACTCTAATATCTAGATAAACTTGTTTCCTTTATTCTATCTTACAATCTGCGTGGGTAGACAAATAGGTGACAAAATCAGTTTATTGTCAACCAGTCACCATAAAGATTGAATAATTTATTGTTCTATTCAACACTAAAAAAGATGAAAACGTAGGAATAAATTCGTTACGTATAAAATCCGTTATTAAGTCAGTAATCCAATTTGAATTCATATTAGCAACTATAATGTCTAAAGACTCATAAATTATATTAGCATGTGATAAAGGCGAGTGGCATTGTGTATTAATACCATTATATTCATTTTATTTTTTAACACTCATTTATTTCATTCTTACAATAGACTACAACAACAAAAATGATTGAACCAAGTGGAGAATATTTTATGGTAAGTTTAATTAAACGAAACTTCGATCAATCAGGTTAAGCTACGTTTACCGAGGTTGGTCTGTGGATGGGTGACTATCTATCCATACCAGAACCCCTCCGTGCCTTGGAAAGCACGTTAAGACGTTGGTTTCGGCTATCATTCGTGTATCTTTGACATTGGTTACGTGTCGTCAGAAGCCTGAAAGTCTGGCAACCAGTCTTACCAAGGGGTATCGTATTACCCAGTAGGTAACTGGGTTCTGGAGGTCAGATAGGCAATCACTCCAAGTAAAATCTGGTATTCAGCTCCATCCGGTTTGACCCAACTACAACCCACTTCAGATGATGATGATATACGAAACTTATACTGCTATAAGGATCCTGTGGTGCTCGATGGACGTTGACTTAAAATAATAAAAATATTTATATATAATAATTATTTGCTTACAGGTTTTGGTAGTTACAATATGTGATTGAAGCCTCCTTTTAGGCAAGATATGCCTGTGTTAGGAGACTCCGCTCTTCCACAATAAGTTAAATTAATAATCCGGTAACTAGTGTAAATAAACTTAATCTAGGACAGGCAATAAAAATAGTAACAACAATTAAAATAGTAAACAAAATTAGGTGCTAAGTAAACAAAGAACAATAATTACAACATTTAGAGTGTGTGTTGTGTGGTGTGTTTCGGTGTGTGTGAGGGTGTATATGTCTGTGTGAGAGGGTATGTGTGTGTGCGTCAATGTACGTGTTGCAGAAGTGCCTCAGTATCACTACAAGTGAGGGCAGGACTTGGCGGCACCGATGGTAAACATTTACATAACATGTACTGAAAATCCAAGACGATGGCGTTACTTATAATTTTGGTTTCACCCCAAAAGATTGTATGTGACAAAATCAGTGCATTTTTGCGTAATTTCAATTTCAAAATTCCGATCCAGCTTGTCACTTGCTGCTTCTTCTGCAATGTCTTAAACCGGGGTCCGTACAGCACAGGGGTTCCCTGTACGTGTAAAGTTCCTGGCTGGAGGCCTAAAATTTAGGCAGCCACAGGCAAGTCCGATTACTAGCAAGGAGAACATCACGTCACTCACTTGACTGTCAGAGATTTAATACTACCTACTTCTTGAAAACTAATATATGTACTGCAATCTATTCTATGTAATAATAAAGAATTATATTATATTAAGCAGCTCATAACCTCCAAGAATAACTTGTTTTTTTATGATCTCTCCCGCTCTTGGGCGGAGCGGGAGGGCGTGTCAGACTTTTGCTGAGTAAAACCCACCCGTGTTCCTTCAGTTGCCTATGTGCCAGGGCCACGGTGTCTCTTTCGAACAATCTCGCGACCCTGGCAGTAGATTAACCTGTGAGAAGCCATTCTCAAATAAATACGTGAAATTAACAGATTCAGGTGAAGGCATTCCGTGGGATGCCGGACGCAAAGAATAGCAGCACCCCATTTCATCCCGTGGGTGTCGAAAGAAGTGACTAAAGGACTTACTAGAGAATGGGCAGCAGCATTCTCTATGCATTTTGCCTCCATACTGCGATCGCCAACCCGCCTGCCAAGCGTGGCGATTATGGCAAAGCACCCCATATTGAGAGAGGCCTATGACCAGCTGTGGACGTCTTTCGGTTTTAATGATGATGATGATAAGTGAAGGTAAGTTTCACCTCTGCATGTCAATACTTGGCACAAGAATTAATGATGGCACCAGCCATCACGATGTGTTTGTTTTTTTAGTATTGGCAATTAATTTTCTAGGAAACACACGTTTCCAGTTTTGATCACATGCAGTAGATCTTTCAGTGTTATCGACACAACAGATCTCAAAATCGTAGCAAAAAGCGAGACTAATAAAAACGTTAGAATTAGACTAATATTGTAGTTTGACATTTGTGATCCGAACACCTTCGCGTCTTCGTTTGTTTTCATTATTATTTACGGTTGAAGATTTCAAGACGTTTTAATGCAGACGAACACGATACGACTTTCTCACGACTCTGCTTAGAAATAAGTGTCGAGTTTCTTCCGTTTTGGAGTCGGTTTCAAAATCGAAAAGGTTGTCATTACTGAAATGCATTTTACTCTGTTTAAAGGCGCAATTATTCTTGGTTGTTAACATGTTTTCGGGTGCCCGAAGTGATTCATTGGAATTCGGTTACACGATTCATTAATAATACTGATCATTGCAATGAAATACGGAGTAGTTAGAAGTCAAGACTACTCATTGTGATGACTGGCAAAGCACTGATGAAAATGAAAGAAAAATAGCCCTCGGAAAACCGAAACGACGGAGCTTTGTCCGAAATTGTCTGAACATTTGGTCGTTTGCCTAAATTCCGTTGGTAATCTAATTCTAGAGAACATAATTGCGTCATGTATAATTGCGCTATTAGTTGCTATTTTCGATTCTTAAAATATTTACAGCTTTCTGGCAATCATAAAATAGGTTTTTTTATTTGTAAGCTGGGCTTACATCCAGCATCCTTTCTACTCTAGGTATAGATATTACACTGCATATCTTTGGTTTTCATGTGAATAATGCTGCCCGCTCGTGCAATCTCTCGTCTCGAATATCAGATTTTATTGAATGTCTGAAAATCGTCTCGTAACATGTAAACGTCATAATTTTCTCACACCTATGCATGTATGTGGTTTATTTTAAATTCAGGGCCATCCACTGCTATAAAGTTTTGAATGATAATTAGCATACAGTATTATTATGAGCGCATCATTTCGATATTATGTTTGTTGAGTCCATTACGATAGGAAATAGATTGAGGAACTTTTAATTAAATTTCCTTGACCTTTTGTATTGTCATTGACGAACATGTGGATCACTGGATTTTGTGTCCAAAATAATTATGTACGATAAAATCCAAGCTGGTTCAGTTGCAGCGTCCAGGAAAATTATTAATGATTTTGTGTTTCATTCGTCGAAAAGATTTATTGACAGGGCAGTTTCAACCTCTCAAACTCGAAGATTTTATTTCAATTAAACCATTTCCAGGCACTTTTGAGTTGTCAAAAAGTCGATCAGTTAGTCGGAGAGATGAAGTTAGCTGCC
Source organism: Aporophyla nigra (assembly GCA_947507805.1). Taxonomy (NCBI): domain Eukaryota; kingdom Metazoa; phylum Arthropoda; class Insecta; order Lepidoptera; family Noctuidae; genus Aporophyla; species Aporophyla nigra. The sequence goes on from OX382295.1 coordinate 26,784,396, forward strand.
CATTCCAGATCGTAGATCTCTATGAAGAATAACGGGCAAGAAACTCTAAGGACACTCTTTTAAATGAAGATATTACAATGTCCTGGGTACAATGGGAATTCCTAGGAATTGCTTCCTATTTCTATTACATTGTTCTCACATACAAAATTCTAAATATAAGATTATGAAAAAGCCCTGGAATTTAGGAGATGACCAGTCTCAACCGATCGCGCGTTCAGGAACTTAACGCGTGGATCAGCACCATCCAGTTCAACCGTTTTGTAGGGAACCGAAGGCAAAAACGCGCAGTAATGTTTATTTAATCTCTTATAATGCAGAGTAGGGAACTGAAGGCAAAACAGCGCAATGATTTTTGTTTAACCTCTGATAATGCAGATGCCCATAATTATGCATCAAGGACCAGTGAGTATCAGCTGGGCAGCTGATGTTTTTACCATGAATGGCAAAAAATAAATAAAAAAATTAAAGATTAATTTCCAGTTACTTCTAGTCATGACAAAGGTATGCTATTTAATAATTTTTGTTATGTTGAACAAAGCTAGAAAAATGTTTTATGGACTGGTTCTTTAAAGGATGTTAATTGCATCCAGGTGCATTATGTTTAGGTGGTTAAATTTATTAAATCCGGTATTATTATAAACCGATTCAAAAACCAGAAATCAAACATATTGACAACTCGTGTCAGGATCTTCAAACAGCTGTTGCTTACCGGTTGTTTTAAACTTTTGTAGTGGCGTCTTATGATTATCATAAATACTGGTCTTGGCTTCATTACATTGGATTGGAATTGTTTAATACGTCAAGATGTGTGTAATAAAAAGAACTGCGAAAAAAGTCTTTGTTAAATTTATACTTTAGATAATAAAATATAATGGTTACAGGCCTACCTTCAACGATAATCAGCAGACAACCTATTACCATAATAACGAGCAATCAATTATTATAATTTTTCCAATAAATTGCTTTTAAAATTATTATTAATTTACCATCTTGTCCTTGTTTACCGTTTTGGTAGCAATCAATCACATAATAATATCAATAATTGCATTTTTATTGCGTGTAAATAAGATTACACATGTCGTAAAAATGCGGCGGGTATTATAAAAAGAATAATTCAGTAATATTTGTTGGTAGGTCAGCCATGTTTGATTAAGACTACGTAGTTTTGTTTAATGTTTTACCTACACGATATAATAATACAAATAAATTTGAATCCCAGCAGAGAAAAATTAAGGCGAAGTTTCCAGGGCTTGCACGCCTGGGCATTGCATCACCGTGTCCTCGTGGAGGCGATGGGCGGCGATCTCTTGCGTCCGTCCATGGCAAGGAGTGAGAGGGCATGGGAGGCCATCACTTCCTTCTGCGAAGCATTAATGCTCGTGCAGGAGTAGGCGAAGAGCGTGAGTGAGAGGCAATCTTTGCGTTCCCACGGCCCTACCCTCCGCAGAAGACACCCTGGGCGTCGAGAGTCTATAGCGGACTCCCGGCCACCGAAAGACACGGGCTTGCGGACGGTGGACAATAGGTAGCTCGCCGCCCAGTAAGGACCAGGCCCGGGTCGATGAGACGGTGCGTTGTATTCCACGCGCGCCTCAAAGAACTGTTCGCACTAATTGAAGGGGTCCACTAGGGCCGATGAATACCAGGGTTGCGTGTTTGATCGAAAGAGTTACCGTGGCCCTGGCACAGGCAACTGAAGGAACACGGGTTGGATTTGGCAAGTCAAAGTGTGACACGCCCTCCCACTGCGCCCAGAGCGGGAGAAGCCATTTGATGTTTTCCGGCCCAAAAAAGGGGCTTATAGGCCTTACAAACGTTACCGCCAAATGTAGAGCGAAGTTGATATTTATCAAGCGCCACTGTATTTAATGTTAATCAACTGAATAAGTTTTTCTGAGGTTAATGTTTTTTGGGATTTTTTTATGTCGTACCTGCGTATCCTTAAACACATATTATCTAGTCCTTCTCTTTGTACTTCACAGCTTTAACTAGCCATCAGTCATTAATTATTATTGATTTTAGGAAATCAAGACTTTTCCATTTCAAAACGATTTAATAGCATAAAATCCAGTTTACGTATCTATTGATCTTTTATTACTTAATACTTCCAAATCCGATATGGGCACAATAAGACTTTATAGACATCAATTCTCAAATTCAAACAGTTTATCTGTAGTTTAATGGTCGTTTTACGAGTCAAAAATCTGACACCTGTGAAGAGAATGGTGTGACTTGATACGCTCATGACCTCTTGAACTTATATTCATTGTAAGAAGGGCAAACTATTTGACACCTCTTTTTTAGTTAGTTCATTCAAGAGGTCATCTTCCATCTCAGCCTTTATTTTTAAAGGGGGGTGGTAAGAGACCCAGAAAAAAAAATGAGGGCGTTGAGTAGAGTCTACACAACGCCCCCATTTTATTCTGGGTCTCTTACCACCCCTCTTTAGGCCAGTAGCACCCACAAGGGGGCGTTATCGCCCAGTTTAGGAAAGGCTGTTCTATCTGCACGTGTAAAAATACTTGAATGTTTGCTTATGCAGACCACGGCACCAGCGACCACCAGCTTCCATACATTTAGCCAGGTAACCAGGTAATTTATAGTGTAGCTGACTGCCCAGGGTATCTATTCCAGATAACAATTAAGCATAAATATTGAGTAAAAATCTTTATTTCCAGCGAGTTTCAATTGTCAGAACATTTGTACGTCAAATGTATTTTTTTTTATCGGCTGCTGTAGAGATTTGGCAATTTTTTCCTTAAAACACCGTTATAGTAGGGTTCTGACTTTTATAACTTTATAATAGGAGTATAGTCCCCCCATTTGCTAAATGAGCATGCATTAGGTTGGGGAAAAAGTCTTTTCGCATTATAGTATGTATGAACTTGTAATAAAATCTCTTTGGCTATACTATTTGTATCTGGCTGGTTTTGGTATCATTGAAAGTTTAAATATTAAAGAACATAATTCCAAATTCAAATTAGGAAAATGTCTGATTTTCATTTGTTTTTCGTACCGTCAAGATGAGTGAATCTAATGAAGAAATTCGATACATTTTAAAATTTTACTACAAAAAAGGTAAAAATGAAACGCAAGCCGCGAATATAATTGTGATGTTTATGGACCTAGTGTAGTGTCTGTGAGAGTTGCACAAATTTGGTTTAAGCGTTTTCAATCCGGAAATTTTTATGTCAAAGATGCACGTCGCTCTGGTCGCCCTATTACGGATAAAATGGATGCCATTTTTGAAAAAGTGGAGCAAGATCGGCATACCAGTAGTTACGACGTAGCTGAAGAACTGGAAATTGACCACAAAACAGTTTTGGTGCATTTGAAAAAAACTGGGTACACAAAAAAGCTCGACATTTGGGTACCTCACGAGCTCACTGAAAGAAACCTAATGAACCGTGTACTCATTTGTGATTCTTTATTACGACGTAATGAAACCGAACCATTTTTGAAGAAGCTGGTAACTGGTGATGAAAATTGGATCACGTATGACAAGAACGTGCGAAAAAGGTCGTGGTCAAAGGCCGGTCAGGCTTCACAGACTGTGGCGAAACCCGGGTTAACTCGCAACAAGGTGATGCTGTGTGTGTGGTGGGATTGGAAGGGCATTATTCATTATGAGCTGTTACCACCAGGCAGGACCATCGATTCTGAACTCTACTGCGAACAACTGATGAGATTAAAGCAAGAAGTTGAGAGAAAGCGGCCGGAATTAATCAACAGAAGGGGTGTGGTTTTTCATCATGATAACGCTAGACCTCACACATCTTTAGCCACCCAACAAAAATTAAGAGAGTTTGGCTGGGAGGTGTTAATGCATCCGCCGTATAGTCCTGACCTTGCACCTTCAGATTTCCACCTGTTTCGGTCTCTTCAGGATTCTTTAGGCAGTGTCAGGTTAACATCACGAGAGGACTGCCAAAACCACTTGTCGCGGTATTTTGACCTGAAGTCCCAAAATTTCTATAGCAATGGGATCATGTCCCTACCTACAAGATGGCAAAAAGTTATCGAACAAAATGGTACCTACATACTTTAGTTAAATGTAAATAAACTTTATTAAAAAATGTTTTGAATTTTCTTAAAAAATGCGAAGAAACTTTTTCCCCAACCTATTATGTAGGCTCGTTAAAGGGCATCAGTAGTAAGTAGCTTCTGTAAATAATTATAATTGCAAATTAATTAATTTTACATGATTATTACAGCCAAATATGATGAGTAATAAAAGTAGGTACCTAATTAATCGTAATAGACTGCAATTGTTTAAAGTAATAACTCATCTGGTACTTAAATATTTTAACAACTGTTTTGGTAATCTTCTATACTAAAAAAAATGAAGAGTTTGTTTTGTAGGTTGAACGCGCTAATTTCGGCAACAATTGGTTGGAATGGAAAAAAATATTTTAGTGTTGAGTAGCTCATTCATCATGAAAGGCTATAGGTTATGTAACATTACACTACAACTAATAGAAGCGGAGCATCAATGAAGAATGTTGCAAAAACGGTGAAAATTTTGTTCTTTTTGAGAGCTTCCGTTGCGTGCGCTGGGCAAACGGTTAAAGTCACGCAACAATCATGAAGATGGAATTGTTCCTCTTAAAAAGATCGAAAAATAAGTCCCCGATAGCATATGTCTATGTTTTAAGGTTGGCTCACTCATCATATCATCTGCCCAGCCTTTTCCCACCCATGTTGGGGTCGGCTTCCAGTCTAACCGGATGCAGCTGAGTACCAGTATTTTACATTAGGTTGGCTCACTATAACTCTTTTAACTGTAATCAAATATAAATACTATAATATTATAAAGCTGATGCAGTTTTTTTTGGTTTAAGGCTCGTACAGACAGGCGCAACATGTCGCGCGACCTGTCGCGGAGGCGATTCTGCGATATATCGCGACGCAACACCTTTCATACTGGCGCGACCACTTGTGCGCGAATCGTCCTTGTAGCGGCGCGACAGCTGTTAGTACATTTTGTATGGCGTCGCCACGTCACAGCGAATTCGCCGCGACGCCATACAAAATGTACTAATAAGCTGTCGCGCTACTCGACGCGGCGCGACTGTGTCGCGGCGCGACCGTGTCGCGGCGCGACAGGTCGCCCCTGTGTGAAGTGTCGCGCGCGTTTTCATAGAAATTGTTCTACGGATATAAATCGCCGATTCGCGCGCGACCGTCGCGTCGCGCTAGTCTGAACGAGCCTTTAATATACTGATCTCAGATACCTCATTTATCGAACCAGGCTATAGACTTGTAGCAGATGACATTAAAGGTCCGCGCGCCGTGCGCGCGGGCCTACAACTGAGGTTATCGTTTTTTTTTTTTTGTGGGGCATCTCGTTGTTAATCTGAAATAAGATTCTTACAACTTAAACGGATTTTCGCCTGGCGATTTCTAAAAAGTTAAAACTTTTTAGACCTCCACGCGACGCGCGGTATTTATACTGCGAGCAACAAGCAGCGGGTTTACACCTGCTCCCCTGTGATTGGTGTATGTAAATATAGTATCATAGCGCTCCAACCACAAACATAACTGTGTAATTGTAAATATAAGCTAGCTGTTCAAATATAGATTCATTCGATCCGAATACTGTTTTATTTATCTCCTGATACTGGTAAAGACTTAATAAGATCGCGCTAGGACCCTTAGTTGTCGAGCAAAAAGAAAAACTCACGAATACGAAGACCTCGCACAGGCAGACGACTCGATGCGTCGGGGTGGGTCGGGGTAGCAAGAAATTTATCGCGGACGAAGTCGCAGGCAGAAGCTAGTGTGACATAAAATAAGGCATACACATATATTTACTGTAAATTCTTTAGAATATCGTAATTAGTTATAAGCTTATTTTAGTATCCAGTTTCATGATTATTTGTAATGAAACAGTCCAAATTACAAATTAACCTTTACATATATGGTATTTAGGTTTATGAAAAACCCTAAAAGTACCTCCTTAGTCATTACTAAATAGCTAATTACCACATTATTGCATGTACGAAATGAATAATGCTAGTAGGTCACGTACAATATAATAAATAAAGCGTAATAATACAAATAATAGTATGGTGGCATACACGTAATAAGTCCAATATTAGATAACCCATACGAAATAATAGTATGTAAGCTGACCGCTATATAAATAATTAAATATATCAGTCAACAATATTAAAACGACTTAAGGCGCGGTGTTACCTCAATATTCACAAAACACTGGTGTCTTTGACAATCGAGTATGACGTAACGCAATAAAAATATACGACACAAAAAATACAGTGGACAGAGAAGGGCTTAAAGAAAAATTCTAACCGAATAGAACAGTAAAAAATTGTTTGATATTCCCAATAAAAATTGTTTCACAAAAAAAACTTTGACGTCGAACATCTCTGTATTTTCAGCGATAACAACATTTTTTTTTAAAGAGTTCAATAGAATAAACATTACTTTAAAACTTTAACCGGACAATTATTTAATTTAATGTGTGTAGTCCGAATAATCTAAATAAAACCCGTAAAATAAATGCCAATTCGCAGCTTAGTCACATCGTCAATCCAAATATTTATTCAATTTTCAACCGTATTTGTTGGAGCTGTAGCATGTAGTTGTAGCATTTAAAATCGTAGTCAGTCCGCGCCTTAAGGCACAATCTAATTTTAATCTAAAATGGTTTCAAATCACATGTTGATGTAGATCATATAATGGTATATCACGATATTCGAGATGTTTTATTATGGCCTTAAGAGAACATTGTTTGTTTAATGATGGAATTGCAAAAATATTTTGTTAAATAAACTAAAATGACACCACAGGAGGTTGGGTTTTGGCGTAGATCAATATTGTGCTCGGAATTTCAACAATTTGTGTAACTTATAGCTGAGTTTTTAATCAATTCTGCTCATTGGGAAACACGGAAAATGATTATCCTTAACCATTCATAAGATGCTGTAGACACAATTATATGAGCGTATTTTATTTTAAAAAGTCTTCAGAGAATAGTTTACTTCTATGTAAGCGTGCACATGATTCCTTAGCATCAGGTATAATTTTCCTGCTGAAGGGACACAGGCCTTCTTAGGCCTCTCTTTGAGAGAGAGTGAGCCATAATCCACCACGCGGGCCCAGTGTGGGTTGGCAGATATCATATGTCTTCGAATTTTTGATCCTAGGACATGCTGGTTTTCTCAAGACGTATTTCTTCGCCATTTGAGAGCAGTGGTGATGTTTTTTTTTTATACAAATTGCGTTCTGTCAGCATTATTGCTCCAGGTCGAACCCAGGCAGGCACTTCGCCCGCCTGGATTCGAACTGGTGCAATAAAATTTTTGTCATCTTAGCGGACTGAGCATCTTAGGTGAATAAATAAGTAGCTCAGTCTAGCACTCATCCAATAACCTTATACAAGAACTATGTATGTCGAGAATGTCAAACCGTAACGACATCTATAACTGTTATGATTATAATTATTAATTATTTACATTGCTTATTGCATCCAACGTGCGTTCGCATAATCCCTATACTACTTGGCCTAGATGAGATAACTTTGCTTTGAGAGCTACCGAGTAAAACAGTCGAGCCATATTACCGTTTTGTTCCATCAACATTGAATCTAATATTTATTTTCGTAAAACATGGTATAAGGGCGATGTGGTGTTGATTTGTTTTGAGTAAAATAGTGGAGCTATATTACTTACCGTCTTGTTTCGTCAACAAGTCTATATGAGAATATATTGTACCGATCATCATCATTTCAGCCGTAAGACGTCCACTGCTGGACTTAGGCCTCCCCCAATTTGGGGGGCTTTGCCATAATCGCCACGCTTAGCAGGCGGGTTGGCGATCGCAGTATGGTGGTAAAATGCATAGAAAACGCTACTGCCCATTCTCTAGTAAATTCCTTAGTCGCCTTTTACGACACCCATGGGAAGAAATGGGGTGGTGTTATTCTTTACGTCCGGCACCACACGGTACCGATACTCATAATATAATATACTTATGAATAACAGAATATGCCGTAATGCGAAAGTAATACTAAAAGTAAGGTTGGTAGGTCGATTCTGACCCTTCAGATCCACAGCTGTTTGTTAAAGCCCTGATCCTCATCTGCCTAGCCTTTTCACAACTATGTTGGGCTCGGCGTCCAGTCTTACCGGATGCAGCGGAACTCCAGTATTAAACATGAAGCGACGGCGTATCTGACTGCCACAATTCAGTTACTGTGTAATATGATACTCTTAGTAAGACTGGTTGTTAGACTTTAAGGTTTTTGATTACTCGTTACGGCTGTCAAAGATTTATAAACGACAACCAGGTCCACCGGTTTAACCTGATTTTCGAGGCAAAGAGGACGCGTGATATGTCATGGATGGTCACCTATCCACGGACCGACCTTAGTAAGCTTAGCTTGACCTTCTATCGTCTCGTGTGGCTATTAGGTAGCAACGAGCCCCTCTTAATTAAAGCTTTGATATCGCTTGTCAATTGAATACTTTCGTACGAATATAATATTTGCGGACCGCAGCCATCGAACTCGATAGGTACTCAAAGCCATCGTAACATGTCAACTAAACTCAGCATGGATATTGGTTGTGTCCTTGGTTACGGCAGTTAGTTGACACTAGGTCATCATCATTTCAGCAATAAGACGTCCAGTGCTGAACATAGGCCTCCCCCAATTTGGGGGGGTTTGCCATAATCGCCACGCTTGGCAGGCGGGTTGGCGATCGCAATTAAAGGTGATAAAAAACTTTTTTACAAAAAAAAACAACCGACTTCCTTAAAAACACTACAAAGTGAAAAATAACTTTAATTTCGGTAGTCGGTGTCTTAGGATCTGTATTTATGGTTTTTTTGCCACCGACTTCCGAAATTAAAGTTATTTTTCACTTTGTAGTGTTTTTAAGGTAGTCGGTTGTTTTTTTTTGTAAAAAAGTTTTTATTTTAAATTTTTAGTTGTGGTATTCACCCTGCACTAATTCCAAACAAACAATGCATATTTATGCGATAGCAGAACTCGCGGTTGATTTCCTGTCATTTTTTAAAGAGTTCCGGTGTCTGTCTCCCGAACTCATCATCAGATCTATATGAAAATTATATGGGACCATTTCGGAATAAACCCCTTTCGAACAAAAAAAGAATTTTGCAAATCCATCTATATATGACGGAGTTATGCTCGAACATACATTAAAAAAAAAACCAACCATGGCCAGGCCAAAATGATTAAGGCTGCTTTTTTTTTTATTAAGCAGACAGTAGAGTGGGTAAGAGCCCACTCTAGTGTCTGCTGAGGAATCAATTCTCGATGTCAACGAGCATGTCTATCTAGGACAAGATATCTTCTAACTCCTGATCGATAAGGAGTTGTACCTTCCATCATCAGCTCAACGGAATATAAGAATACAAGTAACGGTCTAAACGTGCCTATAATATTCAAAGAATTATCCCCTAACCTTCTAACCTTTCACTGTAAGTTCCTATATGTACTGTTCACCGATGAGGAGTTCCATGCGGTATCTTCGAAGACTATAATTAGTTCACCACGGATGGATAGATAGAACCAGCAATTATTTTTGATCTTTAGTACAATATCCAAATCACATTACGTGTACTGTTTGTTTTTGAGGAGTTCCTTCGTTTATCTCCCAAAGTATACATCAAATCTTCACAAAATTAATATGGGACCACCTCAGGAGTATACCCTTACGAATAAAAAAAGAATTTTCAAAATCGGTTGACAATTGGCGGAGAAATCGGTGAACATACATAAAAAAAAAAAAAAAAAATACATACAGTCGAACATATAACCTCCTCCTTTTTTTGAAGTCGGTTAAAAATGCGTAGAGAACGCTGCTGCCCATTCTTTAGTGAGTCCCTTAGTACCTCTTACGAAACCCACGGGAATAAATGTGATGGTACTATTTTTTACGTCCGGGACCAAACGGACATTAGACATCACGACGTTGATGGTAGGTATGTTTAGAATATTGACCTCAAAACCTGGTTGTACCAATGAGTTAGCCTTCACAGCCTACCTTAAAAAGTGTGTTTAATCCATTTTCAATAAAAGACCACATTCTTGGACGATCTAAATCATGCAGTGAATTATATTTCCCACCTTGATACGCACGATGAGTATATTATTTATGTTACATAATTTATGTTCAGTTATGTGATATATGATCATTTACATAAAATATTGTGACCTGCCAGTCGTCATGGGCTGTTTAAGAAATAAAAATATATTTATCAATTGCAAAATATATTATGATTCATTTGAGCAGGACGTTAGATCGATGAGTGATCATATTTTTTGCATTGGAATTGAATTAATATTTATCCTAATGTAGGCGTTAAATTGAATTGATTCACTAAATTGATTTAACATTTATCATTTTTTTCTCGCCTTCCTCGGTTTTTGAAGATCACTAGCAATATGGGCTTCCCAGTAATTAAGATTCGGTTTATAAACATGCATGTATGATGAGCTCCAGACAATAGTATCTACTTCTTATAATGGTTGAACATTGAATTCCTCAAATTTTGTTCGCCAGTCATGGACTACAAATACTATTACTGTTAGATCGGCACATTTGATTCGGTGGTATTTATTTGACAAGAAAACTGAACAGATGCAACTTTTACACATAATATTAGGGTTTCATTCATCTCGTGCCGATCGGCGAACTTCGTTCGGCATCTACTCTTGCACACATGTTTATAACCGATGGTCGTGAAGCTCGGTCTGTGTATTACACTCGAACTAACTTTCCTGTATTTATTGTTGGCGCTCCAGGTGCCAGAGCGCTCGTCAGCGTCGTCGCACTGTAAAATGGGGACGGCATTCCTGACTTCCTGACTTTCTGAGTCTTTTTCTTTCTTTCAACAGTTGGAACAAATGATTAGGACATGTGTTCGGGTCCGAATAATTCGCCACAGTTTAGCGGCAAAATCGAATAATTACGTAGATTTTTTCCTGCGGCTGAGCCAGCGCTCTAAAAATAACCGATAAAAACCTCCTCCATTGTTTTTTACACTTTATTTGAAGAAGTAACGGAGTTGAAAGAAAGCAATCCCATAATGTATCCACAGTGATAAACTGGTCACCTCTGCCAGCCTTTGCCTTTGCCCCTGCCTGGGCAAGTGCGATGCCGCGCAAGTCACGTCCACCTAGCACGTACCAAACACGTCATTTCATTGCACACTTGCACACGTCACTCAGAGTCAAAGTTGAAGAGGCACATGTCCTGTTTATCTAGCATCTTGTCAAGTTATTTTACTGGCAACTAGCCATATACTAAATCTTAATGTAATGACGACCCATAATTTTAATGATTAATAACTAAATTTTAATGTAATGATGACCCATAATTTTAAAACCATATTTGTACGCCGGAAACGGCAGAATATTTTGAACGCAATAATCCACATAACAACTTTGTACAATATTCTGACAAATAAATGCTTTCTTTCTTTCTTCTTATAGATTGCTATAAGGATCTTTTTGCGACTGCATGATATTAACCACAGATCTGTTCTGTGATATTAACAGAGGGGGCAACTATTTGTGGAATCGTCACAACAATTGTATTAAATAGAACAGCCATCGTGATCTATTCAATACAATTGCTGTGACAATAATGGTAGTTAAAATTTTGACCACGCGCTCTAAGATGTTTGTAGCGTTGTAAGTAGCAGTATTAATTAATTTAAAAGTAATGAAGTAAACGGTCGTGAAGGTGCTTTGTGTTATATTATCTTTTACAATGTATGGTGTATATTTTATAGAAATATCCTCCATAAGGTATGGAACTACATATTTGTAAAGATCAATTTTGTGAATTTGCCAAATTGCCAACTGCTTCGCCCGCGTAGATGTCCGAAATTATCCCATAAGAACATACTACCGATAATAAAGTATTTCATCTGTGTGCCAAATTTCATTCAAATGCGATCAGCTGTTTTTTACGTGATTGAGTAACAAACATCTAAACACACAAGCTGTCACATTTAAATATAATAATAAATATAAAGGTCATATTAGTTAGTATGAGGTATTAAGGTTTTCTCAGGGAGCTTTACTATTAGGTAGTACTAAAACTCAAAGCATTTATTTCCGTTTAACCAGTTACAGGCATTTTTGACTTGTTTAGAAGCCGGCCAGTTATTAACAATAAGCAAGTTGCCCATTACATAGCCTAGTAAATTCCAATGGAGAAGAACGGACAGAAAAAATCAATACTAAATACTAAAAATATTGCATTTATTAACTTTACTAAACAGCTGTTTATATTTATCATATACACGAGAGATTATAAACACAACATTCCTCCAAGGTCAGTCTCGTCGTGAGGCATACCAACATGCTCAACATTCCGACACAGGAAGCACACATTGCAGATGTTGGTATTTATTGTGTTCATGTTGCGACATCGCCGAGCAGTAACATCCTGTAACGCACGTTTTATTAAACGTAAGCAGCACAGCTTGCCGGCCACATATTCCTGTAGCCATGGCTGTGGTCAGTTTTGAAAGATATGGGGAACCGGAAAAATCTTTTAACACGTTGAGTGCCGATCACGCGATATCGCGTGATTCGTCGGCTCTGCATTATGGCCGATCACGCGATATCGCGTGCTTGTTACTAACAATTTTGTTTGCGCTCTAAAATCTGTGGCCATATTGGATTAACCATCAATCTGTGTTTGGCACTCAACGTGTTGATAAATTAATAAGGTGGCGCTACTGGATTTTCGAAGGTAGAAAATTCATTTAAGTCGGTTCGGTCGGTTACTTGCTTGCATAATCATATTATGACGAATTTATATTTTAATTTAATAGTACTTATATTTTTTTTCTTAATAATTTGTATGTCAATTGGCAAAACATAGCGCACTACCTAATCCTTAAGATCTTGTATATAATTGTCACCTATGTTTACGAATAAATGATTTGATTTGATTTGATTTCAAAGTGAAACTGGGTATTATACGTATTGTCCCTTGGGCTTTCTGCCTTTACGGAAAATAATGTGCCAACTTGGTTTGAGCGTCTCCTGTATTTTTAGTTGTTGATAATTTGATAAAAGAAAAATATTTTAATTGAGACACGGACAGGAAATACAAACATTAAAACTTTTAAGTTGTGATAAAAAAGAGGAAAACTTATGCGAGGCCAAAAGGCTCCTATCTCAACATAATGCTGCGATATTTGGAGAAAACAGTATAGATAAAGAACCAAAAATATCTAAGGCATGTGACACCTAACCCGCGCTGGGCCCACTAAAGGACTATGGCCTCGTTCATTTGACAAAGAGGAGAGCTGTGTTCCAGCCATGACAATATTGTTGGCTGATTTTGCATAGCTTTTCAACTTTTTCAGTGTAAAATTGAAAAAAGAACAAAATAAGGCAATGACTGTAGTTTTTGTGCAAGTAGGTAAGCTTTTGCGATTGAAAGTAGTTACGTCCAATAACTGTAGAAAACAAAGAATGCACATAATTTTGTCAAACTCATAGTCAAGCTCTATGGCATGCTTGCTCTAATAGACCAATTACACGAGACTGGTATTTGTTGACATTTGCTTGCGCAAACGCATCCTGTGTTACGCATTCTACGCCATTACAGTTATTTACGTTGTAAATTAGTTGTCTGACGGAAGATATTCAATTATTTATATTCATATATAGCTAACTCAAAGTCACAAATCTGTAGTCCCACTACAATATCGAGCCTAAAGAAAAGCGGAATGATTCTGTGATACACGATATGGACAAAATGGGCTGACAGAGATGTAAAGAACACGTAGACCTCCTACGCCAACCCTATAATTGTCCAAACTTCAATCAATCAACTCAGCCTATCGCAGTCCACTACATGTTGCGCCACAACACACTGTCCTTATGGTGCAGGACGTAAAGAATAGGACCATCTCATTTCTTCCCGTGGGTGTCGTAGAAGGCGACTAAGGGACTTACTAAGTAAAGGGCAGCAGCATTCTCTATGCATTTTACCAACATACTGCGATCGCCGGCCCGCCGGCCAAGCGTGGCGATTATGACAAATGATTATCCCTTTGAGGGAGGCCTATGTCCAGCTGTGGACATCTATAGGCTGAAATGATGACACTGTCCTCTGTCTACCGCATCCAGTTCGCCCCAGCCTCAAACTTATCACACCACAAAAATCTTACACGCGAGAGAACTTACAAATAGTTGATAAGAATCGAATTAATTATCACATCACATTCAAAGTCGTTTTACGTAACTTTTGTCAATTTGTGTGCATATGTGAACACAGTGTCAATGGTATTATGTACTCGTGTCAATAAACAAAATTCAAGTACAATTTGTTTATTCAAAAGTACCAAATGACCCTTTTAAGTATAATAAAGTGGATTTAGTTATTAGCACTTCAGCAACAAGTATTTGGCGCTTGAAACAATTTAGAAAAACCGAAAATTTAAAAATAAATATTTGATGTAAAATAATGTGTCAAAAATTTACGACTCAAACATATTACCTACATACCTTGGGTAAGGTAAATATAGTAACTCTGTATGAACACTCCTTGTCGTGTTTTCGTCACCATTATTATATCAGCGGAAAGACGACCACTGCTGTAAATAGCCCCCCAAGAACCACCACTTCGACCGGTACTGTACTTGCCGTATCCAGCGGATTCCTTTGGCCAAGTGGAGTTATTTCCTTACATAACTATGGCAGATAAATACATATGTAGCTAGCTTATGCAACATGATAACTCATTACTGTATTTTTGCAATGTACTCAGTCGTTGAGTAAATATTTTTTTATTTATTGCCGGTCCACGGAAAACCCCTATACCTTACATAGGCGCTCTTCAAGTCCTCCATTCATGAACATAATTATTTACTTATATCATCACGGAATTCAGTACTCCACAAAGCACTTAATTAATGTTTTTTGCTTAAAATAAATGACTTATACAAATAAAATGCTACTTAATCTTCTAATCCTCTACCAGGAAATCGAGCATGAAGTTATAAAAAGATGTTTTTTCAATAACTTTGAATAGAATGTTTGTCTTTGAGGAAAAAACTTTTTATTTTAAACGTGGAAGACGCTACTAAGTGTCTTTATTTCATGAAATGATGATGCCAACGAGTGGTCAATGATGTAGTAATGCGATAGTTTTTCTTTTACAGCAGAATTTCAATTGAATATTCTGAGAAAATCGTTGTCTCCACTGAAGAAGTATTGATTTTAGGATTTAATATTTACACTGGGATATTTTCAAAGAATAACTAGTTTTTGCCGCCAAATGTAGTGCTTAATTCTCACATTTAACCAAATGAAAAAGGAATGACACGTTAAATTTCAAAAAAAATATTGACCAAATCAATTAAACCCACTCGATTATTCACAACTAATCGATAATCATCAGTATCGAGTGACACAGTATAAATACGAATACGCCTCCAAACTCCAAATAGATGTCATCACTCGAGATCGACAAGTAAGAATAAAGTTAGAAGCAAAGGTCGTCGCTGCGACCTTTGCGGAAGCAAGGCCGTCTTTATTAGGCAAGGAGTCTAACCAAATTATAGTCTAAGAGTAAGGGCCGGCGCCCACTAGCGGCACGGCAAGGCAAGGGATTATTCTGCGAGGAATAGAAATATCGGCCTCGTTGGTCTAATAGTTGCTAGAGGTACTCCTGAGCATGAGGTTCTCGGTTCGTTTTCCAGGCCGGACAAATTGTTATTGGGTTTTTCTATCTGGAATTTGTCAGTAGCAATAGGCTCGCCCCCATCCACTGATGAGACTTAAACATAACTGGCAAAATGGGGGTATAATATAGAGGTACATCACTGCCCAATCCTTGGGGAAACAAGGGGTGATGTTATGTTATGCTTGAATAGAAATATAACTATTACTATGTACGACAGTAAAAGTGAATGAAATAAAAGTCATATGTCATTTATTACATTTCTATTCGTCACATAAAACGCTCTTACCGTGTCATGCAGCCAGTGGGTGCAAGTCTTAAGTATACTGTGTGATTAGATCGATTCATATTTCAATGTCTTTCTGACTTAAGTGAACCGTAGAATGTAATTCGTCAAGTATCATTGGCTGTTGAACTGAATGGTAGGTTTTGAAGTAGGTATTCTGTTGTTTGTGGGTACACAGTGGCTGTTGACGGTTCACCTTCATTGATGCACAGTTAAGCACTTTGTTTACAAAAGATAATAATTTAATAAAGAATCTCAATAATATCAATTAAAGTAAAAAATGGGTACAAACACTAATCAATGAAAAAATGAAAGCAATGAACGGATAAAATAAAAGAAGAATAAAAGTTATCGTTTGAAATTCTATTCAAGAGAAAAGCAATTTAATTGGTTTGTGAAGATTAAAACCAAGAAAAAATGCAGTTGAAGTAGAAACAGGCAAGGTCAAAAATAAGTATAGGTAATTATGTTTTTTTTTATTGTGGGTGGTAAATTATCAAATGACGTCTCCCGCTCTGGGCGGAGCGAGAAGGCGTGTCAGACTTTTACTGACTAAAACCCACCCGTGTTCCTTTAGTTGCCCATATGCCAGGGCCACGGTAACTCTTTCGATCAGATCTCGCGACCCTGGCAGGCATCGGTCCTAGCAGACCCCTTCAGTACTGCTGATATCACTATGAGGTGCGCGTGGAATAAAACGCGCCGTCGACCCGAGCCTGGTCCTTACGCAAGCTCGCGCCTACGGTGGCTGAGAGTCTGCAATGGACTCCCGACGCCCAGGGCGTCTCCTTCTGCGGCGGCTAGGGACGTGAGGGCGCAGAGACTGCCACTCCTTCACGCGCCCCGCCTCCTCCTTCGGGAGCATTACTGCTTCGCAGAAGGAGGTGACGGCTTCCCATGCCCTCTCGCTCCGTACCATGGCTCGCACAAGGGGCGCGAGAAGTCGCCGCCGACGATCGCCTCCACGAGGACTAGGCGCTACTCCGCCCAGGTAGGGCACACCTCCACCGTATGCTCCACCGTGTCCTCCAGACGATCCACGCGATGGAAACACCCGGGCGTTTCCTCCCACTTTATCCTGAACAGGAACCCCCTAAAGCACCCATGCCCGATGAGGACCTGCGTTAGGCGGAAGGTGAGGACGTCGAGGCGCCTCTCTATCCACTCCTTAAAGCGCGGACCGCCGCAATTGTGGCGGGCCCAGCACTGGGATAGGTTATTATGCTTAAAGTGAAGTATTGCCTACATCTGTGTAAAGATAATAAATAAGGTTAACAGTCACATATCTTCATGATCGTTCGTGGCAACGCTGCAGGCAACACATCGCTGTCAGTAGAACAAGTATAAAAAATTTGATCACTAGTGTTTGGCCACATCATGAAGTAGCCGTGCGTTTGATTGTGCACTTCCTCAAACGTTGAGTATCTAATGATCTGGCTGACCACATATTGATGTGAATAGGAGTCGATGTTTTATTTCATAAAATGGTCGAAAACTTCATGCAATCTTCAATTCTAAGATCTGGCTAAGACATAATAATATTTATTTTAGTCTTAGAGTGTATATATGTTGAAAATTGGTCACTGTTATTGATGTGTAGTCTATGTATGTGAAGTAAAAATTTAACGAAAACTACTCACATGGAGGAGTACGAAAATTGGCACAAGAAGATAATATTTTTATATAACAGTGCATTAGAAATACATTAAGTTTTAAATGATTTATGGTCGAATGTTGACCATTGGGCTACCACTAGTACTAATAAATACAAATTAATCGTAACGTAGATCAGTCAGTCATCATACATGCAGGAAGAAATCAGTTTATACATGACCTATGAATATATCTGTTTTCAAAATAAACTAGTTAGAAACTCGATTCCGTAACATTAATTAAAGATGATATCCTGAATCAGAGCAGTGCATTATCTTAGATGAATAAAATACTAGGTGTTTTTAATTCTTGTAATTAATTCTTCATTTTACTAAAAGTCACTTGAACTATAATTTACGAGATCCTCATAATTTATAAAACTGGACAGGTATATTATAATAAGTGACTTCTTCTTTTTTGAAACCAAAAACACTTTTGTTTAATTATTATTGGAACGAAGTTCTTTACCGCGGCTTGCGGTACAAGTAAACTGATAGAAATCGACTCGTCAAGATAAAACATCATGTTGAGGTGTACAGGGCTGAGCTCCACCACACCCTAGTGGTGGAGTGGGAACAGCGTCTTGCACAACCCAGCGCATGCCATGCCATGCGCGCACCTCTCTCTGAAGGAACTGCGGACATTTGTGGTCGCTGAGGGTGACGGGGTCCGCATATATTCATGCGGGCCAACACCTAGCCACGAGAACGTGACGAAATGCGCAGTCACTCCAGCATACCGGCTAAAGCTAGCTGCAAAACGCTGAATGATTTTAGTCAGTAAGAGCCCGACAGTCTCTCCATCCTCCCCGGGGTGGAGGACATCCATGAGGATTTCCACACGTTCAAAAAAAAGACATAAAACGTTATGTCCCCTCCATGCGACTTTTCTCTCCCTCCCTCTCAGTCTATCATCGCATCACGACGCTGTGACTTTAATTTTGACCTCACTATTGACTTCAGCACCTTTGAAAGCTTAGAAAACTATTTCTTTCTCTCTATCTTTTTCTATTTTTATACGAGTGTGTATATGAGAGAGTATCAAGTGTGAACTTCATTCCTGACGAGGGTCCCCCCACAGTGGGGAGTTTGTTCCGCCACTTCTTCTTCCCAGCTAAAGCACTAGGAAGTGTCGAAGGGCGGGCGTTTTGGCGGACTGTCTTATGTAACTTTGACGTTCAAAAAGTGCTGACTCTCAGCCTAGTTTGAATAAATGACTTTTGATTTTGATTGATTTTGACACGTTTTCTGTAAACAAGTTCCCCGCGTCGTGCCTTAAACTTTAGTAAATGTTTAAGTATTACCAAACGCTGATGACTTTATTAGAAGTAAGAAGATGAATTACAAAATCTACATTTACCTACTTGTGAACAAAAACAAATGATTTGAAGTTCTAATGATCAGACATCTTGTAAGAAAACTTCCTTTTGCATGTTGCAAAACTCCTTTAAATGTCCGTTTTTGTCAAATGCTGTGTGTAGCAATCCATAGAACTAGCTAAGTCGTGGTAAAGGGTATGTTATTTTGCATATTAGTACTTATAGGACAAGCTGTCATCTAAATTAAACTATTTATTCAAAATAGTCAGTTTACAAATGCCGTAATTATCACACATTTAGTTGGTTTCCGTCTCATGCTTATAAAGCTCCTATATTAATGCATAGTTTATATTTTACGCTACAGCGTAGTACGCATTTAATAATGTAGGCGCTGCTGTGTTCTCATCGTACAAAATGCAACCAAATCCCACAAACATGTAATTTAACTGCCTGATCTGAACGAAACAGGTACCTAAAATAAATAAATAGGAAACTTTACAGCTGTTATCTATCTTCCTTTATACAGTAAAACTTTGTATTGATACAGATGAACAATGTCTATGTTAAGTACCAGTCTTATCTTATCATAACAGAAACTTGTTCACCTTTATTATGATTTATAAGTCTACACATCACCCAATAATAATGAAGCTATTAACTATTTGATATACGACACCACATAGGTACAAAATATTGTATAATTATACAACATTTTAAGCGTTTAAAATTATGGTAGCTTTTAAGTCATTAATAACGAAATAGTTGTAATTATAATAATAATGCAGTTTTTGTGTCAAAACGTGCTAATATTTTGGCATTATAATATATAAAACAGTTTACCGTGAATATTTATGTTTAATTATGCTTATTAGTCGCCGGTACAGACAACGTGAAAATGTTTTAAGTATTTTTATGTAAGGTTTAAATAATAGATAAATGATTTTATTTATGTAAGTAGGCTTGTACAAACACTTATACACGTCAATGATATTTTTTTAAACTAGATGTCAGACGCTCAGTGGGCCATACTTACGACCCAATGGGTCCCGCTTAATGGCAAGAGACATCGCGGCAGGCCCAGACGGAGATGGCGGGATGAGCTGGACTCTTTTAATAAAGACTGGTCCTTGGCAGCTCTGGACAGAGAGACGCAGAAAGAGAGTAGAGAGGCCTTCGCCCAGCAGTGGGACAGAAACGGCTAATAATAATATAATAATAGATGAGGTCGGCGTTTCCTGACTACTCTGAGAAGAAAGGCCGAAAAAAACTCAGAGGTCACAGTCTCTTTTAAAGTCCAGACATAATCTTGGTCACATCTATCACATTATGTAGATTGGTGACTGAAATAGTATTGTGAGGAAAGTACCACACAGTTTGAGTGAACCTGTCCAGTCAGTACAAGCATTTGTCCTTAACCCTGGAGTAGTCGCGTGGATGTAGTCCACGCGACTACTCCAGGGTTAAGGACTATGTAGCCCACTCATACAAAGAGTTTTTTATTTTTGTTGATTTTTTGGAACACAGAGGGTGTGATTAGTTTATGTTGATCATATTTAGTTAAGAAAACTGTAATGATAATATTTTCATATATTTATTAAAACGTTGCTTATAAGTTAATGCTTATAAGTTTATTTATTTCAATTTGAAATTGGACACTCCCGTTACTTTTAGGTGCGCGACTACTGTAGGGTTAATCATGTAGCCCAACTCGGAACTTAAGGGGCTCAACGACTTGACGAACAATACCAAAGTTACATTTGGGTAGGCCACATAAATTACTCAAACTGCCAGATCAAAGTCAATCGTTCTACATGGACAGTTTGTGGGTCAACTGTACGTGGACGGCTCTAAATGCTCTGCATGTGCAATATCATAATAACTTCAGGATCCTGTTGAGGTTGCTCCGGTTGTGCAGCGCGTCTAGCACATTTGCTGTAGCACCAACTGACGACTTTTATAACATTATGAGGAAAAAGACCGCATCCTTAATAAGTAGAACGGGGGCTAGCAGCCGAACAACATGATGCACCAATATTAAGACATTGTCCGGTTGTTCGTGCGGCAGGTATGAATGAATATTGTTTCATTCCAATGAATAAATGCTAACCCTTACATGATAAGTCTTTACTAATCGGTGGACTAATGTTATCAAATAAAATAAGTAAAATAATAATAAAGTAGGTATGTTCACTTAATTTTTTTGAACAAGAAACAACAACTCACCTTTCACTGAAACTAAAAAATAACGTACGATAATAAATATTTTTTCAACTCACAACGCCCTCTATTAGTTCTTCTCTCAACAAAATTTAAGGTACAAGCCTTTATAGCTTTAGCTTACTTCATAATTTCACAAGAAGTAAAAAGAGGCAGTGAAGCAATTGCGTCTACGCAAGTATAAGTTCTAAATATCGTCGCTAGATGTCATGAAAATCAATAATGTTTTACCAACGTTTCGGTTTCATTATTTTCATAGAAAAGACTTCAACGATCAACTGCTTGTTACGTATTTCTACTTTAATACGATTACGAATGTTTTTAAATATTTACGTCGATGTTATTAAATTGATGCGTTTAATTCGTAAAATACACGTCGTGTGTGTAGTGATTAAAAAAATAATCTTTTAGCGAATTGAGCTATTTTGGATTTAGACGTTTCAACGTTTTGTTTTTCTTTTTTTCTTGTTATTAAATAAATCGGGTTTGAATTTTATTTAAGAACTAGCTTCTGCCCGCGACTTCGTCCGCGTCAAATTTCGCTCCCTGACCCTTCCCGTCGCATCGAATTGCCTGCCAGTTTTCATCCATTTTTCGTTACTGCTCCGCTCCTTTTGATCGTAGCATGATGTTATATAACCTATACCCTTTTTCAATAAATAAGCTACCCAAGACAAAAAAAAACATACAAGGAAGCCATCCAATCCATTTGTGTGTGTCTTGAATGCCTTACCAAATTACGTTTCGGAATTTTAAGTAGAAATATTTCTAGCGTCATTATAAATTATAAGTCACAATAAACATGTCATAAAAATCATCATCCAAATTTGGGAAAACCCATTGCCTTGGGTTTATCCAGTACATTGATATGAACTAGCTGTGAACAGAACAATTACTTATTTCTCAAAATCACGATTGTGAACTTTAATCATATGCATGCGAAACAGTAGCTGATCAGTTCTATTACAGTCTCTTCTATTATTTTCTTAATTGGTTGACGCTGTTTTAGTTTTTATTTTTATATAATAATGAACTTGAAAAATAAAACTACAAAATTATTCATTCAATCATAATTTAATAAATATATTGTATATTATTAAAACTATTTATACATTACAATACATTTCACGGCAGTGATATAATACGCTATCATTAATTAATTCTAGGACACCCTTGCACATTTTCCTTCGTATATTAACATAACGAAACTGTAACGGATTTTTGTCTGAGAACAGATAAAATAATATAAAAGCAGCAAAATCATAAATTCCACCAAAGACCATTTGCAAACAATATGTCATTAACAAAAATATAAAACGGTAAATATCAAAGCATTGTAGTTGTCATACCAACAGACCTTAAAACACCACCGGAATATCCAAATAAGGTAACTGTATACAGAAGTACCTATGAAACGAATAATATGTAGCTGTAGATTTATTGGTTTAGTAGCGTCACGCATTCATAAGTACCAATTCGCGAATTCCCCTTAGCAAATCCGGGATGAACGAAAAATAACATAGAAAAATCTAGTTTATAGGAAAATCGATCTTATTTTTGGTCCCTATTTAAAATTGATTGATTCAAACAGTTATTAATTAGTGTTTAAATTCACAAAGTGTAGTCAATAAACGCTAGTGTAGCTAAGCTTAATGTAATATTATATACATTTACCGGCAAGTAATGAGATTGCCCACACACGATAAATAACTAATATAGTTTAAAATCGAAAGAAGGTTTGGTTAAAAAGAAACAATCCTCAAAATACCTAAATATGTAAAATAAAGTGTCAGAAAGATATCGAGTGTGGTTGATATTACAAACATATCATAACTAAAATTATATTTCCTATATCATTTGAAGTAATTTACCTACCAATCTCTTAATTCTTAATTACTCGCATTCCGAACGGTAAACTTAAAATTAATACTGGCATTAAAATCGATCCCTGCAGAGTCCTACCACCATCCGCCGTATCCGCCATAGCCGCCGTATCCGTGACCGTAATATCCGCCGTAGGGCCAGTATCCGTAACTATAGCTGGGGTAGCCCCATCCGTAGCCATAGCCAGGGTACCCCCAACCACCGCCGTAGCCGTGGCCGCCGTAGTGACCACCATAGCCCCCCCAGTGGCCACCGCCCCAATGTGAAGCTGCAGTTTTAAGGTCATCCTTGTCAGCCGTTGCTAGGTCATCCTTCTCTGCTTCAGCTTTGAAGGTCTCTACTGGTTTTTCTTCGGCAGGTGCAGCGTGAGATAACGCTAGGAGTAGGAAGATGGCGACGGTGAAGAAGGCGATCTGGAGAATGAGTAAGTGACTTTAATATATAGCAATTACTTTTCCGAGGATATTATTTATGATAGGATTGAAGACAATTTTGATCCCTTTGTTTATTAATCAATCACTTATTACCGTTTGATGGATCACAATGTAAGTTGGCAGATGATATTTACGTATAATACAGAGAAAGTTTTTTTATGATATAATAGGGTTTTTTCCAACATCTACAGGTTGCAATCGCAGTAAAAAGCGAGTGTTATCAAAACTTCATGCTGTCAGTATCTAAGCGCAAACAAACAATGAAACTGCTGTACAAGTGCTTCACTGAAACCAGATAGCCATTTATGGTTATAATACTATGTACACCTCACTGCATTTAACAATACAATTGACCAAAGTAAATACGACCCATTATATGTCAATTGCTACCTATGTACTAAACAGTAAGTATATAATACACATGTCCTTACGACAATGCACAAAACAGCCTTATCTCACGATCTTTACAATAGTACTTCCCACGGATATGTACTGGACAGTTAATTAAAGGCTTATGATAATCGTTTCATTATGAAATACTTGAAGCTAATTTATTTTAGTGATTAAAAAAAAACGATGAATGTATTTCAGGAATTCAGAATTTGTTCTTGAAATAGTTCTGAATTTGTTTTCATTTTATTTTGAAGTTCTTTCTGAGAAAGTGTTAATGATGAAGCTGGCAAAATGTTAGTTTAATATAATTACTATCTCTGCCTTGCTCTATATGTGATGTTAAGTTATGATTTGTAAAGTAAAGAGAGATTAGGATTAAATAAGATAAGATGATTTTGATTGATGAGTTAACCACTAAAATATTAACAAATATATAATAATATACCAAAGAGTAGTTTGTTCAGATAAAATATAATTTCAGTCAGTTTTAGAGGTTCTCTCAATTGTAAACAATCACAGGACACGACATAATATTAATCGCAACTAAACAATAGATTAATCAAACATTACAGACTATTTTTATCTCAAAACTTTCAATTACAATTCACTTGCAATTTCCAAATAATGACACATACATATTTTAATTAAAGATTTTCCCAAAAATCAACCCTTACCAAAAATTATCGAAAAACGTATCTTTTAAATGCTATAACTATTTTAATAATCCCTCAAACCCACACATCACTATCTTAACACCATTAAAAGTTAAAATCCCACTTACTTTGCAAGCCATGGTGCCTGGATGACGTTGGTACAACACTGACTGTGGACGCCCTACGCGCCGTTTTATATCTCCACTCCGTCCTAGCTACACGGATGGCCGGACACCATACGCCATTGTGCTGCCAATGACCTTAGCTTTGGGGCTTGAGGTAACTGTCTGGGTGATTTGGCCTATATTTTTGATCTGGGGAAAGGAAGGGTAAGAAAATCTGAAGGGTGTTTTTGAAAGGGGAGGAAAAACGATGGGGTGATTTGATTAAGTTTTTATGTACATGGGTTGTTCTTGAGCTATTGTGAATACTATTCAAAAATAGTTGATATTTCGTATCATAGCATGCTAGATGCATCACATATTAGGTTTCTGTCTGTCATGTTTTAACTATTTATTATCGTTCAATCTATCGAACATTAGACTTATTATAAATAGATAACATTTATGGAACACTGAAGTGAAAATATAAGGAAATTAGCAGATGTCAATGCAAGTATGGATATATAAGTTTCGATACATGCCTATACCAGCTGTTTGGTTCCCTTAGTATTGGTAAATGTATCAACATTTTAATGAAACATGCAGCTGAGCTCCAGAAATTCCAAGGACTCGATGCGAATTTAAATAGTTTTATACAGCATCTGTTGCAGTGAGTATTGTGGACTAACAACTAATTAGCGAGATAGGGCGAGTTCGCTCAATATAGCCAACAGGTCAGACTCGTTAATTTATCAAGATGTGCTTAAAAATAACTCTTATTTCTTTATCAAGCCGACTTCTAGTACTTATAATTACTCAGATTTAGCCTTTATATCATTATTGTACTTACTAAACATCATTAAGACGTTATTGATTCAACAAATAATAAGTTATTTGTAGACTGCCTTATTGGTCTAGTGGGTGCATATGCTTTTGCTGAGAATAAGGTTCTGGGTTCTATTCCCAGGTGCGGCAAAGTGCTATAGAGTTTTTCTCCCTACCTGGACTCTGGATTTATACTCGATTAATCATAACTGGCGAAATGTGTATAATATGGGTACGCCTCATTTGCCCCCCAAATTGGGGAAGGCCTAAGTCCAGCAGTGGACGTCTTACGGCTGAAATGATGTTGATGATGATGGGTACGCCTCTACCAAATCATTTAGGGAGTAAAACGTGATGACATTTTATGTGTAATTTTCTAGTTTAAATCCTTTTGTTTAAAGCAACAGAGAAAAGGCACACCTTTCCTTTACTGTGTTAAAACAATAAACACCTTTGTTAAGTTGGTCAAACTTTCAGTTCAAAGACACCTTGAAGATATCAATACATGTACATACTCCTTAGATTTTACTATAGCTGCGGATCAGTTTCAATGAGGCGATCATTCAACATTCTAGCCACTTTTTTTTGGATTTATGAATAGTTTTCTGGTTTCTTAAACAGAACCTGTCGTGAAAATGTGACTATTATGTTATTTTTTCACAATAATATCGCATTGTCGTTTTCTTATCAAAACACAGGAACACAGACGTGCTAACAAAATATCTGTATTTAATCATTCATTTACTCTACATTTTCATCTTCGTGATAATGACAAATAATATAGTATTTTTTATAATTCTAAACTGCAGTTACAGAATTAAGTATCTATCATCATTCATAGTTAATAATCATTGTCAGTAGAACTCTAATAGTAATTTATTAAGAAGCACATTATACTTTTTGTTTTGTCACTGACATGTGAATATGTATGAGTTTATTTACTTATATTTATTTATTATACTATCACTACCGTGGTAATTGACTGAATGATCTGGATCGTTTGCTTAATAAATAATTTCCCCGTTT
Organism: Aporophyla nigra; assembly: GCA_947507805.1. Lineage (NCBI taxonomy): Eukaryota > Metazoa > Arthropoda > Insecta > Lepidoptera > Noctuidae > Aporophyla > Aporophyla nigra. The sequence continues at coordinate 26,810,887 of OX382295.1, forward strand.
TTACCTACGTGTGAAGAGGTAGTAATTGAATTTCAACTCAAAACTTCCTAAATAAACCAGACTTGTCTTAGCCTTTACCGTTGGGCTAAAGTTACTTGAAGTTACGGTAATTAGTCGTAATATTTCTTTTCTGTAACTTCATAACAAAAAATGGGTCATTTTAAATGTTGGTAATGTTCAAAGCCCTTTCGAAACAGGACGCTGTATAAGTTATCATTTCGATAAAATGACTGACATTACTCGTAAGCAAGCCTTACATTTCCTTTCGGACAAAGGACTATAATATGTACATATTAGCATACAAGATAGCTAGATATAAGGTATTGTGATATATGGTCTTCAAATTGCATCACCAATGTCACTGGTTATTATTTTTATACGTATAATTTGCACGATTCGGGACCTGTGAGTTAAAAATCAAAATGACGATCCTTAAATTACACTATTTAGATAAGCAAAGTCTAATTATAAGCATTTTTGCCTACGCAGAGGAAGTTAGACAGTGATAGGAATTAACAGAAACACTAGTTATACGCCCTTATTATTATTACCTTACAAAGCTGAGAAACTTAAAAAAAAAAGAAACTGTAAAATAATACCGAAATCACAACGAATCATCACTTAAAAAACCGTATAATTTTAAAATGACGTGAAGGATCTAATGAAACGCATAGGGCGTTAAATTACTATTTACTTTGAAGCTTTTAAGAACACAAAAAATAAATAAAAGGAAATTAAATTACATGCTAATTAAATGGAAGTAGCTTCAATCAGTCAATCAACTCAGCCTACAGCTAAATATGAACTTATTGAAGAGATAGATCTACACTAATTCAACTGTAATCTTAAAGGCATTAATAGATTCACTGTTATAGATTTTAATAACTCTTTGAGCAAATCGTGGATGATCATAATTATCTGTTTACTGCTGTCTTATTGGTAGTAATAAGAAACGGAATATAAATATATGTCACTAATAACATAAGGGAACAAGTTTCAAACTTTTTGTACAACTGTCAAAATTTTACTTCTTTCGGATTACAATTGCCTGACATAACTAGAAACTAAAAGTGAATTTATTGTAACAGGTCTAAATTTATAGATACGGCGATACTTGGAAAAATGAGAAAATAAAATAAAAAAATCGTTCAAACAATTTATATAAATTAAAAGCATAACGAATTTTAACATAATGGCATTAATTTCAAATTGTCCACTATTAAAGAGTATTTGAATCTTGAAGATACTGGTTTTATTTGGTTAATGACTCTTCTTTTGCCTTTTGTGTGATGTTGAATCTTCTTTTTTGAGGAATCAACAAAAATCTGCCATTATAGCTGGATCCCATCGTCCTTGATATCTTATTTCTATTGTTCGTACATCCTGATGAAACCTTTCTCCTTGTTCATCACTCACTGCGCCAACATTATCAGGAAAAACGTCTAAATGAGAGTGTAGGAAATTGATTTTGAGAGACATTCTGCATTTTTTTTTTTTCATTTGTTTTGGTACGACTGAAGCAGTTCATATACTAAAAGTTGATAGTCTGAATGACAAGTTTGGATATTTTATTTTATGTTTATCCTTCTTCGAGTATCCGGAGACATTTACCGTACAAAAATAGCAATCATGTACATGATTCGAAGGCTCTCGCCACAGAATAGGAACTGCATTTTCTTTTGTTTACCTTTCATCTACTTCAAAAATCTCATGTAACAAGAAATACAACACATTTAAGGTGTCCACGACTTCTCAATGTCTCCAATCGTAAATCCAAAATAGGAGCAGTAAACTGCTTTTATCTCTTCCGTATTTTTTTTTTAGATTTTTAACTACATGACATCCGCACACGTAGCATTTGGTTGATTTCTACAAGATCTTCTTTGATGACTAGCCATATTTTTATGTACAAAACGTCTTAACTAACTTAACTTTATGTAATAACAAAAAAAAAAAACTTGTTAACTCGAAATATTGTGAATAATATATTGTGAGAATTTGTGTACAGGAGGCTAATGCTAGGGAAATATGAAACTTTGAATAAAACTTATATGAGACCTGTCACACCACTTTAATGACTTGATGGGTGAATGATGAAGGTAGTGCAACAAAAATATATGATTACTGTTCTGGTTGTCAAACCTATGTTCCCTTGATAAATTCAACTATCCAATCTTCGCTGAGGCCGTGTTCGTGGATAGATGACAATCCAATATGTACAGAGACCCCTTCGTGTCTTAGAAAGAATATTAAGCCGTTGGAGTTAACATGAATATCTGTATCTCTCTGTACAAATGACAACTTTGGATCAACGTCCAAAGCTGTAATTTGTAAATCGGTGACAGTCGATACGGACGTCAGAAGCCAGAAAGTTTGTTAACCAATCTTACCAAGGGGTATCTCGTTTCCCGGTACATAGTATGTAGAGGTCAGCTAGGTAGTCACTTAAAGGAAAATGTTTGTTTTTAGCTGCTTTTGGTTCGACTTGAAACTGATTTGAACATATGAAGTTGGGAAAATGCTAGGTTAAAATTGTGTTTTAAAGCGATTTTATTCGTTTATTTTACGGTGACAAAGTCCACTAAGGGATGAGGTCGGTTGGTTTTCATTAATGTAGATATGCTCACTAACTATAACCTTGAAGATAAGGCTGAGAAAAATAAAACAAAAGAAAATGAAAACATTCCGGTTTTTTAAAGGTGTTTTGAATTCGGGAAAATTCTTTGAAAATACACGTTAATGATAAGACATAATATATGAGATATTTTTAGTACAATTAAACTGTTGGTGTTGTTTTAGATGTAACTACATCGTCTTTGAGTAAATGGGCATGCTTATAGGTGACGGTGAATTTATATAGAGCTTAAAACCAACCGGAGAATCAATCACCCTTTTGTCTTAAGCAGGATAGTTATGAAAATCGAGTACATATGCATCAATATTCCTCAAGGACGGCAATTCTCAAATGTGGATCACAAGATCACATGGAAACCGAAGACCTCGCTTAATACTATAAGTAATAATTTCCCCTAATATTCGCATTGTCGTTGCAGTAATGAGTAGGTAGGAAATACAGCAATTAGTTTGAAGTAGGCCTGCCATAACGCAGTATTTCGACATGTAAGGAATCTCTTGGTATACGTCATAAGCGGTCGCGGGGAAGAAGTTGTCTGTCAAAGTAATTAATAAATCCATTGATGTCACACACAACTAGTTTGAATTTTCAATCTCGCTACAAAAAGAGAAGCAATAAAACTAAAACATGATCTTGTAGGAAATCCTGTTTTTTAGCCTCTCCGATCAGATTCTGCATTAATTCCCTTCATTTCTCTCACTTCTCGCAGTCCCGTTTTCATCCATTAATTAAATTCTTATTTACTCTAATCTTTACATAGTATAAAACAAAGTCGCTCCTTGCGTCTGTACACTAAGATCTTTTAAACTACGCAACGGTTTTCATAAATAAATAGGGTGATTCATAAGAAAAGTTTATATGTACAATACGTAAGACTGTGCCTGTATTCTAATTTTTAACCGACGAAAAAAAAACGGAGGAGGTTATCAATTCGACCGTATATTTTTTTTTTGTTTTTTTTTATGTATGACCACGCATAACTTTTTACATAGTAGTCCGATTGTGATAATTCTATTGGAAAGGGTATACTCCGAGGGTGGTCCCATATAAATTTGAAAAACAAAATCAAAAACAGGGGATGATTGATTGTTCACTCACTGATTGTAATGTTAAACCACGCATAACTTTATACAGAGTAGTCCGATTTTGATAATTCTTTATTCATTGGATAGGGTATATCTTGTCAAGTATTATAAGTATATTAAAACCACAAAAAATTATAAAATAAAAACTTTTTACCAAAAAATTTAACCGCCGAAAAAACTGAAAAGCAAAAAATAATAAACCTTAAAATTATGAGTCGGCACTGGAAAATCAATGAACAAAGATCACTCAAAGCGCCGGCTCATAATTTTAAGGTTTATTATTTTTTGCTTTTCAGTTTTTTCGGCGGTTAAATTTTTTGGTAAAAAGTTTTTTACCAAGCTTTATTGAAAACAATATAATGAAACTAGATTTAGTAGAATAATTAATTTGTCATTGTCTAATTAGTAGGCTATCTATCACAAATGCGCATGCACAATTAGAATATTATATTTTCTTCTGCTTATGTCTCGGGCCACTCTACCAAACGGACATTGTCACCATCAACTAGCCCCGTCCTTCCTTCCGCAGCCAGAGGTCACCGCCATCATTATATCTATCTCTCATTGAAACCTTGACCACTTATATAAAGTCGACGTACCGTCTAGTTACCTATTACTAATTTTTGGGAGTCACTTGGTGGTAGGAGGTCCAGTAAAAAGCTGCTAAATAGAGGTTGTGAGGGACCGCCTGTCCTGCATGTGTGAAATTGACTTAAACATCTATTTGTTATTACAAAAATAGGCTTCAGTTTTTTCGTCCTTGGTAAATTCAATCAACTCAGCCTATCGCAGTTCCCTGCTGGATATAGTCCTCTCCCATATTGCGCCACAATACCCTGTCCTCCACCTTCCGCATCCAGTTTGCCCCAGCCACTTTCTTTATCATCTTCAATATCAATTCTTCGACAGACATGGCCAGCTCACTGTCACTTCAGCATGCTTACTCTGCGAGCTAAGTCGGTAACTCCAGTTCTTTTCCGGATAATTTCATTTCTGATTTTATGCTTCAAAGAAACTCCGAGCATAGCCCGCTCCATAGTGAGCGACCTTGAATTTATGGACCAGCCCAACTGTCAGTGTCCACGTTTCGACACCGTATGTCATTACGGGTAGGACGCACTGGTCAAAGACCTTAATCTACCTTAGTCGACCTTAGTCTTGGTAAATTACTAATATCTAATTAGTAATTTGGTGAGTAAATTGGAACCCATCATTACATCAGGTCCTCATCTAGGTACCATTCGATAGGTCTTTCACATCTATCTTTCTGCCAAATCGACGTGGTACAGTAACCTTCGAAAATAGTCGAAAGCAGACAATTTCACTTTCAAGGAAAGTTTTCATTAAGAAAATCCGATTGAAATGATAGATCAACAGCCTTCATCCTTACCCATGTCCGGGATCTCCCCCTTCGCAGAAGGCCATTGAACTCTCTTATATTGCACAACAACACCCAGGACCCCGAAATACCCTTATCCGTAACACTACATTCGTTGCCTCACTTCATAGTGATGCGATAATACCAGCACATAGTAACAGAGCTACATTAGGTCACATCCGCGTTCAAGATCACTACTGTTACATACAATTCAAGTTCATCAAACGTAATGCCGCGTGCGCATCACAAATATAGCCGGTGCCAATACCTCGCTTGTTCTTTGAATAAACAATCAGATGACGCACTTCGTTTATGGTAAAAAAAAAATAAACATGGAGGAAAGTTATAAATACTTATCTCATGCCTTTCAATTTCAACACAAGTTTTTTGAACTTTGCATGCCTTTATTAAGAGAAGTCTAACGAAATGCTACCATCATCGTCATCGTTTCATCCTAAGGAATTCCACTGAAGTCCAGCATTGGGGAGGTGCTTTTCCGTAGGCCTCTCCCAGTTTGGGGGGGTTTGCCATAATCGACACGTTAGTAGGTGGGTTGGTGAGTATGGTGGTAAAATGCAAAGAGAACGTTGCTGCCCATTCTCTATTAAGTTCCTTAGTTGCCTCTTACGATACCCACTGGACTAAATCCTATATATAGTCAATTGCCCTCGTAACGTAGTGATGTAGATGACTACGAAAGATAGAATCGAGATTGCTTTAAAAATATTTTTCATCCAATAGGACTGAGACAGTGACTGAGTCTTTGTCACTCACGTCACTCCTTGATAAACGGAAAATCAATACTTTCAACAATGGTAAACCTATTGACCTTTTGTTACTAAATCTAGACAATCACAATTTAGCATTAATCCGTAATTTTAAAACCTGCAAACGTCTTAACAATAGATTACATTTCCACCAAATCTAGTTCAAATCAAAAGGACCTATTGTTTTTAAAATGTTACATAACGGGAACAAATCGAACTGCATCGGTTCTATCCGTATTCTACGTCGATTCTCAGAAACAAAGTTATTTTATAAAGCATTTGCCAAATACGTCACTGAGGTTCAAAATACCAAGTGGAGTGTTCATTGAATACACAATGAGATAAGATATTTTTAATTCAGTAAAAACCAATGCTTTGATGTTTGCGAAGTGGAACAAAAAGGGGATGTCGTGATTATGAACGTGATACTGAACATGTTTGAAAATAAAGATGTGAGGCTAGATTGAGCTAGAAATGATTCCGTATGTAAATGGAAATATCGTGAGGAAGAATACATAATCAGAGAAGATACTGCTTCATCCTTTGTGCAACACTCCTTTGAAAATTATGGGTTCCTCGGCATATCCTCTGAATATTCTTATGCTTTGAGGAGTTAAAACGGGGTGACTGCAGTCGTTTGAAGCCTAACTCGGGGTGAGTTAGGCTTCAAATGACTGCAATCACCCCATTTTTAACCGACTTCAAAAAAAGGAGGAGGTTATATGTTCGACTGTATGTATTTTTTTTTTTTTTTTTTTTTTTTTTTTATGTATGTTCACCGATTTCTCCGCCAATTGTCAACCGATTTTGAAAATTCTTTTTTTATTCGTAAGGGTATACTCCTGAGGTGGTCCCATATTAATTTTGTGAAGATTTGATGTATACTTTGGGAGATAAACGAAGGAACTCCTCAAAAACAAACAGTACACGTAATGTGATTTGGATATTGTACTAAAGATCAAAAATAATTGCTGGTTCTATCTATCCATCCGTGGTGAACTAATTATAGTCTTCGAAGATACCGCATGGAACTCCTCATCGGTGAACAGTACATATAGGAACTTACAGTGAAAGGTTAGAAGGTTAGGGGATAATTCTTTGAATATTATAGGCACGTTTAGACCGTTACTTGTATTCTTATATTCCGTTGAGCTGATGATGGAAGGTACAACTCCTTATCGATCAGGAGTTAGAAGATATCTTGTCCTAGATAGACATACTCGTTGACATCGAGAATTGATTCCTCAGCAGACACTAGAGAGGGCTCTTACCCACTCTACTGTCTGCTTAATAAAAAAAAAGCAGCCTTAATCATTTTGGCCTGGCCATGCTTGGTTTTTTTTTTATGTATGTTCGGGCATAACTCCGTCATATATAGATGGATTTGCAAAATTCTTTTTTTGTTCGAAAGGGGTTTATTCCGAAATGGTCCCATATAATTTTCATATAGATCTGATGATGAGTTCGGGAGACAGACACCGGAACTCTTTAAAAAATGACAGGAAATCAACCGCGAGTTCTGCTATCGCATAAATATGCATTGTTTGTTTGGAATTAGTGCAGGGTGAATACCACAACTAAAAATTTAAAAATAAAAACTTTTTTACAAAAAAAAAAAACCACCGACTTCCCTAAAAACACTACAAAGTGAAAAATAACTTTAATTTCGGAAGTCGGTGGCAAAAAACCGTAAATACAGATCCTAAGACACCGACTACCGAAATTAAAGTTATTTTTCACTTTGTAGTGTTTTTAAGGAAGTCGGTGGTTTTTTTTTTTGTAAAAAAGTTTTTTTAAATTCCAATATTCTTAGTATACATAACTTTGTATTTTTTTTCCTGTATTTTTTTTTAATTAATACCCGATTCCGGCTTCACTTCGATTACTGGGACGCCCTATACAGGATAAGTTTTTATCCAGTGCGCAAACTGTAACCATGAATTCAGCATATCATTCTAGATCCCCATGCGCAGAATTTTTTCTTCGGTTTTACAAAAAAAAATCTGCTGTTTCATAGAAAAATGCAACCTACATGGTCAAAATGTATGGAAAAGCTGTTTTTTTTTTTTGTATAACCGACGAAAATTTTCTACGCTGGGGGGTCTAGAATGATATGCTGAATTCATGGTTGCAGTTTGTGCACTGGATAAAAATTGATCCTGTATAATATACGAAAGTCATTCTGCTTATCTTGCTGTTACCTTTTGACGCATTACTGGCTGATTGGATTTTGATGAAATTTGGCACACAGCTAGACCATATTATGAACCCAGGTCGTAAGATAGTTTTATCCCGATAGTACGTTACCGTGGAATTATTTCCATCCTCCAAACGGACTTGGCTGGGATCAAAAGCAGGTTTATTACCTTATCTAATATCTTAGGACAACGAACACACCGTTTTCTGATCCCAAACTAGGCAGAGCCTGTACTATGGCAACCAGACAACTGATAAACATACTTATATATATCTAAATACATACATATCATAGATAAATTATACCCAGACACAGAACAAATGATTGTGCTCATCACACAAAGATTTATCCTGGGTGGGAATCGAACCTACGACCTCAGTCTTAGCAGTCAGGGTCACTACCCACTAGACTAACAGGCCAGTCATTATATGTAAAATAAACGGGTCTAGCCCAGCAATCATCGTAATATCCTCACTCTGATCGTAGATAATAATCACCTCAACACCAAAATTAACTTATTCAAGTCACCGATACATCAAAACTCCTAAGCACCTTACGAAGCTCTGACGTCACTTCTTTAGAGACATTCATTGATACATTACTACATTACCATTCGCGTCAGGTGCTGTTCTTAATGGAATGCCATTTTTATTGTGAGAAGATAGTTTTTATGTCATCGTTCAGCGGAAATGTGGTCTATAAAAGGTCTTGTTTTGACACCTGTGCAGAAATAACGGGATAAAATATATCTGTAAAACAATTATTTGCCAACTTGTGACTTTTTGCTTTCATAAATGAGGATAAGACTCGGCTTATATTCCTTTCAGCTATCTCTGTCTAATGCTCTTTAATGCCATATAGCGTGTTCTAATTCTACATTCCACATAGTTCGTTCTAAATGTAGTCAAGTAGTTCCTGCACTCTACCAGATCGTCATAATGCCTCGATTACTACGCGTAGCAGGTGACTTGATGATTGTTGAGCTAATCTGTACACAGACAGAGGCTCTGCCTATCCATCTTATTGTCAATTAGCGACCTTAATGATGCAAAAAACTAAGAATTCTAGTGTGAGTTACAAACCTGCGTAGAATGTATTATATATGAAGTTAGAATGTATTTTACAATGCAGTCCTTATTTATTTGAAAAGCAAATAAGTTAATCTTTTAAACTATTGTCATTTATATCTATGATCCAAAGGAGATAACTCTATAGTTTAGGTTATGTATAATTTTCTGAAGTATTTTAACAATATCTACCATAAAATGACTGGGTGTTTCGTCTGTGAAAACCTATTCAGATAAAAAGTCCGTAAAATCTTTATCTAATAGGTAACAAAGTAATATAGCATAATGTACATTATACGCATACTTCGGAAAGTGTTCTGACAGTCTGCTGTCAGCAAATCTGGTTGATTTTATAATATAACCATATAATAAATAAATAAAAAAAATATATATATAAATATATAATAAAATATATAAATAAATATATAAAATATATAATAAATAATAATAATATATTATCATATTATGAACGTCAACGAAAATGTCATGTTTTGCTGCGGTACTAAATTGACCAAAACTGCGGCCAATTATTTCAGATGCAAAAATAAAAGCAAATCGCAAATGAGGCTTAAGAAGACGGATTTTATTGTATAAAACTCATTCACCAGGTAACCACCCATCTATTTTACTACTAAAGACCCGCTAATTACCGCACTACGGAGCACAATATAAAAAAGACCTATAGTAAATAGTAGCCACAGTCAATTGATGGCCATGTCGGATCGTGAATCAAAAACGGTCCGTCATCGGCAATTGTTTTACGGCGGCCGCGAAATCTGTTTATGTCACACTATCCGTCTGGGTTAGTAGGTAATTTTAATGCTGTTTTTCAATTGCTCGTAAATTAAATACTTAAAGTAAGTCTCTAGTCATTTTTTTATAAAAATCTTACATTGAAAACTGGTAGAAACAGGAACCATCTTGCCCACCCCTGCTCGCCTCGCCTTGCTGTGTCAGGGCTCCAATGTAAGGCGCGAGCTTGGGGGCGTCGAGCAATGGGTAGCTCGCCGCCCGGTAAGGACCAGGCCCGGGTTGACAGCGCGTTTTGTTCCACGCGTGCCTCATAGAGACGACAGCAAAATTGAAGGGGTCCGCTAGGACCGATGCTTGTCAGGGTCACGGGTTTGTTCGTGAGAGTTACCGTGGCCCTGGCACAGGCAATTGAAGGCATACGGGTGGGTTTTAGTGACTAAAAGTCTGAGATCACTCCGCCCAAAGCGAGAGACGTTATTTGATGATTTTCCACCCAAAAAAAAAGGCTCCAATGTAAGCAAACTAATCGTTTCTGCTCCAAAGCTGCGATGGAATCCAACAAACATAAATATAAATTAAAAAAAACCAACCAAATGCTAGTCGGTCTCGCACACAACATAAAAAACGCAATTTCGAAACGTTTCTTGTATGAAGATCCCCTTTAATTTTCTACTTTATTTTACTTTCTTTATTTTGTTGCTATACCGGAATAACGCACTCTGTGAAAACTTTAACTCCGTCTGTTATGGACAGCGGAAGTTTAGTAATATAGTCCAATTGGCACCCTTTGGGTACGGAACTCTTATGAACAAGCAGGCTAGATTATACCTTTTTTTTTGGGATGGGAAATCATCAAATAACTTCTCCCGCTCTGGGCGGAGCGGGAGGGCATGTCAGACTTTTACTGACTAAAACCCACCCGTGATCCTTCAGTTGCCCATGTGCCAGGGTCACGGTATCTCTTTCGAACAATCTCGCGACCCTGGCAGGTAGATTATACCTTACATTCGAATCATCATCATCATAATTTCAGCCGAAAGACGCGATTTGGGCCTCCAGTAAGCTCCACCTCTTTTTATATTCGAATATAGGATTAAAATTGAACCTCCCATAAATACCCACGTCGACATGCCTACAGCAGATGCATTGGTTGCAGATTGATGATAAAATGCTCTCTAAAACTTAGTAGGTAAAAGCTAAATAAACTAGAGGAAAATCCTTTAAAGTTGTTTCTCAGTATAGATTCTATAAATACACTGGAGTTGTGCCAGGATTGGTTTCCCACAATTGCGGTTTTGGTGAATGTAATATTGGATGTAAATTATACAACGTTTATAATAATATTCGTAAAAGTTTGAATGGCGCTTACTTATGTTCCGGCACCTGACTGGCATACTGATACGAAAGACAGTCATAGAGGTGAATGATTTGTAGTCAAAATCCAGGTCCATCATTTTTAAAATCATATTTCCAAATATTTATGTAAGTTGCAGTAATGATTGGCACCTCTGAACCAAAATGTTGTATGTTGTCATCATTTCAGCCGAAAGACGTCCACTGCTGGACATAGGCCTCCCCCAAAAGAGGAGGTCGGTCATAATCGCGACGTTTGGCAGGCGGATTGTCGATCGCAGTATGATGGTAAAATGCATAGAAAATGCTGCTGCCCATACTCTAGTAAGTCCCTTAGTCACCTTTTATGGCACCCACGGACAGTAATGGGTTGCAGCTATTCTTTACGTCCGTCTCCACGCGGAACGTTGTACCTATGTTGTATGTGATGATAATAACAGTTAGTTAGATACTCACTCATTTTATCTTAGTTAAGTACTAAGATAAATTGAGTGAGTGCTACCTATGCGGTCCCATCTGCCCAGAAAAGTAACAGCTTTTGTCTAGTTTGTTGTTTAACCATTGCACTTTACAAGCTTACTAATAGCTTACCTTGCGTAGATACTCAATCAGTCTTTTAAAAAACCGGCCAAGTGCGAGTCGGACTCGCGCACCGAGGGTTCCGTACAAACCTGTAGGTATAAAGTTTAAAATTTTATTTTATTTTTTATTATATGATAAAACTAAAAATTTACGGTTTTCGCAATTTTTCCTTTATCTGTGCTATAAGACGTTGCTTCGTACCAAATTTCAAAATTCTAGATCGACTGGAAGTACCCTTTAGGTTTTGATTCCCTAGCGAGTTTCGAAAATTTGCGGAAATTTGCGACATAAACGGCTATATCTTTTGATTGCGTTAGCTTAGAAGTTTGATTTTTTCACAGCTCCAAGAGACAGTAGACTTGAGTATTTGATATGAATTTCAGCTTGATACCTCCACGCGTTCCTGAGAAAAAGGGTCTTGACAGACGGACGGACGGACGGACGGACAACAAAGTGATCCTATAAGGGTTCCGCTTTTTCCTTTTGAGGTGCGGAACCCTAAAAAATATTGTAGAGTGAATTTCGGAGATACCAAATTGTATACCGTTCTTAACAATAATAATTACATTTTTGTAAACACATTTGCGAATAAATATAATAAGATACAGGCGCCACCTAGTTTGAGGTAAAGATCAATGTATATGTTAATAGTTACAGACCACCATTAAGTTAATTTAATAATAAGGTAATAATTGTTACATTGGACCAATAAATAAATAAACTATGGATAACAGATGGCAAAAAAAATACTTTGAGTCTACGCAAATTCCAACATTGGGACTTTGGAGACTATAATTCTACAATTACAATAACCAGATTCCTTCCCAACGCGCTATCTAAAGCCACGTCGTCTTTACGCCACCATTGCAGTTACCTTCGTAGCCAACCCAATTTGAGTAATAAGCACGCTCACTAATGACCGTATGTAGATATACGAGACTAATCTAATGCCATAGTGAGGCGCTGTGACGCGTGGCGGCTGACCCACTGGGAGTTATGTCACGCGTGTGTTGACATACAGACCTTGGGCTTAGGGGATGCGTAGGAAACTAGTGCTTAATATAAGTCTTTAGTCATTTAGTGAAGGGCAAAGGAGTTATGATAATTGAGAGAGTTTTCTCACTGCTTGCTGCATTTTTTCTGACCGTATAGTTGTATGTTTTTTTTCTTAACTGACTATATTTATCTTGTAAATGTAAATGTGAAATTTATTTACCAGTATTTTGGACCCCGAACTTGTTACTTAGAACTGTTGTCTTTTACAACATAGTGATATTCGATTCGCGTATTTTGTTCCATTGTAGTGGTGTGATTAGCCAAATCATCAGGCACACACTCTTTGTAATGTCTTGCAACGAACTACACTTTGTATTTTATTTTTCGATATCTAATGTGTTTATGTGTGGCTTTTAGTCTGTGCTAAATACATTTATTTTGTTTGTTTAAAAAATCATGGATAACTGAAATGCCTAGGCTACAATAGTTCAGTAACTATGACCCCGATACAACTCTTCTAATTAGATGCAATTTCCAATGTTTAATTAAATAACTACAATGCAGTTGTACTGGAACATTAGTAGGTATGTAGATAGTCATTACTTATTAACAAAATCTAAGCAAGACTAAAGAGAGATACATAGGAAATATCAGCTGTTGACAAAAACAATAACTTTTAGCACACAATAGCCATTATTCGTGGGAAGTAAGTTGATAAAACAATAATGTCTAGTAATTTACTTGTACGTTTGTAATGAGACAATGTTGTTGTCATACGAGATTATAATTATGTCACATGTAGGGGCATTGTTTCAGTTGAATATGTTTTACAAATCGTAGTGTATTGAAGAAGGAAGGTTCATGGACCCTTTAATAGGCAACTTGCTGAAAGAAAACAAAATGGAAAACCAGATTTTTTACAGCTAATCAAGTTGGTCACGTCAATGGGGCGAGCACGGCCACTGTATAGGCGCGGAGTCACGTTTTTTCATAAGTCAAAGTCAAAAACGTTTATTGCGAAATAAGTGTATACGTAATGTTGGTGTTATACGATGTTAGTACTTATGACTTAGCAGCCTTTTACAAGCATTGCAATTATATTTCGCCTGCCCTTATCATCATAAATTAGCATGCATTAAACATTATTATTGCTCATTTTTATCACGGTTCTTGGTCCCAAACTGTGACAAAACAAGCCTATCATAGCCTATCGTAGGTCGTGTTCGCCCCGCTGCAGTATGCCTATAGAGTAGGAACATGACACGAACCTCCTTATACAAGGTGTAAAGGTGTAAGGTGTAGGTGGTGATGAGACCATGTCAAAGAATCAGCGGGCATACGAGTATTTTTTTTTTTTAATGAATCTTACATTCGTATTCAAATAACAAAAACCCATTACAATTTTTTTTAAATCATATTCCAGTTGATTCTTTGACATGGTCTCATTAATACCCTAGAGTCATCATTCATTTCAGCCGCAAGACGTCCACTGCGGGATACAGGCTCCCCCATTTTTGGGGGCTTTGCTATTATGGCCACGCTTGGCAGGCGGTTACCCTAGAGTTATGGAATAGCAAAAGGAACAAATTGTATATCAGCAAATCAAGACAAATAAATAAAAGGTTTTTTTAAGCCAAGTTTGCGTTAAACGGATTTAAGATTACTATTTCTATAAATAAAACTCTTTTATAATATTATAAAATAAATTAATGGCATTTACTTAACAATCTAACAAAACTGTCTTAAATATTAGCATACCTACTTAAGTATTTATTTCTGGCTTAACATACTACCTATGAGGTATTATTTAAAAAAAAAATGTAAAGGCAATTTATGGCTTTAGGCAACATAATTGAAAATCAGCAGGATCATCCTTGAACTAGTGCAGACAGTCAATGGGCAAGTTAATTTTCTGTTTGAACCGGGATCATAATACCCTTGTTAGAAATTGTACACTAATGGTATTGTATAAGGACCATAATCAATCACTTCTTACAAAACGAACTCACAAAACATTTTGTACCGACGAACATAAATCTACAACTAGCGCCATCTATCTTAAGTACTGTTCAATCGGCGCGTAGTCTACGCTGTTGCCGCGAGGACCGGAGAGGTACACCGACCGGCCGCCAGATGTCGCTTGTCGTCTGAAGAACTCTGCTACGTTACCACTCATACTGCCGTACGGGATACCACCTGAAAATGTTTATAGTAATGTATGAAATCTTCAAAGATCATTTTGTTTGTAATTCATGACAGAAACAACTGACATTTAATAGGAAACTGTATATGATCACTCAAATTCTTTAATAGGAACAGCAAAGCTTTTAGTTCAGTAGATACCTTTATAATAACTCATTACAAGTTAAAACAGTATTTTTCTGTTAATCTGATTATAATACCAAGATTTATTATTGAACGATGCTATGTCCTAGGAAAGAATTATATTGTATACAGGCGGCGCCTACCAATAAACAATTTTAGGTTAAATTCGCATTGAGATAAGAAGTTTGTTTGTAGCAAAAGTCCAAAAAATTTACTACGTCTTTTTAAAACTACATATAAACCTATATGGACACTATGAAACGCTAGAAGCAACACGGCAAAGTGAACGGTTCCAATTGGTCGTGTCACTCGTGTCTTATGAAGAAGAGCCGGCGAGGACTAGGGTTACTTCTTTTAAAAATAATTGGCTTTTATAATGTTTTCAAGTTACGCTGTTTAAAGGAATTGAAATGTAATGTAGGACAAGTACTAAACCGTACTTATTAAAGTTTTCTACAAGTCTACAGTCTACAAGGCCAACAGTGTTCGCACATTTACAAAATAGAATCTACATTAAAAAAGATACAAACTTGTAGAAATGGGGGAAAACCCATATTTAAGTTAATACATTAAATAAAGTAAGAGAATTGAGGTACTTATAATTTAACGTTTTATTCAAGGCTCTGTATACCGAATTTTAATAATTTTAATTCCAACAAATATAAATTATGGTTGTGAAACCAAACATTTGCTTACTATTATCAGCTGACCTACCACGTGACAATGTGTTAGTTCATTATGACGTCGAAAGAAGCTACAAGTTCACTGCATTGCACAATGTTAGAATAAATACATTCAATTGATTACAAAAAGCACCTAACTATAAAATTCCGAAGTATAATTATTATTGTCTTTACAAAAACTCTATAATAAAAGTTTCGTTACTACACTATTAGGATGCAACGAAATCAGTGACGTTTATATGATGTAGATTTAAATATAGAAATAGAGTGTTACTAAGATATTGGAATTGGTACTTGGAATATTTGCATTCGATATTCAAAGTGACGTTCATAGAATTTGTTGCGCCACATCTTCCCAGCTAAAGCACTAGGAAGTGGTGAAGGGTGGGCGTTTTGAGGGACTGTCTTATGTAACTTTGACGTTCAAAAAATGCTGACTCTCAGCCTAGTTTGAATAAATGACCTTCGATTTTGAACGGACCAGCTTGTATTGAAAGGAGGGGTTTTGGCTAAGTTATAACAGTCGCACGGGTAGATCGAAGGTTAACCTACGCTTTCCGCATTTGCTTCAGAAAGCACGTTAGGCCGTTGGTCCCGGCAGACATTCATGGATATTATACAGTCGTTATAAGTCGTCCGTACCCTGAAAGTCTGACAACCAGTCTACTAGCCCAGTAACTGGGTTGTAAAGGTCAGATAGGCAGAAGTTCCATGTCAAATACTGATATTCAGCTGCATCTGCACCCCTAGCCAAGTTGATAATCTGCAATCGTTAACGCTAGTCGCTCAACGTTAAGTCACGTGGTTAGAACAAACGATTAGAAAATTCGTAGCCAAGTTTACATCGTTCAAAATGATACGAATTATTTTTTATCATTTCTACAATGTTCAACGCTAAATCTTTTGTTATGATGTGTCGTTTTTCTTAAGACATTGTAGAACGAGCGGCCGACTCAGGCGCGTCAACATGGCTACCAACTTATCGTTTTCTACAATTGCTGACACCGAGGCGTTACCGATTGGAGAACGGAATTCGACACGACACGGTTATAACTTGGCTAGGGGGGCTGGTTAGACTGGAAGCCGACCCCAACGGAAACGGCAGATTGATACTGAGACCTGCTTGTATTGAAGGCGAGTGAGATCGACCCACAATTAGTGTGAGGTTTGGTCTGATATTGATTAGAGACTGCAAAATCTATGTTAGCAGGGTTTGGTTTCCGCACTTAGTTCTTTGAGTGGACCACAGAGCGAGCGCCATGGCGGCTGTTGGTGGTTATTCCAAGAATGCAATCTCGATCTCGTATGATCTCGAATCTCACGAGATCTCGACGGTAGTGATCGTGATTACGAACTTTATTTTAAGATTCAGAGCATGCGACTTAGCAGTTAACACACAAACATCGTTCGTGGGGTGTCATTTATAAATGAATAATGAATGGATTTAATGTGGGTGACGCACGAGTGCTGATTTGTTGCGTTATGTATGCATAGTGCAGATTAAATTATTGTTACTAAAATAATTCTAGATGCTCTTTTTAGGAGGTTCGATCTATGTTATTTTATTTACAAAATTTTACAACAATACCGTGCAATGTTGATGAAGTATACGCATTTTAAATGTCTTATTCAAAATCTCAAAATATCGATCTCACGTGATTGCTGGGCGAGATTCGAATGGTCTTTAAGTACCCGAAATTTAATTCCCTAATCTATACTAATATTATAAAGCTGAAGAGTTTGTTTGTTTGATTGATTGAACGCGCCAATCTCAGGAATTACTGGTCCAAATTGAAAAATTCTTTTTGTGTTTGGTAGCCTATTTATCGAGAAAGGGTATAGGCTACATAATATCACGCTGCAACTAATAGGAGCGGAGCAGTAATGAAAAATGTTGCAAAAACGGGGAAAATCGCACGGGTAGGCGATTCGACGCGACGGGAAGGGTCGGGGAACAAGAAGTTTGACGCGGACGAAGTCGCGGGCAGAAACTAGTTTGACATAAAAGTACTTGTGATCATTCTAAGGTCGTCTTTCTTACACCTCTTAACGTATGTAAACACAGGATCGTATAAAAGAACAGAATACCAACCGTATGCCAGCCCAGGTCCAGGTAAAGTAACACTTTCCCCATCATCAGGTTTCGCCGCAGACAACACCACCAGCGCTGACACAGCGCACAGCAGGAAAGATACCTGGAACGTTATAAAGAAGAATCATTTATTTGTTGAATAGATGCGGGGCCATTGAAAAATTATAAATCATCATCTTTAAGTTGAAAAACGTCCACTACTGGACATAGACCTCCCCCAGTGGTGGGTTTTGCCATAATCACCACGCTTAGGCTTAGGTTGGCGATCGCAGTAAGGTGATAAAATGCATAGAGAACGCTGTGGCCCATGCCGTCCCTAGTTCCTTTGTCACCTTTTACGACACTCACGGGAAGAAATGGGGTTGGCGCTATTCCTTACGTCTGGTACAACGGAACGAAACATTTAGTAGGACGATTAATTACTGGCTGGTGATAAAGCTTTGATTCTGGTTCCAAACCCCGTGACTCGAGATCATTAAGAATATTCTTGACTCTGTCTACTTCCTATAATTATTATGTTGGATATTATTTTAACACGCTTTTATTAGCTTAATACGTATGTTAGGATGTAAGTACTATGTTAGTATGTGCCTATGTAACGGAAACTTTGAACATAATCTTGAAATTTGACCTAATTAAAAAAAAAAAACCTCAAAAAGCACTCCACGCTTTTTTCAATTATTTTCTACTTTTTATTTTAATCTTCTATGGAAGCGTGTTTTTAGTTTTTTTTAAGGCATTTTTTACACTTTTTTTATTATTTTACTGTCCTACTCTGTCCCATTCCGGGGGTTGCCTCCCTCCATTTCTTCCATCTTAGTCGAGCCAGCTTGTCCTCCTTCCGGTTTTGACGGAATCTATCCAGCTCGTCCCGTCATCTCCTAACTGATCTGCCGCGACCCCGCCTCACTGTCTCAGGGCACCTATTCTATGCTATTTCGGACCACAGTTTGTGAGACATGCAGCAGACATGTCCTGCCTAGTCGCATTTAGGATCTTCCCAGCTTTAGACTATCTATCATTAATTGTGCAGCTTGTGTCGCGTCCTCCGAACGGCGCGCGCCACTACAAGTCACAATATTTAATCGTTTAAAATAATCAGCCTATACCGTTCCCACTACTGAGACACAGGTCTCCTGTATGTGAGAGGGACTGGACCGTAATTTACCACACGGGTCTAGTGCAGGTTGGTAGATGTCACTTGTCATCGAGTATTTGGTTCTAGGACATGCCGGTCTCCTTCACCATTTTGAGGTCAGTGGTGGTGAAATTATTTACACAAATTAAAGCGCCTGCATATACCAATGAGCCACAACTGCTCTCCGGTTAAAATGTATAGCTATAATTGAGCACTTAATGTAATATACGTATACCATTGATGTTGTATTCACACAATATTTCCGAACAAAGATTGTGGACAATCAAATGAATAGTTGCTATACACATAATAGGTTGGGGAAAAAGTTTCTTCGCATTTTTTAAGAAAATTCTAAACATTTTTTAATAAAGTTTATTTAAATTTAACTAAAGTATGTAGGTACCATTTTGTTCCATAACTTTTTGCCATCTTGTAGGTAGGGACATGATCCCATTGCTGTAGAAATTTTGGGACTTCTGGTCAAAATACCGCGACAAGTGGTTTTGGCAGTCCTCTCGTGATGTTAACCTGACACTGCCTAAAGAATTCTGAAAAGACCGAAACAGGTCGAAATCTGAAGGTGCAAGGTCAGGACTATACGGCGGATGCATTAACACCTCCCAGCCAAACTCTCTTAATTTTTGCTGGGTGGCTAAAGATGTGTGAGGTCTAGCGTTATCATGATGAAAAACCACACCCCTTCTGTTGATTAATTCCGGCCGCTTTCTCTCAACTTCTTGCTTTAATCTCATCAGTTGTTCGCAGTAGAGTTCAGAATCGATGGTCCTGCCTGGTGGTAACAGCTCATAATGAATAATGCCCTTCCAATCCCACCAGCCAGCACCAGCATCACCTTGTTGCGAGTTAACCCGGGTTTCGCCACAGTCTGTGAAGCCTGACCGGCCTTTGGCCACGACCTTTTTCGCACGTTCTTGTCATACGTGATCCACTTTTCATCACCAGTTATCAGCTTCTTCAAAAATGGTTCGGTTTCATTACGTCGTAATAAAGAATCACAAATGAGTACACGGTTCATTAGGTTTCTTTCAGTGAGCTCGTGAGGTACCCAAATGTCGAGCTTTTTTGTGTACCCAGTTTTTTTCAAATGCGCGAAAACTGTTTTGTGGTCAATTTCCAGTTCTTCGGCTACGTCGTAACTACTGGTATGCCGATCTTGCTCCACTTTTTCAAAAATGGCATCCATTGTATCCGTAATAGGGCGACCAGAGCGACGACGTGCATTTTTGACATCAAAATTTCCGGATTGAAAACGCTTAAACCAAATTTGTGCTACTCTCACAGACACTACACTAGGTCCATAAACATCGCAAATTTTTTTCGCGGCTTGCGTTGCCTTTTTACCTTTTTTGTAGTAAAATTTTAAAATGTATCGAATTTCTTCATTAGATTCACTCATCTTGACGGTACGAAAAACAAATGAAAATCACACATTTTCCTAATTTGAATTTGGAATTATGTTCTTTAAAATTTAAACTTTCAATGATACCAAAACCAGCCAGATACAAATAGTATAGCCAAAGAGATTTTATTACAAGTTCATACATACTATAATGCGAAAAGACTTTTTCCCCAACCTAATATTATTGAGGCTGACTGTATAACCTGTGCAAAACGATTAAAATCTTTGAATGGTGACAATGGCCATGACAGTCACAGAACCTTCAAACGTGCCAAGCCTCTAAGTATTTAAAACTAGTCACATGTTAGTCATTAGCCATTAATATTTAAGTCATAGGAAGTGATCAATAATTTCCGCATTGTAGAAATACGAAAATTTTACGATTTCCTATCAAGCAATTAGAGATTTCGAAGATATATGTATTTATGTGGAGGTCAAAACCCGGTACTAATAAAAATTGTTTTTGCATTGATGTCCAATTTAAAAACAATAATCGTTTATCCTCATCAGACTGAAGCAATCAATCGATTATAATACATAATATAATAGTTATTTCTGAATAAATGGAGTACTTGTGGTTTCTGAGTGCAAGGTGTCGTATGGTTTCGTGTGGTGCCGGACATAAAGAATAGCACCAGCCCATTTCTTCTCGTGGGTGTCAAAAAGGCCAATACAAGACATACTAGAGAATGGGCAGCAGCGTTCTCTATGCATTTTACCACCATACTGCGATCGCCAATCCGCCTGCCAAGCGTGGCGATTATGGCAAACCTCACATTTTGGGGGAGCCGATCATATGATACATTATGATTTTAATTAACAGCCTCACATTTACTACCACTGCATTATGCCATTTTCAGTTAATAGATTATTTTATTTAAAAAACAATGGTTCTCTGTTCTGAGAAAGCTTTTTATATTGTTCAGTAAATGAGCATAGATTAGTCGTTTCTTGTTCTATAAAATCAAATTGAAAGTCTTTTGAGTATAATTGAAGACAATAGCTTAGTCGGTACATTCCATCGTGATACATGTTCTGAACAGTTCTCCTTAATTGTTTGTATTTATTTTATTTGTATCTATTTTCAGTCTAGGGCACCATGGCCTGTCGTGCTGCAGGAGCGCAGGCTGCATAGCACGGCAAGCCAGTATAAACGATATTATTCGTCGTACCAGCGGTATTAGAACCAAACGGCTTGGTACGTGACGATGGGAAGAGACCAGACGGCATAACGTTGTTGCCGGGTAGGCCTCTGGTGTGGGACGCATCCTGTGTCTACACCCTTGCGCCATCTTATGTTCCTAGCACGGGGGGCTGTACTGGCGTCGCTGCTGCGGCTGCTGAGACCCTCAAGCGGCGCAAATACTGTAACCTTATAGGTAACTACAGTTTTGAGCCGTTTGGGGTTGAAACGCTCGGGTCGTGGGGCCCGAGTAAGCGCCTCCTTTTTAAGCAAATTTCTCATCGACTGGTCGACACTTCACGTGACCAGAGGGCTGGGTCATTCTTTGGCCAAAGAATTAGCATGGCTATTCAACGTGGCAATGCTGCCAGTCTTCTGGGCACGTTTCCAGATGACAGTGATGCGGACGAGTACTTTCGACGCCTAAATGTCCTTTGTTTTTGTATTTGTTTGTATAGTTAGTTATTTATTTTAGTAAATCTGTATGTTAGTTTTTAGCGTTCTATAATTGGGCAGATGGTGTGACCTATCCTCAACTGTTGTTTTCTATCCATGTCGCGTCCTCTTAAGTGTAGTTTTTGAACACACAAAACAGAGCCAGAGATGTACTATTTATTTTCTGTAATTATTGCTGGTATTCGGATACCTGTGAAGTTTTCCCTATTTTAGGATTAAAGCTGTTTTAAGTCTTCGTAAATTAAGGTCGGTATCACAAGCCCACGACGATCGTACGAAGTAACCCGACTGCATTGATATTGCAACTGGCATTTAATGTTTAAAGCCTTGGGACATTATTATTACGATATGCATGCTTTCCATTTGTTCTGCCAACTTTTGTTCTTAAAAGGTCCTATGTTTTTGCTTCCGCAATCGTATGATAAGTGATTGAGGAGACACTTCACTTCAGAAAATGAATGCCTTTTATAGAGTGTCTTCATAGATTAATTTGCTTTAAAAATCGGTTAACCAAAGAGATGGAATTACATCAATGTTATTTCAAAATGTGATAAGAAAATGATCCTTGTTTGTGGTTTAGTAGTCTTGTCTAAAATCAATTGTAAATTGCAATTGGATACTAAAGGTCAACTACAATTATTATGTGAGTAGTAGGTACGGAGATTGGTGCAAATTATACCTATATTATTTGTTTTACTTATATAAGCGCTATTTTAGAATCTGGGCACCTAGGTAAACTAAAAGACTTATCAACCTGTACAGCTATGTTTAAGCAGTTCATAAGATTCATACATTCTTGGAGCAGATTACAAGGTTTTATTTAAACTGAGCTTTCACTATATAAAACGATATTTACAATTTTTGTATTTCGTTGAATGTAATTATCATTGACATTTTTTCTTTTAATAAAATTATCATTGCAAATTTGTGATAAAATCTCGACTTGGCAAAAACAGTCTGAGATTGCATAGTTAAAACTCATTTTTTTCACTAATAACTTTTCAGAAAAAGTATTAGTCCATCGTAACCAAATCAAATCAAAATATTTTTTAATTTCACATAAACGTACATGGGAACTTATGAAACGTAGAAGCAAGGTGGAAGATGCGAATTAGTTCATTCCTATGGAGAAGAGTCGGCAAGAAACTGCACGATTACTGTTTTAAAAATAATTGGCTATTACAATGGTTTCAAATTACAGTATTAATAGGCATGGAAGGACAGTATAGGCCTGTCAACAAGTACCAGGTACAGAATAAAATAGAAGTAACAGTTCCAACCTGTTCTAAAAATGGCACCATTACATTATTATTTAAAACTGGAGCAAGGAATGAACGCAGTTTAACAACAAACAACAATATACCAAACAGCCTCCAACGCAGACCCAGAACCTACCAACAAAGTATATGACATAACATATACACAACACAACTTATACATAACAGACACAATATGTCAAGTGTATTACATTAGCAATCAGTTTGAACTTGATCTTGATAAGTACTGGAAGTATGTCGTTTCACCTTCATTAAAGGTCTCAGCAGAGGTGAGTAAGTGGACTAGATTTTAGATTAGCAGGAAGTAAAGTAAAGCAGGGTTAAATTGATCGTAGGTAATGAATTAATTTATAAGTAGGATTGTCGTTAAAGGAGTCTACTTGTCATTCTTTCTGTTTTATCAAATATATAGACTAGCTTTTACCAGCGGCTTCGCCCGCGTATTATTGATATAAACCTTCCTCTTGAATCGCTCTGCCTATTGACTAAAACCGCATTAAAATCCGTTGCTTAGTTTAGAAGATCTAAGCGCACAGACAGTTTTATACTATGTAAAGATAAAGATACTTTACATAAAGTGCTAAACAAAACTGTGTTGATGAATTGAACACCACCATACTAAGCAATAGCCAATCTTCTTCAAAGATAAAACGTGACCCTTAGACTTAATCCCAATAAGACTCGAGTTATAAAAGAAAACTAAGCACGACGCTAACCATTTTCTTCAAAATTTTCTATTTGCCACAACATTAAACTAGTTCAAAGTAAAAAGTTTTGATTAGGTAGGTAAAAACGTTACATAAACTAATACATAACATATGTATGTAAGTACCTATTTCCCCAAAAAAATAAAAACATTCTTGGAGATCATTAAATGTTATATCACTTTCATATTTCAAGTATTAGCGAAAGCAGTACTATTAACAACTTCACTTAATTTCCGTAACCGTCTCCCATCCGCTTTCGTAAGCTTCAAGACTTAAAAGCTACGATGATAACTTACTCGAAACTTCGTATTAGTTGAAACGTCTTTAATAAATACTGCATTCCTGCCTGGTCTGTTAGTCTAGTGGTTAGTGACCCTGACTGCTAAGACAGAGGTCGTGGGTTCGATTCCCACCCAGGACATATCTTAATGTGACGAGCACAATCATTTGTTCTGTCTGGGTGTCATTTATCTATAATATTTATGTATTTAGAAATATATAAGTATGTTTATCAGTTGTCTGGTTGCCATAGTACAGGCTCTGCCTAGTTTGGGATCAGATAACGTTGTGTTGGTTGTCCTAAGATTTTATTATTTATTTATTCCCAGAACGGCCAGGCAGCCCTGCCAGGCAGGGCTGTACCTATGAGAACACCCATATTACGCCAGTTATGTTTTATGTCCCATATATCAGAGCCGAATACTCCCCGAATAACTAGCTCGTGGAGGTCGAATAGGCAGTAGGTCCATATAAAATACTGATATTCAGCCGCATCCAGTAAAACTGGAAACTGAAACCAACCATACCTGGGCAAAGGCTAATGATGATGTATCAGAGTAGATCCTGTTACCATTCAAACGCCAGGTTTGAATGGTAACAGAATGTGCTATGCAAATGCACGTCGTCAAAGGCACATGCATCTACATAAACTATTCCAAAGCAGTGTTACCTAGTGCCCATTTTGGTGTCCAGACACTATTTACTAGATAAGCCGACCGGAACTTTATCAGGAAGTCGTAAAACAGGCCATACCCGGTTCAATATCACCAATTAATTCGTGATAAAGGTAGCATTTCTTTTTGCCTGTATTTAGGTAGGTTAATAATACAAACCCTGTCAGAATAACTTCATTATCTGAGCCAACCTAGGTCATTACCAATTACTACAATGGGCATTTAACCGATGGACATAAAGCAGAAAACATAATATTGAAGTCAATTCAAGAACGTTTATCCTGAACAATGTTATAGTTCAGTACTTAATCAATTAATTGAAACCTTAACACCATTATGATCATCATTAATCTTTAATATCATTACGGCTTTATTCCGCGAAGGGATAAACAAAAGTGCACCTACATATGTATAATGTGAAATGAATGTGAAAAACTGTATGAGAAAAAGTGTCTTTTGTATGGCTCCAAAAATTTATAACAAACTACCTAAAAGCTGGAAAGAGTTAAGTGATCTAACATTCAAACGGAAAGTTATAAATTTTCTAGCAGATAAAGCTTATTATAATATAAATGAATTTTTAGATGAGATATTTTGATTATGATTACCTATGTTTTACCAATTCTTTATTTTTAATGTTCGTTTATTATTATGACATTTTTAAATAATTTGACTCGTACTTATATTTTAAATTACTGTTTAAATATTTGCATGCCATTGTTTAAGGCAAACGTGATGATTTGTATTTATATCCACTATTAACATCTCTTGCATGCTGACAATTTGTGTTGTATGTCTTGTACTCATGTTAGGGCAAATAAATGATTATCTTGTCTTATCTTATCTAATACACCCTAATTTTGCCTAACATGTTTACTTTCAACATAAGATCTTTACTTCAATGGCTATTAAATATAAGCTCTTAACACCAAGCCTTTCTCCAGTTATGTTCGAGTCGGCCTCCCATCTTAAAGATATGACTGTATTGCTAGGTAGTCTAATTTTTAAAGCAACATCTACCGACAAATTACTAGCTTAAGCTACTGACTGTCAAATTGAAATGTCATCATTATTAGTAAATAATTTAGTAAACAACTCACCCGTAAAGAAATCATGATGGCCACAGACAACACTCGTGCACTCTAGTGAGGCGCGCGCCGATACCACCGCCATTTATATACGTGGACAGTGACCGTCAAAATACAAGTGTGTGAGCTTTGTTTGATTAATAACCACGTAATTATATTTATTACTGAGATTTAATGTATCGGAAAACAAAGTAAGAAGCCAACCGATTCAAGTAAGCTTACGTCTCTTCTGAACCAGTATCATCTCACCTCATCATCGTCCTGCGTTTCTTTCATATGTATTGGGTTCCGCGCAGCACGGCTTTGTTCTTCCATTCTCTCCTATCAACCATCACTCTATTATCCACGCCATTTTATTTTCTACTAGCTTCCGCCATTAGCTTTGCCCGCGTGGTATGTCGAAAGAAAGATACTTGTTCTTTCCTAGGGTTCAAAGTATCCCCATACTTACAGTCGCCTCGGAAATTATGTTAACAACAAAGCTTTGCACAGTATATTTTTTATTAAAGCATATTATCGAAATAAATGACAACTCCTGTATATTTAAATTTATGTACTATGATTGCTAATTATATACACAAAGTAATTACGTAGCATCTCTGAAAACATTGCAGACAACAAAAGAATATCTTAGATTCTCAAACGGAAAGTAAGTTAACAAGACAGAAATGTATACAGACCAGTGTTTTTTAATCAAGTAACATCGATTTCAATATTTTGTTTGGTATCCATGGCTCTTTATAACTTCATTCAAGCGGTCTGGCATACTATTTATAAGTTTAGAAATAATTTTAGAATCTAAATTATTCCACTCATTAATAAGTGATGTTTTAAATGTTTCGATATTGTTATGGGAACTTTGAGGAATTTTTCTCCTAAGATGGTCCCACAAATGTTCAATTGGGTTTAAGTCCGGGCTCTGAGGAGGGAAGTTAAGTAATTGGATTCCCTTTTGTTCGAAAAATTTTAAGGCCACACGAGACTTATGTTTAGGGTAATTGTCTTGCACAAAGACAAATGATTTTTCTAACTGAATTTTTTTTTACTGACGGTAGTAAGTTATTCTTGAGTATTTCAACATATTTGACGCCTGTTAGTTTGCCACCAATTATATGAAGATTACCGACTCCTTTAGCGTTAAAACAACCCCAGACCATAACTGGTTTTGCACCACCATGCTTCACCGTAGTCGTTACCAAAGTTTTCTTAAACATTTCTCCAACTTTTCTCCACACATATCTACGACGTGTACCTACTTGATTTCAATTCAAATTTTGATTCATCACTCCATATGACACGTAAATTTCAATCTTATTTTCGCATTTTTAACAGAAGTGTATGGCCGCTTTCGAGAAACTCTGCCTAATAGTCCATGTTCATGAATTCTCTGTCGTATCTGAGTGAGCTGTATGGGTAAATTTAATTGTTCTTTTAATTGTTGCACAATTATATTTGGATTTTTTGAGATTTCTTTCAAGATTTGTCTATCTTGTCGATCAGTCGTTTTTCGTGTCCTCCCCGATCTGGGGAAATTTTCCGCTGTGCCTCTTAAATCAAGTCGATCGACAATTTTTTTTACACCTGCTTTACTTAAATTGTAATCTTTTGCGATGGATTCCAACGTTTCACCTCGTTTTCTTCGGTTATATACAGCTATGCGCTCATCGGGTGTTAGTTCTTTTTGTTTTGGCAAGTTTAATAATTAATTAATTTAAAAATACCTTCAATATCAAACAAATAAACTCTCGGTTTACTATACACTAGGATAATACTTATTAATTCACTAAAATCAATTAAATTATTTCTTTTCACATAACAAAATAATTGATTGAAACCAATGATATTATAATTGTTTGAAACGCTGTTAACTTATTTTCCGACACGAGTGAATACGTTATACAATGACCTTCAACTGTTTATATATGAATGCAGGGACTGATCGCGTTTTAACTTGAAAACGGGACTTCCCCCTGTCAAAGATTATAGAAACAAAATTTATATTATTTGAAAAACGATAGACAGAAACCACACAGCGTAGTATTACATCAATTTTGTTAACTTAATTTCCGAGGCGATTGTAATTTCACAAAAATCGATCCAGTCGTTTCGGAGATTAGGCGGAAAAACAAACAGAGAGACAAATAAAAGTCTTAAAAAATCCTTTTCGTTATAAGAAAGAACTGACACACTTTCGTAACACGCATTTAGTAAAAAACAGTCATTTTTAACTCAGTTTTATTTATTTTTATGTATAGATTGACATTCCTAACACATTCCACCCATGTATTCTTCGGTCTGCCTCTCTGTGTCCATCCAACAACATATACATCATTCTTCTAGAAAAGTATCTGATGACACACAAGTGTGTTTCATCCCTTCCCACCAAGCAATTTACCTCTAAATTCATAGTACCGCGCCTTTTTCTACGTAATGTTTGTCTGACGTGTGATACACCCAGTACAGCTACTATTAGTACAGCATAAAACAAGTGAACCCTATGTTACAAAAGACAATCTTTCAAAAAAAAATTGTTAAAATGTTGCCAGATTTATAGCACGTGGATCAACAAACTTCCATTGATAGACAAAAGTGCATTGACAATAAAAGCGGTCTAGAGAATACGTTCTTGACACCCGTCACTATCATACAATCAAACGCGTGCTTTGCGAAATTGATCTTCATTAGTTAGCAATAGCTAAGTAATAACAGCCACACGGATCGATCAGATAAATATATACTCCTCCAGACCGTATATCCGCCACGGCGGCCAATCTCAACGGAGACTAGCCATCAGTGCGGGAGATATTATAGTGCTCAAGTGTGTGCGCAGACACAGGAGCAATCTCTCTTCCCTCACTCTCATAGTCCGATGGGACGGCAATCCGACACGACCGGAGAGAGATCAGGCGCAGGACCAACGGGTTAACGTGCTTTCCGAGGCACGGGGATATCACACGGCCAACTTCCAAACTCCGGGCTGTTACTATGAAATTCCTAATGGAAAAACTCAGAACACTTTGCCTGACCCGGGAATCAAACCCAGGACCACACGCTCAGCAGTCGCGCTTGCGACCACCAGACCAACGGGGCAGTTAATGCTACGGTTGCCGCGTTTGATTCGTGAATGGGTGATCATCTTTTCATACGAATAATTATCCATGCCTCTGAAAGCACGCTTAGCCTTTAGACCCGGCTATCATTTGTGGATAAGATCCACAAAAGAGACAGTCGTTACGGTTCGTCAGTAGCCCGAAAGTCTGACAACCAGTCTTACCAAGGGGTATCGTATTACCCAGTAACTGGGTTGTGGAGGTCAGATAGGCAGTCGCTTCAGCTATAAAATACTGGTATTCAGCTGCATCCGGTTAGACTGGAAGCCGACCCCAACATAGTAATAGGCTAGGCAGATAATGATGATGACAGTTACTAGAGTTGTCACACCGACAGGTGTTAGGAACGTATTTTCCCGAAGACGAGTCTGTAGTAACAGGTACATACAGTCAATCGCACATGAGTCGACACAAGTTTACATTGACAGCACCTTTATGTCGTAGCAGTAAGAGTGGTTTTCATACAGCTAGTATTACCCGTAATGTCTTTCGAAAATATGCCCTTACCTAGTTCATCAATCATTCCTCGCGTTAACTTAAACGTATGAATCTCGTCTTGTCATGTTATCAGTAGGATTTATCTTATCCTCAGCAATTCATCAGCCCTTGAACGAATTAGGCATGTTAAATAATTTTGTAAAGGTCACAACTATTAAGAAAAATACTTAGGGCCGGCTCAATATTTGGAATTGCGTTGATAACATCTTAACAAATTAACCGATTGATAAAAATGTTAAGATCAAACTAATAGATACATATTTTGTAAGTTAACTAAACAGCTTTTGCTTTATTTAAATTGTAGTACATTTAGGTTTTCCATTTAAACATACCGACATTGCTTGCAGAGTAAGCAAACTAATTAAATTTAATGATAAAATGTAAAAAAAATTTAGGTGAAATTTTAATTTAATAACATTTTATACATAAAATATATTCATGACTTATTTTTTTAAACTATTATAGGAATAGATACCCTAGTATTAAAATTGTAAACAATTACTAATTGACAAGTTTTACTAATTAAATCTTTAAAATTAGCATTACTTATATCTTTAAAGGATTAAAAAAAAATATCCGGAAAAGAACCGTAGTTCTCGGCATACTTTGCAGGGTAAGCAAACTGAAGTGGCAGTGGGCTGGCCATTTCTGTCGAAAGGTCGATGGCCGGTAGAGCAGACGAGTCCTGGAGTGGTGACCATGTATCGGCCAGCGTAGCGTGGGATGCCCCTCAGCTAGGTGAACTGACGACCTTAAGTTGGAACAGACTGGATGCGGAAGGCAGAGGACAGGGTGTTGTGATGTAGCATGGGAGTGACCTACATCCAGCAGTGAATACGAAAGGCTAACTACAATGTTTATTTGGAGTTAACAGTTTTTTTGGAACTTCGAGGTACTGTTTGTGAACTGTTCACAATTGAAATGTTTCGTCTGAGTATCTCTTTTTGTATAAAAGGCGAAATTAATTGCTATATCAACGATCAAAACAATTAGAAAAGTAAGATCAACATTTACTTAGGAACAGATTCATCTCATTTACAAGAAAAACTTTTGTATTATTATGCATCACGCCCATTTAAAATTGGGTGAGCTTATTTAGCACTCAATGGTACCGATTCCCTTGTTCACAAACTAAACTAAATTTAAGTTCAGTGCATCTTTTTCATTGTATTACATTAAGAAGAGGACAAAAGAAAAATTTTAGTTCAGTCCTGTCAAATTAATCAGAGCCTGTCACTACTCCATACAAGTTTAGACGTGATTAAAAACTTGCCTACTAAAATTACGTCAATTTACGTCAAGCGCTGATTAATTTGACAGGACTAAACTAAAATTTATCTTCTGTCCTTTTCTTAATGAAATAGAAAGAAAAAGATGCACTGAACTTAAATTTAGTTTAGTTTGTGAATAAGGGAATCGGCACCATTATCTAGCTTCAGCTATTTGACTGCCTGATTAAAAAAAAAAACACAAAGTTAAACGGTTTAATTGATACGAGTGGTTGAAATTGGACCGCAATTCATTTAAATTTTAGATCACTAAGTTTCAAAAATATAAGTGCCCTTCTGCACTCTTTCTCCGTATAAACTTTACATGATCAGCCTATAATGTTCCCACGGCATCCTAATAGGAAACATTCAAAAACACTTTGGCCGATATAAATTACCGAACCGAACTCATGACCACTTACTCAGTAGTAGCGCTTGCGACCACTAGATCGGTGTAAACCTGAATTGTTCACTACACAATGTGCATGCGCACACCAAACCTCATAGTAAAACTTTAACGTAGTACCGTTTATAAAAGTTCCAGACAATTTTTGTAGATGGCGTTGATATAAAAATACGCAACTATGCTATATTTTTTATTCATTTATTCTATTCCGGACAACAATAAAATCCATCTTGTTAGTAAAAAAAAAATACCTTATAACTAATATTAGTAATACAACAGACATACAACATCGGCAACACATAATTAATTAAGTTTCCAAGGCAGGTTGCGCAGAGAATGATCAAGCAAGAGAACAGCTACATAGTTGACCATCCTCTCCACAAAATTCCTCAGAACAGGGGACTAAGGACTCTCCGCCGCTGTTTTCAGGATCCTATTGTTACTGATCCGCGTTCGATATATCAGTGAAGCAATTTTTTGCATTACAGTGCGTGGAAACCGTCAGTACGGTTTTGCGAAAACACCTCTGATGCACTACAGAAACGGGGCAGTCCCAATAGCATCCTAAAAATATTATTATAATGGACGCGTTAGACATCTAGCGACCTTTTAGCGTAGATGACCTGTAAACCCCCCACGTACAAACCCTGACGGAAAGCCTGGAATATAGTGATCTTGATTAGGTCACTACATATGGGGAATATGGGTGTTCTATTCTGTCGTCGTGTCGTCACTAAGTTAGGATCCATATGTGTATTAGCAGAAGAAAAGAAAATCTCTTTGCCATTAATAAATAGCCTGAGCTATGGCAGATGCATACATCTAAAATCAAATTTCTGGCTTCCGAATAACCAACAAAATGTATGAAAGGATTACCTATCTCTAAATTAATTATTTTCTAAAATAATTGATGAACTTAAAGGCGGTTTAAGTTCGATCACAAATTAGACACGTTTTACAAAACGGAGCATATAAAAAACGATTTCCTTGACTCGATAGTTTCCAATCTTAGTCAACAGTCATCTAAAGTTACTAAATGCAAATCAAGCCATATTGTTTGGGCGCAAAAAATAACTACTTAACTCTTTACTTGGCCTAAGGTCTATAGCATCGGACACGGATTGCACAAGATACAGGCAAAATTAAATATCTTGATTAAATTGCACAATTAATAGTTATTGAACTAAGGTAGAGGCGAGGCGGTACCGTGCCTGTCTGGGTTCGAACCGACGACCTACAGCTCGTTACTCGCCGCCGTAAGCACTGGGCCATTGCTCTTAATTGTTTTCGCCCCATAGACAACAAACCGACCACAACCGTGACGAATAGTTACGGGGAACATCGTAACTATGACCGAACAAGCACCATCGCTTTCATTTGTTTTCTTTTTTCGTCACTCTAAAGTAAATATTGATCGTGTTGCTAAAGAAGTCAGTGACCACTAACGGGACAGATATGGGGCAAATTGGTTTTTTTTATGGAAAGCTTTTGTGTTAGTACTTAGCTTTTTTTTGTGAGTTAGAAATTATCAAATGATCGCTCACGCTCTGGGCAGAGCAGAAGGGCGTGTCAGACTTTTACTGACTAAATCCCAACCGTGTTCCTTCAGTTGCCTATATGTTTGACCCTGTTTGACCCTGTAGATATACTTAGTTATTGGAACGAAGTTCCTTATCGCGCGTTGTGAAAGGGGGCTAGACGGAAAAAATTCTCACGAAAAGTTGTAACGACACTTTTTAACCGACTTCAAAAAAGGACGAGGTTTCTCAATTCGACCGTATATATTTTGTTGTTTGTATTTGTTTGTATGGTGTTGTTTTTTTTGTTGTGAGTAGAGAGAGAGACAGAGAGGGAGAGAGAGAGAGAGAGAGAGAGAGGGAGATAGGGAGATAGAGAGTGGGAGAGAAAGGGAGAGAGGGAGATAGGGAGAGAGAGGGAGAGAGAGAGAGAGAGAGAATATTTTTGTTGAGTGTATACAGGTTTTTTGTACATAATAAATAATAAAAAAATTATAACAATCATGAATCCTGGAAAGGAACTTCGTTCCATCCGGGTGTCCCTTGACACCTCTAAAGTTTTTTTAAATATCAGATGCTTTATGGAACATTTATAAACGGTTATAGTTATTGTATAGTTACTGCACGTGTGGGGGTGTGGAGTGGGCCAGGGCCAGGCGATTTACTGCGTATTAACAGGATTCTACATTATAAACAGCATTATGTAAGCATGTTTCTATTTATATATCTACAATCAATACAGTCCTTGATACAATTACTATAGGCATAAGTTTTGTTTTATAATACTAATAAGGAAACATTGGAGTTACATCAAAATAAAAGTTGATAAATACGTAGGCACATACATAAATTTACTCCGTTTTCACATGGGGGTAGGCAGAAACTATAGAATACCACCTGCTACGATCCTTACATACATCACCAAGAAATGAATAACGTCTGAAATCCCATCAAAACTTAACCAACTACAAAAAGCAATAATGATTTCATTCCCAAAAGAAATACCTCTTTAAAATTATTTTCGTAATATAGAAAACGACAAGAAATCAATTATGACTCTATTGCAGAAAACAATATTTAACTACAATAACAAAAAATATAAATAATTATTACAATTTACCAATCTTTTACCAATCAAATGTCAGGCCTAACAGATCTGACCTAGACCCTAGGTGACTGACACTGAGAGGCAGTTCAGTCGACTGAACAATTGACTAATCACCAGACTGTTAGGAAATGTCTAGATCTAGGCGATACTTCCTCGTACGCGCAAATTGGACGTTGATTATGAGTTTTATTTTTCATCAATAGTTCTGTATCATATTAGTTTTTGTTCGTGTAGTATTTTGTAACGCTTTGTAAAATGTAGTTAATAAATTAGATTGGTAAAAATGTAATTAAAGTAACTAGGTACCTAATTATTTGTTTTGTTACAACAATAAACGATGAATCTACCATTTCCCAACTATATTGGAGTCGGCTTTTAGTCTTACCGGATGCAGCTGAATACCTGTATTTTACATACTGACTGCCTATCTGACCTATACAACCCAGTAACTGGTTTACAATATGGTGTACCCCTTAGTAAGACTGGTTGTAAGTCTTTCTGGCATCTTCTGAAAAGACAGTCCACGTGATCCAGGAATGAAATCTGGGATCAACTGTTTTTCGTGCTTTCCGACACATGGAAAGGGTTCGGTATGTAAAGATGGTCACCCATCCACAGACCGTCCGCGGCAAGTGCAGCTTAACCTGATCAATTGGGTCCGTAGCTTACGCCCCCAGAGTGGTCGAGGCACCCGTGGCCGACGCACCCGATTCTATTCATTTAATAAAAAATAAAAATTTGTGCTTTTTCACTTAGTACAGTAAATGAGAAAAGTGTTTCATCACAGTAATGAGTATTTTTTCTTTTTAATGCATTAAGATTTTTAAGTCTTAATAACTTTTCCCCCATCTTTTATAGGTTTGAGCATGATGAGAGAGAAATTATACACTTCTCGAGTACTTTCATTTGATACATATATGGGAGTGTTATAAGGGTAGGGAAATTTTACCCCTTATTCTTACCATATGGAAATTTTATCTTTCAACTTCAACCAACTCGTCAACTAACTAAGCCAAACTGGTTATTGGTAACAATAAAAAGTCCGTCTTTTTGTCCACAAAATTGAAAACAATAAGCTCAAAAGGCTGCCAAACTTAAATAGGACTAGGCAGGACATGTTTGCCAAACGGTGGGCGCAAGTAGCACAGAACTGGTTTCCTGAGACAGTGAGGTGTGGTCGCGGCAGACCACGTAGGACATGACGGGACGAGCTGGATAGGTTCTGTCAAAACTGGCAGGAGGACGCGCGACTTCACGATATTTGGAAGAAGTGATATAGTGAGTGGGATAGTGCAAGCTAGCAAAAAAAAAGAAAGTATGAATAGATATTATGTCTGTCTCTTTCATCTCACAATGACGAGCGAAGGTCGAAGGAAATAATTACAATATGGTTAAAATAGACTTGGCGGAAAAACATTGTTGTACGCTGAATTTGCGAATAATATTCTTAAAAAAATATCAAAACTTTAGTGTATAACTGGGTGTGAATAAAAGACATGACCAGTATGGTGGTGCAGTTAAATTGAATAATGAAAGTGACAACGTTCAAATGATAAAAGGACATAAACTTGAGTGTCCAGTTGATTATGTTTAATTATTATTGTTACAAAGATAAAAAGAACATTTTTCTATCTAAAAAGTTAGTTACTCGGCAGTAATTTTTAAGACTGATTATTTAAAATCAGTGTCATAATTTATTACGTTAGAGACTGATTATTATAATGAGGTTAAATGATTCTCTTGATTAAAGGTGATGAAAACTGTAATTCATATACAAATTTTTTACTAGATTTCTTATTGAAATACCTACATAATTAAATAATGAAAAATAACTGAGACTTTGACTTTTCAAAACATACATCCAATATATATCCCCATTTCTTCCCGTGGGTGTCGTAAAAGGCGACTAAGGGACTTACTAGAGAATGGGCAGCAGCGTTCTCTATGCATTTTACCACCATACTGCTATCGCCAACCTGCCTGCCAAGCGTAGCGATTATGGCAAAGCCCCCCAAATTGGGGGAGGCCTAAGTCCAACAGTGGACGTCTTACGGCTGAAATGATGATCCAATATATAGGTAAGCATTTCAATGTTATAAATATAACTATGATTTAATATTACACATATATTCACAATCAATATATATTTATTGTGTCAGTAAAACATTTTTGCGCCTGACAGTACATTTGGTCAAAAATTGCTTTAAATTAAAATAATCGAATCGGGTGCGTCGGCCACGGATGCCTCGACCACTGGGGGCGTAAGCCACGGACCCGATCAATCGACCTATACGCGACTGTTATTGTTTACCCGCGCAGTTGTTGTTTTTGTTTTGTTTATTTCCTATCCGTAATTAAAGTCTGTGTGCTGTTCCCGTTGTTCTTCTAAACAACACAACGGATATTGATGAGGCTTTCATCATCATGTATTTCTAAAGGTTTACTTGTGTGTTTGTTACTTTAATATTAAACTAAAATATAATACATAGATAGATTCATACAAGCGAGCTAATAAAAACGAGTAAAAAAAGTTTTATAAAATTTTGACTAAACGATAATGATATTTTTACAACACTTGGAGTAAAAAGAACAAAAGAAATTTTCAAGTAATGACCGAAGACAAAGATGAAATCAAAGCAAGTATTTTAACAATTCTTCAAAAACAGTTTCAAGTTTACCACGGACCACTAAAAAACGTACCCGCCAACATTACATCAACTCTAACAAAATGCTCCATTTACCGATTGCAGACGTCATTACATAAATGAGTTCCCCTCGAGGCGTTTCACAAACTTACCATTGAATTGTTACCGGCGTTGCGCTGTTCACAAACCACTCCAATTTCCACCAATTAGATACGATTGACAGCTGTTAATCGTTATCAGGGTTGCTTCATTAGTGGACATTCGTGCACGATTTTGCAAAATTGGGTATTTTATTAAAACGCTGGGAAAAATTGTTTTATGTTCGATACATGCTGTATTTTATCTTTTTATTTGTTGTGGTGGGCTCTGAAAGAGAAAAGGTTGCCTGGGAAATATGTAGAGTTAATTCGTGATATGTACAGTCAATCTCGTACCTACGTCCGGTCGGCTGCTGGCAATACCGACAAGTTCAATGTGGCTGTAGGCACCAGGGGTTGCACCAGGGGTCGGTTCTAAGTCCTTACCTCTACTGGTTGATCATGGACGCTCGGACGGCGGACATACAGGAAGAAGCACCCTGATGCATGCTATTTGCCGATGACATTGTTCCTGTCGGTGAAGATGTGTCTGAGATCCAGAGCAGATTGGTTAAGTGGCAACAGATGCTGGAGAATGTTGGCTTGAAAATCAGCAGAACCAAAACCGAATATATGTTCTGCGATTTCGGCGGTCTCTCCAGCTCTGGAGCCTAGCGTGCAGCAAAAAGCAATTGCATGCAGCTGAGATGAGAATGTTAAGAGGGATGTGTGGTGTTGTGTGTGTTGTAGGTGGTGTTGTTTGTAGAATAAGAAATGAGTACGGAAGTCTGAAAGTGGCACCAATAACTGAAAAGTTGTGTGAGAATCGGTTGTCATGGTATGGTCACGCGATACGGAGGAATGAGGAAAATGTCGTAAAGAAAGTATTGAGTATGAATGTCGATGGCTTCAAGAGTAGAGGGAGATCAAAGAAACGATGGACGGACTATGTGAATTGTGATATGGATAGAAAGGGGGTGACTACTGAGATGACGATTAATAGAGAAGTGTGGAAGAAAAACGCATGTTGCGCCGATCCCAAATAAATTGGGATAAGGGAAGGAGAATGATGACATGCTGCATTTTACCGTAAACATAGAACAACTTATAACAAAAATTTATCATAATTATATAGATAGTGAGAGCGGTGGTGGCAAGTGATATCGACCCGAGTTACGAGTTGTGGGTTCGGACCTAGGCAGGCTTTACTTTGTGTGAATAATTACATGATCACTATGCTCAAAACGGTGAAGGAAAAGATTATGGGGAAACCGTCATGTCCTAGAACCAAAAAATCGAAGTCATGTGACATCTACCCATCATCTTTTATCTACTCCACCTGTATTTTAATTTAACCTACATTCGTTGCAAATAAATGATTTGATTGATTGATCTACCAACCCGTATTTGGTCAGCGTGATAGACTACAAAACGTTTCCTCTCGAAGACAGGATGCCTATGTCCTAACTAGAACATAATAGCTTAATTAAGCTCTATCGATAGTACTAAAAAGAAAAATTTACAGAAAATCCAAATTAATTATCGATGGAAGTTCAATACAAAGAGCATAGTGAAACTAAGACACCACATCATCATCTTCTTCAGTAAACGATCCTGTAGTCAATCTGTAATAAACTGACTCCTTGAAACAGCACTTAATTATTATTCTTCATACATTTATTCTAGCCTTTACGTTACTAGCCAAACTTGCACAACAAAACCCAAACAGTACTGGAAACTGAGTACTGAATAGATATGCCGTCCTAACAGTTGTTACAATATTTCATTGCACTAGACAGGACAACCTTTCGCCTGCTGCCGGCTGTAGGCAAGGCTGGTGCAAGAGACCGCTCCCTTCTGTCGACATTGTGGACTCGTGTGCAACAGGTAGCTTAACGTAAGTTTTAGGAATGTAGATTCGTTAATAGAACTAATAATTTACACAGGATATAATACGGTTAGCTACGTACACGTTGGACTACAAGAAAACGGACCTTATAGTACGATTTTTTTTTTACACCGACAAAAACAAAATCTCTAAAACTATAAAAAAAATATGTATTGGCCTTTTATGTTTAATAAGAAGTTGCAGGTTATATTTTAATCAAAAGATCATCATGTCGCAACGACTGAATCGATTTTGACAAAACATGTCTAAGAACCACCGCTAGAAAGCCTACTTTCAAATAAAAAACCGCACCCAAATCGGTTCAACCGTTTAAGAGCTACAGTGCCACAGACAGATACACATAGCGGTCAGACTTATAACACATTTTTTTGTGTCGGGACTTAAAACTAGGAGTTGTCGGAGTCAAACTCTAAGATCATACTGGTTGCTATAGGTATGTATATGGTATTCGGTCACTCACAACAAGGAAAGTGATTTCTGACAAAGGAGTTTCTCGACATTGTCATTTATATGACCTCGAAGTCACCGTAATTTCAAAACAAAAGGAATTCAAATCATAATTCTTTCCCATTATTTTTGAAATAATTATCTACAATGATAACATGTTACTGCCTGATTATTAGCCATTCCTAAACACAACAGTACTCATAACAGCACTCAGTCTTTTGGTCAACAATTTTATCTTAGTTCAACCCAATAATTTTGCTGCACGCACCGAGTATATTTCGCCATATGCAAGCTCAAATAATAAGTAGTTGGACTGACATAGGCAAGGCCGAAGCTAATGGGGATTCATAAAGTTCCGGCCTATTCATTTCAAGTACCGTTCACAGCCTTTACATTTTTATTCATTCAGAAGCAATAGATTATCAAAACATCCAATCAATAAAAAATAAAACTCTTATCAATGTGTCCATTAATTGTGAGACAATTTTAAACCATATAATTTCAAAGATTCCATTCACCTAGCATTGCAAAGAAAAACAAATTACATTTAACTAAATCTAATATACCTCCTACTGATACCAATGATTGCTAATTGTCTAAATGTAATCTGGCTAGTAATCACAGACTGATTATGTAAGTGCACTCGAAAATATCAGTAATGCAATTGAATAGGAATCAGAAAAGATTGGAAGGTACGAAGGACGGTCGCGCCACTCATACCGGCCCTGAATACATATATCATGTATGGCCTTCAGGCACATTTAATACGGCCTAAACGTTCATATAAACTAGTGACTGGAAAACAGACTCATTGTCTAGAAAAATCTTTAAATATATATACCAGGTGACATTTTTTAACGTCTTGAAAAAAATTGGGGTAATAGGTGAACGTAGTAGAAGCCTTTGGCATAGAAATTTTTATTATTGAATAACATGTAATTAAATTGATCTAGCAATAAATACTACACATTTAAAGTAACATTTTCATACTAGAACAACAAAAACAGAAATTTGGAAAAAAAAAAACTATCGAAACTCAAATCATACGCACCCTACTCAATGCGCGGCATGTATCATTGATTTCGTGATTTGGTTTCGTGATACTAGAACAACAAAAACAGAAATTTGGAAAAAAAAAAATTAAAATCTATCGAAACTCAAATCATACGCACCCTGCGGTATGTATCATTGATTTCGTAGCGCGGTCCTACCTTTTGAAGCTAGCCGATAGGCGGCTTCATTGATCTTGCGCAGGCGCACGAGCCGCACACGCATCCCCGTCCGCCCGCGTCCCGCGCTCCTTGAGTCACCTGCGATGAATCTGAAGGCTTTCCTGCCTTCTATTCTAGTTACACAACACACCATATGAAGGTCGAGACGGTAAAAAATGTCATCCGGTATATTTATATATATCTTAGGACAACCAACACAACGTTATCTGATCCCAAACTAGGCAGAACCTGTACTATGGGTAACCAGACAACCGATAAACATACTTATATATCTCTAAATACATACATATTATAGATAAATTACACCCAGACACAGAACAAATGATTGTGCTCATCACACAAAGATTAGTCCTGGGTGGGAATCGAACCCACGACCTCAGTCTTAGCAGTCAGGGCCACTAACCACTAGACTAACAGGCCAGCCAAAAGACACGTACACAATGTAACCTTGAAAAAGATGTAATTTTCTTTTTAAGGCCGGAATTCTTAGTATTATCCACGCTGCTGATAAAAAATGTCACATTCTCTACGCATAGACACAGGCATCGTATTTAGAAAGCCAGCCTTAATTATTATTTACTAGCTTTTGCCAGTATTTTGCTTTACCCACGTATAATACATATAAACCTTCCTCTTGAATCACTTTGTCTATTGATGAAACGCATTAAAATACGTTACGTAGTATAGTAAAGATCTAAGCGTACAGACGCGGGAAGCGACTTTGTTTAACACTATGTAAGGATGACAGATACTGTCTGATCCATGAGGTGCCGAACGAAAAGAATAAAGCCATCCCATTTCTTACCATGGGTGTCGTAAAAGGCGACTAAGGGACTTACTAGAGAAAGGGCAGCAGCGTTCTCTATGCATTTTACCACCATACTGCGATCGCCAACCCGCCTGCCACGCGTGGCGATAGTGGCAAACCCCGCCAAATTGGGAGAGGCCTATGTCCAGCAGTGGACGTCTTACGGCTTAAATGATGAACGATG
Source organism: Aporophyla nigra (assembly GCA_947507805.1). NCBI lineage: Eukaryota > Metazoa > Arthropoda > Insecta > Lepidoptera > Noctuidae > Aporophyla > Aporophyla nigra. The sequence goes on from OX382295.1 coordinate 26,852,231, forward strand.
ATTCAATGAACGAGATAGACAACCAAGGTTATTGGAGACATAACATTCGCTGTTTTGTTTTAGTTGCGCATAATAAATAATACACACATACATGAGCTCTTTATGAACTGTAGCCCGCTGCTACGGTCTAACAAACGAATCAAATAAGAATAGCGTTATTATACTTTCACAGAACTAATGAAACAATCAAGGTGAAATTTCAGAAAATGCGTCATGTTGGAGAGATCATACAAATTCTTGTGCCTTTGAACCGTAAGAAAGCAATAATATTTATTATTTATTTATGATATCATACGCTCTGATTTTCAAACAATTGAATAATGGTAGTACTATTCAGCGCTCTGAAAAAAAATCTATCCAGATAGAATAAATCTAAGAATCAACTCGTAGATGATTGAAAGAAAAAAAATGAAAGAAAAACGAAAGTCATTTACTCCAAAATGGCTGAGTATCAGAAATTTTTGAACGTCAAAATAAGATACAGCAGTCCCCCAAAACGCCCGCCCTTTGCAATTTACTATTGCCTTAGCTGGAACGAAAGTAGAAGAAATGGCGCCACAATCTCTCCAGCAGCACAGCTGTCCGTTAGGTTGGAATATGTATATCATGTAAAACAAACAATATCAACAGTAATATCAATCAGACAATGTCAACATGCAACTGTCTCACTGCGGTGTAAAGGTGCCTTTCTATGGAATGCAGGAAAAAGCATTAATCACCACACTGCCCACAGCTTGCAATTACAGATAATTTCGTCACTTTTATCCTTTACCGTTATAGTCCCTTCATATTCCGCGTACCAAAGCTTACGCAAGTCACCAAAAGTGTGGGAGACAGATTTTCAATGTATCGCAAAATGCTTAACCGTTACTAAGTTGAAACGAGGAGGTGGTCTGTTCTGACCCTTTCTACTCCTATTAATAGGTACCACACTCCTTTACACAATGTAATTATACAACTTTCGAGACGTGGTCCAAAGTACTGAAACTACATACAAATAATAAATCATATGTTTTCACGTAACACCTTGTAAGGCAACTACATCCGGCTGTCTTTGTCCAGACGTTAGCCATTTATCTGTTTCGTTATCTTTCATGTACCTTTTTCTTAATTTCTCCATTGAACAGATATTTTTGGTGCAAGTTATGCGAGGCTACAGTATTTCGTATTGAGTATTTTATTTCTTTTTCATTGTTTTCGTAGGCTTTTATGATCCACTTTTAAAAATGAGGTCTCATAATGACTGGTTTATTTATTAATAGCATAGAGTTTTCATTTTGCTGACGCTAATTACATTTTTTTTTTTAATAGTCTTAGTTATTTTCTGGAGAAGAAAAACTTAAGAAAGCTTAAAACTACAAAATCGGGGGCATATTCTTATAACATAACATGCACGCCTTGTTACCCCAAAGGGTTGGGCAAAAGTGTACCTATACTACACCCAAATTTCGCCAGATGTTTCAGTCCCATGTATTTAAGGAGCGAGCCTATTGCCAACAAACGAGCATCATACATACTTCAAACTGCTGAGAAATTCTGGATAGAAAAACCCAATTAAACTGTTCCTGACCCGGGAATTGAATCCAGAACCTCATGCTTAGCAGTAACACTTGTGACCACTAAACCAACGAGGCAGACTGACGGGTATTTTCTTGTGTTTTAAAATAAGTTCATTTCTTGTTCGTTAGGCTTTGCTTAATTAAATTAATATTTACTAGTAACTACATGAACCCAACAATCAAAAGACAAAATTAAGAAGCGTGTATAACATATTATTATAAGATCTACTTCAGTCGATAGCTTACGCCATACGCTGTAAACAAAGCGACCGGCCGACAAGCAATCGGTCCGCGACGAACGACCGAGGAGATAAAAACCGTTCGGTTGCCCATCGACCTGGTTCAGTCAACCGCCAGCCACCGTCGCGATCCGTGATGTGAACAATGCACATGACCAAAGACCCCAGTTTACTCCTAGTGCTATTGTGTTGTGAACTGTGTTCATCTATCAAGGTCCCGGTCACATGGGAAGACAGTGCTCGTGGTGAAGTGAAAAATGAACCCAACACGGAATTACCTGTGGAGATCATCCAGCCTCAAAATGTGCACATCAGGCCAACTAATCAACAACCAGTCCCAATCGAATACTTTAGATACACTGCGCAAAAACCTAAGTTTGCCGCCGATTTAGCAGAGTTCCACGGAGTGCAAAATCCCCAAGAACATTATAAGGCGTATCCTGTCCAACCATATACGGGCAAGCAGAAACCCACCTTGGGCATTCATCACATGCTAGATGACAATAAGAACACTTATCTACCGTTTCAAAAGTACGTACAACAAAATGCAGAATTTAACAGTTATGTGAAACCGACGGCGAGTAACTATGAAATATTTCACCCATATAAAGCAGAACAGCCTTCATTGCAAGAGATTTATAAAGATCCAGTGCTTACCAAAATAAGAAACGATTTGCAAGACAGTAAACATAGGTTACAGGCTTATGAAGAAGAAGCTGGTAAACCTAATATTGCTAAAGACGAATATTTAGAGAGTCCAGAGAAAACTGACGGGAAATTGTTTCCGCACAAAAACGTTCCTTCGCTATATGAGATTCATAGGCCTGAAAAACGACCAGTGTATTACAAGGCTCCACCTAGAGACGTCACCAGGGCTAATGTACTGAACAAAAAATTCAAACATCCCTGGAATCAATACGCAAAAATCAGACCAGTGCATTACCAACCGGTACAGCATCACATTCACAATTTAAGACAGCAACATGCTATGAAATACGATGATGAGCGTAATGAGTATCCTCAAGTGTCAATTTCTGGGAACAATGCGGAACCACCAGAGGGGTATGATATATACGAAAAAGGTAAAGAAAAATACTTAAATTTAAGAAATAATCTTGATGAGTCCATCAACGCCGTTGTTCAACAAAATCGGCCAGAAAACTTTCAGAAACTCGAACTTCAAAAACAAGAACCCGAAGACGAAGATGACAAAGATGAGTTCATCCCTGTTAAAAATTATGCTCAAGTCAGGAAAACAGAGACGTATAAGCATTTGCCCAAAAAAGCTGCCTACGATGATGCCGAAACCTACGAAGAAATAAAAAATGCACCTCGACTTAGAGAAGCAGTTAAAAGTACAAAAGCGCAAACAGTGTACAGTGAAGAAGGTTATGAAGATTCCGCATATGATCATGCTGGAGAACAAAAACACGCTTCAGATCACGAAGGTCACGGTGGCTTCCTCAAGGAGCATGAAAACAGTGGTGGATTGTACAAAATTCCTACGGTCAACGGAAACTACCAAGACGGTAGAGGATTAGAGTACAGAGACAACGAACAACACGGAAAAAAATGGAAAAATATTAATAAAGATGACGAAGAAGAAACAGAAAACGAGGAATATTCTGAAGACGAAGATGAAGAAAATGTTGATGCTAATTTATATAAAAATAATCGTCCTGAAATTAGTAACATAAATAGAAGAAAAGATACGTACAGTAATTATGATGATGATGATGATGATGATGATGACGATGATGATGATGATGATGGGGATGACAGTAGCAATATTAACAAAAATGACGGCGAAACTCATAGTGACAATAATGAGGAAGAAGATATAAAGAAAAATAAAGAAGAGAACATACCCACTGAACAACACGAAGTTGGTAAGAGAGAAGTTAATTTTAAAGTACCAGAAATAGATATAAATTCAACTTTGTCATTTAAAATTGAAGATCCAAAACTCGCAAAACAAAAATCAGAACCAAAGAAAGACGAAATAAAAGAAAAATATCCGTATTACTATAAACATTTGAAAGGCATTAACAAAAATTCGCCTCTTAAGTATGCTGAAAATCTCAAATTGATGCCCATAAAATCAAATGGTGGGACTGAATTTTATGATTCTCGGTCTCGTCTTGAATGCTCTGAAGTAGATGAAGAAGTAGACCCGATACCAGAAAAATTAAAAAATGGTGAAAACCCTACAGAAGATGAAGACAATGAGAATGACGAAGAATCAGAAAGTAAAGAAAATAAAAGCTTCGAAACTGTGAAGAAACAACCTCGCCTCAAAGGCCTTGGGGATAAAATAGACTGTTTCAAGGCCAAATATTTTGGCGAAAATCCTTTGGATAGCCCTTTTTTTAAAGAAGAAATAATATCAAATCCGGAACCTATTATTGTACCTAAACTATCGACATACGAATATAAGGTTAAAAATGTGAAAGTAGACATTGCTCAGGAATCTAAAATAAACAATGTCATAGATTCACCTAGTAAATTACACGAGGCTGCCAAATCAAATATCTTTGTTCTATTAGATAAATTAAGGACTGATCAGCGTGATTTAAAAGATTTTTTGAATACAACAAATGAAGAATTAAAAACCCATTTGTATACTCCACAAGGTTCGCTAGTAGAGAATGTTACTCAACAATCTAATGTGTATACAGATATTTTGAAAAATATTAAAGCCACGGTAAATCCAGCAGTAAACACCGATGTACCAGCAAGTTTATTATACTCTGACGCCAACAATTCCAATACAACATACAACTTTTTCCAAAACAAGGAAGAAGTTACGAAGCTGCCACCTATACTAAGGAAAAAAAGAGCAACGCCGTTTGTTTATGAACCATACAAAATTATAAGGGATAGTCAAGTTCAAGACTCAAAGAAAACCACAACAACCAGTAATATTAGCCCACTGATAAAGCAGTTGCAATCTAGCAGAGTAGCGGAAAGAGTTTCAAGATCAAATAAAGATAATAAACAAAACACGAACAGCCGCACATATGTTGATATTGGCAAAAAAGATAGAAGCAAACCTACTAGAAATGAAAATGATAATTCTGATACAACTTTTGTTGACGTCAGTGTTGATCATCGTAGAGGTGAACCCAGGTACGAAATCAGACCTATAAATCACAAATCAGAATACACTCCAGTCGAGAATAAACGAGCAATGTCTGTTGATGCATACAAAATGCAAGCAACTACGGAAAAACATATGGAAAGTTCTACTCAAAAATCTCTTCGAGGTAGGCAACGTTTTAGGCCAACTCAAATTACCACGAGACCATTTCATGATTTAACCCAATTCATTCCTAAAACTGCCGATGTACAGAATGTGGCTGCTTCAAATTCTGTTAAAAATACTGTGGAAAATTCTGCTTCTGAAAACTCAACTGAAGTACAGGAAAAGCCGGAAAAACATTCTGATAATGTTAGTGGCGAAGATTATGAGGAAGATGAAGAGGAAGATGAAATAATAACATTAACATCAGCAACAACCACCACGACTTCCAAACCATCATTTAGAAGAAGAATGAAAGTAGAAAGAAGTAATCTGAAGACAACAACAGAAAAAATACCGGATCAAACCACAGAAAAACAACTATTAAAATTTGTAACTAGATTCCGTGACTATAAACCTAATGAAAGTACTGAAACCAAAGAGGAAGTAACACTGCGGCCTCAAAAAAATAAACACATCGAAGACGATGACATAATGATACCGAAATACAGAGAAAAGAAAAAGAAATCACATACAAGCACATTAGTAACAGATACTAAGAAATATGGTGAACATGACGAAGATGATATGAGGAAAGAAGAAGTTGACGCGTTGATTAGAGTTAAAACTGACATGGATGATTACATGCCAACGTATGAAAGAAAAAAGCACCATCACCGATCTATGAATAATGAACAGAAAGATAATGAAAGTGATGAGGCTGATGCTGACGATGATGACGATGATGATGACGATGATGAGGACGACGATGATGATGATGACGACGATGATGACGAAGATGATGACGATGATGATGACGATGATGATGATGGCGTTGAGGTAGAAACAGAAACTGTTCACTATGATTTGATGGAAATACCTGAACCTGAAATTACCACCCCTGAACCGACCAAACGTACACTGGCTAGAACAACAGATGCTCCTCCAACTACTTTAGCAAATCGTATTCGCATTACTACACCTATCCCTTCTCGTAGCAGCAAGCCAATTGTAACCAGAAAAAGAATTGAGATACACGAAGAGTTACCTGCAAATAAATCATCACCGCACGTAACACAGTTTAAACAAGATATAAAGGAAGTTGAAATAATTAAAGAAATACCAGCATTGCGTAAAAAGAAGCCGCGGAAAAATATCGCAGCTTTAGATTTATATAAAGATGATGAGTTAGCAAAAGCAATTAATAATTTAGGTGACGTTGAAATATTTGGAGATCAAGAAGATCTTGATAAAGGTCCAAAACATGGTGGAAACTATCGACAAGCTACAAAAGAAGATCTTAGGCTACTTAGACTTCCAGATAGTACCACAAAATCTCCTAAAGATGCAGAAACCTCGCAGAGTAAGAGCACAAAACATATAGAACTCGATGAGTATACTCCTAAAACATTGCACGGAGGTAACTTAAAATCATTGAGTGATGTTATTCGCTCGAGAAATAATGGACGAAGTTCTAAATTAATTGAACTTAGTGATTCTCCAGCGCGAGGAATGCATGGTGGTAATCTTAAATATGACAGTAGAAGACGTGGTGGTAGAAAAACCGAAAAACTGATTGAACTTGACGACAACCATGAAGAGGAGCGACCGTCACAACAGGACAATGATTACAGATCCCAAAGTTCAGGACATGAAAGAATGCATGGTGGAAATTACAGAAGCGCTAAATTAGTAGCACCGACATCACAGGAAGATAATGATGATATCCAAGCTAAAAGTTTATCAAAAAACACTAGAAGGAGTGCTGCCGTTCTTCTAAACAGTTTTGCTCAAGCCGTGCCCATATTGACCACTACGCCAGGTTACATTGTAGACCCTAGCAAACGAATGTACTATTACGTTGACTGAACACTAAAACTATAGAAATTGACAGTCTATCCATAGTCTTAACAAAGATGACAGGTTTCTATTTTGTCGCTAAATTATTTCGTAGCATGACGAAATTTTAGGTGAAACCTAGTATTTAAGTAACTCAGGCAATACCAGTACCAATATTTAATTGGTTGACTTAAAAGCTGCTTACTTTTGATTTGAAAATTGTAGTAATATTACTCTATATTTACTTGCAGTTGGTAAAGATAAACGTATGACGCAATTTTTATGTAACTTAAATTACTTAATGGGCTCGAGGAAATTAAATTGTCGTATAATCAAATTCTAATTATCGTGTTACGAGCTACCGATCACTGATTGATCGCAGTGTTCCAACATAAATAGTATCCATTAATTTTGCGCTGAATGTTTTTTACAAGATAAATAAAATTGCTTTATTGTTACATATTAGGTAGGTACACATTGCAACATTGGTATTGCTTGCAGTCCATTGATAGTTATCAGTTTATGGTTGGGCTTATAAATTATAAGCTTCAATATATTTCGTTTTTCGGTTGATTTCTACAAGGTACAATGTTCAATTCCAGACAAAATTCGCATAATCGTATTGTATAAATAGATTTAATTTGAAAGTTAGGCCACAATCGCGGATAAATGTAAGCAAATCTAAATTATTGTTATAGTTTCCTAAGTTGGCGATGGATATTTTCGAAAGTAATTAGTCTATTGTAATAGAAAGTGCCACACTGCGTATCGCGGGACTAAAGTCGAAAGCGATCGATCAAGTTATAAAAATCTATAATTATTCGCTATTGTTAACTGTTCTGTGATAGAGGTAGTTGTTAATGTTTTTTTACAACGATGAGAACTTATTTATAAAGTTGTTATTTTTATAAATAAAGTGTGCTCGAAATAATAATTATATGATCTTTACTGTAAGAAATTGTTTCTTTTCACATTCATCAAACACGGAAAACTGCTTGTACTTCGTTAGAAAATGAATTGATTCATTTTGAACGGTTGCACTAAACACCAGTTCAGATTGTTACTAAACCAAGTTTATTTTCAAATATAAACCAGTTACAAGTATTGCTACACTCACGGAACAGATTTCCGTGCCCATTTTAGAACATTTGTAACAACTACTAACCAATGAACTACATGAAACAGTTGAGTGTACGCCACTAATTTCCGAACATGACAAATTGCACAATAACCAATAATACATTGCAAAAGATTGTATTAAATTATGTTATCACACAATGAGTTGTCTCAGTGCACATCTAGGTTACGTACTAGTGTCCCAACACACTTTTTGTTAAACTGTTACAGTATCTGTTGAGCTTGAACGAGTGAGAGATATCTTCACGTAGTGCGTTCAACTTTGGTGCTGCGGCTTTCACTTTTGACGATAGTTAACTGGATCGGCTGTATTTTGTTTAACGATTTATAAACTTTTAAGTGAATCAAAGAAAAAGTGTTTTGATCATTGTGTGAAAAAAGTGTTTGATCTTGTGTAGTGTTATGGGCGATGCGTTCAAGAAGCGCTACTTAAATCTCTAAAAAGACACAAAACTCAGAAAAGTAAAGACATAATTAAGTTTATTTATTTTTATTTCAGTGGCAAGTCTTTGAAATCTTATAATCGACGTGAAACATAAACTAAAAACAAGCTTAAAATTAACATAATTTAAATAAATTACAAAATATTAATTTAACAATAAATAAATATCAACAATTTACATTGCAACTTTGTTTTGGTTTCGTTTGATTATGAAAGTTGACAATGTTGCGGAACCTTAAGCTAGTTCTACTACTATTTTGGGAGAATATAGACAAGCAATCAAGACAGATAACGTACAGAATGGCTGATGAAATCATAATACCCGTTTTGCCTTCAGGGACTGTGAAGAAATGCGGTAGCAGAACTTTATAGATAGGCACGAGTTGAATTCACATAGATAAGACTGAACAATACAAGTCGAGTAACAGTCTAGAAAGCCCTTGATTATTATCGGTGTAATAATCGCTCGTTTGGATAAAATTTTACAGGCGCACTGGATCAAAAATTACATCAGCAGAAACATCGTCTCAATCGCTCGTTCTAACAATTTTCATTAATTCAAATGATACTATATATAACTGATTAATTAAAACATGAATAATTGCATCATTGACACTTCATTCAATTATTCATTATACTGATAAATCACCGTAATAATATTTTATACATATTGTTTTATATTATTTATGTTTCTTTCTACCAACAGAATTTGTTTGGCTGTCTCTGGAAGGGGGATGATTGATTGGTTTCCATTCTGATTCTACACTTGGGACGTAACTTGGTTCAACGTCTTCTCTATCTATGGATTCATCTGTTTCCATTTCTTTGTCTTCATCAAAGAAGTCTATGATTGGATGATAGTTGTAATTAACACGCTTTCCATTAGACATATAATGTTCATTTTGTTGTTCTTGTGGGTCTCTTGATTTATGTATGGGTGTCGATTTTTCTGTTGATAATGCAGTAAGTTTCGGAGCAATGGTGACTCTTGGTCTTGGAGTGTTCATAGATGTTGCCTGGCCAATATCAGGCTCCTCATAATCATTAACTTCTTCTAATGTGTCTCCGCTGCTGTTGGGGAAAGATTCAACAGCTTGTGATCCTGATGAAACGAGATCGCCTGGTCCACCAGATGTTTTCTTTCTAATTGGTCGACGTCCTGGTGGGCTTGGTCTTGTAGTTCTCTTAAACTGGCTTCCAGGCAGTTTAAATTTAGGTGGGCTGTCTTTGATGAAGTTAAATGATTGACCAGCTGCAGGCGTTGGTGGTTCCAGGTAACTTGGTAAAGTCACTTCATCAAAGTTTGATGATGGAGGAGGGTTTCTGGCTGAAGGTGGTCGTTTGACATGCCTTATTGAGCTTGCCTGGTTAAACGAGTCCGGGAAATATGAATTTCCATAAGAATCTATAGGATTTTGTACCAGAGAGTCATCGTTATCATTATGTTTGCTGAAAGGACTGCCAGGTATTAAATTTTGATTATCCGTAAATGGTGGGAATGATTCTATCGGTTTCTTATGAGTAAACGGTGGTGATTTAATTTTTGGTTTTTGTATTGTGGATTGTACGTTTTCAAAAGCATGATTTCCTGTCTCTGATGATAAATCTTCTCCGGGGAAGTGTTCTGAAGAAGTTTCTTGTAGTCTGTGGCCGAGTGGTGGGAAAGATACGCTGTAACCTTCAATGTGGCATGAGCAGCATGTTGGAACCTGGAAAAGATAGTTGTACTGGCTTTATTATCTTGGTTATTATTTGATTCAACATTTTTTTTTCCAGTCCTGGATTGATAAACCACTCCTTGTTCATCATCATCATTCATGATGATGATGAACAAGGAGTGGTTTATCACTCCTTGTTAATTGCTTTCAATTGGTTGTGATAAAAAGAATACGAACATAAATTTTCATGTAATATACCTTGAATATATCCATATGAAGACCGTTTTGTTGATCCCAAGTCAGCAGCCGATGGTAGTTATAAACTTGAACGCATTTTGATTTGAAGTTGTCCGTCAGGTAGGTGCACGATTCTTTTGGTTTCCTGTAAAAATAAATATTGTATTTAATTAATGTACTTAATAATACATAAATTAGAAATTCAATTCTAAATTTAATGTATGAAAATTTGATGTCCATCTACGGGGATAGTTTTACAAAACTCATGCTTCAACACAAATAATGAATTCACGTATTTCTGAGGCAAGTAGCAATGTGGTCACTTTTGAAAATAATACAATTCTCTCCGCTCCAAATAACAAAACTAAATTAAATAAGTTATCAATCGACTCTTACAACACTTACGTCTTTGTCAAGATTAATTGCTTGTTAAAAATAGTCATTCGTCAAATGATTGCAATCTTGCTAACTAGAGAGGTAATTATGTTATTTGTGTAAGACGTTGACATGTTGTGGAATAGCAGACATCCGGTTTTTGTAATTTATACTTGTGCAAATGTAATTTAATAATAATTATTAATCATAACATTGCGTTACAAGATATTCGATTTTGACATTGCTGAATACATTTTAAAAATTGGACTGGCGGTTAAAGCTACTTACTTATACACTAACGGTGATAGATTAACGAAATTATTTTTTGTAATTTCTCGGCTTTGAACAAAGCTAAGGTTTTTACTATCATCTCTTCTGATTTATAGCTTTGAAGCACTTCAAGCGCACAACATGTCATCTTAACAATAATTATATATCTACTCCTTGTTAGAAGGTCATAGATTAAGGCAACATGAATTTCAACTACTGTATTGTAGTCTAGTTTAACTCGTAAGATTTAACCTTGGAATTTACTTCATGTTTATTCTCGAATTTTACCTATTTCAGTTTCACTTTTGAATGCACAGTCAGTCCATAATTTTCCCACTGCTGGGACACAGTACTCCTCTCGATAAGAGAAGTTGGGCCGTAATCTACCACGCGGGCCCAATGCAGGTTGCTAAATGTCACATATCTTAGAATTTTTCTGTTCTATGACATGGCGATTTCCTCACGATGTTTTCCTTCATCGTTTTTGAAAGCAGTGGTGATGAAATTATTATTACAAAATAAGCACCTGCCTCTGTTCAAACCCATGCCCTATAACACGTAAGTCGAGGCCGATACAACTGGGTCACCACTGTTCTTTTGAGTGCATCAGTTATTATACTTACAAACACTTTTCCAGCCTGAGTGTCTGCGTATGTTCACCGGTGTTCACAATGTATTTCCACTGCCCCGACGTTGCTCGTGCTCGCTGTGGTCTGGCGTACTTCACTGTGCTCGGACACATGAAGCCTGCTTCACCAGCTCCCGCGAAGTCCCGGTTGGCTGTGTCTCCTCGCCTGGGCGTGTTAAAAACATTGGTAGTCTTATCTTCATTAACTTTATGATAATTTAAGTTATAGACAAGATATTTAGTGATTCTGCAGCCATAAAACATTACAAACTCTTGTATTCTTAATAGTGGGCGCCCAAGGGTCGGAATTTGACCATAATTAAAAAATATTACTTATTTCTGCACTCCTTCTCTGTATAAACTTTAATTGCATTATCGTAAGAATATCTTATTTTTGTTTTACTTTTCAAGCTTATTTCTGTTTCGCACCTTATTCGCCATAGAGTCATCAACTTACCTATTAGACACAAGATAATGCTGTTCATTGTATTTAGCCTCTTGGGCCGCAGTGACTCCGTCAATGATGCCTTCCCCTGGGTCCTTGTAGTCAGCTAGTAGCGCGGCGGCGGCTGCCCTGTTGCGTCTTATTGACTGCACTATGGCTTCACTAGAATCACACGAAAAATATCAAATGTAAATATATTTTTTGGCAAGTGATAGTAACGGTTTATGGTATATTACCACCGTTTTTTTGTTTTATTACAAACAAACTTAAATTTTTAAACATCACTGGTTTTAAACATACATGATTTTTAGAGCTTAAGCTATCTTTATACCCAATTTTAACACATTGAGTTCAGATATTTCTATGAAAAATGTAACAAACGTACTCTCTGGACCTCATAGAATATTACTAGGTAGTTGAAAACAAAACACCGCCCACGCGGATTATACAACTGAATAAATATTTAGAGCTTAGAGAAAACTTACATAAAGGTTAAGACTATGCCATGCCAGTCGTAAATAAAAGGATATTTAAATTTAAGAAGCATTTAGAAAGTGGTTCGCTATTTCGCAAATTACAAAATACTCGTAGTTTAACGATCAAATGTTATACCCGTGTTGACTGTTTTTAATCCTTACATAATACAAATGAAATGCCATTATTATTAAGATAATCGCTCTTGACATGCTCTTATTTGTAAAATATTTTCAATATTTGTATCGCAAATATACGGTTTGATTTTGACGTTTTGTCCATTTTTGTTTCACATTGAACCTATAATGTGAAACAAAACATATTGATTTTGATGTGTAAAATCAGTGAAAACCGTTTGACATAGTATCCAGACCAAATAAAAAACTCCACAATACAACACTTGAATAAGCACCATTATTTTAATATTTCAATAAGAACAACCAATTTGTACTTTCTATCCGCGCTTTTTGTAAAGATTCGTTACATGAATTAGATGGTTAATTGAAACTTAAATGAGATTTTTTATCTTTTAATATTTCCCTTTGTTACTTCTTCATTAAACATTTTTTTTTTTTATAGCTCAAATACCATAGACAAAATAAAATTTTCTTTGTATCTAGTAACATATCACGGATTAATAATCTTAAAGTAGGTTAGCATTTCTAAAGATAGTGTTTCGACAAAATAAAAATTGATTAATATCACTAGATTAAATATTTATTAAACAATGACCATAGTAATCAATTAATAGGTGGCTCCTCTAGAAATCTGCCTAACGGATTCATCTTGGTGGGTAGTTCGTCATGTTTCGATGAGTAAACACTTGTGACCGCAGACATAATGCGATGTCGAAGAACAAACAAACACTGATATATAAGATGCAACCATTATGAATTAGCAAAAACATCTGTCTTAATAGCATATAGGTAAGATGTTGTATCATTATTTCGGTAAAGACAATGAAGACATTAAAATAACATAAACATTCTACTTAAAAAGTATGCCAATTCATCGAATTGGAACATATGAGATGTCTTACACAACAATAAAGATTACACAGACTATCTTCTTTTTCTCTTAAATGATAAAATTATTACAGCTCTAAATTGCAGTGTAGAATTTCATGAATATTTTGTCATAAATTATCATACTGCAAGCGAGTAAAAGCCATAGGCAAAGATAATGCAACGTAATGAATTGCCCATAAGAACACAAAAGAGGTAAACCTCACATTCTCGAACTCACACCTCGTTCATGATAGTAACGGTCACGCATATCGTTCCGCGAAAATCACATGACATTCGCAAACCACACGACACACCAAGAGCATCACTTTCGCTAACACATTACTCTTGCTTTCTATACAATCCTGGTTATGCAATCAGATATCAATGCATAAAACCCGTTTCAGATTTTTTGGGAAACCATTCAAAATGGTAAAGAAGTTGCTTGACTGGTTAAAAATATTGTTTATGGATGTAAGGTTAATTAATACTAAGATTACAGTTTTTAAAGTTATGAAAACGAATCTACCTCATTTGAATAATTATGCAGACTTTTCTAAGCATAGGCTTTTCATTATTTTTAGTAGATTGTAAAACATGCCACCTACAGCGAATATAATTTAAATAACTAAGGTGAATTATGTTACTTGAATAATGTTTCTAAAACATATAGCTACCAATAGATATTCTAGGAATGGTTTCATATATAATTTTAATTTGTGCAAAAGAGCTTATCGTAAGTAGTCAATAATTTTTCCCAAAAAGTTGATATTGATCAGCCCAATAAATTAACTTAGCCTTTTATTACTAGACTTAAGCGTCAAACAGTAAGTATATAGCAAAAAGTTGAAGATAATATTTTTAACAGATAACTGAGTGACCTCATTTCGAAAATTGTTTGAAAAATCCTTCAACTTACGTAGGATAATCGTCAGAATGTAGACACAGAGTGTTTGTGAACAGTTCACATTTATTCGAGTCTGCTGCTGACGAAGGCAGCTTCCTGGCAGGAGTCAGTCTTCTCTTAGGGATAGACGGTGATGGAGCAGCCGGCTCAGGAGTAGTGCGGCGAATCAGTGATGGTGGTTTTGGCTGGTAGGCACCTCGACGGAAGGACGGTCCTGGAATGTTTAGATAAAATGATAGCTATGAATTTTTAGGAGTTTCAGATGATGAAGTAGCATTTCAAATTGACTCTTTTGTATTTTCTTTTTAGAGTGACTACAGTTTCTGTCAATACAGTGAGTGTTTACATAAGTACCTACAACAATGCGTCCCAGAGTGACGAAGGGTTAAAAGATCAGACAGATTTTCTTGCATCTCACGATTGTGCAATAACACGTTGGCGTCGTTGAAAAGTTTTGTTTTCTTTTAAGTTGCTTCTTTTCACTTTGTCAAGACGTCATGCATCCGTTTGTTATATCAACAGTTACTTTTAATGTCCTTCTGACTTATGTACATTACAGAATTCTTAAGTCTAACTTCTTACCCTAGTGTTTGTTGCTCCCACGTCTAACTCATATATTGCTGATTAATAAGCGTCAGTATTCTCAGTACAAGACATTTGGCTCAAATAAGACTTCTAGGTCCTGGTAGACTAAAGATAATATTCTCATCTTACCTTTTCTGTCGGTGTATCTATTCAACGCTCTCAGCTTCTCTGCAACTGGTAGGTCTTGTGCTATCGTCTGGTTGGTAGACTCTGCCATCAGGTCCAACGTCCCGTTGTCTGATCGCGACACACTCGATGATCTGCTGATGGTCACTGACACTGTCATTGGAGTAGTTGACTCTGGTATTTTTGTTAATGGGGTTGTTGAGTTCTGCTGGAACAGTGAATAAAAGCAGCTTTAAAACTCAATTCTGTAACCATGATTTGGATACTGCAATAACACATATATTTATGAAAATAAAATGAAGTTGTGAGCTTCCAGTTTCATTAGTTGAAATAATACTTGCAAAGCCCACAGTCTATTAATTTTATATTGCACTAAAGTATTTGTGTTGGCCAGGGCAATTTTGAATATATGGTTCAATTGATTTTATGATATTGATTACCTTGGGAAAACGGTCTTTAGTTTACATTTATAACCTACTATAAATATTCTGCTGTAAAAGTTACATCGTCCGTCACACAAGGTATCCTAGTATGGACGCCAGTCTCTCAAAAAGGATCATATTTTGTAAACTTTTCGTCATTCCTGTATCTATACTAATATTATGTGAACCTTTGTGAAGAGAGAAAGACAAAGATATATATCTTTAACTGAATAAGGGACATCTACAACGGTATTAGAATCATCATCTTATTTACTTACATCATCTTTAATATTTGTAACGTTATTTATTTCTTTGTGTGTCGTGTTCTGTACTTTGTTTCCAGTGTAAGTTTTGTTTATGTGATTCTTTGGATATATTCTACGGTTGCGTATGATTGGAGGCAGGGGTTGTACACCCATGTCGAATGGTTCATCATCTAATTCTGTGTCTTCTGTAAAAGACCGTCTGAGTAACTGTGGTCGTGCCGGTTCATATAGCTGTTTGACTTCCCTTGGTTCCTTCCCCGACCTGACAGCTCTTCGTATTAAATTGGCCATGTCTAAAAGTATTGGTAGCATTAGGTCTGTTGTGTTGTCACTGTTACCGAACATTGATCTCACCTGGAATCAGCAAAATGTTTTATGTACTTTTGTAGTTGTTTGTTATTAATATTGATTGAAAGTTATGGAAAATAAAGTGAGAAACAATGATGACAACGTAAAAGTAAGTAATGTAACAGCAGACCAAAACCAAGGAAGGAACCGAGTAAGAAGATAGGTTTGAAATAATGTTACAAATGTTTCAACTTCATAAAGAGGTCATCGTGATTCGATTGTAAAGGTTTTGACGAGTCTCGAAACTTTAAGTACGCACTGGTAAAAACAATATACAGGTGATGTTAAAAGCATTAGCAGTGCATGTGAAAATGATAGCAGAGAATAAATAAAGGGTCTTAAAATTAATAGACATTTGTTAGAATTAGAACACTTAAAAGTTTTCCCACATAAACATAAAAATAAACGATTCGACACTGCAGCTGTTTTATTTTTATGACTAATTGTTTAGGTCTCGTTCAAGTTTTTAGTTACAACAATAAACCATACAATGACCATTTCACGGCCATGAGAAGACCTAGTTCCAGTTAGGAGGTATCCATTCTTTTGAGATCCGTATCGTGTGCACTACTGGTTTTGAGATTGTTTGATAGTATTATAGCAGTACGTGTGTAGTTAGCCTTACTTTCGGACACGATTGTTGAAGTAGTAGTTGTAGATTTTTATTTTTATGGCTTGTTACTGACATATTTTTCGTAAGTGACCTGTTTTACGTAGATATAGTTATGAAACTTATCTAAATAGGTACACACCATAGAATATTTATGTTTTAGTTTTATATAAAAGATTTTCTACTAGGCAAAGTATACTGTAGTGGGTGAAGATCTTAGTCAAACATTGCGGTATTAGTGACGAGAAGAATTAATCATGTTTTACAACCACTACCCAAATTAACTGGATCAGTGCGCAATGGAACGAGCTATGCTCAGAGTTGCATCTCCCGACAAGATTTGAAACAAAGTATCTAGAAAAGAACTAGAGTTACCGACATACCTTGCAGAGTAAGTAATAGAAAAAATAATTTACCTGAGTTTCTAAAATAAAGAGTCTTGTCACCCTTAAATATTACACAGGTATTTTTTAATGTCTAGAACTCCGCAGTTTTACTCAATTTCGTTTAACTTATGTAAATGTTAAAGATTCAGTTCCTCCGGACGCACACAGCATGTAATCGCAACCTTTTATCGCCAATTAAAGCCACTTTCCCCAGAAATAAGTACATTACTTATTCGTGGATATCGGTTTATGAACAACTTAACGAACTACATAATTTACGGTTCGTATTAATTTATGCTGGTTACAGTACATCTGCTTGAATTATATTCATAGTTAGATAAGGAATTATTATAATTAATTACTACATATATTATTTTTAAATATATACTGTAATTTACCTATTAAAATTTTTTATACCTAGAAATAGCAATCTAGGCTCCTAACTGCTAATGCCGCTGCTGTACCGTGTGGTGCCGGACGTAAAGAATAACACCACCCCATTTCTTCCCGTGGGTGTCGTAAAAGGCGACTAAGGGACTTACTAGAGAATGGGCAGCAGCGTTCACTATGCATTTTACCACCATACTGCGATCGCCAACCCGCCTGCCAAGCGTGGCGATTATGGCAAAGCCCCCCAAGGGGGAGGCCTAAGTCCAGCAGTGGACGTCTTATGGCTGAAATGATGATGATGAACTGCTAATATTATTTCTATAATAAGATCTCCATTGGGTAATAGACAGGTTTTAATTGGTTAGATGGAAGCCTACTTCCAGCAGTGGACTTCTTGCGGCTGAAATGATAATGATGATGTAACAGATGCTATGGTTCCACTAATTCCCCTGCGCTTCAAAATTCCATAATTAAATAATAAAAAAGTTCAGTAAAAACTTACATTGTTAAAGCGGACCAAGCCTGGCAGGGTCGCTAGATTGTTCGAAAGAGATACCGTGACTCTGGCACATGGGCAACTGAAGGAACACGGGTGGGTTTTAGTCAGTAAAAGTCTAACACGCCCTCTCGCTCCGCCCAGAGCGGGAGACGTCATTTGATGATTTCCCATCCAAAAAAAAAGAAGAAAAAAAAGCGTAGTGTTATCAAAAATCTCATAAGCCTTACCCAATAAATCAACCAATTCAAATCAATACAAAGCCGTCTCGTCTGTTCCATTCAATCAATTACCTTTGCCCTAAAGCCATTGACGTAATAACTGGTAAGCTGCCCGAGATAAAACACCATAGACTATGGCGCGAAAGTTTTGACGTAAGGTGAACGAAAACGAAAGTAATCGGAAACTGTATGGATAGCTCGATGTATCGGAGGATTACGTGTGTTATTTAATTTAGAGAATGTGGTTTCTATGTCATACGTTTCGGCCTTGTATATTTGGAATCGGAATGGTCGTGTGGAATTTTAAGTATCGACTTCATTAGGCTTTACACAACCAGAGACTCTTTATATTAAGAGGCAGCTCAAGATTTAAGTGTAGCTGCTTTGTTTTTTAGTCATACTAAAAGTTCATCATCATCATCAGCCTACAACAGTCCACTTCTGGGCTCAGGGTTCACCAATTGTAAGCCATTCAGCTCGAGTCTCGGCAACTCTCATCCCGCTTCTAGCAGCCACCCTGCGAATATTTTCGCTCCAACTAGTCTGAGGGCGTCCTACCTTACGTTTGCAGATTCGCGGTCTCCACTCAAGAACACATTTACCCCTAGGCTTATCGGTTCTACGGCAAGGTGACAGGTCCATTGCCACTTCAGCTTGCTTATTCGGTGAGCCATGTCGACAATTTTGGTTCTCTGCCGAATCTCCTCATTCCGAATTCTATCCCTGAAAGAGACTTCAAGTATAGCTGTTCCATAGCTCGCTGAGCGGCGCTGATTTTACCTTGACAATCCGTAACGTGAGTGTCCCCGTTGTGGTTCAGTATGTCATAACAAGCAGAACGCACTGATGGAAGACTTTAGTCTTCAGCCTCTATGACACGGCGAAGTTCCAAAATGCCACCCTGCCCAAATGAATTTTTTAGACTAATAGAAGAATTTGTTCTCGAGTTCCTTCTCAAAGGATTCATTTCACTGATCCTGAGTTAGGTTGCTCTATGTTGCATTTTCATAAAGATATCGCAGAACTTAGATATATTGCTAGTTCACTTGGTATCGTTTTATTTAAAGATAGCTAGTTATGCAACCTGAACCCCAACGAGTGATCACCGTGAGAGCATAAAATGCCTCGTTGCAGTTTAGGGTGGTCCTTCTAGACGATTCCATACATTATTGTCAATCTAGCATTCTAAGTAACTGTAAGCCCCACCATGTAACCGACAGGATGTTCTCAGACAATACACTAGAGCATTCGCTTCTGCTCACACGTATCCCTATTCTTTTATTGAATTATCGCTCCCAAAAACTTGACTGGCGCAGCCGGTAGTATCATCGCTGGTTAGAGCTGTGCTGTCCTTCGTGTTTTCCGAAATAGAACTTTTTCGTTTTACGCGTTCGCGAAGTGGCTCTGAAAATAACGGTGGTGATTCTACGAACCAAACAAAATTTGTCATGGTGGAGCTGGAAAGAAGAAAGGCGTGCTGGTGAGTCCAAATTTTCACCTTCCTTTCCGATTTTCCCCTTTTTGTTATTGTGCGATTAGAAGTCTCGTGATATAACGTTATCTGGTTTTGCATAGAATCTGTAAGACTAGGAGTAATATTAAGATCCAATTAAATGTTTTAAAATAATATTAAGATCCAATTAAATGTTTTAAAGTTATATTAAAATAACTAAATACAATTAATACAAAAATTATATTGTCTCAAATAAATGTTTGATTCAAATTATTAATTAATTCGTTCTATTTATTAATACACTAGCTGACCCAGCGAACTTCGTATCGCCTCAGATTCAATAAATGTAGTATTAAACCTTCCCAGTTTGACAACCTGGTACACGTTGGTGATTTGGTAAGCGTTTTCTAGCTGACACTCATATGTTTGGTTAGCTCCTACCCAGTTATGATAACCTGGTACTTCGAAGGCAACGTTTTTGTCACACCACATTTTATAGTGACTTGTATTCTCTTTGACGTTTTATGTCACGTCACACGGGAACAAGGTCGAACGGGATAAAAAGTATCCTATATCCGTTTCCTGGTTCTAAGCTACCTCCCCACCAATTTTCAGCCAAATCGGTTTAGCCGTTCCTGAGTTATAAATAGTGTAACTAACACGACTTTCTTTTATATATATAGATTTATATTATATACTTTTTGTGTTAAAAGTTATAAGACTACTTTTTGTGTTTTTCTATATTATATTTTATTGTGTGTGTGTATTCTACTGATTTATAAAAATAAAATGGAAGATCACGTACAAATAGTCATGATCCCAAATGAAATGATTAAAATTATTCCGCTGTTCGACGGCGATAAACGCCATTTAAATCTTTTTATTCGCAAGTGCGAATATATTATAAATAAATACAGAGGAAGTGAGGCGCAAAACTTGTATGTAATGCATGCTATAACGAGTCGCTTATCGGGGAATGCAGCCGCGCTTATCAGTGAGCGCGAGGATATTGTTACATGGGATGAGTTTAAGGAGCTATTGTTACAACATTTTGGAGACCCAAGAAGTGAAGAATGTGTAGCGATTGAATTAGAATCTTTGCGTATAAAAAATGGTGAATCATTTTTGGATTTTTGTAATCGTATTCAATCAGTGCGTAGCATTCTTATGTCAAAGGTTAATAGACTATCGGCTAGTATGCGTACGAGTAAAATAATTATTTATAACAATACTTCATTGAACGTGTTTCTGTATAATCTACCGGAGTATATGGTGCGTATCGTGAGATTAAAGGAGCCGTCTACTTTGGAGCAGGCCTTGTCTTACGTATTGGAAGAGGTGAACTTCCACGACCAATATAATGCACGAAATAAAATAATGCCGACGTCTTCAAATAAATACCCTTTGCCAAATAATACGCAGACTTTTAAATTCGGCGCAAATAATAGTAGTACGCCTCATAATAATAATAAACCTATTTTTACACAGTCAAACATGCAACCCAAATTATATTTTGGTAATCGTCAAGGTCAACAATTTGGTTATCGCCCCCCACAGTTTGGGATGCGCTCTCAACAGTTTGCTATGAGCCCTCAACAGTTTGGTATGAGCCCTCAACAGTATGGTATGCGCCCTCAACAATTCAGTAACCAACAAAAGTTGCCATTTGGCAACCAGTACCAACCGTCATTTAACAAACCGTCGTTCGGTATTCAGCAACCTAAACCTCAATCTAGTGACGTCACAATGCGTACGGCACCTCCGGCCAAGGTCTTTATAAAAGGTTTTAATTTAAATGAACTTGACCATGATCATTACGATGACAGTCAGTTTACCTACGGCAACGAAGAATATTATCACGATTATTACCCACTTACTGAAAACCAAGACTCAAATTATTCGGAGGAAATAAATAATGAAACAAAGGAAAATAACGATGATTTTCAAATATTAGCCGCGGAAAAATATAGAGAAATGATAGATTTGAATTGCGACACGTGCCTTAAATTGCCATACATTTATATTCCGGAAATAGATGCCAAATTTATGATAGATACGGGAAGTGCCAAATCATTTATAAACCCTGAGAAGGCCTATCACTATTTTCCTAATTATGTATATCGCGATCCGTTTGCAGTTAAAAGTACCCATGCAACAAGCCTACATGAAAATGTAATTTCGATACCAGCATTTCCGATTTTTAACGTTCAGGAAACTCACAAATTTCATATATACGAAGTAGATCCTAGTTTCGATGGCTTACTAGGTAATGATATTTTACATAGTATAGAGGCTGTAATAGATTTGAAAAATGAGCTTCTCAATACTAAAAGTACGATGATACCGATTATGCGTGATAAAAGTAAACATATATTAGACTTAGCACCTCGATCAGAACATGGGGTTAAAATTCCAGCAAATTATTATTCTGTTAGTGCATTAGGTTCAAATGACGACGGGTTATCCATGAAGGTAAATGTAGATGAGGAAGAACTAATTCCAGAAAAATCCCAAGTTAGTCACAACAATGAAATCTTAACCGATAACCATAGCAACGATTCTAGGACAATTTCCATTTCTGATATTTCTAGAACAATTTCCATTTCTGATTTATCTGCAACTGAAACCGTTAGCTCTGAGTATGATGTAAATAAACCAACACCAAATATTCCAAAAAATCAAAAAACTTTCACGGTACATTCAGCTGAAGACATGGAGTCACTTGGCATTCCAATATTACAGGAAGCTATTGACACCAAACCTAATCAGATACTAGTATTTACGTGGTATAAAAATGATATTCAAGTTAAAGATCTTTCCCGCGAAAAACAGAAAATTCTTGAAGTATTTTTACCTTTAAATAATGATGCATTAGTGAAACAGTTTCTAAAAGAGAATATTAAACACAAAATTAAATACTTCATATATTTCGAAAACAAAGAACACAGAGAACAATTTAGCAGAATTATTATACAATTATTTAAAAAGGAAATGGTAGAATTCATGGAATGTACAGAACGCGTAGTTTTTGTTGAAAACGAAAATGAACAAAAAGAATTAATTTTGCAACATCACGAAGGGAAAACCTGTCATCGAGGTATTAAAGAGACCATGACTAGGATTAAAAGAAATTATTTCTGGAATAAAATGCAAGAAACGATTACAGCCGTATTAAATAATTGCGAAGCATGTCAAAAAACCAAGTATGATAGAAAACCCATAAAGCCATTTTTACAGTTAACTCAAAGCCAAAACGCACCATTTCAGGAAATCTTCATAGACCTTTTTGTTATAGAGTCTGTGTATTACCTTACATTAGTTGACGCGTTCAGTAAATTAGGACAGGCAATCGAAATATCAAATCGATCTACACCTGAAGTAATACGCGCACTTATTAAATACTTTTCCTTATACGGAACCCCCAAAAAAATCAGTTGCGATCCGGGCAGTGAATTTAATTACGAATTATTAAAAGAGTTAATGGAAATGTATAATATCCAATTACATATTAGCACACCCAATAACCCTAATTCAACAGGCATAGTAGAGCGTTTCCATTCGACGATCATAGAAATATACCGTATAGCTAAATATGAGCAAAAATGTACCGATG
Source organism: Aporophyla nigra (assembly GCA_947507805.1). NCBI lineage: Eukaryota > Metazoa > Arthropoda > Insecta > Lepidoptera > Noctuidae > Aporophyla > Aporophyla nigra. The sequence goes on from OX382295.1 coordinate 26,875,602, forward strand.
CAGCTTCAGTGATGACATATTCAATCATGGCTTATAACCATACCATACATGCAACGACGGGTTTGACACCATTCGAAGTTGTTTTTGGGCATACTGATTCGAATTCTGTATTAGGTGCGAATTTTGAGAAAATATATACTCAACAATTACTAAAAGAACATGCAAAGCGTACTAGACGTCTCTATAGTTACATATCTGATCAAATGATAGAAACAAAGCAAAGGATTAGGGATAGCAGGGGAGGTGAGATAAATAAAAGGTTTGAGATAGGTGACGTAATCTATGCAAAAGAGGTTAATAAAAGATTAAGTAAAGATAAACCCCGTTATAGGAAGGCAGCTGTTAGTGGAGATATAGAACATAATGTGGTCCCTATAACAATTGGGAATAGAAACACAAAAGTTCCAATTAAAAATATCAAACGTCCTCCACAGGTGGTGCCTCACGCTAGTGGCAGTGACCCAAATGACATGGGCCATTCAACTTCAAAAGGTTGAGAAAAACCCCGGTATTCTTCCCGTGAAGCAAGGTCAGGCGTTTAAACAAGTAGATAAGTGGTTAATTATAAAACTTTTAAATTTAGATCGCATAGGTAACGAACTAGAATTAAGTTTAATTAAATATAAAGAATTTACCAAATTATTAGATGTTAACAAACCCTACAGACATGAGTTTTTAGGCATTTGTACCCAAACTGACTATCTTAAGGATAGGACAATCGAAAAATTTCAGCAACTTGTTCCCACTAAAAGATTTAAGCGAGGATTAATTGATCCACTTGGCTCTATGATTAAAATAATCACCGGTAACTTAGATCATAGTGATGCAATCCAATATGATTCACTTATTTCTCAGTTAAGAAATAATCAATTAATAGTAGATAAAAAAATCACTTTTGTCTCAAAAATGTTGGATGGTTTTTTTAACAGTACAGAAATCTTAAATAACAATACGTTAATTTTGGATGAGCGTTTAAAAAGAATTGAGAGATTAGTTAAAAACTTAATTACGAAAGAAGAAAATTCTATTTACTCTACTTACATTTTAGGAATGTTCAATATGTTTTTAAGTAATTTTAGAACAATTCATATAATTTTAGGTGAAATTGAGACGGCTTTAGCCTTCAGCAAGATATCTGTACTGCATCAAGCAATTGTCAATTCTACTGAATTATTACACATGTTACAAATTATTGGTAAGACAGAACACCTGTTGTATGCTGTTAATGAAAATAATTTAGTTAAGTTTGAAAATTGTATTACTGTTAAAGCTTTTATCAAACAAAACCAGATTACGTTTATATTGGAGGTTCCATTAATAGAAAACAATACTTATAATTATTTCAAGCTTTATTCTTTACCTATGTTTAACACTGATTTAAATCAAACTGTAGTAGTGATTCCCAAATATCCCTACCTTTTGGTGAAAGACTCAGATTACTTGCCAGTTGTGAGAGCCTGTGATCAGATTGCAATAAATGACAAATTCCTGTGTACCAATGATGATGTGTTGCCCCACCTAGAACCATTATGCGAAGAACAGCTAATGAAGTTTCATTCCACTGCTAGTGCATGCGAACAGCACACAGTTGACATCGAAGATCTTAGAGCCCAACGAATTGGCCGTCGCAGTTGGATTTTATATTCAAACCATTACGTGATAGCAAGTAGAAATTGCTATGATGACGTGAACCACGAGTCCATATATGGGACATACATAGTTACCCTGGACGATGCCTGCACCTTTAACGTAGGGCACATACAACTTCAAAATTACAAATTTTCTGCTACACATCTGACTTATCCAATAACTCCAATAATTACCTTACCAGAGTTGAAGCCTGAAAAACGTCCTAATAGTGTCAGTGCAGTGAATGTGAAAGGTATCAATCTTGACGAGCTTAAAGAGTTGGCTCAAGTAGTGAAAATGAACCAGGTTAAATTCAGTGAAAATGATAGTGCAGTGAACACTGAAACCATTAGTTTAGGCACGGTTATTCTTTATGTAATGTTACTTCTAGGATTAACATCTTTTATAGTTTTTAAATATTATAATTTTAAATTGTTCAACTGTGAACGAAATGATCAGAATTCTAACAACCCTGATAATTTCGTTCTTGAGGAGGGAGGAGTTATGCAACCTGAACCCCAACGAGTGATCACCGTGAGAGCATAAAATGCCTCGTTGCAGTTTAGGGTGGTCCTTCTAGACGATTCCATACATTATTGTCAATCTAGCATTCTAAGTAACTGTAAGCCCCACCATGTAACCGACAGGATGTTCTCAGACAATACACTAGAGCATTCGCTTCTGCTCACACGTATCCCTATTCTTTTATTGAATTATCGCTCCCAAAAACTTGACTAGCTAAACCACTATTTGTCGATCGTCAGAACCTCGTTTGTTAATCAACAGAGTGCACCATGAGCACGGGAGCTTGACTTGTGGTACTGAGATGGTAATTGTACCCCCTTACACCCCCTTGAAAGCTACTGAGCTCATTTTCTTTTCTACAACAAAAATAGTCCACTGTTTTGGAAATTGGGTTGAGTTTATTATACCATCAAAGTACCAATAAAAAAGTAGGTGAGGCACTCCCAGGGCAATCAGCTCCTGTAATGCCTTGCTGGCTGCTCGTATGAGAAGATTAAAATTTAACATGCGAGTGACCGGCCTGTACTGTTAATAAACACTCAATTTAAAAGCAGTTATCAATAACCTTGACATAGAGGCATACCATAGTTTCCGACAGGAACTTCCACGAGACATGCAAACAAACAGATACACGATTTCCTGACAATATGGCGCACGCGACCGTGGTTTCGTCACGCATATCCATATGATAATCACGGGTATGTATACTAATATTTGGAGTTAAACATGCAAATGTATTGGGTCAAAGACATTTTCATAACCAGTGATTGTGACCGATACGACCGATGTAATCGACAATACAAATAACCAAGACGAAAAGAAATACCTATAGAATTTGGCCCTATCTGCCGAATCAAATCTAACACATAGGGTACCTGCTTTCACTATGATATATACAGGGTATCAGGGACATAAACGCGCAAACTGTAACTATGAATCCAGCATATGATTCAGGACCTTCGGAAATTATCGTCGGCAGAGGGTTTCAGAATCATGTTCAATCCACAGGATGCAGGTTGTCTCTACCATCTTTTAAATCCAAGCAGGCCAAGGGTTTCAGAAATTTTCCAAGAAGTAGGTACTCGTAAAATTGACCATTTTTTTCTCACCGAATCAACAAATATCGTTTCGTCTAGAAATTCTAGTTGCATCACTACTGAACTGTAAGGTCGATAAACAACAAAGAGGTGTAACCACAGATAACTCGGTGTGACGAAGAATGCGACAGATTCGAGAACGGTTTTATGTTGTCTCTATCGATAACATTTTGGCCGACCATAAAGCCGATAAGGCCGAAGACTACTCATAAAGTCACTTGCACTACTGAAAAATACACTTATGTAAGTAGTGAATTCATCTACCAATTGCAAAACCAAATATTTGAATAAATAAGCAAAAATAATATGCAATTTAATATAATAAAATAAATTATAACATTACCAAATATTGACTGGCCTGTTAGTCTAGTGGTTAGTGACCCTGACTGCTAAGACTGAGGTCGTGGGTTCGATTCCCACCCAGGACAAATCTTTGTGTGATGAGCGCAATTATTTGTTCTGTGTTTGGGTGTAATTTATCTATAACTAGCTTCTGACCGCGACTTCGTCCGCGTTAAATTTCGTGTTCCCCCGACCCTTCCCGTCGCGTCGAATCGCCTACCCGTGCGATATTCCCCGTTTTTGCAACATTTTTCATTACTGCTCCGCTCCTCTTAGTTGTAGCGTGATGTTATATAGCCTATGTTACTTGCAGATAATGTAGCTTTCTAATGGTGAAAGAATTTTTAAAATCGGTCCAGTAGTTTTTAAGTTTATCCATTACAAACAAACAAACAAACATACAAATTTTTCCTCTTTATAATATTAGTGTAGATATGTATGTATTTAGAAATATATAAGTATGTTTATCAGTTGTTTGGTTACCATAGTACAGGCTCTGCCTAGTTTGGGATCAGATAACGGTGTGTTGGTTGTCCTAAGATATTTATTAAGAAGATATTTATTTATTTAATGTTGTTAAAAATACAGTCAGTCATTAAAAATTTATTAAAATATGATTAAAGCAGTCTATTAAAGAATTTAAAATGTTGATATGCCCGACAGGGTCAATAATTGTTTCTATTTCAGCGTCAATAATTATGGAATACAATAACCACTATTCCAGATTTGAAAGTTATAGAAAGAAATATATTTTTTATGTGCATCCATTATTGCTATGTAGATGACTAAAAATAAAGTTAATGTAGTTTAGGAAACAACACTAAGATATAATAATCTATTTGGAACTCTAAACAAGTCAATTAGTGTCATTACACTCAATCATTATTGTAATGGAACTGTACCTTATAATCTTGCCAAAAATTTATATTTTTGTTTTGACCAAGATTCAAAAAGGTTTCGTCACGTAGATTATAATGTGCTCAAACCCGATTACAAAGGTAATACCGATTATATATTTGCAGTGGATACCTAACTCAAAATCATTTTAGTCGCAAAAGTGAAAACTGTAATTAGCACCCGCACGCCTCATCACATATTCATCGCAAGTGTTCATGTACGAATGTTTGATTAAGCCAGTGGGCTCCGCGATTTCCTTTATTTCGGTATTTTACGTAATTTTTAACCGACTTCAAAAAGGAGCTCAGCTATATTGAGGTCGGCTTCCAGACCAACCGGATGTAGCTGAATACTAGTATTTTACAAAGAGGGACTACATATCTGACCTCTACAACCTAGTTGCTGGGTAACACGATACCCATTAGTAAGTCTAGTTCGAAGATTATACGGATAAAATAAAGATGACAGTTGATGAGTTTCGATCTACATTTTATCATAATTAGATTCTAACGCAACTGATAATAAGTTATGACGTCCTCAATATTTTCTACGTCTGCCCCACAAAGATGCGGTTTCTGCTACATATTCATAGCGTTATGTTGGAATAGTTGTGAGCCACTGAAGTGCATCGTATCGGATGCCGCTGCGCCGACGCCGATATGAAAGCGGGTGCTGCACTATTTTTGATAAATTAGACGGCTCTTGAGAGAGGGATGTGACTTGGGAATTTTCGTTGATGATCTATCGTTTTAGTCAGCGCGATATTTTAATTAATGTGCTCTTTTTTGCATTACTTCTAAAAACGGAAAAAATCATACGATATTTTCATGTGGTTAGACAAACTGCCAGCGTAAGGAAGTGTTGATAAATGCCAAGGATTGTACATTTGTGACAAGAGCTATGTATTTTTTTTTTTTTTTTTTTTTGGATGGGAAATCATCAAATAACTTCTCCCGCCCTGCTCTTTCGAACAATCACGCGACCCCGGCAGGAAGAGCTATGTATTCATTGTTTATTTGATTTTCTGGCAATATTTGACCTAGTGGATACAGAACAAATCAGATAAAAAACTTTTTTACAAAAAAAAAACAACCGACTTCCTTAAAAACACTACAAAGTGAAAAATAACTTTAATTTCGGAAATCGGTGTCTTAGGATCTGTATTTATGGATTTTTTGCCACCGACTTCCGAAATTTTCACTTTGTAGTGTTTTTAAGGAAGTCGGTTGTTTTTTTTTTTTGTAAAATAGTTTTTATTTTTAAATTTTTAGTTGTGGTATTCACCCCGCACTAATTCCAAACAAACAATGCATATTTATGCCATAGCAGAAATCGCGGTTGATTTGCTGTCATTTTTTAAAGAGTTCCGGTGTCTGTCTCCCGAACTCATCATCAGATCTATATGAAATTTACATGGGACCATTTCGGAATAAACCCCTTTCGAACAAAAAAAGAATTTTGCAAATCCGTCTATATATGACGGAGTTATGGCCGAACATACATAAAAAAAAAACATATAAACATCCGAATTGAGAACCTCCTCCTTTTTGAAGTCGGTTAAAAATAGTTTAAAACAATCGGTGGTCCGTTTTATTTCTGTCTTTAATTTCGTACTAAAGGATCTTCAAAAATGTATTTGGAATATATAAACTAGACGATCAGAGAGTAGAATAATAAGTTCAATAGTTACTTCAATGTTTATGCAACATTAGTCTCGGTGAAAGTCAGACGTTTAGTAATAAAAAACTTTTTTACAAAAAAAAAAACAACCGACTTCCTTAAAAACACTACAAAGTGAAAAATAACTTTAATTTCGGAAGTCGGTGTCTTAGGATCTGTATTTATGGTTTTTTGCCACCGACTTCCGAAATTAAAGTTATTTTTCACTTTGTAGTGTTTTTAAGGAAGTCGGTTGTTTTTTTTTGTGTAAAAAAGTTTTTATTTTTAAATTTTTAGTTGTGGTATTTACCCTGCACTAATTCCAAACAAACAATGCATATTTATGCGATAGCAGAAATCGCGGTTGATTTGCTGTCATTTTTTAAAGAGTTCCGGTGTCTGTCTCCCGAAATCATCAGATCTATATGAAAATTATATGGGACCATTTCGGAATAAACCCCTTTCGAACAAAAAAAGAATTTTGCAAATCCGTCTATATACGACGGAGTTATGGCCGAACATACATAAAAAAAAAAAAAAAAAAAAATGCACTCCGGGAGTGCCGGCAGAAGTGAAAACTTGATTATTAACGTTGAGCATGTTTGATATTTTGGAATGGTTAGGGAATAATTTGTTGTTCAATTTCCATATTTTAAGCACTTTATATTCACGAATTTTACGAATACACAACAATGTGATCACTACACAGACGGTCGAGCCATCAGCTGTCACCATCCATGGATGCGCGTGGCACGCTGTAACATAGACGAACATTCGCGCAAGCGCCCTGCGCCGCCTAAACGAAACAGTAGGCCCAGGCATACATTTTCGCCGCGCCGTAGAGAGGGGATAGCTGTCTACTCTCCATCCGTCCTACGCTTTTTCGATCAGGTCACGTGTCCTGACGCGAGTTTAAGATTTTATACCCATTACAGAAAAAGTGCTCAACGCCGCTAAAGAAGTTTTCACTTCAAAAAACATATAAACATCCGAATTGATAACCTCCTCCTTTTTGAAGTCGGTTAAAAATCAATTACTTCCATTTGTTTTTGTTTCTCATGAGACACTGTGGACTTTAATTTGTGTTGTTATAAGATAGCTATCTAGTTTGTAGTTAGAGATATATTTCCTGTGAAACAAACTTCCCGGTTAAACTTCCGATAAGCAGAGTTAGTTTTATTTTCAAAATAGCCATTCTGTTAGTAGACAGAGTAATACATTAAGCGATTGCATAAGACGCTTGAAGAAGGATACATTTGTTAGAGTCAATCGTCGTATGTTTTCAAACTTTTCCTATTTACCTATTCAGATCACTAACGAGCATGATGCCTCTAGTCGAAAACTTAAGTAACAAAACCTTTGGCATTAGATATGCAAATATGATTTGATATGTTACGTGTGCTGGCGGAAGTAAATGTCACACCATCCCATTTCTTCCCGTGGGTGTCGTAAAAGGCGACTAAGGAGCTTACCAGAGAATGGGCAACAGTGTTCTCAATGCATTTTACCACCATACTGCGAACGCCAACCCGCCTGCCAAGCGTGGCGATTATGGCAAATCCCTCTATTTTCTTAGGAGAGGCCTTTGTCCAGCAGTGGACGTATTACGGCTGAAATAATGAAGATGCAAAAGTCATGAAACCTTTAAATATATCTGCATACATGGTCTAATATTTAACTTAAACTCATCACAACATAATATCGCAACAAAAACATAAAATTAGAATATCCTTCATCAGAAATTGGCATTGACACACTCTGGTTTCGATGACAAACAAAATATTAATTCTATTAGTTTCACAAAGCAATTAATAGGGACAAGGGCGTCATTATTATAAAGTAACTGTATAAATTTCACATTATTTACAATACATTTCGACCTTTTCTATCAATATATTATCTTTGTTATTGTACCTATTGGGAAACATCTATCCACTTTGTTAAAAGAAATCAATAATATTATAAGAATAGAATATAATATCAATCACAATTATTACACGCTTTATATTAGTTTTATTATTTATTTCGTTTTGCGTTACGTATTTAACTGGCTGTCAATCATTATAACGCTTTAAAAAAAACCGGCCAAGTGCGAGTCGAACTCGCGCACCGAGGGTTCCGTACAAACCTGCAGGTCATCATCATCATCATTCGTCATCATCGTTTATGAAATTAAATGATTTTTTTTTAAATTTATATTTGAGTTGACTGAATGAAAGGTAAATTGTGGTTTACGATTTATGACGTATTAAAAAAAGACTACTTACTAGATCTCGTTCAAACCAATTTTCGTTGGTAGTTTACGTGGTAATGTACATCATATATTTCTTTTAGTTTTATCATTCCCTTATTTTAGAAGTTACGGGGGGGGGACACATTTTACCACTTTGGAAGTGTCTCTCGCGCAAACTATTCAGTTTAGAAAAAAATGATATTAGAAACCTCAATATCATTTTTGAAGACCTATCCATAGATACCCCACACGTATGGGTTTGATGAAAAAAAATTTTTTGAGTTTCAGTTCTATGTATGGGGAACCCCAAATATTATTGTTTTTTTTTTCTATTTTTGTGTGAAAATCTTAATGCGGTTCACTGAATACATCTACTTACCAAGCATTTCAATAGCACAGCTCTTATAGTTTCGGAAAAAAGTGGCTGTGACATACTCGGACAGACAGACAGACAGACATGACGAATCTATAAGGGTTCCGTTTTTTGCCATTTGGCAACAGAACCCTAAAAACTACCGTTTGATTGGAATTAATTTTGTTTCATAATAATTCCTTCATATAACTTCTCCTCACGAAAGAATTTGCAATGAAAATGATTTTCAAAGACTCAACCTTTACAACGGTGATCGATATTCTCAACAGTAACCTGTAGCTATAACTAATTACCTAATTTCAGTGTAGCTTGAAGTCATTAAGGTACCGTAGCATGTTTTGCGTACCTACAAATCCTACCATGAAGTAATTTATAGTGTTTATACGACGACGATTATATATATTTTTTCATCTCACAAAGCGACGCGCATTTTTCTTGTGGTAACCAAGTGTACAAACACGCTGTGAATGTATGTAAGCGCATGAGCTCTCGATACCGACCGAGACAATAACGGAGTTGGAAGTGTCTGTGTGCGTGTGTGTGTTATGTCTTGACGCTTCTCTTCTTCATGCACACATACACAGTGTTTTAGTACAATTAGTTACCACAACAAAGCACGCGTCGCGTGATATAAAAATACTGTATCACTTTACGAAATACTAAACGCCTCTAGAAGTAATAACAATAAATAAAACTTCTGTGTCTCGTTCAGTGTCCTTCAAGTGATTAAACTATAACAATATCGTGACACAAAAGCACGTGATTATCTCAATCCTCTACATTTGCAATAATACAACTTTTTATCTAACAAAAATGTCACCTTTATCACACCGCTTCAGATTTCTTACAAAGGGTTAATAGTTCATTTTGACCACGACTCTTTACGGTACAGTTATATTTATGAAAAGAAAATGGCGACAGACATTGTTTACAACACCTGTAGTTTGATAATTGTGTGGACAATCGATTTTAAGATTACGTTAAATAGATTGAAAAAGTATTTGTTAGTGAAACAGTGTTTAGTACGTGACCTAGACTGTGTAACAAAATACAGATGCTGGTAACTATTTCAAAATACAATTGTCACCTTTTCAAGAATTTAATAAGAACAAGACTGCCACCTCTTACAAGTTAGTTTCTGAATTTCCTAAGCTAAGCGTCAAAAGCTAAGTTATGATTATCATTTGCAAGACTAGCTATTGACAGTAGATACTTAGTTAAAATTTTATTTACAAACAACAAGAAGTTATAGTTCGGCCGTCGACAGAATGCCTTCTTGACACCTGTCAGTGCGACAATTCTAGTAACTAATTAAGATCAAAATTGCATAACACGTATATTCGTTTGTATGAAACCGACGGACGACGTGTGTCAAGAACGCAATCTCGTGACGACCGGACTGTAAAGCTGTTTATCAGTTTATCTAGCCGCATAATATGTAAGGTTGAAAATAAACATTTATTAACATAAAAATTAAACAATACACTCAAGTTCCTTTCGTACCTTCGTGTCTTAATTAATTAAGACAAAGAAAGTATTGTACAAACAAAAGCTACTACAAATCTCATACAATATGAAGAAGCGTGAAAATTACACTGCAGGACAAAAAAATTGACCCAGTTCGGTGATATTGGAGATCGAATGAAATCTCTTTAGCGACGATTACGAGGCTTTAGAGAGAACAATGAGTGAGATGGAATGTTTGTCAGTATAATAGTAATTAGCCAATCGATAAAAAGTTAAGAAGTGAAATGCGGTTCCTGTTGTGTTTTCTAAACTATCATTCTTGCGTTGTAAGTTGTGTTTCGATTGTGTGCCTGTCATTGAAATGACTGATTGACGTAGAAAACCAAAGTTTCTATTGTTACTTATAAATGATCAGTTACATTTTTTATTTAAATTCAAAGATTGAATGGTATTATTTACATAATTTCATAATGAATTACATAATTAATATGTCATTATGACATTTAAATATTTGACGACGGAAGTTCACTAGGGCATTTAAATAAATCTATAATAAAGATGTTCTTACGTAATTTGTTCATTCGGTGTTTACAAAAGCTAAATTGCAAGGCTCAAGAGTTTATAAAATAGATATCACAAATTGCAAATAACTTAAGCCGCAAAAACCACATTTTTAAGTGTAAATATTTATTTACTTTCGTTAAGTTTACAAAACGTAGTTTTGTGGAATTTCGAATTTAGCTGGCGATAGAAATAAAGAGATAATGACTTTCCGACCACGAGCTTTTGAAATTTTGTGACATTCATAACAATAACTGAACCCCTAACCTTTTTTTTATATTTCATGGACTCATGTCATTACAAGGTGTCCACAACCTTGGCAAGTGAATGGATAGTTCGTGTTATAATAAATTCAGTTCAATTCAGATATCCTGCTGTCCTGTGTTATCAGCACGATACTATAGTGCTGGTCATCATCACATAATTTCAGCCGAAAGACACAGGACTCCCCCAATTTGGGGAGGTTTGCAATAATGACGACGCTTGGCAGGCTGGTAGGTGATCGCAGTATTGTGGTAAAATGCATAGAAAAAGCTGCTGTCCATATTTTAGTAAGTCAAGTAATAAGAGATGAGGTGGTGCTATTCTTTACTTCCGGCATCACACGGAATATACAATTAATTCCGTTTTTCTATGCTTGTGGGATCCTATAGTATCTGAACCTACATATTATGTATTATTAGTATTCATATTACTTAGAAACATAGTTAAGTCATGAGGAAAAATCAATCATGAAATAAGGATACGCGTTTCCGCAAAGAAACAGCTATTTAGCGGGATACTTCTATACAATTAGTTTAGACATTACGTTGGTTCACATGAGTAATTACAACACGTTTGCACCAGAGAAACGGAAAAGTAAAAACTCGATAATAATTGTGCGAACCAATTCTTTCTCTGTATTGTGTCGTAAAATAATAAAGTGGAGCATTTTTGTTGGCTGCAAGTGTATTGTCGGGGAAACAGTGATTAGATTTTAAATAACAAGCCTATGTTAACAATGGTGTAACGTTAGTAATAAAAAGTTGCTATTTAATTAAGTACTGCACTGCTTCCATATATCGCATATCGTGTTCATCTTTATGATCAACTGATCATGGTGTTTTCTCGTGAGATCTGGTAGTTTCCTAGTCTAGCGAGCCTACTTACGGGCTACTAGTCAAGCCTACAGCTTTAATAGCTCCACCATGAGACGTCTATCGGTAAATCGAAATGTCTGAAATATGAAAGTCGTGTTGAGACTTGAAATTACACCTCGACCTTACCCTTAGGGAAAACAGGCCAAATTTTATGTTAGTTTCCCAGCTTTCTATCCTGCACTCCACCGTTGCCATGACAACATATTTCCAAACAAAATAATGGCTAGTAAGGCGTTTTTCATCGCCACTACAAAATAGATGACTCAAGCAGTGACTATGCCAGGCTACAATAAACAAACTGAATGAGGTGTAGCGTGTCAACACAAATTATATGGGCACTTTCTTTTAAGTAGGTGTGCAGTGTTAGTTTTAGTAGCTATTTTATGCAATGTCAGTATTGTTGAGTTTTAATTCATAGCTGTCTTCGAGCCTTCAATTGAAGAAAAGTAGGTCAAACATATTTAAATCTAGTCAGAAATGTGGCTAAAAACATGAAAAGTTTCATGGAAAACTAAACTAGCTTTTGTCAATAGGATTCTCGATGAAAAGAAAAAAATACATTTGAATTCAGTCTAATTTACAATCGATTACCTACCTAACAATGATATATTTTATTGAAAATATTGATGAAGAGAACTTGTATAACAAACATGCATTTTGAGAAAACAGAATATGTCATCGTTATAAAATCCTAACGCCTGTCTGCAGTTTCACCCGCGTGGTTGGCGGATATTATCCCATACTAGCTTCTACCTGCGACTTCGTCCGCGTCAAATTTTTGCTCCCCTGACCCTTCCCGTCGCAATGAATTGCCTGCCAGTTTTCGTCTCTTTTTACACGCTTTATATTAGCTTCACTTGTATGTTTGTATGTTTGTATATTTGTATGTTTGTATGTTTGTTTGTAACCGACTCCTTATAGCGCGATTTTGACCCACTTTAAACGACCAGATTTTATTCAAACTTTGCATACCTGTCACGGACCGATGACAATGCAATAATTTCATAAATTTGTGCCATTATCCTTGCCAGGGTTACCAGGACAGCAAAAAAACTGTCACAAACTACGCTGACATACGTCTCAAAATTCTAAATACCCTAAAAAATAGAAAATAAATAATAGTTTAAAAAAACTATAAAACACGCTTCCATTGAAAACCAAACTAAAAAGTACAAAATAATGGAAAAAAAGCGTGGGGTGCCTGATATCAATAAAAAAATACCTTATAAAGCACCCCACGATTTTTTTCCATTATTTTGTACTTTTTAGTTTGGTTTTCAATGGAAGCGTGTTTTATAGTTTTTTTAAACTATTATTTTTATTGTTGCTCTGTTCCTTCTGATCGTAGCGTTATATAGCATATAGCTTTCCTCAATAAATAGGTTACACAACACAAAAATATTTTTTCAATTCGTGCGTTCAACCAAACAAACAAACTCTTCAGCTTTATAATATTAGTATAGATGAGTGCGCTACCGGGACAAAAAGTAGCTCATGTCCTTTCCTAGGATAGTATCTATTTCCATGACAAATTTTATCAACATCCGTTCTGTGGTTTAGGCGTAAAACATAACAAACAGACAGATTTGCTTTCGAATTTAAATTCATATGAATTATAGCCATTCCATTTATTGTTTAACAAAAACCTGATGATGAAATATAAGAAACCTGTTTTAGAGAATATTTTAGACGAGGATCCGATCACAGGAAGTTACAAGACGATTATGCAGATAATAATTCAGGTCAAATGGACCACCTCGATTTTAGTGTTGTTCTACCACGAATTTTCGCAAAAATAATACCCGGTGGTATTATTTTACAGTGTTGTTTCCAGCAATAGTTTTTTGGCCTCAAGCTTATTAGATGTTTTAATAGAATATGATAGAAATCTAATTCATTCCGTTTTACTATGCTCTTGGATCTCATGTATTGTTCCATACAACATCATAATGTAAAGATTTTCTCAAACGATACATTTGTCTAACGACTTGGTCAATGACATGAAACGTCGGACTTCACCTCAAAATGACGGTTAGATAATAATTACGATTATTACGTTATGATTTAAATAATGTTAGAAGTTATAGTTTTAAATAAAAACGAGAGAGCTTTGCTCAGTTCTATTAGGATTTGTATTGTATACGATTATGTTTAACTAGCGTCTATAGCATCGTAACACATCGCCCGCCTGCGCTATTACTTCGTTCAGCTCGGGTTCTTAGGGTCTTAGCGTGATGTTAATAATAATAGCATATAATCTTTTTCAAGAATTGGGTGATCAAATACAAAAGATTTTTTTTAAATTCAACTGGCCGTTCCAGATATTACTTCCTACAAACTCACAATTTTTACATACATATAGCTACAGATATAGATAGATGTAAATAAGAATGAATAAATATTAAATTGTTAGAAAACGAACATTCCTCAAGTTAATAGCTCCATAGATAGACTAATAACTCAAAGAATCTTTGTTCGTTTCGAATATCTGCCGATCTATTCTGAAAACATGTCACTGTAAAATCTAAGGTGAAGCGAGCTGTCATTAGTGTCAAAACCTACCAGCAGGTAAAATGACAGCTCATTTCACCTAGGTCTTCACGATGGAATTTTACAAAATAGACCAGCTAGTGTCTCTTTCAATAAGTTCGATTAAAAAGTAACGAAAAGCTGGAAAGACTGATTTTCAATAGCCAGGAGACATGCAAAGAAAACTGTCAGACTATATACATACAGGTCTCTGCTCTCGACTCTATTAAAGGTTATGTAATGTTATTAAATTAAAATCTTACCTGCGCAAGATTCAACGGCGCTCTTCCAGGCGGCGTGCTAACTTGGCTGGATACCAGCGACGCCAGCGCCACCCTCTGGTTGCCCGACATCGCCCTGATGATGGGCAGGATCTGCGCAAATTTGCCCACATGATCCTTCCGCTCCAACGCCCTCAGCACAGCATCCTTTATCATCCCCTCCTTAGCCCTTATCTTATGAGATGATTTATAGTTCTTAACCAAAGTCCTTCGAGGTGAAGGATCAAAATCTTCCAATGTATCATGTCTGTCCTCAAAGGAATCCAAATCGTACTGAGGTCTATGGGAATTCGTCACTCCAGCCGGTTTCACTATCCTAACAGGAGGTTTTACTACAGTCTGATAGTGCCTAGACTCCTGTGCAATCATCACCTCATCAGGGTCACTGAATTCAAAGTCTTTTAGATCATCTTCCGCTTTCAGGAGCGCTACGAACGCCACAACAAGAAAAACTCTAGATAGACGCGCCATTTTAATTTTATTTAATTGTTTATTTTGTTAATTATCTTTCTATAATACGATACAGTTTAATCATATTAGCACTTTGCACGAACACATTTTAGGTGAAAAAAATAATTGAAAAATATTTTGTAAGCGCGCGTTGATGTCTTTTCCGCAGCGATGCGCGCACGCAGAGCTCCGCGCTTCAACGTCAAATGGACGCGTGCGCTCCCCCACACACGCACACAAACATACTCTCTCATCTTGTATACAGGTGTCGGGTAATACCGGAACTGACGACTTTCACCGTAATGCTGAGGTCATCTCTGGTCATCTGATAAGTTCTCTTATCATTTTTACAAAAGATCTTTAGATTGTAAGTACAAAAGTTAATTCCGCTGTCAGAATTTACACCTATTCATTGATGGTTTATTATGTAAGTGAGAAGAAAAATGTATGGGCAATATGGGTATAATGTTATTAGTAACGATGATAACGCTATTATTTTTATCTTGTATGGAAAGAAGCTTTCACAGTTCGGTTAAAGTTATTGTTACGAAAGACATCAATCGGCGTATTGTTATCGGCAGACTTGGCTACAACTATAAATAATTCGTACCAATGAAAAATAAACTTTATTTCCATATGTTAAGGCAGGATTTTCCTTGTCTAGAAGTAGCAAAATTAAGTTGGTCATAATTAGATAATACTTTACATATTCATCGAGAGATATCTGATACGTGTAAAAATATAGTTATAGGAATTATGTCAAGTTATTGAATGACGTTATTAAAGAGGCATTATATAATAATAATATATCTTAGGACAACCAACACAACGTTATCTGATCACAAACTAGGCAGAGCCTGTACTATGGTAACCAGCCAACTGATAAATCTTTATATATACTGGATAAGTTTTTAACCAGTCCGTAAATTGTAACCATGAATTCAGCATATCATTCTAGACCTCTTGCGCAGAAATTTTTCGTCGGTTTTACAAAAAAATATCAGCTGTTTCATAGAAAAATTCAATACCTACGGGGTCAAAATATATGGAACAGCTGATTTTTTTTTTGTATAACCGATGAAAAATTTCTACGCTGGGGGGTCTCGAATGATATGCTGAATTCATGGTTACAGTTTGTGCACTGGATAAAAAGTTATCCTGTATAATTCTACTGTACGTGTGCATGTCACTGGAGCCTGTACTATGGTAACCAGACAACTGATAAATCTTTATATTTATAATTCTACTGTACGTGTGTATGTCACTGAACTCCTCCTAAACGGCTGGACCGGTTAGAATGATATTTTTTTTTGCGTTTGGGTGTCACCCTGGATGGTTTAGATTCACAAATCAGCCAGACAGCCGTACGGTCAGCTAGTATACTTATATATTTCTAAATACATACATATTATTGTGCTCATCACACAAAGATTTGTCCTGGGTGGGAATCGAACCCACGACCTCAGTCTTAGCAGTCAGGGTCACTAACTACTGGACTAACAGGCCAGTCAGAATTATCTTATGAAGCGGTGAAAGCGCTTTTATTTATGTAACTTTTAGTTGAATGTATGAATAGATTCGGTTGACGTAAATAGACTAGAATTTGGAATATATTCTCAATTGCTGTTAGGTGGTATCTTAAATTCTTCGTTATTATTTACATTTTTATCTGTTTGTAAATACATATGTATGTTCCGGATTGGAGCAAAAACGGCTGTACGGGTTCGAATGTTGGTACGCAGATAGTTTATAACCTGGGTTAAGACATAGGGTACTCTTAATTGTGGTTGTATATTCCCGTGGATTATTTTCTGACATCCACACGAGTTTAGCCGCGGACAAAAGTTAGTACAACATAATTTAGAAAATGTTTTATATGTTATCACTTACTCACTATCCTGCCCTTTACTAACTTGGTCTTTTTTATCATTTCTGCCAAAAGATGTCCATTGTTGGATATAGGAGTCCCCCATTTTGGGGGGGTTTGCTGTAATCGCCACACTTGGCAGGCGGGTTGACAATCGCAGTATGGTGGTAAAATGCATAGAGAACGCTGCTGCCCGTTCTCTAGTAAGTCCCCTAGTCACCTGTTACAACAACCACGGGAAGAAATGAAATGGGGCTATGGGCTGGGGCTATCTTCCGGTACCACACGGAACCAATGGTTATGTGCATTGGACCTTCGATGAAATAAATGACTTTACAGCTGTCATAAATAACCTTTTCTAGTTGATAGATTTATAATACGATTTTTTTGGTATGACTTTTTTTCTTTTTTGGATCTCTAACAGAACCTTTTCTTTTTTGTAGGACGTCTCGTTATTAACCTTAATAAAGTATCATAACAGAAGCGACAAAATTACATGCATATATACAACCAAACAAATAGAACTGTGCGCTAATAAATATAGGATATTGGTTTACTATAGTATGTAGGTAGCGAGTACAGTATCCTTATAATTCTCCATACCGCTATATCTTAATTTATGGGGCTGAATATTACGAACATGCTTTTCCTAGATAAAATAGGACTTATACTTTATGATATGTTAGCGTTATGATAAATATCACGTATAAAAAGATAAGTTATGAATAAAGAAAGGAAATAATCCGAATTGCGTCGCTCTGGTTGTTGGCGCATAAGACATGAACATCGTATTATTGTGGTACTGGATAGATACATGTTCCCAACTTCTACGGTCAGTCATGGGTGTGGACCAATTTCATTATGAACATGTTTATGTTTCCATTTAAAAAAATATGTACGCGACCTTCTGTCATATGGACGAACGCGATGTTCTCTTCTACCCTTGCTTCTACCTGAGTGTCAAAGTTAATTTTTATTTTGTCTGTCGCCTGACCGTACAGTAACTATGTATATTCTTTGGTCACCTGTCTTCTTGAAATACACGCAATGCAACGATAGCGCCGCTTTATTATTTTAATATTTGTCTCTAATCATACCATAACTCACATACAAGTTTTTATCACCAAATAATTGTGTGTAATGTTTTTTGTATTTTCTTTCAAAAGCATGGAGTTTAGTACCTATATCTAATTATAACACCTGTAGCTTTTCGCATACTGACTAAGTACTGCAGTTCAAGATTGATATGACGTTTATAAATAAACTGACTGCAATAAACAGTTATCCCATTAGCGAAATGATGAATTTTCATACAAAACTTTCATCTCCGACTATGTTTTCCTTTTGGGGATGAATTTTCTATAATACTTCCTTACTGCTCTACTTTGGTACCAATAAACTCAAAATTTCAGGCATCTAAATCCAGTGGTTTATTAAATCATTCATAAAATACTAGAACTAAATTAAGTGTTAAATATACAGGCTAATGCGATGCGGGTGGCACAGAACCGGTCGAAGTGGCGCAGCTTGGGGGAGGCCTATGTCCAGCAGTGGACGTCTTTCGGCTGAAATGATGATTCAGGCTAATTTGATTTGAAACAACATAATAATTAACTATAATACTATGAATATTCTTCGAACTCGTCGTATTCATTAACGTAATGACTAAGACGAAGCAAAAAGGAGAGTTATGATTTTGTATGTATGTATATGTGTTCATTGTTCCCTCATAACTACTAAAATACTTATAATAATGTGACAAACGGGGAATTGTTAGAAGCGTCTTGATTGTCCACCGGTTATAGGCTATGTTGACTGCTGTGACGACACATTAAATTAAATATGGCGCTCTCTAGAAGTCATAACAATTTCTTATTTTTAATCATGGCGTGTTGGGTATGTAGTGAAAGGGCTTAGTTAGCACATTACCACGCGACTATTAAAAAGTATGAAACAAAAAAATATTCTCTTCTGAAAGCCGTGGTCGTTTGTCACATACCCTAACAGAACAATACATTCTAACAGTTGTATGCGATCGTAAGCTTTAGGGCAAAGTGGCATACATGGCTTTCTGATCTGAATATTTTCTAGATTCATACTTTTTATTCTTAATCGTTTAAAGATTTCCTAAATCCCACAAGGTGATCGACAACGAAACGGTAAATAATCAAAGATAGATTGTCTTCACAACAATATTGTCTCGTCAGCTTATAAACGAAAGAAGGAAACAATTTAAATATTAGAAGCGTGCGGTTTGTCGATACTTGTTACTTTCTTTGTGATTGAAGCTTTGTTGTGCCGGTTGTGCGTAACACTGTCAAGACGACGTACACAGGGTGGGTTGAAACGACGATGCGATGTTTATTTCAGGTTTTTGTTTGTGTTCATATTAGTCATGAAATGTAAGTCTGAAATCGAGTCATACCAAGGGGTACAGTATTAAATAAAAACCGAGTTGTGGAGGTCAGATATGCAGACTCTCCAGGTAAAATACTGGTATGGTACTGGTACTGCATCTGAGTAGACTGGAAGCCGATCCCAAGATAGCTGAGAAAAGGCTAGCTAAATGACAATGACGCTGATGATCAGTTATAAAATAATCTTCAATAGGGACCGATTTGAAGAATCACCTAGTGACATATTGCACCTACTGTTTATCATAATTATTTACTAACCTAGTTGATCTTTGTGTTATCATAATTGTATATTCATTTTAAGTTGGATTTCTTTCTTGAAATAAACGATTTCATTTTATAAAAGATAATTACGCGATGCATTTGATTCTCACATGTCCATTACATAATTTTTAGAATTCTGTACCTCAAAAGGAAAAAACGGAACCCTTATAGGTCACTCTGTTGTCCGTCCGTCCGTCTGTCTGTCTGTCAAGAACGCGTAGAGGTATCAAGCTAGAATTTATATCAAATACCTACTCAAGTTTACTGTCCCTTGGAGCAGTGAAAAAATCAAACTTCTAAGCCAACGCAATCAAAAGATACAGCCGTTTATGCCGCAAATTTCCGCAAATTTTCGACACTCGCAAGGGAATCAAAACCTACAGGATACTTCCCGTGAACTTAGAATCTTGAAATTTAGTATAAAGCAACATCTTATAGCACAAATAAACGAAACATTGTGAAAACCGTAAATTTCTAGTTACATCATTAAATAAAAATATTTTTATTAATTTTAAACTTACGACCCCTTTCCTCATGAACGCGTAAAAAAAAAACGTGAAACTGAAATTCATATCAAATCATCAAGTCTATAATACCTTTAAACTGTAACAAAATCAAACTTCTATGTCAACGCAATCAAAAGAAACAGCAATTTAAGCAGCGTATTTTCAAACTCGCAACTACTTGCAAGGGAATCAAAACCAAACACTTCCAGTCGACCTAGAATCTTGAAATTTGGCATGAAGCAATGCTTCATAGCACATAAAAAGAAAAAATTCCGAATACCGATTCTTAAATTGAAACCAGCACAAAAAAAAATCAACCAAAAAAATCAAAACAAAATAAAACCATAACTATGACTCGATTGTCGTGATGGGTGAACTTTTACTTATATACCTACAGGGTTGTACGGAACCTTCAGTGCGCGAGTCCGACTCGCACTTGGCCGGTTTTTGTGAATGTGAGAGATTTTAATGAATATCAAGTCATTTAGTTAAACTAGGCTGATAGTCAGCACTTTTTGAACAACAAAAATTACATAATACAGTACACCAAAACTCCAGCCGTACATTAGTTGGGAAGAAAAGATGGCGCAACAAACTCACTAGCAGCACAGCTGTCTGATAAGTTTGAAGAAATTGATTCTATACAATATTACAGAATTAACTTAACGAAACACAAAATATTACATAAAATTATTAGATATCTGTCAGCTAGCACACACCAATATACCAACACAACATGGAAATCTATACTCAAGCAGTAAGAATTGTTATTGACATTGTTCATGGAGACCCCAAGAAAAAAAGTGCAAGCAGATAACGATCATAATTTATATGTTCAAGATTACCAACGCATTAAACGAAATAGTTAATAGTACCTAACATGGATAAAATGCCTCTACTTTAACACTATCGAAAAACGTAGCATTGAATAGTGCTCAATAAATAATGTAGGCGCTTTTGAAATTGCAGTTGAACTTACTTGATTATCATGATACTTCTGTCATTACCATTATCATCTACTTAGCCCTTTCCCTTCAGTCTAGCAGGATATAGCTGAATGCCAATTATTTGCATGGAGTGACTGACTATCTGACATCGATAACCCAGTTACTTGGTAACACGATACCTTTTGGTAAGACTTTTTGCCAGGACTTTCGGGACTGTGGCTTCTTCGACTATTAACATATTTGTGTATGTACATTTATTAAAATATTTACTCATTCATTCTGATACGTTAAACAGAGTTTTAATTATCAGGCCAGTTGGCAGCAGTTCACTTCCTTGTTGGCCATGCAGGTGGTATAACCATCGACGTAGGTGCCAACTATTCACTATTAGAATAGCAACGATACAAAAAACGACTAAGTTAAATGCTTAGTTTAACAAGTACTTACCTGATTTGGTCTTTATATCTAGCTTGCGTCGCGATTCTGGAAGAACTTTCTTTTTTGGAATGACATGTCGCAGGTCAACCTAGGAATTGCTGCTTATTCGGACTTACCTGTGACTAGCTTAATAAATTAATGCCTCCAACCATAGCTTAGAAACTTAAAACTAGAGCGACTATTCGTTAAGATCATCCTCGGTGGGGTACGGAGCTCGGCTTAGGGCATCACTAGGGCGACAAACTGGATCTGAAAGATCTGCACGCGTAGCATGACCACCATAGAAAGAACTTTGTCTATTCTTGGTAGTATAGAGATAGAACTGTCATGCTACACCAGCAAAAAACGGTACAAATCTTTCTTCAATCTTTAATTCTGTCTTTAATCTTTCTACAATCTGTAATTTTGTCTATTCTTTCGTCGAAAAAATCCCTTTCTACGGTGGTCATGCTAGGCATGCTGGTAGAACAAATTCCAGGAAGTATTTATTGTTGTACGTCACTTTGTCCCATCACACTTGTTTGTGGGAACCTTAAGCTTTGCAATCAAAATGCATTGTCTATAACCTAAAAATGTATTTTCAAACATCCTGTATATTAAAGGACATCAAACAAACGCGTTAAGCAACGGCGCACAGGCTGCGGTTGAACGAAAGTACAGTACGATTACACTGGCGTGCACTGTCATTACTGCAGTGTAGACAAACGTTCAGCTATCTGTGTTGCACGATGATGGCACCAAATGTAAACTTGCGGTATTTCTCTGTTGGGTAAGGTGGCTCTGTTAAATGTGCAGGTGTGTACTTTCCCTTTTGGATTGATTTAGGCTGGTGAAGTTGTATTTTGTTTGCTGAACTGTGTTGAATAATCATAACCGACTTGGAAGTACCATAAATACCCATCCTTGTAATTTTTGTTTGACTGGCCTGTTAGTGTAGTGGTTAGTAACTCTGACTGTTAAGACTGAGGTCGTGGGTTCGATTCCCACCCAAGACAAATCTTTGTGTGATGAGCACAATCATTTGTTCTGTGTCTGGGTGTAATTTATCTATACTAATATTATAAAGAGGTAACATTTGTTTGTAAGTTTGTATGTAGGGGGTAATCTCCGGAACTACTGGTCCGAATTGAAAAATTCTTTCTGTGTTGGGTAGCCTATTTATCGAGGAAGGCTATAGGCTATATAACATCACGCTAAAACCAAGAGGAGCGGAGCAGTAATGAAAAATGTTGCTAAAACGAAGAAAATTGCATGGGTATGCGATTCAACGCGACGGGAAGGGTCGGGGGAACAAGAAATTTATCGCGGACGAAGTCGCGGGCAGAAGCTGGTAAGCAATAAAAACAAAACCCTTTACCGCCCAACGAAGTGGGCACAGGTCAGCTAGTCTATTATATGTATGTATTTAGAAATATAAATAAATAATAAATATCTAAAATAAATAAATATCTTAGGACAACCAACACACCGTTTATCTGATCCCAAACTAGGCAGAGCCTGTACTATGGCAACCAGAGAACTGATAAACATACTTATATATTTCTAAATACATACATATTATAGATAAATTACACCCAGACACAGAACAAATGATCGTGCTCATCACAACAAGATTTGTCCTGGGTGGGAATCGCACACACGACCACAGTCTTAGCAGTCAGGGTCACTAACCACTAGACTAACAGGCCAGGCGTGGATCTCAGAAATGTTACATTAGTAAATAATATTATCTTACATTATTAAATAATATAATCTTACATTAGTAAATAACATAATCTTACATTAGTAAGATTTCTGAGATCCACGTCAAAAGACCAGCTCTGAGTATACCTATTGTCGAAGTATTTCTCAAATAAAAAGCTATTATTGTAGCTCATTTTGTTAACAAGATCATTTTGCTTTTGTTCAATTTAGTTCTGTCTGTTCGCCAAGTCATTTGGGTTACTTCGAATTACTAAAGGAAAACTGAGTTAACCAGTTAATTATCAAGGTTGAATGTTAAATTTGTTCTAATATCATCTGAATGAAATGACCAAATAATTTCTCAATACATTTTAATATTTATTTATAATAAAATAATTCTTTTGAAACTTAAAATACAATCAGATCTTACTATAACCGATACTATCATACAATCATACAATTTTTGAGACTAGACAGCGATATCTGGAATAGAGAAACAAAAGATAAAACTGTGAGTAAATAACATAAAATATAAAATGTTATATAGCACTCAGTATAAGATAACATCTGATATTTACAGTACGCTCTTATTATAGCACCATTATGATCCAACTTTTTTTAAACATTTGATACTTCTACATTTTTCAAAGTGAAGCGACAACCAATGACTTGAATTTTGCTTTTAAACTGGACATGTCAGTTTCAATTTCTGGAGATGTAAGCAAACATAAATAAACTTGTCATAACTATTATTTATATGAATTTAAACAATGACTTAATGCGCCTGGACGCGCACCTATCGTTGTGTCTCGATACGAAAATATTTCGTATATGAGCAAAAACTTTTGTCAAAAACTTCCATTTTCTTTCTCGATTCTCCAGTTTTATGTAATTATCTTCAATATTTTAGAGTACCTACCAATGTTTGATACGATTAAAGAACAATATAATGTAAAACACAGTCAAGTTTAAATATTTGTCAGGCCTGTATCAAATGCGGGGTATGCGTAAACCTATCCACCTATAACACATATACATATTCAACATACAAAACAGTTCTTTATTTACAAAATATTCATATGAAAACCACGGCATACATTAATATAAAAATACTGTTATAAATTAACAAATTATTTACAGTTATAAACATAGTTGCCAAGTTATTAAAATTTCAGTAAACATGAAATTCTAACTTGTAATGTCATGTTTCCACACACTAGTGCAAAATTATAGTGTTTTGTCAAATCAGTGCTAGTGTTTGGCGGATTAAGCCTAAATATAAACACACTAATTAATTACATTTCAGTCGAGTTTCACTGAATTAGTGGAATGTGACGTTTGAGATTCATCAGGCATAACTTAGTCTGTTCAACTTCAAATATCAAGATCTGAAGATTGCACTACATCAAGTATCAAAATATGTCTACGCTTCAATCAGATTTCATAAAAATAAAACTAAGATCATTTTCTAACTCCAAATTCTTTTGACTTCATTTACAACCGCTTTTCGTATACCGTATCCATATACATAATCAGGCGATTATTGTCTCTCACTTTAACATAACTACCAACTAAATAACAAGGCTAAGTTATGCCCACATCTTCACCAAAGTGCGTTGAATTCACATGGTAGAGTTGGCACTACTGTGGAACGTTCCACTTTTGAACTAACTCCGCCATCTTTGTGATGCGCTTAGATGTCACATTCAAATTCTGATACCCTCTTATTCCTGCCGTCAGGTGCCATTTGAAAATGATTGTCCCTATCCCTAGTCCCTACTCGGGGAAACCCATTAAAGCTGTTTCTACTGACCAAAGGGTTCTCCCTTTCTCTTTCCCTCTCTCGATGAAAACTGGAAGTCGAGAGTTTCCCATCTTTGCGTTCGGTAAAATTTGTATCAGTGAAGTTTTCTTTCGGGAAATTCCGTTCGTTGAATTCACCATCGGAGAAGTTTCTGTCGTTGAATGGTACGTCGCGGATGCCAAAGCCTCCCATCCGCGGTGTGCCGATACCGAACTTGTTTCTTAGTTCCTCGTCACGGAAATTAAACGCTCGGTTCTCGAACTTGGCAGGACCGGTGGTGAGTCTAGAAATAAAATTTGATTAAATATTGTGCAGTTGTTCGGATAGGAGAACAGAAATAGGGGAAGATCTAAATCTTGTTTTAATAAATGAGATATAGCCGCAGTATTTTAATGTTATCACTAACTTTCATTGGTTTCATAAGAGAACGACTATTTAAAAGATAGTATTTCAAAACTGAAAGTGTATGTGGAATTATCAAGTTATTAATCAGATTTACGCTTTTAGATGGTGCGAGTGAATGATGTCCTTTAAAAACAAATCAAGTACTGAGCACTGAGACAAGTTACGTTCAGTCTCTATCATTTCTGATACGAAGTCTTGAGTCATCGGTAAATGAAAGGTTAATTCATGGGCATCGTTCACCCTCACCACCTCACTACTCACTCTCTAAAGGACCGTCTCTCCCTGTCATACTCCGCCGATAGCCCTTCATCATCATTAATAATGGCCGACGGGTCGCTATACACTGAAGATTCCTGGTAAAAGGAGTCCAGGTCCACGTAGTTTCCTTCTGAAGGCTCATTGTCTAGGAGCTCTGCAAGTTGGGACTTGAGGGCTGCGAAAGAGGGACGCTGTGAAGGGTCGGCATGCCAGCAGGAATGCATGGCGCGGTATAGTTGGGGCTTGCAGTGAGGAGGACGCTCCAGCCGGTAGCCTTCTGTGACCGCTGCTAGCACTTCACGGCCTGACATTGCCGCGTACGGCGTAGAACCTGAAAAAGTCACGTTTAGAATTAGTCAGTGTTCTAAAAGGCACTAAATCGGCATATGGGACCCTTTACCAGGAAGCTACAAGAATGGCTCAGGACCGAGAAATTAAACATCAGGCATAATTGCTATATGAGTTACGATCGTAAGGACTGAAGGATCGATATACACAAAAATCGGAAATTGATTTAGTTTTTATTTTCCGAACGAGATCACTCACAGGTTTCCAAATTCACGTTACTCCCTAAATAAACGAATCCCGCCCGATTGCGATTGAAGTACCATGTAAAAGATGGGAAGATAGTCAATGATACTGCTTAATTTAAGGTGAAATAAATGTATATAACAGAGTAAAGATTATAATATAAAGGATATATAATAAAAACGATCCGTGGCCATCGCGTGTGCTCTCAGCGAGGAATGATAGACTAATTGTTCAATTAACTTGAATTAATGCATTTACGAAAAAATGCTTAGTTATCGATAGTGTATGGTTTCACCGACATAGCAAGATATACATTTCCAGTAGAAACTGACGGCTCATTTTTCAGAAAGCCTATGACTGTATAGACTTTTTGAAAAATGAGCCGTCAGTTAAAACTGGAAATGTATAACTAGATGTGTGTGTACAAGTTCCAATCCTGAAGTTTCGCTTTAGTGGCGATAATTTATTTTAAAATCAAAATCGTTTTTATAAAAAAAATATACTATGTTTGTTTATTAGCTTTGTTCCAAAAGCTAATAAACATAGTATATTTTTACATTTCGTTTGTCCGATATAATCCGCAATGTGAACTAAAATTATTTTTATTGGGAGCGAAAATCTATTGAACCCCTTCAATGTTTCAGTAGGCACTGACCGAGCGTCACGATCTCCCACAGCAGTATCCCGAAGGCCCACACGTCGGTGTGGTGGCTGTACACGTTGTAGAGCAGCGCCTCGGGCGCCATCCAGCGCACCGGCAGCGCGCCCCGCGCCGCGCGCGAGCCCGCGCCGGCGCAGCGCGACATGCCGAAGTCCGCGATCTTGCACAGCTTGTTGTGGTCCACCAGCACGTTGCGGGCTGCTAGGTCGCGGTGGACGATCTGGAAAAGTAAGCAACGATAAATTAGTTTCCAAAAATATGTTATAATAAAAAATATTTTGAAGTGAAAACTTCTTTAGCACCGTTGTGATTTGAAAGTCTATAAAACGAAGAAGCGACAGTAAAAAGAGACAGACACATAACAACGTCATTATGTTTTGTATCTCGCTCTAAGACTTGGGGTAGTGAAAATCCTTAAGTAAGGGTGCTCCTTGAGAAAGTTTACTTTTCTGTTTGACGTTTTTCGAGCAGGCTTTTTGGACAAATAAACATTTGACTTTTTTACATTCGTCTCAATATCTTGAAGCCAATATTTTTGAAGGTTTCAGTTCTACCACGTGTGAATCGCACACATGTTTTTTTTTTCCTCACAGGTTTTTCATAGCGTTTTCTCCTGAAAACGTTGGGAATCCAATTTTTCCCTTTGCGACTGGCAAACAGACAACCCGGTTAGTACCACGAAAGCTTAACTGCTATTATTTCTGTCGATAAATTAATTAAATGGCATCGCAACTCACAAAAGACACGCCGTGATTGCGACGTTTTCGGGAACCTACGCTGTCACTATTTTTGTTTTGAATGCTAAACCCATAACCAGTGAGGGTTACAGGGGACACAAAAAATGTAGTTACAAGGTTTCAGTAGAAACTTTATAATCCTTTTCTTTATGATATTGGAAGATATGTTTTATTAATATTATGTAAAACGTAAAAATAAGTATACGATTACGTAGATGGAAGTTTCCATTTAGGTAAAAAATGCAAATTACTTACTCCTTTGGACGCGATGTAATCCATCCCCCTCGCCACGCAATACGCGAAGACCGTGAGGTCTCTAGACGTGAGCGCGCCACTGCCGCTGAACCGATCGGGTCGGGACCGGCGCTCGCGCAGGTATGTGAGCAGCTTGCCGCACATCACGTACTCCATAATGAGGAGATAGGGTTCTGAAAACGAAAGAAAAAAGGGTGTGTTATGAAATAACGAAGAGAAAAGCTATCAAATGTATGAGTATTCGTTTAAAAAGCAAAGTAGTTGTTTAGAGTAAAATATTGACATGTAACTTATTGAACACTTTTGTTATTGTAATTGGTTGTTTGGGTGGAATGGAACCTATAGGGTAACCCGCGAAATTCATTCATTCCTTTTTTCTCATTTTTACGCATTTTGCTATTTGCAGGTCGGTTTCAAGTTGCATGTTGATTAAAATATGATTCGCGAGCGTAACTTATGGCTTTCCAAGATCATAATAATTAAAATTATCAATGGTGCCGATTCTGTTGTACATCGAACTAAACTAACTAAACTATCTCTAAAATTCCTTACTTTTGGCTATGAGAATTTTAACGCTATTCTACAAGAAAAAATCTCTAAATTTAAAAATTATTTTGACACGACTATAATCGGATTTGACAATCGGGACTCAACGTAGTTTTTTTTCTTCTTTTGGTTTCGCAACGTAGTACTTGTGTGCGCTACGCAATGAATTCTTTTAGAGACGAAGGCGCGCGCAAGGGGGCAGGCTGGACGTGTTTTATATGGAATTTTTCACTTTTTGTTTGGAAAAATAAAAAAATATTACCCACGTGTTGAGATTTATATGTGTTGAGGTTTATTAAAGGGGGTCGAAAATTACATTAGTTTTGCGATAGGACACGTCATTTCCGAGATATAAGCAAAAGAAAAAAAAACGGCACTGTTTTTGCACGTGAAGACGAGGCGTTAGTGTGAATTTTTGTTCATGACCACTAGTTTTATTCCACCTTTTTAATCGCGATTAAAAATAGTCAGATTTAGTCAAAATATTATTATAGTCAACATTTTTGGTTAAAACCGGCAAACTCAGAATAGCAAAATGGCATTTTCTCTAAACTAATAACTCATTGCAATCTTAGTGCTGTCAAACTAAAATATAGTTAAGTTGTGTCACTTTAGTCAATTTCAGAATAGGAAATCGTCGTTTGACTGGAATTAACCAAATTTTAGTGATTTTTAGTTTAGTTTAGAGAATTTTGTACAACAGAATCGGCACCAATATCCTCCACGTGAAAAACAAATAAAAAATATTGAATGAAATTCCATTGAATAACTATTCATAAAAAAGTATTGTAATTCATTAGAATTAAATAAACTAAGAGGATTGTATTGATTATGTTAATGCTAATAATCATGTAATTACATACATATTATGTTTACGCACGCGAACACAGCTCATTTAAAACTGATCCCTATATGATTTTAGTTATGTTTTATCTTCTCAAAAAAGAATGCTAGTGTTGTGCGTGTTCCGTGTATGGTGAGATAAACGATAAACTCAGCATATCGCGATAACTAAGTCGCCACACTAGTTTTGATTTCACTTAGTTTCTGAAGTGTAGTTAGTGAACCATAATGTGTTTATCCATTTATTAATAGTTAATTTTAATTGTTTTCTCGTTTCCTAATGTACTAATGTAAGCGACAACGTACCTAGTTCAGTGCAACAGGCAAGCAACGTAACAACGTTGGGATGTGTCCCTATCTTCTGCATGATGTAGATCTCGTGGAGCAGTTCCTGCTTCTCTTTCTGTGAGGCTGTCTCCTTGATGCTTTTGACTGCCACAAGCCGCGTCAGTCCATCGTGACCATTCAAGTCATCTGCTTCTGCTTTCCATACCTGTAATGTGAATAGTTTTAAGTGAGTGATTGTGGCAGAAATATATATTAGAGAGTAGTCTTAACAGCTTTTTATAACCATGAAAAAAATAGACCTAATAGCAAAAAAAAATGAATTTATGATTAAATTATTGTTATTAAAGCTATATTTACGTTAAATTTGTGGCGATAGCGTTAGAAGCTGAGCTAAGCTCACCTGTCCAAAGTTTCCCTGTCCTAGTAACGTCTGTAGCCTCAATTTATTTCTCGGGAACTCCCACTTTTGGTCAGGTTTCGTCGGCGTCGGCAGTGGAGGTCTCGCCACAGGTGTAATAGGAGACTCCTTCTTTATATCTCCATCCTCGAAGTACCCCTCGTACTCCGTGTCAAGCTCTTTGGTCTTCTTATTTAAAATACTCCTTAAGACGAAAGCTACTATTGCTGCAACTGGCAAGAAACCTAGTCCAGCCAAAACGTATGACGCTGTATAAGTCTTCTCAGCTTCAATGACTACTTCCTCATTTTGTGATGCAGGTTCCTCAATTTCTTCACCGTCCGTTCTATTGATTTTTTTGTCGGTTTTCGATGTAGAACTTGCAACAAAAACTGGTTTTGAACTTGATTCTGATGATGTTCGGGAAGTCACCACAAAAGGCTTGAAAGCTGCTGTAGTGGCTGGAGGTAAGGAAGTTGTGAGAAAACTGGAAAAAGCTGTTGTTGGCTGAGTTGTTGATATCGGGGATTCTGTAGCTTTGTCAGTAGGTGGAAAAGTAGGTACTGGAGTAGTTGTAGTTGAAGTAGTCGTTGGTCGTCTTCTTCTGTGCTTATTGGATCTAGTCGAATTTGTCGCATTTTCGATGTTTCTCTGTCGGAATAAATTCGCTAATCTATCTGATATCTTCGATTCAGTTTCGTTTTTGACG
The DNA here is from genome assembly GCA_947507805.1 of Aporophyla nigra. NCBI lineage: Eukaryota > Metazoa > Arthropoda > Insecta > Lepidoptera > Noctuidae > Aporophyla > Aporophyla nigra. The sequence continues at coordinate 26,906,337 of OX382295.1, forward strand.
AGCGCTGTATTCCTCGTTGACAATTCACTGGCTATGGGAGACGCCGTATTAGGACTAGAATTTGGATTTTCGGTTGTTGTTGTTCTTATCCGAATAATGTGTTTAGGTTTGAAACCTGAAGGCGGAATTGTCGTAGTCTCTGTTTCATTAATTATTATTGCTTTCGGTATTGTACTGTTTTTATTTTCTGAATTTTCAGATAGTTTACTGTCATCATCTTCTTTAAGACTACCATCTGTTTTGTTATTTCCCTTCATAGACGAAGTTATAGACACTGATGTGACTACAGCTGTATAAACAGACGTAGCTGCCTTTTCAGTTGTTGTAGCATTTATTAGCAGAGGGATAAGCACTGGAGAATTTTCAGTACTGGCAGCTGTCACTCTCAAAGGACGTCTTCTTATATTTGAATAGTTGCGAGTAAAATTTCTAGGCGAAGCGGAAGTCACATTTGTTTTGTTTAATGGATTTTCTTTTGTTGAATTACTAACATTAGGTTTAGGCACTATCTCTTTATTTATTGCAGTACTGTTACTTCTGTTACTTTCTTTGCTTTTATCAAAAACGCTGGGCACAGAGTGTGGAACGATTGGTTCCGTAATATTTAGCTGAGCAATGTTTTGTGGTTTCGTAGTGGGAGACACAGTGGTTGAAAATTTTCTATATTGATTAACTAATCCCACGTGTCGCGCTGGAGCGGGCCCTTTTACGGTATTTCTTACTTTATTTTTCTCAATAACATTCTTAACAACTGATACATCCATGTCTTCATTAATTTCTTCTTCGTCTACGCTAGTGTTCTTATATTTTTCTGTAGCTGAATATCTTGAATTAAATTTCCTCTTTTCTAATGGAGCTACAATAAAATTAACTGATTTGGTAGATGCTGATAATGTCGGAGAGTTGGTGAGGTTATCACTTATAGCTTGGCCACCTATTTTCTGACCGAAGTATTTGAAAGGTGCCATTTCTTCGACAGGTAATTCAGTTTCCAGTGGTCTGAAGTGATTGTAAATCTCGTCAGTCATGAAAAGGGTGCGGTTTTCTTTTTCATTTTCGACTTTTATAAGCTTCGTGTTCTTACTGTCAGTACTGTTGGCTATAATATTGGATTCTGATTTGTCTTCAGATTCTTTTGTGGATGTTTTTTCAGATGTTTCGTCTTTGGAAATATTGCTAGATAGAGTTGTATTTTCGATCCTAGTACTATTGTCTTTAGTTTCACTTACTGTGCCATTTATATTCGTGTCTTGTGTTACATTTTCCGTGTCAGAGTAGTTGAGGAGATACAGGCCATGGTTCGATTCATCTACTTGGAATTCTTCTTCAGGGTCTAACTCAATATCCTTATCTAGATTTTCAAATTTTTCAGGTGGTACATAAACTATGGTACTTTCTGTTATTTCACTACGTTCAGGTACCGTTACAGCCTTGTTGATTGCCTCTCTTCTTCTGTTATTCATAAACCCTGCTCTGCTTTTGTTGTCCTGGTAAATTCTAGGTACAAAAAGGTGTCGTATTTCGTGTGGTTTCACATCTTGTCGGATTTCCTTCGATCCGTCGGAGGTGATAAGCTTAAGTGTGTGCGGTGGATCATTGCTCGAGTTGTCAAACGTTATCCTCTTCACTGTAGAGCTATTTGAGTCTCGTATTTCTAACTGGGCGAATGTTGTGTTGGTTCTGAAAATGATATTATCAACGTATGAGATTCTATCGTCCATTCACACAATTATTTTAATATAAATATTATTTTACATAGAATTTATTTCTTGTCTAACAATTATTGAAGCTTAGATTCATATTTGTCAGACTCTTTTTTGTAAAATTAATCGAATCTTATATAGAGATAACACGATATTATTTCCGTTCACTATTTCTATATTCCACAAGTATTAATCTGATTCTAGCCTTAGATATACAGGCAAAACTAACCCACTTCACAATCCCTTCACCTAGAGACAATACATACTTGTTAGCCTTATGTGCTAATGACGCTAGTGTATTGATATGCGTCGCCAGTCTTTCGTTGAGAAGCTGTCGCCTCCGCGCGGCGAGCAGTGAGAGTAGTTGCGAGTCCCTTGTCGCGTTTGCACTGCTCTGTGTCGTCATCCGCCTTCCACCGCCTGCAATGAATACATAATTGTGCGTTAGAGTCGTGTTTATTTTTGTGGTAATGTTTAGAAAGAAAAGTAGGTTGATTTAATACTGGTATAGTAATAAGTCTTCTTGTTTAAGGTTTGTTTGACGTAAAGTAGGATTTAAAAAAAAGAAACGTATAAATATAAAGAGAATAAAATGCATAAAGAGACCAACGTCTATCCTCTTCTTCAACGTGGAATTATACTGATACAGTGATTTTCTCTTCCCTCCTATTAAATAAGCAACTTATGTAATACACATTCTTCATAACCAAGTAATAAACAATATGAGAAATAAACCAAAGGAATTAATAAAGAAATTAGTGATAGGCCGAATACGGGTTTTACTGAATACAAATAATGGGCCGAATATTCGGCAGGAAATAGGGCGCCTTATCCAGCATCAAAAAACAAGTCTGTACTTGTAAAATTCACGTTCCTTCTATCTGCTTACGCTATGATAAAATTATAAAATTCGTATTTGGTTATGTTCAAAGGACCGAGTTGTACCTATAATTGTGCGACTTCAAGTAATACTTTTAGACTTTTCATAACCTGATGATTGTTCGGTATTTTTGCCGAATAATCGGCCGAATACGAAAGTTTGGCTAACCCTCCGAATTAACCGAATACACATAAAACGAATATTCGGCCCATTCCTAATGAAATGATGATGAAATTACTTTACAAAGCTTTCTATTACTATCATTGTCAGCAGCAATATCACAAAACCTTCATAGCTGTATGATTACATCAACGGAGACGACATCCGAACACAATTACTGGTGACCATAAACGACAGATCGCATGATGGCCACAATAGACATAATTGCACGTTATCTAGTACTTTGATCAGGGACCTTCACCTACAACGGACTGCAATGTGGAGGAAGATGACCATTTGATGGCTTTGTAAATAATATGACGATATGTTATGAACGGAAACTGAGTCCTTGTAAAAATGATAAAGATTACATACATTACAATCTAAAGAGATGTAAAGTTTTCCTGCTTCCAAGACAGGAATTACACAACTTCCTTTAATATGATTGTCAACAAATACCTAAAAGAGGAGTGCTTTTACCTCCAACATCAGAAAGTTTATTAGCAATAAACGTCTTCAAGAAATTATGCCTACTCGGCAATTCATTGTAGGTTTCAGTAGTAACAAAAAACCCTTACATACATTAAGACTACACTGACTGTTACGTCATTACAGGTCATCAAAATAATTTCGCCTATTCTCTGGCATTTAGCTTTTACGACTTTTCCAGCCTTTCAATATTTTTATGAAGCATATTTGTTGCTGCAACTCTCAATACAAATTCCCCAACTGCCTTTTCAAACGCGTAGGTACACGTACTCTTATTCAAAATGCATTGTACCACTCGCTAAGTACACATACGCTTCAATGTCATCACCGACATCAGAGCCTACTCTCACGGTACAGCGATTAAAACAATAAGTGTAACTTAACACATTAGACCTTGACATGACGATGCAGAGAAAGTGTCGTGTGTAATCCGCTTTATGCGTGATTCTTTTGTTTGTGTTTACACGTACATAAGCATTTTGTTGAGTCAACAGAACTCGTGGATGGGCTAAGGTAACAATTATTTTGCTATTTGCAGGTCAGTGTCTGGTTGTCATTATCATCGAATCATTTCAACCGAACGATGTCCACTGCTGGACATAGACCTCACCTAATTTGGGGGGATTTGCCGTAATGGCCACGCTTGGCAGGCGGGTTGGCGATCGCAGTATGGTCGTATTATGCATAGAGAACGCTGCTGCCCATTCTCTAGTAAGTCCCTTAATCGCCTCTTACGACACCCACGGGAAGAAATGGGGTGGTGCCACACGAAGGTCGGAGGAGGAGTCTGGTTGTATGTTGATGTTAATAAGATTCGCGACCGTAACAATTATAGGTTATTTATGGCTTTACAGAATTTAGTCATTTAAATCGATACAAAAACTTTTAATCGATACTTCGCTGGCGGAATAAGCAATAAGTAGCTAAGTATTCCAATAATATGATTGATCAGCGGGGTAATTCCGTAACACACTACTTTAAATTTGAGTATTCAACGACATTAATTGCGTTATTAACATGAATATAAATTGTAATTCATTTTTTGAGTAAATTTTGTACCTAAACCTGAGCGATATACCTACTAAATGCCAAATTTATGTTTTTTACATTCTGATTTTGATTCTAATTTACGTCACTTCTAAAGTTAGAACTTTACTTACACAAGGATTAATAACCAAGTCAAACTTGCCCAAAGTAAATTCTATGAAAGTAACACTGCTTTTCAGTGCCTTTTCTAATCGAACAACAGTTGTTGGTGCAAATGACCGATTACGTAAAGAAAATATAAAAGCCATCACTTCGGTCATCTTTCCTGACTTTTTCATTGAATTATAAATTTCTAATCTCGTTTTTATTGATATAAAAAGCTGCGCATGAGTCGCGGACGAGTTTCACCGACCACACGCTAGAGAAACTAAATGTCGGACGAGTAACTATGTAGCGGTTATTATTGATAACCAATCATATAAGTTTATATTATGATAAATTAATAGTTTTTTTGTATTCAATAGCTGATATTGGTATCTATTATTTACGTGCCGTTGTTAATGTAATCGTTGTTTATTTCGTCCAATCTGAAACTCATCAATTTTGAAGTTATCCAAAAGATATGAAATCATGATAAAAACCTATTTGGTAATAAAATGGCTCTTCCCCCACCTATGTTATGGTAATTCACAGATCGTAGGTCGCACTAGAATTTGTTCACATGTACTCAAATATATGCATAACAGATTCATCCACCAATTAAGGCTCCTGTAGACCGGCACGAAGCGACAGCGCGACGCGATTCTGTTATACCAATTTCCATAAAGTTTTCATAGAAATTGTCATGTCGCGCCTGTCTGCGCCTATGTGTATTACGTCAATTTTCTAGTTAAGTGTATACCATTAAACTAATAACACTTCGCACTCCATAAAGTAAAGAAACCGTAAAATAAATAAATATTTGAGCACAATTGAGTAAGTTGCTCAAAAACAATATAATGCGTACATTCAGTTTATTTACATGTAACTTGCATAAGGTTATGTAAACCGTGTTCGTGCGAAATACTCGGGTTTGTTCGTAATCTCACGGTTTTTCAGGTACATGTTCTTTACTAGTTTGTGTCACGACTCTGTGTGGTGCAAGTCGTGGGTATTTAGCGGTAATCTTGAGTTTCTGGTTTAAATTATTTTTGTCACACTTATATGTACTAAATTTTTTTAATCTTTGTGATTAGTTTGCATATTTTACAAATCGATTCCCCCATTTTCCAATACTGTTGTTAATTTTTACAGAGGAGAATATATAAATCAGGAAAAGTAATTCTACTATGCGGTTTTGCTATCATTTCGCTACTGCATATTACTTCTATAATAATGGGAACGTTATTAAATTCATCATCATCATCATCACTGCAGTTGAAAGACGTCTACCTACTGCTAAACATAGGCTTCCCCCAATTTGGAAGGGTTTGCCATAATCGCCACGCTTGGCAGGCGGGTTGGCGATCGCAATATGGTGGTAAAATGCATAGAGAACGCTGCTGCCCATCTATACTAATATTATAAAGCTGAAGAGTTTGTTTGTTTGTTTGATTGAACGCGCTAATCTCAGGAACTACTGGTCCGAATTAAAAAATTCTTTTTGTGTTGGGTAGCCTATTTATCGAGGAAGGCTATAGGCTATATAACATCACGCTACAACCAAGAGGAGCGGAGCAGTAATGAAAAATGTTGCAAAAACGGGGAAAATCGCACAGGTAAGCGATTCGACGCGACGGGAAGGGTCGGGGGAACAAGAAATTTAACGCGGACGAAATCGCGGGCAGAAGCTAGTTCTCTAATAAGTCTCTTAGTCACGTCTCACGACAACCACGAGAAGAATTGGGATACTGCTATTCTGTTCGTCCGGCACCACACGGAATGCTATTGAATTAATATATCATTAAATAAGTTATTAAAAGAGTTCGAAGAGAAATTCACTGACGATAAAAATAAGTAAAATAAACCATGCTTTAGTCTCTTCATGATCCAGCTCGACTAATGCCCCATTTCTCCTGCCTTACACCACAATCCATAGATAGGATAACGGTGCGGCGTTCGATCCGTTGTACCAACCGGTTCCCTGCGATGTAGCGGTGGTGCGGTCACAACAACCGTACGACTATGAGTTGCTGGTTGAGCAACCATCGCGTAACCGCGGAGGATGTGCGGTCATGAAATACCAGGGAAATAGCAATATTTATTTTGTTGAGAAAATTGATAGATTCCCTGGACTGGATAGTGTTGAGAGCTAAATTACCTCTACCTACACGTAACAACTGCATCTATACCGATGATTGAATAATTCAGTACTTACAGAATTCGGGGTATGGCCTTTGATAGAATCTTCAAAATTATCGGACAGTCGAAAGAAGCAAAATAACACACTGTATTATTGAGGTTTTTTGTTATTTTTAATCGACATCAAAAGAGGAAGAGGTCCACTGTATATATATTTTTTTAATGTATGTTCACTGATTTCTCCGCCAAATATCAACCGATAAAAAAAACCTTTTTTAAAGCATAGGGTTTTTCAAGGGTGCTTCAAGGGTGGTCCTTTATATTTTTTACGGCTTTGGTAGTCTTTACAGCTTCGATAATTAACAGCCCGGTAATCCTAAGGATTTCTGTCAGTGTTCCCTAAAAGAATACTTATTTTTAACCCTGAGACTAGACCTATCGTACCCGAAGGATTTTGATGCGCTGAATCCGAATCCGTGTTCAGAATGGCTCCTATACGTCTGGTTTTTCAGATATCTTAACCTAAAAGTGCAAAAAACCCATAACCATAAGCAGGCTAACCCACCTGACCCTGGAAACAGCAAGTTTAATCACTTATTTTTCTTTAAACAAACAAATTCAAAAATAACAAAATGTCATGCCTCTGGTCTGGTCTCGGGCAGAATTTCTTCGTTTTTTTTTTTGTGGTTGGGTTAATATGCTAAAGTGTAAAATTTCAAATAGCGATATTTTGGTGAAAAAAAAGATATTTGATAAAATCGAAATAGCTTTAAAAGGGACATGGTGGTACTTTCAATTAACATACAATGTTTTTTGATAATCATTTTTTTTCCTTCTGTCACGTAAGCTCAAAAAAAACACGTTCTTTGCTCTTTTAAGTTAAGATATCTCGAAAACCAGACGTATACGAGCAATTCTGAGCACGGATTCAGAATCAGCCCATCAAAATCCTTCGGGTATGTTACGTTTGGTCTCTGGGTCTGGACTTTTGTTAAATTTTGTCGGCCTGTGTAGTTTGTATTGTTTTTGTTATTATTAAGCCTTTTCTCAGTTGTTCATGTTAGAAAATGCTGTTCTCGTATACCTAAATAATTATAGACATGCTTTTGTATCTACCATAATTTAATCTGTGCCACAATAGGTATGCAAATGGCAATGACCTGTCACACAGCACTATTACAGGCTCGTCAAATAAAAAATAGTACCATACATTTATTAACATTTAGTACCAAAGAAAATGTTACAATTTAAAATAATTACACGTTCCTTTAGGCAGCAGTTGATTACAGTTGTAATTACAATCGATGTAACACCTATTGATTACAATATTGTAATCAAATAATTAGTAAATAGTTAAGGATTAACATTTAACACGCGATGCCATGATGTTTCTGTGCCAAGGCTTCTGAATGGAAACAATTGATAACAGTCTTTTTATTTTAAAGTTACTTTGAATACAAAGACGTTTTTTAATTAAGTCGGTAATTACTATCTGTTACAATTGATAGATCTATTTTCTTGGTTTTTTTGTACGCCAATCAGTAGTTCAATTCAGGTGCTCTTCGGAGGACCTGAATGGAACTACTGTCTACTTCGGACTGATTTCTTATCTAATACCAGGGTAAACTGCAGATCCTGCCAGGGTTGCAAGACCTGCCAGGGTCGCGAGATTGTTCGAAAGAGATACCGTGACCCTGGCACATGGGCAACTGAAGGAACACGGGTGGGTTTTAGTCAGTAAAAGTCTGACACGCCCTCCCGCTCCGCCCAGAGCGGGAGAAGTCATTTGATGATTTCCCAGCCAGAAAAAAAAAATTAAAAATAGGGTAAACTGCAGATCATGGCTTCTCTTATCATAAAGGGTAAGGAACTGAGACTGTGTTTGCATGTTATTTTTTAATCGGTCGCGGCTGTCCACGTAGGAGATGGCAGGACGAGCTGGATAAGTTCCGTCAAAACTGAAAGTAGGACGCGCGGGCTCGCGAAAGATGGAAGGTGTAGCGAGAGGCCCAGAAGTTGGATAGCCTAGGCTATTAGTAAAAATAAATCTTAATAATATTTTAATTTCGTTTATTGTTTTATGAAATTGGTGAATTATATTCGACCGGACTGTGAATTGTTACTGAAAAAATCAATTTAAATAAAAAAAAATATCTACATTTGCTCGTTCAAGAGTCAAAGCCCTTTCCCTATGAATACCTAAGAACAAAATGCCAAAAGACCAGTTACTACAACAATTACCAAGTATTAGCTAAATCCCGTTCCAACATCTAACAGTTTCTCAATGCACAGAGTTCACAGACAGTCGGTACCTACGTACCTACTCGTAGGGTCCGAAGGCTGGGAAAATTTACCTTTCGTAACCAAACACTAAAATGCTGCTCTGTGTATGAAATGAGCTGAAATGTTCGTGAAGTAGGTAGGTAAGTAGGATAGAAAGTGTGTATGTTTTTGTTGCGATAAAAAGAAAGACAGGATAACTTGATTACGCTTGATAAGTACGTGAAATCACGCCATAAAGAAATTCTGTGCTCATTAGCAAGCGCTACTCAGTTGTAGTTGTATTTTTCCGTCTATGTACTTTATAAAAGATTTTATAGTTACCAAATAGAAAACTTTGCCAATGAATTACATTTAAATACTGTAAATACTGGTCATCACTGATCAACCTAATGAACCAAGCTAAGACGGAACTACACCTAAATTACTCGACCAATAATTTATTTAAAATCAAACCAACACCAAACTTCACCACGAAAACCAAATTGACGCCAAGCCAAAATAAGCAAAGCAACATTTTAATGCTCCAAATTAGGTGGTCAGTCAGATCGTCTAACGTAGAATCTGCGCTATGTGCCTTTCGCCAGTCTCTGAACCACTCTAGTTTACCTACACTGAATGCCTAAACTGTACGGTCAACTACCTAAATGTCCTAATGAGGCAGTCTATTTTGAGTGCGGACTAAGATTTAGTGTTATAATCTTGTATGGTTGTGAAGGGTTAGTGTTTAGAACTCCACGAGTTGACTGATAAACTGGACTATTCGAATTAGTATTTTGTTAACCTTAAAGCTCAATTTTCCTACAATATTTTCAGCATTTTGATATACCTATCTACATAGTACAATTAATAAGGTAAAAAGAAATAGGTGAAGGTATGTTTAAAAACAAAACATTAACAAACGGGGCTTATATTAAACCGTTTATAAAAACTCACTCAATCACTTTCACGGTTTCTACAAAAAGCTTTGATAGAGCATACCTACTCCATTAAAAGTAATCACTTGTTTTAGTATAGTTCTCAATAAAATTACCATTTGATTAACACCACGTACTCATATCATTTTTTTTTTTCACTTTTATGGAATTTACACCACATTACGAATCATAAATAAAATCGATTATCAATCATAATGCTAATATAATGCAAAATGTAATACAAAACATGCATCCAGAAACTACGTAGCAGACCCAGACATAAAGTAAGCGTTAACTTTAACTTTGCATAAATAAATTATAACTCATTTGCATCCAGAAAAACCAGTTGGTCTACAAAGTAACCAAAGTGCGTTTATAAATATTTTATATAAAAAACTAGGTGTTGCCTGCGGCTTCGCATTAAAATGCATTGCGTAGTTTAAAAGATCTAAGCGTACAGACGCAGGCATCGACTTTATTCTATACTATGTAAAGAAGAAGATAAAGCACGATTGAAAATGATAAATTAATTGAAAATCTGTCCATTTTTATTTGCCGCACATCCTTCCTTAGATTTCTCTGAACACTTAAGCCATGAGAAACAGTTTCCCTTCAGTTAATGTAAAAAATATTTATGATGAGAAACTTTTAAAGGAAGCAATGAATTTTACGTTTTATGGTGTAAACTTTAAAGGTACTTTAAGTAAGGGTTTATGCCTGTTCATTTAATTAGACATGGTTTTATGAGGTTTTATGTGAACAGGGGAAATTTTCTACATATAGTTATGGGGAAAGTAAATTAGTAACTGCAGGTGAACAAGGTCACAAGCACCGCCACTCCGATTATGTGCTTCTCGCATCCAGCGGATTCCTCCGGCCTTCACAAGGTCATCGGTCCATCTTAGGGAGGCCGCTAGCCAGGATACTCCGGCCCCATCGACCATCTGTTCTGTGAGCAAAGTAGTTTAGTAAAGTAAATGATTCTGAACCCCAAAAAAATTGCTGTTTCATACATTTTGACCGTGTAAGTATTTCACTTAACTTTTCTTTATGAAACAGCAGATTTTTATTTTGATAACCTACGATAGATTTCTTTGCTACGATGTCTGAATTTATGGGAATATAATGGGACCAAATACGCAATATTGGCTCTAACATTGCACCTGCTAACTGACATGTTCCCAGCATAATTGTTCGCCAGTTCTCACAGATACATTCGTAACACTAGATTGCATTCCTTTTTCCGCAATTTGGCAAAAAACCTCGCAATATATACCATTGCACAGAATACGCATTGTTTATACAACGAAACGTATTACAATTAAGTTTGGTAATGTCTGGTATGCCTTCATTGTAATCATTGTGATTGAATTAATTCATTAGTGTTAGGTTTTTATGAGACAGTTGGAAATCTGTTCGGAGAAATTGTGGGAATAATGCTAGAAAAGGTTACTGTAGGCAGAAAGTGACATGTTTGAAATAATTATATGGCTATAGCTAGCTTTTCGTCCGCGTGAAATTTATAACTCATTTTACTCCGGATTAATGTAGCTTTTCATGGGTGAAAGAATGTTTTAGTAGTTTTTGAGTTCATCCAAAACAAACAATTTTACAAACAATCAAATGTTTTACTTTCCATAATATTAATGTAGATTGGCCAATACGTGTGGTGCTGGACATAAAGAATAGGACCTTCCCATTTCTTCCCGTGGGTGACTTATTAGAGAATGGGCAGCAGCGTTCTCTATACATTTTACCACCACACTGAGCCACTACACACAACACTACACCAACCCGCCTGCCAAGCGTAGCGATTCTGGAAAACTCCCCTAACTTGTGGGAGGCCTATGGCCCAACAGTGGACGTGTTTCGGCTGAAATGATGATGATAATGATGATGAGATTGGCCAAGAAAATCTCCTCACACCTTCTATATTCGTATTGACTATTGGTAACTAAAGTATTAAGTAACCAATGATCAGCATCAGATGTCAGCAGTACAGGCACAATCAATACTAAGCCCACCCAGAGATTCAATATCAAACGACAGTTAATAGAACATTAAATAGAACACTCTCCATAAATAAAATAGAGATGCAAATTGCGCGCAACACCAGTCTCATAAAACAAGCAGCCAGCAAAATGCCCTCTTAAAACGCACGTCACAAGGTAGTAAGTGCAACAACACCCATAAAGACACGAACACATTTAACTGGAAGTCTATAGTGCGTCTATTCGACGTAGTGAGTACAACGGACTATAATAGAGAAGTACTCTTGCTCACAATCGCACAGTAGTAGGTGGCCTGTTCGCACCGTTACTGTAGGGTAGAGAAGCGGTGTCAGAAAATGTCGATATTGTCTTTAAATTTTCTGTAATGTTCAAGAATTGATACTTACGAAGTTAGACGATAGAATATTAATTAAATCTGACTGACCCTGATATTAATGACGAATGTTATACGATAAAAAACGAACGGTTAAAGATAATAATGTGGTCTTTGAAGATGCGCAAGATCAGCCGAGGTAGAAATTGTAATTATAACAATGATTTTTATTAAAAATTGCAGATGTTCTTTAATGTTTAGAATGTTCAAAAAGTTTCTAACAGAACAGACGACATATTTGCCTATTTATCGATACGAGCACGCCACAACCCTAGCTGCACCTGCATCTACTACCCGCGTGCAGTGACCGGTAATGGGGTCGCCTGCGCACCGCGTCGCGTCGCCTAGCGCCTGCGAGCACGCATATGTGCAAACATTACCTACTGTCACTAATAGCTGCCTGTCAAAGATTCAGTTCACTTTATTTGTAGTTTCTCTTTGTTATAGTTTTATAGGTACATTATGTTTACCGCTACACAATGACTTTCGTCTACGGTTTCAAAAGGTTCATTGTAAATATTTAATTGTATGTTTCTATTGAAAATCCACTTCTCTAAAACTGGAGCGGCGTAATTATTATTGTTGTACTGTCAACATCCATCTGCAAAAGTACACACAAAGTTGTACACACAATGTCCCAATAAACATCATTATTTCAATAAAGGTACCAAATTAAGATATTAGAAGGCCTATTCCCGTAATAAAAACGTTCGAAATCTAATCGATATCAAAAACAGTGTCAGGATTTAGCTACAGTCCATTCACAGTAATTGTATTCTTCTGAATTTGTATCACTGTGAAAATAAAACTGATCTATATTTTCGATATTTTAAAGTTGCTGTTAGGTTGTGACTTCTGGCCAGTGACTAATAGTGTATCAAAATCACAGTAATCTTTATTGGTGTTATAATAAGGTTGTAGTTGGGTTGCGCTCGTCATAGGTAAAATATGTGTGAACGGACAGATGAGGCAGAAGGTATTTTTGTTAGACTGCGACTGAGGTTTAAATACAAAATTCTTAAAAACACGGACATTGCCTTGTCTTAACTACTTACTGCTAATCAAATATTGTCCTCGTTATAATCGTCGCCTTTTCTAAAACATCGACCATTCAGGCGCCCTTCTGTCTAGATTTTAGATAGTGTTGCAGATCCTTCGAATAATATTCCTTATCTAATATCACAAAAACCAGTCGCCAATCTTTATAACTCTGTGAACAGGACGCCATTACTGGTTGCAACACAAATCTTGGACAAACCAGTCAGCATGAAATTAAAAATGTACAAAAGGCCAGTCGGACCGGGCTGGATTGGCAGGTGGAAACGCAGTCTGATTGCTAAGCCTAATTCACAATGGTATTGCGACATTTATTTATAAAGGAATGGCGGATTATAATTTCCTGGCAAGATTAAGAAATCTTGCGTTGACCACCTCGTTGGTTAAGTGGTTGCAAGCGCACGAGCTCTTAGGTTTTGTATCAGGATTTTTTCTTAGCCATGGATTTGTACCCGGTTGAAGTCAATAGGCTCGACCCGTACTATAAGACCACGTTTGACGTGCGTAAAAATACCGTGGCAGGATTTTATCGCGCACTGCATTTTCAAAGGTTTGGTGTTGAACCAAGTATAACCATCCTATAATGTTTCCACTGCTGGTACACCGGCCTGCTCCCTGTGAGAAGGAGTGTCCAGTACGGATTTTAGAAGTCACGATGTTATTCTTCACCGTTTTGAGAGCAGAGGTGATGAAATAATTTACACAAAGTAAAGCACTGGTCTGGGTTCGAACCTACACCTCGTAAGTCGCGGCCGTTACTACTGGCCCACACCTGTGAACACGGTATGGTGATGGTATTGAACCGAGCATTGATATAATCCAACAGCGTACATTCTAGCGCGTCGAAAATATTCCGCCGTGATATTTTTACCCTTCGAAGAAATCTTAGAAAATTCGGAAAATTGGTGAGGTTTCATATCTTTTTGTGAGCAAAAGATGAGTATTACGAAGAGCTTAGCTTTTAACTATTCTATGCTGCGTGGCAGTTTATCTTTTACCAGTTTGTACGTTTTCAATGGTTTTTCTAATAATGTATCTCCAGCTCGGGTTCAACTATTCTGTTTTTACAAGAACACCAATATCCAGGTTTTCAACACAGCTTTTATAAAAATAAAATAAAAACTGCAAAACTCCCAAATTAAAATGCCCATTCAATCTATCATACACAAACGACCCTTTTAAATTGGTTTTCGTATAATAAATACTCATAGGTACAAATTACATTTCATTGTCAATAATAGTTCTTAGATAATCCTCTATTAGCCCCATTTCAAGTGAATTGAATGAAGCAGTTTGATTGAATTCTACTGACCATTACTGTTATGTAGTCTCGCTACCACAATGGTTATTATGTTAGCCTTTGTACAGTCCACAAAGGTTTTGTAATTACTGTTGCGTAATAGAAAGTCTAGCCTAGCTTCTTTTTAGTCTAGGTATGAAAAGAAATTGCGAGGTAGCTATAGAAATTGTGTTGTTACAAAATTACATACAAATCATATAGACTTTTCAGTCTTGGTATGAAAGAAAATTATTATAAGATATAGGAGTTATGTTTCGACAACACTTCACACACTACGAAACGGATTGAATTATTACTTATACCAGAAAACTATTATAAAACTTTGAAAATCGGGTGGTCAAACTGAAGTTAAAATGCTTAGGATTAATTTACTGATGTCGCGTTTAAATTAAGAGTGTTATATTTTTCAGAACTTGTTCATTGGTGATTATGTCAAATTATATTCAGCTTGGATTGAATGCACTCCTAGAAGGCTTTAACTGACCAAGAAACGACATATATCTTGACCCGATTAATGCAACAGTTGCGTTCGCGACCACAAAATATATAATCTTGTGTCATCCATACTAATATTAAATACGAAAGTAACTATTTGTTTCTGTAACCATTTCAAACTGTAATGAGAATAGAAAGGATTGAATTTCTGTATTTTTTTTCCAGTCCAAGCATGTTAGGGGATTAGCCATTGTAGACACACGGATAGACCATGATCTGGGATTATTCCTAATGTTGAAACATATTATTTTCCCTTGGGATAATTTTTGACCTCCTCCGGGCAAAAGCTGGTACGTTACATTCTACAACTACAATATGGTCTCTGCTAATCCTTTACGGTGTAAAGTTAAATAGTTATAATAAAATTAGACTGCTCACGCGTCTGAGGTAATTGCCGTTAAGCGCACTGAGGCGATCAGCAGCGAAAGTTGAATAATTAATCATTGTTGTAGATGTTATCAACACTAATTGGACTTAGTTTAGTGTGGCTATTATAGTGTACATACTGTGTAAGTTCTTGTGTTACTATTGCATACAAGTAATCTAAAATTATGTTACCTAATATCATGGATTAAGATGTTAGATAAAAACGTTCATATACATAAAGTACTTCGCATTTCCGAGTTTCTAAGCTAATAACTATCATCATCAGCATTTCAGCCAAAAGACGTCCAGTACTGGACATAGGCCTCCCTTAATTTGGGGGGTATTTCATAATCGCCACGCTTGGCAGGCGGGTTGGCGGTCGCAGTATAGTTGTAAAATACTTAGAGAACGTTGCTGTGCATTCTCTAGTAAGTCCCTTAGTAAATAAATAAATAAATAAAAGAACGATTTTCAAGATGGTAATAATAGATATAATCTATAGCTTCTGCCCGCAACTTCGTTCGCGTCAAATTTTTGCTCCCCTGACCCTTCCCGTCGCTTCGAATTGCCTGCCATTTTCGTCCATTTTTCGTTGCTGCTCCGCTCCTTTTGACCATAGCGTGATGTTATATATGCTATACCCTTTCTCAATAAATAGGCTACCCAACACAAAAAGAATTTTTCAATTCGGACCAGTAGTTCCTGAGGTTACCGCGTCCAACCAAACAAACAAACTCTTCAACTTTATAATATTAGTATAGATTTGATTCAACAGAGTCAACATTTAATAAATAAGCTAATAACGTAGCGTTCTATGTTGTAACACATAATGTATGTAGATTGTATACCATAGGGCTCATTCTCAAGCTTACAAACAGCCTATTGATGTCTGCGCGTGCGACGCATAACAATTGCACTATAACATTATAATCTAGTGTAGGGAAAAATGGACAGTTCGCAGAATTGCAGGACTACATTCGTAAATGTTTTGTTGTTTTCCTTAACTAAGGTAAATATGGAGCTTTTGCTTACTTGGACTTGAAATGGCAGCTAGAATAACAAAATTGTTTTGTTATACTAACTTATTTCTAAAAACCCAACAACTCCAGTCCCGTTGCATGCACCCATTAGCAGAATATGTTGCGTTAATATGTGTGCGCGATTTTTTCATACCAAATGTAAAAGTTGTTTCCCAGCAAAAATGTTTGCTCAATGACAGATTGATGAACAGAATGTATAAATAATGGCTATGTGTGGTCTATTTACACCCTGTTACTATACTTCTAGATCAAAGTTTGTAAATTTCTCATTATTTGACATAACATTACCTACCATTCTAACTTCAACCCTTTATTAGTGGTTGTCATGGCAATCATGTCATTTATTTGGTTTATTTAGGTTCTTATAATTTATTTATCTATTATTTAAGTAGATTATTTTATTTAATGTGAATGAGAGAACGTTGTTAGCCTTTTAGACTGTAGATTTGTAGAACATTTTCTATCTTATTACGCACTTGGTACTTGTTGACTGACTACACTGTAATTACCTATTAACAGCGTAATCTTAAAAAGAGTACGAACCGTTCGATTTCTTGTTGGCTCTTCTCCATAGGAATCAAGAATGTGGAACCGTGCAACCTAGCTTCTGACGTTTCATAAGTGCCCATGTCAGTTTGTGTGAAACGAAATGATTACATTTTGATTGTAAGGTCGTAGGTACTACATATACGTAAAACTTATCATGTCCAACCATGTCCACGTAAATCTGATCTTATAGCTCGCATGCATTATAACAGTGACCTCAACTAACAGATATTTATTGATAGTGTAGTACCGTCGAGCACGACCTGCAATAAATACAGGTGAAGGAATTCAAAGTAACGTTTGAGCTGTGACAAAATTGTTCGTTAGGTTTATGATGTCAGATTACAGATATGAGAATACTTTGATGCTGATGTCATTTGATTAACTATTCAATACAGGTCATAGGTTCTTATAACTAAGGCATAGGCTTTCCTTTCCCTAATGTAACTTACTGTAAGTCTACAGTCTACTCTGAGTAGGCTTAAAGATACAAGAACCTTACTCTTTACTCTAATCTAGTTCCATAATTACAATTGTACCTAGTAGCTAAAACTTTTATCATCTTTATCGTCAATAGAATAGAGATTTTGAATGTAACACGATGCTAAAAACAATCTCTTATCTTACTAGCCTGTATTGTCCCACTGCACAAAGGCCCCCCTCTCTCTTTTTTCACACAATTCTGTCTTTTGCTAGTGCTGGCCAGTCCGTTCTGTAGTAGTTAAGCTTGTCCCGCCATTTCTTCCCAGCCTGCCGCGATGTCGTCGTGCAATGATGATGAACTGTTAAAAGATGGATGCTGTCACGAGTTACAGTTGCCACGTTTACGGGCGCTGAGGGCCTGGAGTCCTAGACAAAGCCATATTCAAAAATACAATATGAAAAGCTTACACTGGAAATGTATAGCTGGATGTGTGGTTATGCGTACCTACTGGATTAACGTCAGCTACCAAAAATGTTATGTCGGTGCTGTTTAAAGTTGTTGTTGGTATCCAAAATGCTTTGAAACCAATTGCCATTTATCTATGCCCTCTGGAACATACTTATTCATATCATCTGAATTCTACTCTATTGCTTTCGCAAGAAACGCAACATTATAATTTAGTCAAACTAAAACTACATGGCCAGGATTTATCACTCTTGGAACGTGAAAGTCTATTGCACAAAAGGGTAACTAGCTCCAGTCCACAGTCGATAAAATACTAACATAACCAGGCACAACATAATCAACCTCTGACCGATAACCCCAATCGTAATTCCGAGCCGTTTCCTACAATTTCCTCGACGATAAGCCGCCTATCGTTTACCACAAAAATTAAGTTAAAGGTGCAACCAGGCTGCGTCGAACCACTTCGACCAGTCGATAATTATCGCTTCAACAAATATTCCATATAGAGCAATAAACGACTTCCATCGATCGATATGGTAGAACGTTTTATGTGAATTCCATACCATCCTTTGACGACGATCTAGATCTATCTAAGATCATACTACCATTCTTTCGTCACCTCTGGGGAAGCCTGTTCTACCAGGCCGCCGACGAAACTGCGTAGCTTACCAAGGATGGCATCATTCTTATTTCCTAAGTATGCGCTAGAACAGTAAGTGAACTTTACCTGCGACCTAGCCGTATACTCCTTGTACGCACGGCGACAAATCAAACTAGACATTTCCAGTATAACCTGACTTCTCATTGTACGAAAAATGAATACAATGCGAGCTCAGCTAAAACTGACAATATAAAGGTTAATATGTAGTGGTGTGTACCTTTTTTTTTTTTTTTGGATGGGAAATCATCAAATGACTTCTCCCGCTCTGGGCGGAGTGGGAGGGCGTGTCAGACTTTTACTGACTAAAACCCACCCGTGTTCCTTCAGTTGCCCATGTGCCAGAGTCACGGTATCTCTTTCGAACAATCTCGTGACCCTGGCAGGCATCGGTCCTAGCAGACCCCTACATTGCTGCTGACATCTCTTTGAGGCGCGCGTGGAACACTACGCGCCGTCGACCCGAGCCTGATCCTTACCGGGCGGCGAGCTACCCATTGCTCGCCACCCGCAAGCTCGCGCCTACGGTGGCCGGGAGTCCGCAATCGACTCCCGACGCCCGGGGCGTCTCCTCCTGCGGCGGCTAGGGACGTGAGGGTGCAGAGACTGCCACTCCCTCACGCGCCCCGCCTCCTCCTTCGCGAGCATTACTGCTTCGCAGAAGGAGGTGACGGCTTCCCATGCCCTCTCGCTCCGTACCATGGCTCGCACCAGGGCCGGACGCGAGAGGTCGCCGCCACCGATCGCCTCCACGAGAACACGGCGGTGCTCCGCCCAGGCAGGGCACACCTCCACTGTATGCTCCACCGTGTCCTCCAGACGATCCTCACAATGGAAACACCCGGACGTTTCCTCCCGCTTTATCCTGAACAGGAACCCACCGAAGCACCCATGCCCGGTGAGAACCTGCGTCAGGCGGAAAGTGAGGACGCCGTGGCGCCTCTCAATCCACTCCTCAAAGAGGGGACTTACCGCCGCAATTGTGGCGTGCCCAAGTGGTGTGTACCTGAAGATTATATGTATAAACGTGACCTGCTGGTTTTATTCATCTTTCTGCGGTTACGGTGGCCTACCGTAAACCGTCTACCATACATCGAAATCGATCGACCGCAGTTTGAATGCACCTTTATATAACAAATAAATTAGGAGCTAGACAATTAAATTGCTTCGACATAATCGCTACTTGGATTCGTGCCTTATCGGTATTTCGTTCACCTGTTGGTCCATGTTGGTCGATCGCCCACAAATGTGATGGAATTTATATTACTATTGTGTAAGACGTTATTTTAGTTGACAATTCATTGGGTCTTTTAACGAAATAATAAAGGTAGGAGACCTAAATGCAGATAATCATTATTACAATAATTTGTCATTTATTATTAATTTGTAACATAACAGATTATTGCAATCAGGTCACTTTTATAGGTTATTGTGAATAAAAAATAAAAAGAGCGCAAAAAATCAGCAAGAGAAATATTGTGCAAAATGCAAAGCCTATCGGAGTGGTAAATAGTACCAGTCTAAAGAAGCAGTTCAATTAAGTTTAAAAACCCTAAACCGAGCAACTGTGGAATAAGACAGTAAGAAAGAAAACATGGTCTTCTAATGCGATTAATAAATTCCACTCAATAATTCATATAGTGATTGTACAATGTTCCCCTGCGACGGCAATAAAACTTTACGAGCCGATTGTGATGATGTAGACTGCAACACCCGACACATTACCTGAAACAAGAGAAATGATTTGTCATAAAGTAGCTGCGCCCCACGATTTCACCTGCATAATTGTCGATCCCGTGAGAATATCGGGATAAAAAGTAACCTTTGTACTAAGCCAGGTTATGATCTACCTGCCAGGATCGAGAGATTTGTTCGAAAGGGTTACCGTGGCCCTGGTATATGCAACACGGGCGAGTTTTAGTTATTAAAAATTTGACACGCGCTCCCGCTCAGCTCAGAGCGGGACACACAAGTCGTTTGATAATTTCCCACCCACAAAAAAAAAGGTCATGATCTACCCATGTGCCATATTTCATCCAATGTCGTTCAGCTATTTTACCTTAACACCGTAACAAACAAGCGTACAGTCTAAATACTCTAATCTTTTATCTTTAAAATACTAGTTTAGATACTAAAACATACCAACACTAACAGTCGGTGAAAGTTGCTAACATTAGTTAATAATGCCAAAACAGTCATAACATGATGCTGAAGAGGCTTCTCGTATGAATGAGTAAGTAATGACGCACTTTCCAGAGGAAAGTTGTCGCATAGAACATTCACTAAATAGTGATGTTGTAACTGTGAAGTAATGTTTATATTTGGTAATGTGGTTATGAGATTGTGCTTGTAAGGCTAAAGGCTCGTTTACATTCATTACCACTTTATAAGAAACTTGTATAATCCTTTTAGTGTCTAGGAGAATTATACAAGTCTCAGTCTACAATGTACCTATGGCATTATGGCTGTTCAAAATTATGAGCTTCTGAAGCTGAAACTGATCCTTCACCAGCTATACCAGCTAAGATACCTGAGCACTTCTACGGATCTGTGTACTTTGATTATATCATTGGCCACGTCATCAGTAGGTAATTTGCTAGGAAACATTCTTCTTCAGCTTCCGTTCAATGTATTCTCTCTGTCATTTTTTAGTAGGTACACCTATATTATTTATGTATGTAGGTATATATTAGCAGTAATACTCCTCCGAACCCTGCGCGCCTCTAAAAGCACGTTAAGCCATTCAAATGACGATAATAAAATATAGATAATAATATCAAATAAAGATCTACAAATGACAGTCACTACGGGTCGTCAGAAGCCCGGAAGTCTGACAACCAATCTTACCAAAAGGTGTCGTATTACCCAGCAGCTGGGTTGTGGAGGGCAGATAGACAGTCGCTACATGTAAAATACTGGTATTCAGCTATATCCGGTTAGACTGGAAGCCGACCGCAACATAGTTGGCAAAAGGCCAGGCAGATGATGATATTAGCAGTAATACTTTTCCTAAGTGCAATCGTAATTCAATGTTAGATGTATATGCTATTGGTCTTCTAGAGTCAGCCTCTGGACTAGAGTCTGGATATCATGATTTCGACCAAAATCAAAACCAAACAGTAGATACCACTGAAAGTACTAGCCCCATTAATAAAACAAAAGAAGCTTGTACCGTACAAATGATTACCTTTGCCCTCAACACGCCTTCACTAAGACACAATCTATTTATCAGATATTACCAACAGCACAGTGGTAGGACGTGACATTTAGCTCCCAGGTCAGGCACGCCTCCACAATAATTAACGATTACTAATATTGATATTGCACGTACAATAATTATTTAATTTCAGATTTCGGAGAAGATATAACTAAATGTTAAACAATACAAGGTGTCCTTTCGAAATGTCGTGTTTAGATTTGGTAACATTTTTATGGCTTTAATATTTTGTTGTAATCTCATAAATTAAACTATATTATTAATAAACGTTACTTAAAACGTGTGGTGCCGGACGTAAAGAATATCACCATCTCAATTCTTCCCGCGGGTGCCTTAAAAGGCAACTAAGGGACTTACTAGAGAATGGGCAGCAGCGTTCTCTAAGCATTTTACCACCTTACTGCGATCGCCAACCTCCCTTCCAAGCGATTGGTGATTATGGTAAAGCTCCCCAAATAGGTGGTGGTCTATGTCCAGCAGTGGACGTTTAGCGGCTGAAATGATGATGGAAATGATGACTCCAAACGTGTTGCAAAAATAGTGAAAAACGAGCTTAGTTTTATGAGAACTATTCTCATAAAGCTAAGCTCGTTTTTCACTATTTTTTATATAGTGAACAGTTCTTGTCTAAGAGTATCTAGCCTTCCTCATCTGCAAACAGAACACCTATAACCTTAGCCAGATATTTGCCGACGCCTAAAACCTAGCATTATCTGTTACTTGTTCCAGTACCGCTATATTTATTGCACTTTATCACTATTTCAATCAATACATCAGTCTCCTCTTCGATTGACCGATAAAACGTTATTCAAACATGTTAATATTTCTTACAGATAAAGATCTATCAGTTCAAGGCTTTTGAACTTGTCTAACTTACTAATAAACTTCTACATATAGGCAGCGATGAAAAGATAGAAGACTAGATAGACTAGGCAAATGCAATCAAAACTAGTAGTTCGGTTTCATTCTGATTAACAGTTGGATTCTAATTTGGTTTTTAAGTGCAAATTCATAAAATAACACATTTATGGGAACTTTACCGTCCATTTCAAGGCAGTAAACTTCTCGTTAAGCCTTCCGTTTTGAGTTCGTTCTCATCCTAGTTACAAAAGTCAATGGCAGGAAACAAAACATTTGAATCCCGCCCTTTCTGATTAATACTCATTATACTCGTAAGTCCGTTTCCACTTATAAGGCAACGTTCAATGAGCACTTTCGTCCTCAAATCCGCGTTTATTTTGGGCAGTGTAAATATTTTTTTCACTTTTATTAACTTACTTGGACTTCGCCCGCAACTTCGACAACTTGAAATTTAGAGTGAAATGTTACTCAGGAATTTTCCAAAGGTGATTTTTTTTAATCAGTTATATAGTAAAATCTTTCCTCTTTATAATAAAAGTGTAGATGAAATCTAAATCCTTTGTGGTAAATAATCCAATGATAATTTACATTTCCTCATTCCACCTTCATTATGTTTAACATAATAAGGTTGTTAATGTTAATACATAAATGACATGCTCATTACATCGCAGTTATGTTCAAGGCGTAAGTCATTTATAAATCTAAATGACCGTTGATAATTGGGGACTGACAGAATATAATGATTATGACTTATGTGCAATGTGTGTGGCAGGAATCGGAAATGCAAAATTTAAAATCAAAATTGATAATTTTGATGATAATTGACGATTTGGCTTCGAAGATGACTATATTGATAGGACTGACTGGGATAATGATGATCACGATAACGATGTCGATAAATATATCTTTGGAGATCTTCTCGAACCCACTGACTCGGTCAACGTTTATGCTCTAAACACATCACACAATTGACAAAGTTAAGTCTGTTTTGAGAATATACAGCTTTAGCATTATCACTGTGTTATGGACGTCTATCAAACGATCAGACCATTTAATAGTCATTAAGTCTAAATACTTAACCTTCTTAAACAAGGTGATAAGAATCTAATAACTACCATCGAAAACAGCTGTAACTACATTGCCTGAAGCTACATCTCCAATAACCACGGAACTATTAACATGCTCCGAAATATAGAGCAAGATTGGTTTGTCAAATTCACTAAGGAATTGATCTATTAACTGAGCTTTAATTGATTCCAAACAAGGCATTAGTAATGGGCTTATCGTACCATGATCTACAAACATGAGAACATTGAATTAAGGTCGAGTCAAATCTTTCACACGACTACTTGTAATGATAGATGAAGAAACTGGTGGTGCCCTTGCTGCTGGTACTAGACAAGTGAATACTGGCATTGATGGTTATGATGCAGAGGAAGGAAAAACATTTGTTATTTTGCTTTGAAATTGCTGAAATAGTTGCATTATTTGAAGATATTAAAGTTTTAAACTGATTATAAGATAAGGTAGGTAAGAATGGAGTCGATAGCGGACTCCCGGCCACTGTAGGCGCGAGCTTGCGGGCGGTGAGCAATGGATAGCTCGCCGCCCGGTAAAGACCAGGGCTCGGGTCGAGGGCGCGTAGTGTTCCAAGTCTGACACGCCCTGCCGCTCCACCCTAGGGCGGGAGACGTCATTGGATGATTTCCCAAAGATAACAGACTGCGCGTGGATGTGGAATGACTCCCTGTATAGTTCACCCACTTTTCGCTAGTTTGGTTTAAGTCCCGTGTAATAGTAATAGTAGAGTGTATATTCTTATACCGCTATATAAGAATATGCATACAAATTACATATCGCACAGCCATCACTTTCTGTCTCACAAGGGCAATTCTTTCTTATGTATTGAATGTGTGTAAAATAAAAAATCCATTAAACGATTTCAATTTGTAATGACAAATTAATATTGACAGTAATTAATTGAAATGCTTTCACTTTCACGTTTTTGCTGTCATTATAAATTACCGCATGTCCGCTATAAGCCGAAGACACGCCCAAAAATTAATTTGTAAACTTTTTTTTCTCACGTATGTCACAATCAACTATAATAATATACTCGTACATGTTCTTAAAAAAAAATCTAGTAGCTTGATTGCATAAAAAATATTTTGTTAAGTAATTTGAGCGCTATCGGTTGTTGGAATTTGAGATCAATAAATCATTTAGAAGCAATTAACATTGCAATTAAATCCCTCACACGTCCCTATTATGTTACGGATCGTTTATCTTTGTTCGAAGCGTAACATGCCCTGAGGCGACTTCCAATACGCAAAGATATAAATCTTACATCTCCATTCATTCCGGCAGTTCATGAACATTGGCAAAATACAAGCAATAAACTTGAACACAATTGGTAATCTTTAAAGTTATAACTTTTAAGTGATTTAAGTAACCTTGCTGTGAAGCTTACAACTCTTTTAACAGACATCATTCCGACATCTTCATAATATATGGACTTCGAATGGGGAACCAAGAGAGTTATTAAATCACTTCATTATCTTTTGAGTTTATCAAAAAGGAAGCATTATCTCAGGTTGATTTTATTCTTGAGACATTATTCTTAGATCCTATGGTAGGTGTAATTTTTGTGTAATTTTGGAATAAACATCCATCACAAGTGAGAGCACTGGTATCCTCATTGGTATCGGCCCCGAGTTACGAGTAAGTAAGTCGTAAGTTTGAACCCAGCGAGCACGGCCTCTGTTACAGCTACAGTCACGCACTTTATCACGGTTTTTGCTCCCAAACTGTGATAAACATGTGTGACTCAAGCCTGTCACAGAGACCGTGCTCGTCCCGCTGGAAGGCACTTTATTTGTATATGTGATTTCATTACTACCCCTCTTAAAACAGTGAATAAAAAATTTATGTAACCGCATGTCTAAACCAAAGATTCAAAGACGTGACATCTACCAACCCGCACTGGGCTCGCGTGTATTACGATTCACTCCTTCTCACAGAGGAGGCCTGTAGCGCAGTAGTGGGAACATTATTATGCTGATTATGCTAATACTATGCTATCCATCACTTCATTGTATACAATTAAATAAGATTTATTGTTTAGTTCTAAATGCAAATTTAAAAAAAAAAACAAGAAAAGCTGTTAATTAAAATAGTGACGACGCCGTTGAACTTCAATTATACTATAAAAAAAATTATTTTTGAAACAAAAGGTTAATCAAATTGTATGTGAAAAGATACTCATTGAAGTCGGCCTAGCTCATCATCTCATCATCATTTATCTTATACAAATGTAAATAATCACTATATGGAGACATCGGCGCGCAAACTGAAACCATAACTCAGCACATGATTCTGCAGCAAGCGTAGATTTTTTTATTCGATTATCATAACAAAAACCTGCTGTTTCATATAAAAATGTCAAAACGTCAGCAACCGTCCGTGCGATGCCGGACTTACCGAATAACACCACCCCATTTCTTCCCGTGCGTGTCGTAAAGAGAAACTAAGGGACTTACTAGAGAATAGGCAGCAGCGTTCTCTACAGCAGCGTTCTCTATGCATTTTATCACCTATCGCCAACCCACTTGTCAAGCATGGCGATTATGGTTAAGCTCCCCAAATTGGGGAAAACCTATGTACAGCAGTGGACGTCTACAAAAAATTTCGGCACA
Source organism: Aporophyla nigra (assembly GCA_947507805.1). Classification (NCBI taxonomy): domain Eukaryota; kingdom Metazoa; phylum Arthropoda; class Insecta; order Lepidoptera; family Noctuidae; genus Aporophyla; species Aporophyla nigra. Next base: position 26,932,540 of record OX382295.1, read on the forward strand.
AGGGACTGAATCGTGTGCGGAACTTCATGGTTGTGTGACGATGTCCCTACCACCCGGTACGTCAATTCTTATAAGAACCAAGACTTCAAGCAAGCTCTATTAGCCGCCCGCATCATAAATCGAATGTAGCAATTTTTGTTTTAAAACCAGCTAATTCAATCATATTCGTGAACTAAGTGCTTACAACTACATATTTTCCGTACCTAAATATTACTTTATCAACATGTTTAAAAACTTAGTTATTACTTATTAGTGTTTAAGTAAATTATAACATAATAACCATAAGTAAGTAAATAAACTTAAGTTAAATATTATTAAGAAATCTGTTGACCTTATTTAAATTGTAAGAACTCATGCCACCTGTGATACAGGTTTATCCTAGTACAGGCATCATACTTTGTATTACATTTATTTTATTCTAAAATTTATACTGTTATTAACCAATTTTTAGTTTTGAATAAAAAAATGTTATTATTATATTGTTATAATTATTTACAACTAGCTGACCCGACAGACGTTGTCCTGTCTCTTTGATGATATTTCATTCATTGTCTTACTACATGGTTGTTAAGTATTCTTAAATAAGAGTTCTTAAATTTTCTAATTTTCCGCGCAATTTTTTATTTTTTTTCTTTCATAAGAAGCTTCTCCTGACAATTACAAACACAACAAAAGAAAAAAAAGTGAAATCGGTCCAGCCGTTCACGCGTGATGCCGTGACCAAGGGAAAATATAGATATATAGATATGAATCTAAATAAATAAAATATTTACAAAGTTATAAATATCTTATAACGTATATTAGTACATCTTATAACAATTAAGTTCTATACTTAGCACATAAAGCTGGTAACTTAGCGTGTTTAGTCATTTACTGCCAGTGGACTAAGTTAACGTTACCCAGGTTCATATAAAATGATGATCATGATAATTGTCACGCCGCCGCCGTGCCAAGGTTGTGGCAACATTAATACAACGTCGGCTGCCTTTGTTGTTGTTGTAAATTATATCGTATTGTGCTTATTAAAAGAGTTATTTATAGCGCTATGGTATTTCATTCTTTTGGTTCCATTTATGTCATTTTAAGCAACCCTATTATCGTTGATTACGAAGGACCGCAGGATTTCCTTGAAGTAGCATTCTGCATTAACTTGATTCATTTCTCATCGCATTTTTATTTCTGCCATTTGTTTTGAGTATACTTTTCACGTATTTCTTTTAACTTAATATATTCAAGACAATACTAATCAATAAAGATTATTTTATCAACCTTTATTACTAACTAGCTTTTGCCAGCGGCTTCGCCCACGTTGAGGTCGGAAATTATCCCACGGGAACGTACTACCGGGATTAAAAGTAACCTGTATGTTAATCCAGGTTATAAACTATCTGTTTTCCAAATTTCATCCAAATCCGTTCAGTAGTTTATGCGTGAAAGAGTAACAAACATTCTACATATATCCATATAATACATCCATACTCACAAACTTTCGCATTTATAATATTAATAAAGAATATTAAAAACCAAACGACTAATCAGTTAGATCTTGAAATTTGTAATAATCAAGCTTTCAATCACACAAAAATTGTATGAACACAATAAAAAGCAATTGTTCTTCAGTAGCATTTTATTTTGATTAGGTACCTCTTTTTCTTTTTTAACAATAAAACTAATCAAATTAAAAATAATCACTTCCACTATTTCCACTAATTACAATTACTATTCACGTCTATCCATCACAGAGGTATTACTGTCACATTGTCAACGTCACAATAAACGGTGGAAATAATCATAATTATTATTTATTATTGCATTATTCTTCCCACACTACTGTGCTCTCCGGAAGCGGACAGTTCGGTCACGCGATAGTCATTCTGTTATATTTCCGATGTTTTGTCGTGTTCATTGCTAATAGAAAAATCATGTGTGGTATGGTTTTGGCAAGGTTAGACTAAGGTCGTGTTATATTTCATATTTTAAAATTCCCAAACTAAATTATTTTCAAGATATTTTAGGAAGAGAAACATCATCATCTGCCTAAACTTTTCCCAGCGATGGTTGGCTTCCAGTCTTTCCTTTTTTTTTTTTTTGATCACGAGGTGGAAATCCTCATGGATGTCCTCCGCCCTGGGGTGGGCGGAGGGGTCTGTCAGACTCTTACTGACTAAAACCACCCCGGTGTTCCGTCCCACACCTACGTCGGGGACCACGGGAACCAATATGTCTTCCGCGATCCCCGACCGGTGCCGGCCCGCCTTTGCGGGCCTCCTCACGTTGGGGGGGAGTGAGGTGTTAAACTCCCCCCCATACATCACAGAGAGGCGCGCGTGGAACACTACGCGCCACCATCTCGGGTCCGTAGCAATAGGGGGCGACGGATGTCCCCAAATCCGTCGCCCCTGGACCCATTTAGGGGGGCTGGAAGAGGGCGTTGTCCGCCCTCCGCCGACGCCCAGTGCGCCTGCTGCGGGCTGGGTGAGCGGAAGATATCTCCCGCTCCCTTTCCGCAGCCTCCTTCTGCGACATGACAGTTTCGCAGAAGGATACCACCGCGTCCCAGGACTCCTCGCTGCCGACCATCGACTCGACTACGGCCGGCAGCGATAGGTCACTGCCTACTTCTGAGACGAGGACACGACGCGGCTCCTCCCAAGCGGCACATTCTGCCAGCGTATGCCGCGCCGTATCCTCCCGGCAGTCGACGCAGTGGTGACACCGGGCGTCCGGCTCCCTGTTTATGCGACACAGGTACTTCCCGAAGCAACCATGCCCCGAGAGCACCTGCGTCGCCCGAAACGACAGGGAGCCGTGCCTCCTCCCGAGCCAGGGCCCGAGTACTGGCCGGACCGCCTCGACGGTGGCGAGGCCGGCGGTAGGGCGTGAAAGCCTGTCCTGCCAGCTCGCCACCAGGGCTGCGCGGAGCTGCGACCGACGAAGCTCCATGTGTCGCTCCGTCAGTCGCTCGCCTCGCTCCCGCGCTTCCTCGCGCCACCGATACAGTGACGCGAGTACTTTCGCCTCGAGGTCCCACGGTGGGGATCCAGCCAGCACACAGGCCGCCTCGTAGGAGATCGTGCGATATCCCCTGATGACTCTGACGGCCATCGCTCGCTGCGGTCTTCGCAGGACAGCGATGCTGCCGGCCGTCAGGTCAGCCGCCCAGATCGGGGCCCCATACAGGGCCATGGATCGCACGATCCCCACGTAGAGCCGCCTACAGGCGGCGCTCGGGCCCCCCAGATTGGGAAGCAGCGTTGACAGCGCCCCAGCCGCGCCCATCAACTTGGGCGCCAGCCGCCGGAAGTGGGGGCCAAAGTCCCACCGGCTGTCGAGCACCAATCCTAGATATTTCATGGTGGACTCGACAGCGATCCGACACCCCCCGACCACGATGTGTGATCTGGCCGGCGGCGCCCGCCGGGGGCCATGAAAGGCCATGGCCTCCGACTTGTTGAGGGCCACCTCCAGGCCTAGGCGCCGTATGCGGCTCACCACCAGTGAGACCGCAGCCGTCGCCAGCAACGCTGCCTCCCTATACGAGCTCCCCCGGGCCGTGACCAGCGTGTCATCCGCATAACACGTCAGTTCCACGCCCGGCGGGAGCTCGCCCCTCAGCACCCAGTCGTACCCGATGTTCCACAAGAGCGGGCCAACGACCGAGCCCTGTGGAACACCGCACGACATGCGGCGCTGGTTTCCGCCATCACGTCCCATGTAGGTGACACCCCTATCCTCGAGATAAGCCCCAACGACGTGGCAGAGGTAGGGAGGCACCCGATGGTACAGCAGTGCCTCCCGAATGCAGCTTCAAGGCAGGGTGTTGAAGGCGTTAGATATGTCCAAGGACACCGCCAACATTACCCCGCCCTGGGACACTGCTTCCTCCGCCAGGACTCTCACACGCGATATTGCGTGGATGGTGGAGCGCCCGTGCCGAAAGCCAAACTGGCTCTCTGCCAGGTCAGGCCCCTCTCTGTTCCAGTCTTTCCTACTGCAACTTATCACAATATTTTTTTTTAAAGACTAATGTGATAGGGAATCATCGTCGACAAAAAAAAAAAAAAATATTTTGCCTTGATATTACAGTCATTTATAAGTATCTTTTTAAATATCAATAAAATATTTCACACACAAAATTGCATAGCTATTTATTTATTAATTAAACACTCGTAGACAAAAATAAAACAATCGCCTTCAAAATTGAAAGTAGCACCCCAAAATTACATAGTAAATACAAAAACAGATAAACAGCAGTTGCACTAAAATATAATAAACAAATTACAGTAAACGTGTATCTGTCCATTCTATGTACTTGCGTAGAACGGTTATTATGTACCGAAGTGTTAAATTATACACTAGTTACTTCGACCTTTCGGTTATGGTTTGGTAACAGTTAATTGGCGTATGGTAATAGTTAATTTAAACGTTTTGGTTTTAGATTACAGGTGTTAGGGACTCATACATGACAGCCGGCTGGCGTCCACTGCTCAACGTAGGCCTTTTAGGCCTTCGCATGAGGTTTGATTATCATGGGAGGCTCATTTTACCTGCCTCTCATTTTAGGCGTTCGTCAGAAGACCACTATTATGCTCCATATTATATTTTTTAATTACTGTGGTTGAATTTGGGGGCTTGCGGCTAAATAATAACAGTAGCACAGGTTGATCAATCAGGTTAAGCAACGCTTGCCGCGGTTAGTCCGTGGATGGGTGACCAACTTTGCATATGAAGACCCCTTCCGAAAGGCACCTTGGTCCCGGCTGTTATTCGGGTATCTTTGACAGTCGTTACGGTTCGTTAGAATCCTGACAGTCTTACTAAGGGGAGTCGTTTTACCAAGTAACTGGATTGTTTAGGTAAGATAGGCAGTCCCTCCACGCAAAATACTGGTATTCACCTGTATTTGGTTGGACTGGAAGCCGAACTTAATATAATTGGGAAGAGGATAAGCAGCTGATGATGATTTATTTCAACAAATTTAATACTTTTACGCCTCAAAAGTTTTTATCCTTAAGTTGTAATGCTGTAGTTTGACGACTCCATTGCAACTTATGTAATATATAAATAACCTGAAACCTATCACAGCGCTCCGTCAAAGGAAACCACTAGAAACTTTCTTGACATGTGCAACTTCTCTATGATTTTCCTAAGTAATTGAACATTTAATTTTGATACTATCACTGTAACACAAGTCTTAACAGTGCAATGTCCAGCCATAGCCGTTAATAGGTCGTAAGTGTAAAGTATTTCTCACACACAGTATAATATATATTTCGTATCAGGCATCTGTTTCCATACAGCCACAATGGCGGACTGGACTTAATGACTCTGTTGTTGTATGGGAACTGATTGAGAGGATAAAGCGGTTCTGTCCATTGTGTGACTGTTCTGAAGGTGGAGTGGCGCTGAAGAATTTATGTTATACATAATAATTAAGTCTTATGAGAGTGTTAACTAATGAACTACAGAGTAACACCTTAATGTTGGTATTGTTCAGGCTGGTCCGGCTGATCGACCTATTGTTGCTTTCGACTTTACTGTAGGTACCTACGACTATACAAATACATACAATTTTTTATTTACATATAACAAAGTGTACATTAAATTATAGATTTCTCTGACTCTTGCGCTAGTTATAACTGTGTTGCAGAAGCCAGTGTCCTCTCGTAATCAAAGACTACATTGTTTTATGAAAACATAAGGAAAGGAAACAAATAACACTTTCTACTTAAGAGAAAGGAATTTAAAAGTGATAACAAATAATTAATTAGAATTAAAAAATATATATAATGTTTCTTAGTGCATATGAGCGTGTGCATGTGTGTGGGGATGTGTGTGTTGTCAAAATACGCTGAAATACTAACTCCATATTCTCGCACTCTAAGTGTCGGTCATTGAGCATTCACTAATTCTGCTTCAAGTGACTGGTGGTTATTTCATTTAGAAAATTACATCTTAGGACGTTTTTTGATTATTTTACTGGTTTTGTAATGAACTAGCTGCGCCCGCTGTTTCACCCGCTTACGTCTCTATCCCGTAAAAAATCGGAATAAAACGTATTCCATGTAATGTAATCCATATCATGGTCTACCTATGCACCAAATTTCATCCAAATCTATTTAGCCATTTTAGCGTGAAAACGTAACAAACAAGCATATAAAAATCAAATCTTTTATCTTGCTTATATCAGTTTAGATGATTTTTTCTGAGAAATTGTATTCATCACCTCTCACAGTACTTTAACAATGCATCTAAGAGAATGGTCCCTATCCAAAATCCGTATCTTAACTGAAGTCTTAATAAATCCTCGGAATAGCGATCTAAATCTTCAATAACAGTGCGTAAGTTACTCAACAGCAAAAAAACAATACAAACTAATCTTCATATCAGATAAGAGTTAGAACAAAACACTAGCGACCTCACCTCGACCTGGTCTAACAATACTAAGTGAACCTGGGCCAGTGTCACCCGTACAGAGGTGTTAACCAAATTGTATAAGTTCTTATACAAGAGTTAACATAATAGACATAATCAGATGAATGTCAAATGTTGGACCTTCTTCATAGATCAGTTCAAGTAACTGCTATAGGGGTCATAATCATATCATCATAAATATTAGTGTCATTTTGTATTGAATACATTTCTAAAATAAAAAGAATTCATTGAAAATCTTTTTACACGACTTAATCAATTTTCACGTTAAGTCGTAAAACTTAAAAATATATAAGCACTTGAGAATTTCAAACTTAGTTTTAGACTAAAATATTATGCCATATATTACTTCTGAATGTTTGAATAGAGAATTTCTTTAGTTTCGAAATCAATTAAAAACAGATCAACACTGAACACAGCAACACTGCTTATCGGAAAAAAACATACATACCTATAACATAACATTGAAATTATGATAACTTATTTTTCCACAAAACTTATATAATATTTACTTATATAATGGCGTTGTAAAGAACTATTGCAAATCAAACGAAACATATCGTGTGTTTAAGATAATAAGCGTAATCTCAGTTTAACCCAATATCGGACAAAGAAGTAACTCGTAACCTTGCGTTACTAACAAACAAAGCTATGAATATATAAACATGTTGAACATGCAACCGCCCATATTTACATACAGTGCAGGCCAAATGAAAGGGTATAGCAGTGGGCAGGAGATTGTACACTTGCTAGAGATACGCAGTAGACACGCATTATACATGCGCGTCTAGGCGTTAGCTTAGGCGTTCATTTGAATGGCACAAGGGTGGATGACAGAAGGAGAAAAGGAGAGCTTAGTTACTTCTTTTTCCTTGAGAAAAACATTTTCAAAGATTCACTGTATCTTTCGATACATTCAAGAAGTAGAATAGAATAGATTAGAATAGAATAAAGTTTATCGTCTCTAGTATTACAGCTAGTAATAGGTACACACATACACAAAACTATAATACTGGAAGCAAAAGGTTTAAACATCAGCATTATGCTTAGATCCCCCTTACGTACAACTAAAAAGTAAATAACTTTTTAGTTGTACCTCATTAGTTTTCCGACGATGTCCTTGCCAACTTTATGAATGAAAATAAAGTTAACTCGTAAAGGGGATATATGCGGGAAGGGAACTCGTTTGAAAATTACTTAACATAAACGTATCTGTGTGGTGTTGGACGTAAACAATAGTACCATCCTATTTCTTCCCGTGGGTGTCGTAAGAGGCGACTAAGGGACTAGACTAGAGACTAGAGAATGGGCAGCAGCGTTCTCTATGCATTTTTCCACCACACTGCGATCATCAACCCACCTGCCAAGAGTGGCGATTTGGCAAACCCCCCAAATTAAAGGAGACCTATGTCCAGCAGTGGACATCTTTCGGCTGAAAGGAAGATGATGATGATGATCGTTCCCTGACCATACCTACTAACAAATCATGAACAATGAAAGTATAAATCTTAAAGCGAAATGTTGAAATGGAACGTCTGAAATACCGAAGTAAAACGCCGCTGTTAATCCGTAGCGTTTGCCAACACTAATGTGCAATCTCCTCAAGTATAGAGAGGCTTAGTGAATATGCAAATCTAGTGTCGCACAGATTGAAATGTCGATTACAGCCCAGCACCGGTCGACATTGAGCGTGAACATACACTTATGATTGATACAACCACTTGTGAGAGCAGCGGATACCCATTATATGCTAATTGAAGATACCATTATATTTCAGGAGGCGTTGTTGCTCATGTCGTGATAGTGAAGAAATTATCAACTTTTTAACTAAGTGTCGAAATCACGCATAATTAAAAAAATAATAGTTTAAAAAAACTAAAAAACACGCTTCCATTGAAAACCAAACTAAAAAGTACAAAATAATGGAAAAAAAGCGTGGGGTGCTTTTTAAGGTATTTTTTAAATGATATCCGGCACCCCACGCTTTTTTTCCATTATTTTGTACTTTTTAGTTTGGTTTTCAATGGAAGCGTGTTTTTTAGTTTTTTTAAACTATTATTTATTTTCTATTTTTTAGGGTATTTCGAATTTTGAGACGTATGTCAGCGTAGTTTGTGACAGTTTTTTTGCTGTCCTGGTAACCCTGGCAAGGATAATGGCACAAATTTATGAAATTATTGCATTGTCATCGGTCCTTGACAGGTGTGCAAAGTTTGAATGAAATCTGGTCGTTTAAAGTGGGTCAAAATCGCGCTATAAGGAGTCGGTTACAAACAAACATACAAATATACAAACATACAAATATACAAACATACAAATATACAAACATACAAGTGAAGCTAATATAAAGCGTGTAAAAAGCAAATTGTGCTTGTAAGATTTGCATTAACAGCCTATAATGTTCCCACTGCTGGGACACAGGCCTACAGGGCTACAAACCACGCGGGCCCAGTGCGGGTCGGTAGATGACACATGTCTTCGAATTTTTGGCATTCTAAGGCATGCCGGTTACTGAAGGGGTCTGCTAGGACCGATGGCTGCCAGGGTCGCGAGATTGTTCGAAAGAGATACCGTGACCCTGGCACATGGGGATCTGAAGGAACACGGGTGGGTTTTAGTCAGTAAAAGTCTGACACGCCCTCCCGCTCCGCCCAGAGCGGGAGAAGTCATGTCCCATCCAAAAAAAAAAGGCATGCTGGTTTCCTGACGATGTTTTTCTTCACCGTTTTGAGAATTGTGATAATGAAATTATTTACGCAAAGTCAAGCTCCTGTTTGTGTTCGAACTCATTACCTACAACTTGTGAATGCAGTAAGATTTACTGACACGGAAACCTTTTTCCTGTCTGCGCGTCCTTTAGAACAACCTTTGGCCATTTACTGTGATCCATTGAAGTATCGATAATCACTTAATTGTCACTTTAGTATCTGCCCAAAATTTACAAAATAAGAATCCAATCAGTTAGTAAAATGGAAAAATTATAAAATCAAAAGTTCCTTTCGGATTAATTAGAAGACAACATTACTAGAACCGACCATATTACCATCAGAAAGATAATCCTATTACCAACCGTATAATTCAGTAATTTCTGTCCATTGCGTAGCTCTATTAAAAGGTACCACATTCATTAAAAGTGGACATTTACGAGTTTATAATATACATGATTAATAGATAATTGAAATAGCTTAACCCGTAAATGGTGAGCTTGATATTATGTAAGCAGCAATAGTAAAGGATTACGATATATTCAAATGTAAATCGTAACAACTTGTGAACAGCATTATATGGTAATTGAAGATGTTGTTGCAACAGGAAATACATGGATGTGATAAGTATGGGAGGAGTTACTTGATGGGTTGACGACATAGCATGCCAAGGCACTATTCACACCTATGTCTTATGCTCATATTTTATATAGTTCTGTACTCTATGTATCATTTAGCAAAGTCATATCCACCGCAAAGCTCGATTGATCAGCTTATACTTCAGTAGCCGCGATCGACCTGTGAATGGCTGACCATCTTTACAATCAAAAATTACTCCCGGCTGTAAGATCTTTGATAGTCGTTACGGGTCGTCAGAAGCCCGAAAGTCTGACAACCAGTCTTACCATGGCGTATCGTAGTACCCGGTAACTACGTTGTGGAGGTCAGATAGGTAGATCGCTTCATGTATAATACTGGTAATCAGCTGCATCCGGTTTAACTGGAAGCCCCAACATAGTTGGACAAAAGGCTGGGCAGATGACTCTCTGTGGTATTTAAATGGTGTAGGTAATAAGGTAAAGCGACATTTCATAGTGTATCAGTCATCCGTTGTTAGTCCTTTCCATAGACCATTTCTAGGGACCGGCAGCAAGTATTTTTCAAAGCGCGCTACTTTTGTAAACGAATTCGTGTTATTTGGTATTATTGTTATATCCTGTGGTTATATCCCAATCAAATTATGACTGGCCTGTTAGTCTAGTGGTTAGTGACCCTGACTGCTAAGACTGAGGTCTTGTGTTCGATTCCCACTCAGGACAAATGTTTGTGTGATGAGCACAATCATTGGTTCTGTGTCTGGGTGTAATTTATCGATAATATGTATGTATTTAGAAATATATAAGTATATTTATCAGTTGTCTGGTTACCATAGTACAGGCTCTGCCTAGTTTGGGATCAGATAACAGTGTGTTTGTAGTCCAAAAAAAGTTATTCCAACACACTACTTTGATAGGTACAACGTATGTTATTAAAGTAACAAAAGTCGATAAAGAATTAATTAGGTATCATCATTTCTTATTGCATGCAAACGTTAGCTATTTTATTACATGTGACGTAGGTATACTTTGGTATACCTACGTCACATGTAATAAAATAGCTTGAACTTGGCAGAGAAATGTTAAAAATGTACCTTTATTGTTTTCCGCCATTGGTTGTTGAAAACATCCGCGATTGATAACGTTCACATAAAAACAGAAACTCTTTATCTGACCCTCGCTTTATTTTAATCATCTTCTGTTTCTCGCTTTGTTTTTCAGTCTTCGTCAGAATTGTATTTGTTTGAAATTGAGTTTGTATATTGTACTAAATTCTGACGAAGACATATAAAACACAGGCATAACACAAATAAAGCAAACGTCTTCAAAGTATATTTGATAGTTTGAAATCGTCAAACACTGCACTTAAACAACGCTAGTACTACGGCTAGTATTCTTTTATGAGAACTGAGAAGACAAATACCTAATCTACATCATTAATACGTGAAGAAAAAACTTTGTATCCTTTTTACGAAAGTTACTTGGACGGAGGAGTATGAAATTTGGCACGGTTAAATTATATGGAGAAGGAGTTCAGAACCCTAATATTTTGATATAATAAGGCAATAGGAATACAAACATAAAATTGAAATTAATTATGATTGATTTGATCGTATCGATGTTTGATCTTATCTATGTAACTAGCATGTTGCCAATAGTCGTCAATAGTTGTATTCAAACGCTTTCATCAAAACCATAAATCTGCCAATACGTTATGCAAACATAGAATTAATGGCCCTAAGTCACCATCCCAACACATGTTTTCATTTACCATTACCCAATATTGTAATACACAATTAAAAATGCCGATAACTTCTCTTAGATCTGGGTCGGCATATTTCGTATCTCGTTCGTAGTGCCCGAGCTAAGGCTAGACTAATGAGTGGCAACTCATTAGCATACTCACTGAACTTTACGTCTCGTTCATTTGATTGTGGGCAATAAACGGTATTTATAACTAGTCTAGTCTAAATTAGTCTGTGAAAAAAGACAGATCATAATTTTTGGTGATTGTTATTATGGATCCGGATTTGAGGAATTTTGTGTCAGTGGGCTGATATGATGATTGATGTATCACTTATGACCGATTATATTGTTGCTTTTCAATTTATGGAACGGCATTGGTTAAACTTAAAATCATTGTATCTTTCTCAATTATGAAGTAAAGACCTCATAGCTTTACATAGTACTTTCCATTTGGAAGTAGCTATTACATATAAAGTTACCTTCTTCCTCTACTTTATCTTAATCTATTTATATGCCCAGTGTGGCATTAAAATATACTAACACGGGTAAGCATAACGAATCGTTTTGTACACCTACAGGAAAAGAAAGCGAAAATTAATATTACTTTGACTTTTACTGACAAATTCATTAGCACTTTTTTTTGTGGGTGGGAAATGATCAAATAACGTCTCCTGCTCTTGGGCAGAGCGGGCGATGTCATGTCGATGGCGTGTCAGACTTTTACTGACTAAAACCCACCCGTGTTCCTTCAGTTGCCTGTGCCAGGGCCACGGTATTTCTTTCGAACAAATCTCGCGACCCTGGCAGGCATCGGTCCTAGCAGACATCTCTTAATTCTCATTATCAAAGGAACAACTACGAGTATGTGGAATCGTCTACAGCGCGTAAAAGATACCGTGAACAATCTACCCTACGTACCGTACGTACTGACCAAATTCACGTCAGAGCTAACAGTGTCCAAATTTCATGTTATATGAGTATACGGAGACTATATCAACACTGCAGAAGCTCCTTATTTCATACATCCGTTAAAGACCAATAATACTTTACTTAAAATATTATTGCAGTATGTTTCCGCAATAGGATTCATGATTCATTTCAACAGGTTCTTATCTGTCAGTAGCAAGTTATAAAGCTCCGAAGACAAACAGGTTAGTATTGTATTAAAATCTAGACTAGTCACTCTTTAGGTATACACTTTTAAATCATGAGACCTATTGATAAATGTTACTGATATGCGTTGACCGAGTTTCAACAGGTTTTAATTTTGACACAGATGTGCGACACAGTAGTTCCCGAAATACTTGACGAAGATAATATGAAGATAAAATTAAGTCAATAAATGACACTTAGCTCCAAAGTGGACTTGTTTATTTTCTTTCTAATATTGCCAAAAGGTGCAATTCGTGTTTTTGAATCGAAATTGTTCCATGTTTTGAAGTATTCAGTAAACTAATAGCTACAAAGTAACTACGAATATACGACTACACACGACGAATATACGACTACATTGTATATTACCAACAAACATTTGCGTGGACATTAGGATAAAGCTAAAGGAAAATTCGTCAAGAAAAAGCCATTGAAAATTCTACTCGTGATGGCTCCCACACTAAACAACACCGAGAACCGGCTGGACAGATCAAATATCTCCTAGCTATTCGAAACAAACGCATTAAATAATTGATTGCTAGTGTGTCTTACCAAATAATAATATTTAACTTTGTGATATACAGACATAACTCAAGTCATTTATTTTAATTGCACCACTTGTAGGTTCTTTAGAAAATATACCAAGAAGAAAATTACCAATATAATACTCGAAGAATAACAGTACCAAAATTGACCAATCCAAAGACCTACAATATCACAATCACCTACAATAATACCCATAACAGCATGCAGTAGCAATATTGAATAATAACAATCGATTGGAAGGTTGCAACACTCGATGCGGCCCGCGATCGATGTAACGATGTAATCGACATCCCCTTGAACCGAGCTCTACTCGTAGTCGAAATAATGGCTCACATCCTTAGCGTTTGAATGGGGTAATGTAAGTGTTTTATTGCTTTTGCAGCTGATATTGAGTTATTAATAGGGTTATTGAAGGTTTTAGAGATGACTTACAAAGGGGTTTAATATGTTTTTTAGGTTAATTTGAACACCACACAACTTTCTGTAAACTTTTTGGACCAGGCACTGTACACATGTAAAAGTATGAAAAGAAACATAATTGAAATCTAAGATTTATAAAGTAAAACTTTACGATACGTAGTAATTAATTTTATGTAGGCATTAACACAACCGAAACCATTAACCAAGTTTATAGTTCATAAAAAGTCGTGAGATAAGCATTAAACGTTCGTTCTTTATGAAAACTGTTAAAAGTATCAACTCATTAAAGTGCTGTGATATTCAGGTGTAATTAACCTACTTAGTAATGTGTTGATAAAAGCGATATTTGTGAACGCAACGGTAATATACTGACAAATATTCTGAAATTGCGATCGCAAATCCGCTTGCTGAGCAGCAGTGGTGGCCTAGTGGTAACGGCCGTGACTTACGAGTAGTAGGTCGTGAGTTCGAACCCAAGGAGGCGCTTTACTTTGTGTAAATTATTTCATCAGCACTGCTCTCATAACGGTGAAGGAAAACATCGTAAGGAAACCAGCATATCTTAGAACCAAAAAATCGAAGACATGTGACATCTACCAACCCGCACAGGGCCCGCGTGGTGGATTATGGCCCACTCTTTCACACCGTGAGGAGGCCTGTATTCCAGCAGTGGGAACATTATAGGCTTCTGATGATGATGACCCGTCTGCCAAGCGTGGCGATTATGGCAACCTCCCCAAATTGGGGGAGGCTTATGTCAAGCAGTTGACGTCTTTGGGCTAAAATGATGATGAATGATGATTCCGAAATTAGCTCGCCAATTAAACAAAATATCAAACCGAACCAAACTATAGTCATTTCCAATATCCATAACATTTTACTAATAGGTCACGGTTCATTTACATAAACCGATCACCTCCATAGATGGTAGCTTATAATTTTATAGAGGAAGCACATTGTTTTAAATATTTATTTGATGGAAAATCAGCAGCTGTGAATTAGTAGGAATCGTTGAATTAATTTGTTGAATGTTTTGTGTGGGAGCTTTATGTAATCTATGTTTTTTACATGATAGAGACTTAGTATCGTATTTCGAAAATAACAAGTTAAAAGCATGTTGAAAGGTTTCTTTTCGGTGGACATCCCAGGATAGTTGATATTTATGTGTCATCACCAAAGTCAGTCATATCAAAAACATCGTAAAATACTCGAAAGGTGACTTTTTTTCAGCATCAAGGTAAAGAAAGTCACTTTTCGATACGACCGTTCTGATTAGGGTCTGGTATAACCCTTCACAGACTCTTATAACGAGGGAACGAGGGTAAACACATCTACACACTTGTTTGGGTCGGCACAACAGGGCAGCAAAACCTAATTATTGCACAGATTTTCTGTACCTCTGTCTCGGCTACCTTCTTCATCTGTCTTGCTATTGAAGTACAGTTGTTATTCGTGTGGGTTTCACTTTATTCAAGAAAGATAAAGAAGCGATTCATCAGGTCAATATGACGCAAGCTAACAGCCTCTTTGACCCGTGTGCAAAGTATAATGATTCAGAAACTCCATGTTACCACATGGCTATAAAACCAGGTGCCTAATATGGAGCGGTTTGATACTAAATATTACTTCTAATCGTTAGTTTCAGTTACATCACTGGTTTGGCATGTGTGACCGTTTTGTGAGATATCAGATTTAAATATCGGTCCAAATAAGATTTAAGAAATATTTAGGAAAACTTATCATTATAGCGAAGCCCACGCAATTTGCCGATGAGCATATTTTCTGGTCCATGAACGGCTCTCACAATTAAAAGTTAGTGTCCGTGTGGTGCCGGATGCAAAGAATAGCATCACCCCATTTCTTCCCGTGGGAGTCGTGGAAGGCGACTAAGGGACTTACTAGAGAATGGGCAGCATCGTTCTCTATGCATTTTAGCACCAACTGCGATCGCCAACCCGCCTGCTAAACGTGGCGATTATGGCAAAGCCACACAAATTGGGGGAGGCCTATGTCCAGCAGTGGACGTAGGAAATGGTGATGATGATTAAAAGTCAAAAGAGTCATTCTCTTGTGATGAACAACTTGCGGCAGAACACAAAGTTAGAATGTATGAAAGAATTTTCTGCTCTGATGACCAACCCAATACGTGCGAAACTTGACTTTCTATAGTAAGAGCACGCATCCACATTATCCAAATTATTGTGCAGTTCATTTGAAAAGATGCGGTGAATGTGAAGTATGCAATGCAACCGACCACCGTTACCATCACCACTTCAAATTCATTTCATCATCCATACATCATACATACGTAGGTACCTCGAATCGCACTAATGTAAATTACTTTGACATGGTAATGTTTCAGTAATGATAGCTCTTGGTTTAAATAGTATTGTAGCATTCACATTATTTCACATGCGCGGGACTACAACCCATTCTTTTGTATTTTATATCGACTTTATTGCAATCAGGGAAAGAGGAAAATTTATCTATTCCTCAACAACAAACCATCTATTAAAACCGCAATTTTCCTTATGTTCCATATTCCAGAATTCTTGGAAGCTTGCTCAGCACGTCGCAGATGATCGACAAACGAATAAATCTGTTCGTTGCGCAGTCGCTGCGTGCGCGCCGTTCTCACACAGCGATCGATCGACAGCATGTGGTGTTGTGTCACGCATGCGCGGTGCTGGTGGTCGATGAATGGGATTGTTATCAATGAGATGTGGGAATAAAAGTTTTATTGGGAGCTCGATAATATTCAGAGCGATGTGTCTGAATACTGCTGTGCCGTTGGCAGAAGATATACTGTAATATCATACCATATTTGACAACATTGTACATCATCATCTGCATCATTATTTCCGCCGAAAGACGTCCCCTGCTGAACATAGGCCTTTCGCAATTTGGGGGGCTATGCCATAATCGCCACACTTGGCAGCGGGTTGGCGATCGCATTATGTTGGTAAAATGCATGTAGAACGCAGCTGCCCATTCTCTGGTAAGTTCCTTAGTCGCCTCTTACGACACCCAAAGGGAAGAATTGGGTTGGTGCTATTCTTTAGTGTCCTGTACCACACAGATAGATTGTAAATAGACAGGTAATCGCTGGCGTGAGAGTAGATCATCAGTAATGTTGTTATAATGATGTTACTTTTCTACCAATATTTACGATGTATGAAGAAAGCGCTTTCTTTAATTTGATACAGGTCGCGATAGATACGGTACAGGGAAACTTAACAAAACATATTGATGATACCGACTGTTAAAAAACGTCATCATCATCATCATCAGCCTATAGCAGTCCACTGCTGGACATAGGCCTCCCCAATTGCACGCCATTTAGCTCGATTTTCGGCAACTCTCATCCAGCTGCTACCAGCCACCCTGCGAAGATCGTCGCTCCACCTAGCCTGAGGGCGTCCTACCTTACGTTTGCCGATTCGCGGTCTCCACTCAAGAACACGTCTACCCCAACGGTCATCGGTTCGACGGCTAATGTGGCCGGCCCATTGCCACTTCAGCTTGCTAATCCTATGAGCTATGTCGACAACTTTGGTTCTCTGCCGGATCACCTCATTCCGGATTCTGTCCCTCAGAGATACTCCAAGCATAGCTCGTTCCATAGCTCGCTGAGCGACTTTAAATTTGTGGACCAGCCGTACCGTGAGTGTCCACGTTTCGGCTCCGTAGGTCATAACAGGTAGGACGCACTGGTTGAAGACTTTCGTCTTTAGGCTCTGTGGAATACGCGACGAGAAGACTCGACGAAGCTTCCCAAATGCTGCCCAGCCCAGCTGAATTCTCCTGTTAGCCTCTTTCTCAAGGTTGTTCTTACCAAACTGCAGAGTTTGCCCGAGGTAAACGTATTCTCGAACAACCTTGAGAGCGCCGCCATTGACCGCAATCGGTCCCGGAGTTGCGTGATCGTTGAACATAACCTGTGTTTTGTCCAAGTTCATCCGGAGACCAATGCGTACAGAAGAATCAACTAGGCCGTCCAGCATCTGCTGCAAGTCCTGCAGCGATTCCGCCAGTATGACGATGTCGTCTGCAAATCTCAAGTGTGAGATATACTCGCCGTTGATGTTGATTCCGCGTCCTCTCCAGTTTAGCGTCTTGAACACATCCTCCAGTGCGTTAGTGAACAATTTTGGGGAGATTACGTCCCCTTGTCTCACTCCTCGACGCAGGGCGATGTGTTCAGTTTGCCGGTCTTGAGTTTGGACGGTCATTGAGGCGTTTTCATAAAGACATCTCAGCACTTGGATGTATCGCCAGTCGACTTGGCATCGCTGCAAAGACTCCAAAACAGACCAGGTCTCGATAGAATCAAAAGCCTTCTCATAGTCCACAAACGCAAGACACAGCGGCCGACTATACTCCTCGGACTTCTGTATAATCTGCCGCACTGTGTGGATGTGGTCTATGGTGCTGTATCCTCCACGAAACCCAGCCTGCTCCGGTGGTTGAAACTCGTCGAGTCTCCGCGCTAGACGATTTGAGATGACTCTAGAAAACAGCTTATATACGTGGCTTAGGAGCGAAATGGGTCTGTAGTTCTTTAAAAGGGTTTTGTCTCCCTTTTTAAAGAAAAGTACGACCACACTCCTTCGCCACGCTTCTGGAGTTCTCCCAGAGAACAGGACAGAGTTGAAGAGCTCCCGAAGCTCTTTCAGTACAGGACTTCCTCCCGCTTTCAGGAGCTCGGTCGTAATCCCGTCCTCACCAGGGGCTTTTCCATTTTTAAGCTGTTTGAGAGCCGCCTCGATTTCGTCTATAAAATGAAAAAACGTATCATAAGTAATTAACTATGTAAAAGTGCGAATTAATGTATCAGAGCTCAACCATGAATAAAAAACCCTCATACTAGTAATCGAAGCCAGTCGGGTGGTCATAGAGGCCAGGCAGTGGACACGGACGCCAGCACTGGGACGAGTGAGTTAGTGGAGCGACAAACTGGCACTGCAATCATGTGGGACAGCTTTCCAACACAACACTCATACTGTGGACTTGTCTTATTTCCTAATTTAATGATATTAATTTATATCCTTTACAGTATTAATCAGTGGTTAGCAGTGGTGACCCAGTGGTATCATCTCCGACTTACTAGGTCCTGGGTTCCATTCCAAGCAGGTGCTTTATTTTGTTAAAATCATTTCATCATCACTGCTCTCAAAACAGTGAAGGAAATCATAGTGAGGATACCGGCATGTCCTAGAACCAAAAATTCTAAGACATGTGACATTTACCAACCCGCACTGGGCCCGCGTGGTTCATTACGGCCCACTACCTGTTACTAAGAGGAGGCCTGTGCCTCAGCAGTGGGAACATTATAGGCCTATAATGATTATGATAGTATTAATCTAATAGTCAATTGTTGTATCTTTTACAAGATTAAACATACGGCCTACTATACAAAAACATGAAAAATAACATTGTTCTAGCTGACTGTGCCTTTTCCAATGTCTGTGAATGCAGTTAGCAAAAAATTAAAGACAGACTGATTAGAACATCTTCCTGAAGAAATAAGCTACAATGGTGAAGATTCCTGCCCTTACTATCCAGTCTAAAAAGTCTACCCTATATTTATGTTCGAAGACGATCTACATATACTGCACATAATGTGAAAAACGTACAAATCGCCAAGTAGCATTATTATTTGCTGAAGTCCGCAATTTACGTAGTCGTTGTAAATGCATGTGTCTGATTTCATGGTCCAAATAAAAGCCGCATTCATTGGAACCGGATGTATCGGAGACAATTGTAGCTACACAGTACACACACATTCATACAAGCTACATGGTGTAAGTTCAGTCTTCAGCGTTTGGAAAAATATAAATAGTCAATATTTTTCACTTTTCAATTTATTTGGCCTACACAAATGTCCTTTCTCTGGTATTAATCGTCGATTCATTGAGCTCTTTAATTTCTGTGTTGAGCTAAACGATTAGTGACAAATGCGTGCACTGACTGGACAGGTCCACTCAATCTGTGTGGTTCTCTCCTCAAAAGACCATTTCAGATACCAATCCATGGTCTTCACATGATCTAACCAACATTATGTCTGGACTTTAAAAGAGACTGTGACCTCTGAGTTTGTTTCGGCCTTTCTTCTCAGAGTAGTCAAATAGGAAACACCGATCTGATCTAGTTTAAAAAAATATGATTGACGTGTAAAAATGTTTGTCCAAACCTACTTGCAGAAATAAAATATAATATCTTTCACTAACACATAAAATAACCAAACCGATTTTTTATTTTTCTTAAAAATCTGCAATCTTCAATCTATCGGTCTGATGTTCGACCAGCACTGATAACTTGTGAAGGAAAGAGATCCACTTGGTCTGGCTCACTCCCATTCACTACGCGTCTGTATAAAATTCTCACTTGGCCGTAGACAATAGGTCACTTACCTCGCTTTACACAACAAAAATGTCTTTGTTTACCTCTCTCCAATATGGATAAAAACGAAACTTTTGTTATTCATAATTTGTTCAGTTATGGTAATATAATATGATGTCTCGCCAACTTTCACTGTACCCTCTCTTTTATGTAAGACACTTACCTATAGTTAATTTTCAGTCGTATTTTTCAGAACATAAAGCCTCTTTCTCAGTGAGTGGTTTACCTGCAAAAGAAAGAGATGGTCATTAGATTAATTAAGGTTACGACTGCACTTTTAGTAAGTGGAGTTAAACGATTAAAATTACTGCGAATGTTGAAGCGGCAATTAAGTGCATTTAAATGTTGCACAATTATAATTTCTCATGTAAGTTTAATTGTGTTCTCTACATAATGGGTAGTTAGGTATGTCTCGAGTTTTCTTCTCATTCTGTTTCCGTAACTCCAATACATAGCCCTTTGTCAATCTCGAAAGATTTTATACAACCACTATGGGGTAGGTATTGCCAACTTGGTGGAAGTTTATCTAAACTGAAGACTTACTACTTCCCATACTATGAGATAATGAGTATAAAAAATAAATTTAGCGAACCCGACAGATACTTGTTCTTAAGTTATGGAGATAATGAAGGTCAAAGTTCCAACTTTTTGTTTACCAAAAACACGTTTTAGATTATACAACTTAGCTTTATATAATCCCACGACCCCTGTACCGTTACTTGCACCCATTGGCACAATATTTTGCGTGCGTTACGTTGTAAACAACTAATTTTTCACACAAAGTTACTTGGTTTTATGTACAGAATGCGTAGATGACGGATTCGTGATGGGTCGTTTCACACTCTATATAAGGTTAAATTAAATTAGCTGGCAATACTTCTAATGGCTAATCGATCAGCTGTTATTGTTATTTTTCGTGGATCGTAGATATTTTTACGAATGTCCAAAAACCAAAACATAACAGTGGTTTGGTTAGTGGTGTGGCTTAATAAAAGTACATATTATCAGCGTCTTTTAAGATTTTGAACGAAGTCGGAATGTTAAAAAAAATAACTTTTCATTTTATTGAAATAATTTTCGATATCGATACCCAACACTTGAGTAAAAGCTTGCCTGCTAATATCGTCACCCTCCGCGCTAACTGTCGTATCTAGCAATTCGTAATTTTTCAGGGCAACAGTTTTTCGGTCGGACGCTACAATCATGTTACTGTAGTTACGTTGGCTGTGGCTTTATTTATGAATTAATTCCTTTTTTTTATTGCTCTTGGCTTACTCTTTAAGTTAGTAGTAGCCCTAAAGCCCTAAGGTATCTATTTATTTATTTATATTCATTTGAAGCAGATACGTCACTCTGTGAGAACTTTGTTTTTCAACTTGTGTCTGTTACGACGTGACTGTTTGGTATATAAAAATATAAATAAAGCTCTATTAATCCACACTAATATTATAAATGCAAAGTAACTCTGTCTGTCTGTCTCGCTTTCCTGCTAAAACTACTGAACCGATTTAAATGAAATTTGGTACATCGTTTAGAGCCTGAGAAAGGACATAGGCTACTTTTTATTGCGGAAAAGGGAGGATGAAAGGTTGTAGGGAAGTATTGTCGTTTTTAAAGCTAAAATGATGAAACTTTTTTATTTGGCTTTTATAACATAATTGATATTTATGAATTATATTTAAAGTTTGTTAAATTTTTACCCTTAAGCGGGTAAAATAACAATCAGTAATAGGGGATGAAAGTTTGTACGATAAGGGGAATGCCAAGAATCAGCGGAACTACTGGTCGGAATTGAAAAATTATTTTTTGTAGCCCATTTATTGAGGAACGCTATATAATATCACACTACGGTCAAAAGGAGCGGAGCAGCAAACGAAAAATGGACGAAAACTGGCAGGCAATTCGATGCGACGGGAAAGGGAGCGAAAATTTGACGCGGACGAAGTCGCGGGCAGAAGCTAGTATCATATATTGTGAAATTGTACGCCGAAAGACGACGTTTATTAAAAACAGCATTTTCATTGCTAATAGGCAAGCTTATGGCTTGTTGGAGGTCAAATGTAGTAATTGTATTGGGGTTGGGTTTTGCTGTGATGCTAGTTTACATTTATTTCTTTCTGATCTAAACAAAGTCTTCTCCTGTTGGTGCTTCCTATACTTTTCGCAAATCTTTAATTTCTCTTCTTCAGAACCTTTTAAATACGTCATGCACAAACTACACTGATCTTTTTATGGGCGATGGAAAGACAATTTCTTGGATTTAAAAACCCTTAAAAATTGTTCCGTGAAGCCCAGCTTTTCTTCATACAGAAATGAAGATAAGCTGGGCTTCACGGAACAATTTTTAATCTTTTCTTCAAACATGTGGTACATCTTGGGTAGCGTCAGTTCACGATGTAAGTATTCTCTAGAAGAATGGTCCCTGCAGTAATGAGAATCAACGTTCGGGAATCTCTCAATGTGCTGTTCGATCATTATTGCGAGCGACCTGTCACTCTACGAAGAATTGGTCGACTAAACAGATTTGATTCCCTGCTCATTCACTGTCCAACCGCCCGCACCCCACCCCCGTGCATACCGCAGTGTGACTTAATGATATGGCAATAAGCTTCTTATTCGTAAAAAAGCTTTGATCTCTAAACGACGTAAATGCAAAAAAAAAATAGTAAACATTATTGAAAAAAAATCTGCATCGGGACGAAAAAAATAAAATCTTACTAACTGTAGTACATACGACAGATAGTGAGAATATTTTTTCCCTCCTTTTGCACATACGCTAAAAAAAAACTTGATTATCTTCTAAACGGTAAACAATAGAGATACGAGGACTAGAGACACCTTTTCGTAACAAAGTTATGAGCACGTAGGTAATGTCCGTGTAGATACGTCAGTTTGTGAGATACGACAGTTAGCGGGGAGGGTGACGATATAACTTAACCCTTTTTTATAACTTAGTCAGCGTTGGCTTTGCAAGAACTACAGAAATTTCAAGTGGGCAACATTACTACAACCCACAGGATTGTAAGTAAAGTATGTAAGGTTACAAACTGGCTACCTACTTTCTTGATGCGTCATGTTGTCACTTATGACAAATTGCGTACCTTCACACCAAAAAAGGGCATACTTTTCTTAATACAATATTTTAGTGATGACCACACAACAACCACATTTGAGTGACAGACAACAGAAATAACAAAGCGTACCGTGTTATAATATCAGCGCGTAGTGTGCGTACTAATGAGACGACAATAAGTGACGCAAAAACGCATGCGCGCGCATACCAAGTGTACAGGCTGGTAATGCAACCGCTCTAGACTAGGTGCGTAACTTGACATGGATCCTGTCGAAGGTTTGAAGCTGGTTGTAATTTAAGAAGTGGCAAATGAATTGCAAATAAAACATCACATTTTCTTCTTTTTTTTTTTCATTAAAATCTTGTTTTGATTTACTTTTTAATCGAACCCGACAACGCGCAACGCTTGGACAATCATAATTGATATTAAAACACGTCCGAATTTTACAATGAATAAACGATGTTGGTTTAATTCATGGGTAGAACAGAGGGTTTATTGCGTAATACACTATATACTATCAGTAGGAATCGCTTTAATTTTTGCAGAACTTCCAACAACATTCATGACGTTGTATACATTGACAAGCAGACAATTCTTTCGATCATACGAAAGAATGGGTTAGCTACAACCTTCAAAATAATTCCGATTCTAACTAATAGTGTGTTACGCAATTAGAATACAGTAAATATCACCTAAATAAGATTTCCAAATCTATTAAGTAATCCAAGGGCCTTTGACACTTTCAAAAAAAGAGTTCAATATTAAATTACGATATTGAAAAAAAAAATAAAACAAAATAACATTCTTTCATATCTACAATGGTGTTCTTGGAACGCTTGTTCAGCACCAACTTAAAAATTCACTTGAAATGAATTCTATTTCCATGTGTCTAAGTATGAAAATGGCTTGATATGGTAGCTGTAAAAGTTTATACAGTAAGGTTCGCCAGGTGTTGCAATATGGACGACAACTTGTAACCGCCTATTGCGTACATGCATGCGTTTTCCAAACTATTTGAAATAAAGAAGCAACTACGACTTTAAAGAAAATTCTACTTTATGGTAAGGAAATTAAGTTCATTTTAATTTGGTGATCATGATGAAAATTTTTATGACACTTGTACATTTTCCACGGCTGTTATTGTTTATGAAATATAATGATTTGTATGGCACGTGAGTTTCTTTTTGTCTTTTGAAAGTTTTTCGAAAGGTTCTTTGAACATAATCACGAGGCCGCATCATCTCTCCCAATATAGTGAAATAAAACGCAATCAGTACTCATAGGTTCGACACGGAAAACAAGACAACACAAATATTTTCATGACCAGCAACTATGCAAACGGTTCTGTGTATCTAGTCTAAAGGAAAAAAGAGGCTACATTATAGAGTATATTCATATTAATAATATAATATCTTAGGACAACCAACACTCTGTTATCTGATCCCCAACCAGGCAGAGCCTGTACTATGGTAACCAGACAACTGATAAATATACTTATATATTTCTAAATACATACATATTATAGATAAATTACACCCAGACACAGAACAAATGATTGAGCTCATCACACAAACATTTGTCCTGGGTGGGAATCGAACCCACGACCTCAGTCTTAGCAGTCAGGGTCACTAACCACTAGACTAACAGGCCAGTCGAATATATTAGTAGTACTAAGCTTGCCCAATATTAACATGTAACTAAATTGCTTAACAGACCTGACGCCTTGCATCACAAACGTACTTCCTCTCAGAAATTAACATCACAGGCCTACCTCTTACAATAATGTACTTAGTTGTTAATATACACCAATCATGAACACAAAAGCAAAGCCAACATGATGATGTTTGTATAATCATATCAATGTATTACAATCGTAACGCAATTTGCATCACAAATTAGATGATTCGGAGAAGGCCTGCTTCGTATGATACACGATAATTAGCTTACACACGCAAAGACCGCAACTATACCGTAACAGACGATGAAAAGAACAAAATATTTACAGAAGAAGAAGAGAAGAAAGTTTCTTTAAAAGTCGATCTCACCGACAAGATGCTTAGATTAATTTTATGTGTTTAACAGGCTCTATGAATGAGTGAGAAATACACAAATTAAGGGAAATAGCCATGTAGTCGCAAAAAACTTTTTTGTCATACGGTTAGCAATTTCAAATGTCACTATCACTGTATCGGTCTGAGAATATTAGTTCAGCGACTCACTTGTCGACAGTACACTGCTGCAAGAATCTTTTGATATTAAAAAGACGTTGACAGAGAGACGCTATGATGAAAATTTAAAGCAAAATTGTTTTATTATATGAATTAAGAACAAGGAGGAAGTTCAAAACTTAAACCGCACTAATGAATGATCACGGTCTATAATGTGTGAAACAAGACAACATTGTCATCTGAAAGTCGTGGTCGTAAGCCTCCTTTGCCCTAACTAAAGCTTATGATCACTTGCTACTGTTAGAACGTACACATTTTCTTTTTATTTCATCAAATTTCTTAAGTTGATTTTTACGCATATTCAATGTAATGCGATGCCACATACCGTATGATCAGCACACAACCAGAATGCTTCAGAAATTATGAAAAATCAAACATAACCCTTCTTTTTGCTTCTCCGCAGTCGGGTAACGAGATGTCGGCGCCTGAGGACCTTGTACTGCTATAAAAGCTAGGGTGACCGGCAAGCATTTTTTTGTTTTTGTTTTTGAAATAAGAACTCTTCGAGGTGTCGACTGTCGATAAACGGGACGACTGAAGCAGACGACTATACAAAACACAATATTGAGTTGAATGGACCTTCTTCTAAGTATCTGTTCATTAAATCCGCGCACGAGTACTATCGCAACGGCTACTGTTCGCATTGCTCATGTGGTTATCATTAGAGCTGATTGAGCAACTTGGCGATTAATACTGGGTCAATGGTGTTGACAAATTAATACTTTCAAGACGGCTGCCCAAACTCAATTATTGTGAGTGTGATTGTAATTGGTAAGGCACGATTTAATTAGCAATAGGCGTGATGATAAATTATATATTTTTGAATAAGTAACGTACTTCGCTACTGTTTATTTTCTGGTACGAGTTGGTAATGGATTTAAAACGTAGTGGACCAATAGTTGGATAATGTTTGTACAAATGCAAAACTGTTGTGCATACTCATTACTAGCAGATAATTTACCATTGTTGATAATATTAATAAATTAACAAAGCATTAACTTCTACATTGTTTTTATGTAGGTTACCACATAATTGTATGGAATTTGATGTTAAAAAAAACTTCAGTTATGCCTGAGTAAATATTAAAACAATATGAACAGTATCTCTACCTGCTTGCAACGGTAAATAAAGATCGAGCAAGAAACTTAATGAACTATCTATTTATGCAAGATCCATCAGAGACTACACAGGAAAACTAATTTAGAACACATCACTGCAATACGGTACACATACCGTTGCACTGACTTCAATTATTAACGTATCTATGGACCTAAGAAGTTAAGTCTATACCATTCGGACAGTGATGAAAGAAGTACAGAATACCCACTACATGACCCAAAGACAAATCAAAACATACATGGACACCGAATAGAACAATTTGAAAGATTTTGATAGGTAAAGTCCTGCTCAAGTGGAGCTGTTCACTTGAGCAGGCTAAATTAGATCAAGCGTGAGTTTGATCTACTAGGCTTCTACGATATTTGTTAAGATTTCAGAATTCAGATGATTTCCAAAACGGATGCGTGGGTTATTTACTTTTGCATGTTGTGGAAGTGTCTCTGTAAGTTGGTTTTGCAAAAAAAAAATACAATTGCTTGTTATTAATAGATTGCCCTACCTAACGAATAAACTGCAATATGGAAGTAATGAAATGAAATAGAAATATCATAAAATTTTACGTTACGGATGGTCGGGTTATTCTAATAGTTTCCAAAACAATTTGCTAAAATATGCAGGGTAAATTATTAATGACATTAATTAAAGAAATAAAGCCATATTATGAATACCAAATTATTAAAGTAAGAAGTCAGTGTAAATCTTGAAAGTCTAAATACTCATTCACAAAATATCAATCAATTTTATTAGCCATAAGTAACTACTACACGAACGTGACAAACCCACATACAATGTTTTTTTTTACATATTGTACAGACTGGCTTTTCTGAACTTCTTGCAACAAAGATGACCAATGAATAACAAACATAGAAACCTAAACCAACAGGGGCAAAAAAGCCACATGAAAGGAACAGGGTCACCGAAGTGAACCAAGCCATCTTGTTTACTTGCAATGGTCCAAAAACCTACAAATGACTGTCTCATTACTGTATACAGATGTGTGGCGCTTACTGAGAAAGTACTTAGAAAATAAGAACTGTCTAGTGAGCTGGACTTTGTATTGTCAACAATTCCACTGAGCCGCACTTTTATTTCAGTGCGGTTAGGAGCTTAGGTGTAGTTCGGGAAAGTGCAGTGGAAATAAGTGCTCTGATTGGAATCATACGTTTTGATGATTTACAAAAAGACAGAAATAGAATGACATAGGTAATTAGGTACCCAAATATTTTGCTTAATTTTTGTTTCATCAGTGGATTGATTTTTTAACCGACTTCAAAAAAGGAGGAGATTCTATATTCCATTGTTTTCCTTTAAATGTATTTTGATCGATTTCTCCGCCAACTGTGGACTGATTTCAAAAGTGCTTTTTTTTAATGGACTCACGGTGGTCCCATACAAAGTTGATTGACTTTGCTTTGGTAGATTTTGCGTTAGCTTCAATAAAATGTATTTAATCCACTTTGTTCATCGTGATGACATTCTAATACTTCTTGGCACTGCTATTGACCTGACCAGTTGTAGTATACGTATTAGTACTGAGTAGATACCATAATGTCGAAAGACGGGCGCCAAAAACTGAAATACAGATCCAGACAAAGACAACGACTTCCTAAATTAGTTATTTTTGACTTTGTAATGCTTTCTTTTTTGGAATTCATTTGTTGGTTTTTCACAAAAACGTTTTTTTATGTATTTGTGTACATTTATTTATACGTGACCTATGTCATAATTGTACCAATATTTGAAATGTTATTTCCTGTCATTCAAAAGCAGGCGAGATTTTCACATTATACGAATCG
Source organism: Aporophyla nigra (assembly GCA_947507805.1). NCBI lineage: Eukaryota > Metazoa > Arthropoda > Insecta > Lepidoptera > Noctuidae > Aporophyla > Aporophyla nigra. Next base: position 26,960,756 of record OX382295.1, read on the forward strand.
AACGTCGCTTTCTACCGGAAAAACTGCTTTACTCTAAAGGGCAATCTTCCACCATAAAAAACCACCCTGAAATTGGATTGGATGGCTTCATTATTCAGCCCTATTTAATATTCAAACAGTCATCAGGTACTCATCAGTGCCAATAAACGGACTCCTAGTACATAAAAGTTTGGTCACTTTTAATACGTGACGGTATTAGATCTAACTGTGACACCAAATTAACACCTGCATCATGCACAATTGTGTTAACTATTACAACAGGCGCGTCACATTGCATGTTAAGTACCGTAATAATATGACGAGTTAGTGGTTGTTGCGCAATGGAACGGGTGCGTTGCGAAACGGTCGCATAATCGGGAGTTAGTGAGCCTTATTGGTAGTTAAGGATTCGGTTCGATGTCCTAGATCTTAAAGGTTGAATTTTTGAAGACGTATTCATGATTTAATACTATGGAGATGAATTTTAAGGAACTAAAATTGTAATGGGCTAAACAAGAAGAACGTTTTTTTTTTTTTGGATGGAAAATCATCAAATGACTTCTAGAACCTTCCTAGGTATATTTATTTAATTCGATAATGTGTTAGAGATTGATAAATGATGGACGACTAATCCATAAAAATACAAATCATCAAAACAAGAAATAGAAGTTAATGTCCAAAGTTTCCATATAACATAAAATCACTCCTTGCTTAAGGTTGGGCAGAGGTGTACCATAAGGTAGATCCACATTTCGGCAATTATGTAAGTCCTATGTGATGGGTGTGAGCCTATTGCCATCGTTTACAAATCCAAACTCTGGGCTGGTACTGAGAAATCCCAGATGGAAAAACCCAATAACACTCGGCCCAACCTGGAACTCGAACACAGGACCTGATGGTCAACAGTAGAACTTATGACCGAGACTTGGACTAGACCAACGAGGCAATCGATATGCAGAGATGTGCAAAATAGGTTATAAAATGTATTCAAATGCAAAATGCAAATACTTTTGCATTTCCTTTTTTCAAATACAAAATACAAAATAGTTTTTCATTTTATATTTAAAATACTAAATGCAAAATACGTATTTACAAAATGCTTTATTAAAATAAAATACTTTTAGTTTTAAAGTATCTTTATTTTGTTAAAAAGTTTATTTTTCTTCAGTCAGCTAACAGGCTGGTAAATTTACTGTGATATCTTACTTAAATTAAATTTACGTAACATATTTTAATAAAATAATTTGCTCAAATACACTGTCGCTCATCTTTCTCCTGTGTGGTCTCATAATCATGCCATCATAAGAAAAAAGTAAAACTAATTATCTAAGTGGCCTGACAAAAGAAAGCAGTTCAATTCAGTGTTGTCATAGTGAGAAAAACAAGTACCATTTCTCATCACATTAATTATTAATTCTTTGATGTTTACAAAACTTAGCAAAAAGTATTTTGCATTTTGCAAATACAAAATATGTCCTAAAAAGTATTTCAAATAAAATATAAAATGCTTTTCTAAAAAAAGTATTTAAATACAAAATGGAAATAGGTATTTTGTATTTTCTATTTTGCATTTCAAATACTGTTATTTTTATAATGTCACATCTCTGTCGATATGGAGTTTCGACCTAATTGTTTTAATTTTAGTTTTTCGGTTTCCGTTCGCCTAAAACAAAATTGTAAAATAGACTAGTGTTTTGGGAATAAATAAATACCAATAATACTTTAATTTCAGTGGCAAGCAAGGCCTGTGGAAAAATTGTACTGTAAACACACATATTGGCAAAAGTTTATTTTTAGCAAGTAAGTAAACAGAAGAGCAACGTAATTTCACTGCCCTTCACCTTCAGGCCATTTATTCTGGGAAGTAAATTAACTTCAAGACACGACCTCAGCGCAGCCTCAACCCTAGAGGTCAGGACTCGCTATAAATACACGCTAAATATATTACACCTTAAACGATAACCGAAGGTATGTCCAATGTCAGTGAAGTTATGAAATACTGACACATGAGTTGACTTGTTATACAATGACTCTTTAGTTCGCATCGCTGTCAGTTTGATCATCATCATCATCATCATCATTTCAGCCATTAAACGTCCACTGCTGGACATAGGCGTCTCCCAATTTGGGGGGCTTTGCCATAATCGCCACACTTGGCAGGCGGGTTGGTGATCGCAGTATGGTGGTAAAATGCATAGAGAACGCTGCTGCCCATTCTTTAGTAAGTCCCTTAGTAGGTTTTGTCGACGGAAGAATAGACAAAATTACAGATTGTAGAACGATTTATACTTTCATTTCTACGAAGAATAGAGATAGTTCGTTTGTCTAATTTTGATATCGCACCGTAGAAATCTTTCTGCAATGTTATCTTGTCGTTCGTGTCTCACGATCTTTGTCTACGTCCCTTTAGATGTAGACTATTTTAGAAGAAAGTTTTCTATCCAAACTGTGAAAATCGCAGTGACAACTGTTAGTTGTATAAGGTAGTGAAGACAATTTGAATTTGTAATCGCCTTAACTAATCGAGTTGATTTAAATTTAAAATAAAACAACAACCGTAAGTAAATAAATAAAGAAACTTTGGATAAATATAGTTTATTGTTGTTAATTTTCACATTGTGTGAACTATCACTTTGTCTATTCTTCCGTCAACAAAATCCCTTTCTACGGTGGTCATGCTACGCATGCTTGTAAAAGAATTAAAAATGATGATCCTGAAATGCGCATAATGAATCATAATATTTTTTTCTCGATCAATTTATCATGTAATAGGTGTAATTATGACATGTTACTGATGTCATTGACATTTTGCCTTTATAAGTAACGCCCTAATGAGTTGTCAAGTGCGTAACTTGTTTACTAGCTAGGTGACAAGGCCGGTGCAAAGTCAAGTGTTAACAATTAGAGTACAATAATTGTATTGTTAATGAAATTATTTATGTTGTTAATTACAACATTGTTTAAATAATAAATTGGTTGGCACCACAATTGTTTAGTTACGGTTCTTATGAAATAAAAAATGGGCATAGTAATGAGATGTTGTTTATTTATTTAGATTTAACGTAAAATTTTATAAACATTTTATAGAAATCTTATTAAGTGCAATAAATTATAAATTATTTTATTTCTATAGTAACTTTGTATAAATACTTTTACACGTCCATCTCTGACGACTCTGAGAAGAAAGGCCGAAACAAACAAAGAGGTCTTTTATAAAATGCAGACATAATATCGGTCAGTGCAAGTGAAGACCATGTCGATACGTGTCAGAAATGGTCATTATTTTTATTTTCTATCAAGACTTTACATAGATTAACCTGAACGTAAGCATCGAATTCGAGATACCTCCCAATCAGCGAATGAGCAACAGTTCTATAAATAATAATAATATCTTAGGACAACCAACACACCTTTATCTGATCCCAAACTAGACAGAGCCTGTACTATGGAAACCAGACAACTGATAAATATACTTATATATTTCTAAATACATACATATTATAGATAAATTACACCCAGACATAGAACAAATGATTGTGCTCATCACACGAAGATTTGTCCTGGGTGGGAATCGAACCCACGACCTCAGTCTTAGCAGTCAGGTTCACTAACCACTAGACTAACAGGCCAATAGCAAGGAAAAACAGGAGGAGGGAGGCGAGGTTAGGTAATAATTCAAATCACGACCTAAACAAAACAGCGTAAATCAATTGACAGTACCCAAACCATTATCATTTCAATTATCAAAATTAGCCATAACGCCTGAGGCTGTAACTCTGTCTAGTTCCCATGAATTAGCAGCACGGTCACTAATCACGGCTAAGTAAGAAGTCGTGTCTTGAACAAAGACTCTAGCCAGGCTTGAAACACCTCATCAATATGCATTAGTTTAGAAAGCTCTGCTAATGACTGGTCACCATTCTATTTGTTGAGGATTTAACGGACGATTGGCGTGTTTGGCAAAAATTTTAAAGTCATTGGTGTTTTACTTCCATGCTTCCTAGCTTCATATGTAAGCACTGCAACATCAATCAATCACTTTTATATATAGATAATTATCGCTAATATTTAAATATCAGCATTAACTGTCACTATAACCTGCTCCTCTTAATACTACCTTCGCGTACCAACTTCAATGTGATGCACTTTCAAAATTTTACTAACATAAAACACTTCCCTTAAAAATCGACATTATATAAGTATCGTTATTATTTACTCTTGATTCATTATTTTGTTTTTTATATGTATGCACAAATATATGCTCTATGTATGTATTTACTGTACACAGACTACCTGCAGTATTGTATCTACTTCTGCTTGTAAATCTATCCGAAGGTAGTCTGTAAAAGATCGCTTTTAGAGATAAGGTCGTCCATTGTGTTATCTTTTGTAAAATTTATACGTTTTTATCTGTTTCATATGGTGTATATAATAAAGAGTATTCTATTCTTTAATACCTTCTCAGTTCATCTAAGTTTAAATTTATGGCATAATTGCCTCATCATAATCCTCAAACCGACTTCACCGACAGCTGGGCATATTAGTCACTTTTCAGAATTACCTATTAAAAGTTTATACATAAAAACTTTTTTGCAAAAAAAAAACAACCGACTTCCTTAAAAACACTACAAAGTGAAAAATAACTTTAATTTCGGTAGTCGGTGTCTTAGGATCTGTATTTATGGTTTTTTTGCCACCGACTTCCGAAATTAAAGTTATTTTTCACTTTGTAGTGTTTTTAAGGAAGTCGGTTGTTTTTTTTTTTGCAAAAAAGTTTTTATTTTTAAATTTTTATTTGTGGTATTCACCCTGCACTAATTCCAAACAAACAATGCATATTTATGCGATAGCAGAAATCGCGGTTGATTTCCTGTCATTTTTTAAAGAGTTCCGGTGTCTGTCTCCCGAACTCATCATCAGATCTATATGAAAATTATATGGGACCATTTCGGAATAAACCCCTTTCGAACAAAAAAAGAATTTTGCAAATCCGTCTAAACGTGCCTATAATATTCAAAGAATTATCCCCTAACCTTCTAACCTTTCACTGTAAGTTCCTATATGTACTGTTCACCGATGAGGAGTTCCATGCGGTATCTTCGAAGACTATAATTAGTTCACCACGGATGGATAGATAGAACCAGCAATTATTTTTGATCTTTAGTACAATATCCAAATCACATTACGTGTACTGTTTGTTTTTGAGGAGTTCCTTCGTTTATCTCCCAAAGTATACATCAAATCTTCACATAATTAATATGGGACCACCTCAGGAGTATACCCTTACGAATAAAAAAAGAATTTTCAAAATCGGTTGACTATTGGCGGAGAAATCGGTGAACATACATAAAAAAAAAAAAAAATACATACAGTCGAACATATAACCTCCTCCTTTTTTTGAAGTCGGTTAAAAAGTACATTTTCGCCAAGACCTTCCTTCACTTCTTCCTCTCTATTCACAGCTGCGTCATCAGTACCACCAAATTCTATTCCTGTTCTATCAACTCTATTACAGCTAGTTGATATAATTTTGTATTCGTTTCTATTCCACCCAGAGCAATGAGGCAATAGTCTAAAATATGTACTAATATCCAATTTCAGCCTGTCTAAATCCAAACGTTACGCATAATTTCGCACACACTAGTTTCTTATTACCGGCATTACGAGTATTGTTGGTAAGAACAGGTAAGGAGGTGATTTATACAATGGCTGGAATTTAGACAACAAGTACCTGCAAGTTAGAAACGCTGACAGGTCACGTAGAGCTGATTAGGTTTCGTAATTCAGACATTCTTTAGTGTTAAGGATCAGACGGCTTGACGTCTGTCGCTAGCTTCGTCTGCCAAGTTTACATGTTATTACGGTATCCATTTGCATTGTTGTCATCTTTATTATTGCAAAAGATCCTTACATTGTTGTGATTTTGCGATAGTGGTATAATAAGCAAATGTAACAGCATTCCAACATTCTTTTTCACATTTTTGCAATCATCTACTGGATTGCAGAAATGTATTCATACAAGCTTCTGACCGCAAGTTCGTCCACGTCAAATTTTTGCTCCTATGACCCTTTTTTTTGTTGGTGGGATATCATCAAATGACATCTCGCGACATTGGCAATTCTCCTGACCCTTCCCGTCGCATCGATTTGCTGTTTTCGTCCATTTTTCGTTGCTGTTCGACTCCATTTGATCGTAGCGTGATAGCAAATAGCAATAGCTTATAGCCTTCCTCAATACATAGGCTAGCCAACACAAAAATATTTTTTCAATTCGGACCAGTAGTTCCTGAGATTACCGCGTTCAACCAAACAAACAAACTCTTCAGCTTTTGAAATTTAGCTTTATAATATTAGTATAGATTTTTTTATTCTTGCCATTAAACAGCACTTTGCCAAATATTGACCCTTGTCCCAGTTTTTATGAAGTCGCATCTTGCTCGTCAGAAAAATATTCGTAACTCCCACACACTACTACACAATCGTATTATTTGTAAACAAATTCCAGTTCCTATTGATATAATACATTCTTATCTTACCTATCATTACCTGTTCTGTTGTTATTGACATTGAATTAATTACAATGTCTTCCTTTCACTTCAGAACTATCATCGTATAAAACAATTGCGATCGCCATGACATAATTACAGGAGAACAAAGCTACGAATTGTGCGCGAACGCAGATTCTATCGCGTAGTAGACAAATATTTATGAACATGCTCGCCCATTCAATAGACTTAGCTATTGTTTATTAACAATAAGATTCTGTTCTCTCTTAATTTGTGAACTATGTACTTTGTGCTTAATGCTTTATTAATCTTGTAAATTATTTACGAGTTTGGGAAAATCATGAGATTTAGGAAACTATTTTATAAAAGACTGCAGATTTCCCATTGGGTTTTAACCTCGGTTTATTAATTATTACGAACGCAATTCACGTAAAGTTTAGATATAGAGCCTCCCATAAAACATGACCCCCTTCACTGTAAGACAACATTTAAGTTGATTATCTATCCATATATCCAGTAGCACAGCACCTTCAAATCAGAACGTAGACAAGGATCTAAACAGGAAAAAACTAAAAGATAATGTTCAATGTGAGATATTTGAGACATTGTCATTGTTAGAAGAGGCATAGTCTTCATGCCACGGATATTTATGGAGATATAGAACGACTCGGATTATCAGCACACCCCTCTGTATTTCAGACCTTGTTTTGTAAACCTCAAAGCATTGTACTCATGAACATTTCTCGTTGAACCTCAAATAATCTAAATGAACAACAACCAATTAATTAAAAGCTCAGCAGGCATTGAGGCATGCCACAATCATCTCAATAGAGGCGTGCTCTCGCATTCCAGGCGCGCTTGGCGGTTTGCCTACACTTATAGACACAGCTGTTACTACCGAGTCTACCGCTTGTATCATTTCGCCTGCTTAATTAGATCCATCTGAGGTTGAAGTGAGGATACTTGTTTACTGTTTTGTACGTTACTGGTACCTATGTGTTACTTCTACGTTCACAATGGGCCTTATTAGAAGGCTTAAACTATCCCACAGTGCAATGGACAGGGCAATGGTTGGAGTTTCCCTGCGTGATCAAATTAGGAATGAAGAGATCCGCAGGAGAACCAAGGCAACCGACATAGCCCGAAGAATTACTAAAGTGGCAGTAAACAAGGCACATTGCTCGCACAACAGATGGCCGATGGAAGCGAAAGGTTCTGGAACAGACGTAGAGTTGGGAAGCCTCCCATAAGATGGACTCGATGACCTTGTGATGGTTGCAAGAATCCGCTGAATGGAAGCACGGAACCAGTCGAAATGGCGGAATTTGGGAGAGAGGAGGAGGTTTTGGTTGAGAGGCCTATGTCCAACAGTTGATGATGAGGTTACTTGATATAGCAGGTTGTAGGCTTGTTGTGTAGTCAAGAGTTAACTTGAGATGAATAAGCTGTGTTCAGCTGTTAAATTATATAAGCTACAAATAAAGCTTAAATATTAAAGAAAAACATGCAATAGAAGTCTACGTAATGAATTACCCAGTAACTGGGTTGTTGAGGCCAGATAGGCAGTCGCTCCATATATAATACTGGAATTCAGGTGCATCCGGTTAAATTTGAAGCCGACCCCAATATAATTGAAAAAATGCTAGGCAGAAGATGATAACACGATCTTATCAGGTGAAATATTATAATTCTGAAACACACAAACAATATGTTACAAATAGTAATTAGCTGTGAAGATCAATTTGACGAATGGAAGAAACAAACTAGATTCATCGAACTGAATATGAGACTAGGATTGAGTAGTCTAGGTAACAAGAATACCCATATAAATAGCATATCATTCACATTAAATAAATTCAGCAGCATTCACATCGACATAGGTCCTTAAAATCAAGAACCTATTTAAACAGAAGCCGAACTAGATCAATCTTTATCCAACAACATTTACATAATCATTTCAAGAAATAACCGTACTTCAAGGTAGGTAGGGCTTATCTACATGGTATGCGGTACTTCGAGTGCACTTGTTAATAGAAAGGACACGGGACCAGTCCACATCGAGGTCACATATGGAGATTGGACATTGGCGAGCTAAAAGCGTGTTGGTTGTTTAAATTATCTTTGATTTAAATCTAGCTAATACTCGTAAACCGTATGGGTGTGTTTTGAAAGGGTTATACGGTCAAATCCTGATAGGAACGCAACCATGATAAAAGATTGAGACATAGTACCTGTACATAAACTCAGCCTATTGCAGTCCACTGCTGAGCAGAGCCCTCTCCCATACTGCCCCACAACACTCTGTCCTACGCCTTCTGCATTCAGTCTGTCCCAGCCACTATTTTAAGGTCGACGCTCCATCGGTGGTATCCCACACCACGCTTCCCAATACGCGCTGTCCACTTTAATACACACAATACAGTATCCTCCTAGCTTATCCCGACTCTTGGAGTCAACTTCCAGTCTAACCAGATACAGCTGAGGACAAATATTTTACAAGGAGCCCATGTACATTGGACCTCCACAACCCAGTTACTCAGTCACACGATACACAGTCACGAAAAACTAATTGTCAGACTTTCAGACTTCGACTTCTCGTAACGACAGTCAAAGCACTACAGTGACAGCCGGGACCATCGGATTAAGCCCTTTCCGAGGCACAGAGGGGTCTCAGTATGTAAAGGAAAATCCATCCACGGACCGACCTCGGCAAGCGTTGCTTATTCCCAAATAACGACCCGTGCGGCTATGTAGCAGACGATAGGGTTTACAACAGTAGAAGCAATATTACCAGCAGAATACAAAGCCCCTATAGACAATAGATCATTTCTTAGCTAGAAAATATTCTACGAGCAGTGAATACCCAGTATTTTTTATTTTGAACTACGTAGGCGTAGTTATGTCTGTACTAATATTCTCAAAGCAGTATCGAGTATATTTAAACAACTGTATCTGCCAGCAACTGTGTTCATTCATTGTTTGCACTTTCTAGTTTCTGTATGTCGGTGGTCACTTTACACTCCATATGAAACGATCTAGATAAATATATGTGTAACTCTATGGGTTTATCAGTTTTTTCCTAGAAATATAATTTGATGTGTAGCTCAAATCATTTCTAAAGTTAACACGTTAACTGCACAGGCGGACTATGTGTCCGACACTTTTTGTTCCATTCAGGCCTTGTCGGACTATATGACCGACAACACATACTAAATCTGAACATGTCGTTGATGCCTGGCGGCCATGTATTTGGAATAATTAATGTATTTATGGAATTATTATTCTATTTAAAGTGAAGCAACACTAATACATTTTATGACTTTTTCTGATTTTAACCATGGCAGTTAACGTGTCAAAAGAATGGAATGATTTATAATTCCATTTTATGATTTCAATTACCGATTTTTTTACTTTGCCGATGTACCAACTAACGTCATTTTCTCAAGTAATTTTCTAGCCGTTTTTCCTGTGCCCAATAGTCTAAACTAAGTGACCTTTGCAAAACCGAAACTAGGTTAAAACGACAGCTTACAAGTAGTTGTGATCTATTCCATACCAGGTCGCGCCAATTTTGGTTAACCACCAAAAAACTAGGTAATAAGTTAATAACTAAGTGCTAAAGGTTAATATTGCTACATCAGCGTGCTTAATAATCTTAACACAGCTATGTTGGTTACTACTGTTATTAGGTTTTTGTCTTTCATGTCTTGATTTATGACAAAATTCAAATTATTATGTATCTTGCATTTTGGTCAAATAATAGTTATTATTTGGACATTAAAATTAATTTAAAGATAAAGTAGTTGGTCAAAGATAGAGTAGTGGGTGGTATTTTGCATCGGTAGCCTAAATATTTGAAGCTTATTTATGAAGCTGCTAATGATGGCATTAATTTAGTTTAAAATTGGTTTGTTGTGAAAATACACCAATTTTAAGCGAAGTCTAAAACTGGAAGCTAAATTTAACATGTTATTTGAGAACACAAACCAACATAGCCCGAAGAATTGCCAAACAAATGGGCAGGCCACATTGCTCGTAGAACAGATAGCCAATGGGGCCGCAAGCTTCTGGAGTGGTGACGGCCTACCGAAAGGCGTAGCGTTTAATGCTCTCCCCTAAGTGAACCGATGACCCGGTGAAAACCGCATGAATCCGCTGGATGCGAGAAGCACAGAACCGGTCGAAGTGGCGGTGCTTGGGGGAGGCCTATGTCCAGCAGTGGACGTTTTAAGCTGAAATGATATCGATGATGACGATAATTTGTGAACAGTTGGGAAATTAAAATGAGATCGTTAGAAACTGATAGATGTTTTTTTTTTAATGACATCTCGCAGGTCAACCTATGAGGTTGTCGGCTGCTTAACTGGACTTGCCGTGACCACCTAAATAAATTAAGGCATCCAGCCAGGGCTTAAAAACCTTCAAACTAGAGCAACTACTCGCTAAGAGCACCCCCTATGGTGTACGGAACTTGGCTTAGGGCATCGCTGGTCACCACTGCGTCGACTGCCGGGAGGATACGGCGCGGCATACGCTGGCAGAATGTGCCGCTTGGGAGGAGCCGCGTCGTGTCCTCGTCTCAGAAGTAGGCAGTGACCTATCGCTGCCGGCCGTGGTCGAGTCGATGGTCGGCAGCGAGGAGTCCTGGGATGCGGTGGTATCCTTCTGCGAAACTGTCATGTCGCAGAAGGAGGCTGCGGAAAGGGAGCGGGAGATATCTTCCGCTGACCCAGCCCGCAGCAGGCGCACCGGGCGTCGGCGGAGGGCGGACAACGCCCTCTTCCAGCCCCCCTAAATGGGTCCAGGGGCGACGGATCTGGGGACATCCGTCGCCCCCTATTCCTTAGGACCCGAGATGGTGGCGCGTAGTGTTCCACGCGCGCCTCTCTGTGATGTATGGGGGGGAGTTTAACACCTCACTCCCCCCTAACGTGAGGAGGCCCGCAAAGGCGGGCCGGCACCAGTCGGGGATCGCGGAAGACATATTGGTTCCCGTGGTCCCCGACGTAGGTGTGGGACGGAACACCGGGGTGGTTTTAGTCAGTAAGAGTCTGACAGACCCCTCCGCCCACCCCAGGGCGGAGGACATCCATGAGGATTTCCACCTCGTGATCAAAAAAAAATAAAAAAAAAAGAGTTAGAAAATTATTTATAGTTCGGGAGGTAGCGTTGCAAATAGTAAGCCATAGTAAGCCGGCTGACGTCGACATCGATAGTTGATCTTAACTTCTTCATGACTAAATAAGTAAACCGACCGGAAGTGGCGAAAATTACAAAAAAAAAGTAATATTACGACGGCCGGAACTTTTTCATAAATATTTGACATCTCGCCGGACTATTAGTAATCTGAAATTCACGTGATCCAATAACGTGTTCACGATACTTAGCCAGATGAAGTAACACACGACTCTACTTAGACATGACGGATAGCCTGACGAATCTGCTAACAATAATATCAGTTTGTGGGTAGATGAGTAATGTACCAGTTTCCGAACATTGTAGGAAGCCCTAAATCAATGTACATCGTGGGATGATGAATGAGCTCACTGAAGGAATAGGTTGCCTAAACCGCGTTATAATTGCGAAATCCAGTTCTGGGTTGTAAAAATAGAATAGCAGGATTGAATTAATTAAATTAGTTGATTTTCGTAATCGTCGTCTGTTTACTTTGAACTCATTATTTGTTGTAGACTATGTATTTTGCTCACGTTATAAGTTCGCTGCTTCTTCAATAGAGCATCACACATAATGTCATAAGTTTCACTGAAACAATTTACTATTCAATGCGAGGTCGCGCTCAACAAGCAAATTGAAAGAATTTCTACTTTTCCAAGATCTGAGGGCAGAGGTGTATATTGCTTTATGTTTTATGCTGACTACTGCTGAGCATGAGGTCTTGGGTTCGATTCCCAGGTCGGGCAAAGTGTTATTAGGTTTTACCTTCTGGATTTTCACAGTAACAGTCTGGATTTGTGCCTTATTAACACGTTAACTGCCATGGCTAAAATCAAAAAAAGTCAAAAAATGTACTCAGTGTTATTACACTTTAAATCAATTATTTATTCCATTACTATATTATTTATTCCAAAAACATGGCCGCCAGGCAGCAACGAAAGGTTCAGATTTTGTATGTGTTGTCGGTTATACGTATAGTCCGACAAGGCCTGAATGGAACAAAAAGTGTCGGACACATAGTCCGACATGGCAGTTAACGTGTTAATGGCAATAGGCTCGCCCTCTATTACATGGGACTTAAACATAACAGGCGAAATGTGTGTGTACTTATAGGTACCCTTCGGGGATAACAAGGCGTGATGTTATGTTATGTATAATAGAGAGCGAGCCTGAGGTGATCCTGGGTACGATTCCAGGCACCGAGTGTCTTCAGATAGATTGAATATTTAAAGCCAGCAACAACATTATAATCTCTGCAGTAAACCCGTACGTGGCTACTTACTCATGGGGTATCGACTACATCGCGACAACGTTTACTTGAAAGCTGTCGACCTTTGCAGCAGTGTTTTATTCTTCCGTCGTCGTATGAAACCCGTTATGAGGTAATAAGAACGGTTAATAGATATGCCTTAGCCCGCTTTGAGAAGGAATTGAATAAATCGAAATTATGTGGAGAACTAAACAATCTTAGATTTTTACCTGTAGCAATCTGGGTCATAAAACTAAATGTCAATGAAATTGCATTTCAACTTTTCTTAAAAACACACAAAGTGAAGTAAATACACATACAGAAGTAAATGACACTAGGTAGGTGTATGAATCTATGTATAAAGTTATGCAAAATTATGTAATGTATTTTCATTGCATATATAAATAGGTACATGCAAAAAGAAAACAAACTTAGTTTTGGAAAAATAAATAGTAAGACGATATGAGAGAGTTTCGGTTAAAAAATATCTCACCGCTATTGGTGTAGTACATACTGAATTTCTTTAAACTGAATTGACTCAAGACCAAAATATAGTATAAGTATAAAGCCATACATTATGGACAGCAGTATGATTAATGAATTATCCAATAATAGAAACACAGTCACTACTCCAATATTTAACCTTTACACTGTTTTACAATTATAAATATATGGCAGCCTTCATAAATCGAGATCATGTCGGCCTGCAATGTCACGATATTGGCTGTTTCCCGGCAAAAAGCTAGCCCAGCCTTATACGGAGTAGAAACTATATCTAGTCCTACTAGTCCTAGCCACGCCTAGGTGACTCGGTATGTTGAAAATATATAAATAATTTATTATGCAATCGACACTTGGAAAACTAACTTTATTTGTCCATCTGTTCTTGAGCTAATAGCAAAACCTTCTGCAAATAGGTACAGTAAGCCGCATGTTATTGGTACAATAAAAACCGGCGAAGTGCGAGTGGGAATTGCGCACGAAGGGTTTCGTATCTCAAGACAAAAAAAGCGGAAAAAAACTCGTTTCTTGTATGGGGCCCCCTCTATTATTTTTTTTCGTAACGGAGATAGAAAAATATATTCTGTAAAAATGTCAACTACCTACCAATTACGGTTCATGAGATAGAGCCCGCTGATAGACAGATGGGCGGACGGATGTACAGCGAAGGCTTAGTAATAGAGTTCCATTGGGACCTTTTGGGTACGGAGCCCTGAAAAACCAGTATAACCTGGTATCGCACACTATTGAAACTCCGAACAACGACAATTCAACAACTCCACCACCGATGTTCAATCTACTGTAGTTGCAAACCCAAGATATATAATTCTAATAAATATAAATAATAAACACACGCCTTCTTCAAATGAGGGTAGGGAGAACTTCAATACAATATAAAGTATACCTTTATAAATACATAACCAGCCTATATTGTTCCCAATGCTGGAACATAGTCCTCCTCTCTTTGAGAGGGAGCGGGCCGTAATCTACCACGCGGACACGCGGAATCTACAAAGGAAACGTTTATATGTTCTGTCAATCCATTATGTAATCGTCGCAGCCCACTGCCGGAAATCGGCCTCTCCCAAGTTGTGCTACAATATGCCATGCAACTGGCCTTGTCGATGCATGAAAGAACTGATTCATCAATACAAATCCACGAGTCAATTACTCAACTGTATATGAATTAATTCCACAACCACCTAAGTTACCAGACTAGCACCCTGATCAGGCAGCTCAGACATTTTTGCAATCTTATCATAATCATCATCATATCAGCCGAAAGACATTCACTGCTGGACCAAGGCCTCCCCCAATTTAGTGAGTTCTTCAAGAATCACCACGTTTTGCAGGCGGATTGCGCAATATGGTGGTAAAATGCATAGAGAACACAACTGCCCATTCTCTAGTAAGTCCCTTAGTCGCCTCTTACGACACCTACGAGCAGAAATGAGATGGTGTTATTCTATACGTTCGGTACCACACGGGATATCTTACATGAAATCTTGCAATCTATACTAATATTATAAAGCTGAAGAGTTTGTTTGTATGTTTGTTTGTTTGATTGAACGCGCTAATCTCAGGAACTACTGGTCCGAATTGAAATATTCTTTTTGTGTTGAGTAACCTATTTATCGAGAAAGGCTATAGGCTATATAAAATTAGGCTACAACCAAGAGGAGTGGAGCAGTAATGAAAAATGTTGCAAAAACGGGGAAAATCGCACGGGTAGGCGATTCGACGCGACGGGAAGGGTCGGGGGAACAAGAAATTTAACGCGGACGAAGTCGCGGGCAGAAGCTAGTGTTATATAAATTCCAAACTCGATTGAAATAATCATTTTATCAGCATTAAATAAACAATCGTTCTTACCATAAGGCATCTTCTACAGTCAATCTACGACCGAGCAGAATTTTTCTAAAGGTATGAAATACGAAAAACCACCTTTGTAAATATTAAGCGCGTGTTGTATCTGCTTCTGCAGCCATATCGGGAAAAGACCTCGGTACTGTTTACCTCGTCATACAATACGTATGAGTTATGTCTTATCTGCATGATGCATACAGCTTTATGTATGAGCATACGTCATATATTTGTGCATAAATATATTTTTTCGACGTCGTATGACTGGCAAAGTTTTGGGCCTGACAAAAACAATATACGTAATATCTATAAGAAGTAAAAGATGCATTTTTGTACAAAACAGTCATCATATTTATTTGTTTATTTTACTTTACTTACAGGCTAATTTCGTAATATGATAACAACCGCAATACTTTTTGTCTTGTCAATAACATTGTACTGTATATTCCAATTCTTCTTAACATCAGCGTCAACGCTAGCATCGTTCAAATATCAAATTGAAGTATATTGCGCAGTATGGCTACCGTACACAAACTGCTAATAAACTAGTCAACAGCCATTATGTATACATACATAGGAACTTAATTACAGCTTTTATCTTACTGTGGAACTCTTAAAACCCCGGTGACTAAAGTATGCTAAGTACCTACCTATGTACCTACTAGAATAGTCATTTAGTCACACTGTTATATAATATACTATAGGTTACTAGTTTAATATTAAGTTATGAAAACTAAAACACGGTATTGTTTCTTATAGTTTTGTTTGAATTCCCATATTAATCACAAAACTTTCCCACATTCCCTATTACTATGACAATGAATTACTCTCACTGACACATCAAACCCTTTCCCTTGAGTAATAAACACACGTAATTGATAAACAGACTCCTGATTGAACAGGAGCCTCACCATCAATCCATCAACTAGGCTGCAAATGATCCCTCCGGGTCGTAATTGTGCCATATTTTTCTTCTTTTATCGTGTAAGCCAGGCAGTAAGGTTGAAAGCGGGAGTGAAAATAGTATCGTTAGATGGCAAAAAACTTATGATGTTTGTCATATTGGCATACATATATGCCTATGGCGTTAAGTCCGCCTCTGTGATTAAAGTGTTAAATAACAAACCCGTGGAAGGGCTGTGAGTCCACCCCAATACATTGCGGCAGGGTCGTCTACGCGCAAACTGTAACTATGAATTCAGCACATGATCCTGGACTCCCTAGCATAAATAAATAAATAAATATTCCACAACTATCACACAACGCCATCTAGTCCCAAGCTAAGCAGAGCTTGTGTTATGGGTACTAGACAACTGATAAACATACTTATATATTTCTAAATACATACATATTATAGATAAATTACACCCAGACACAGAACAAATGATCGTGCTCATCACACAAACATTTGTCCTGGGTGGGAATCGAACCCACGACCTCCGGCATAGCAGTCAGGGTCACTAACCACTAGACCAACAGGCCTGTCAAATAGACATATTTTGGTGGATTATAAAAAAAGAACAACTTTTTCATAGAAAAGTGCAGTACCGCGGTTATATTGTACGGAACAGCATTTTTTTTCAACTGACAGGGTTCAGAATTATGTACATACCTGTTGAGTCCATGGGATCAGGTTTCGCATCAAGGTCTCTGCCACCCTGTACAAGGCAAATGTAAGCCTGGGTGCAGGTGTACATATATTTATATAGGTACTGGTACATAATAATATGATATCGTCTTTTACTAGACCATATGGACGGAAGCGATAAATCTAAATGAGTTTTAAATTATATTATTAAAAGACTATTAAGTTAGTTCAGACATTATTGAATGGCTTCTCAATGATATCATTCTTAGGTGAACGAACTGTTGTGAGTTCGCCATAAAAGCGACGCAATAGATTTGAATGTAGAAGATCTTCATGTTTATTTGGCTTGACTTTTTATTCGTATTTTTTAGAAGACATGTACACTGTACATTATAAATGAAATTATGAGAAAATTTGAGCGGTGGTAGCCCAAACTTAAGAGTTATAGATCGTGAGTTCAAACCCAGGCAGGAGTACTTTGAGTACTTGATTTTATCACCACTGCTCTTAATATGGCGAAAAAAATCATTACGAGGAAACTGGCTTAAACTCAAACCGAAAATTCGAAGGCATTTGTGACATCCATCAACCCGTACCGTGTGGTGCCGGACGTAAAGAATAACACCACCCCATTTCTTCCCGTGGGTGTCGTAAAAGGCGACTAAGGGACTTACTAGAGAATGGGCAGCAGCGTTCTCTATGCATTTTACCACCATACTGCGATCGCCAACCCGCCTGCCAAGCGTGGCGATTATGGCAAAGCCCCCCAAATTGGGGGAGGCCTAAGTCCAGCAGTGGACGTCTTACGGCTGAAATGATGATCAACCCGTACTGGGCCCGCGTGGTGGATTGTAAGCCACTTCTTCACATCGCGAGGAGGTCTGTGTCCCAGCAGTGGAAACTTTATAAGCTGATTAAGTGAGACTTACATGGACCGTAAAATTAAAGAATTGGAACGACTTGGCCATAGTCAATGTTACAAAACATCGTAGTTATTTTAACGTGCCGATGAAAATCTAAATTTCGTCAACAAATTCCGCATTATCAAGAACCTGTATTGGAGTTTGTAACGTGCAGCTATCAGGTATACAGGACCTGATTTGGTATGACCCATCGATTTCGGAGCCGCATTTGATACATTATTTCACAGTCCATAACGTTCTATCTCATGTTGTTTGTAGCATTGCAAGAGTATTATATAAGAGAAGGCGGAGTAATAAATGATGTTAATTGAATATAGGCCCACCATACGCCATAACATGAATAATATCCTTCACACTCCATGGCATTAACCTCTAACCTCTAAGTCTGTAACGTAACAGAGTTCTTTCGTAATATAATAATACCTATCAAGTTGAACTTTAGCCAGCTATCTAAAGATAATAATCTACATACTGACAAGTTAACTGATCATACACTTAAACGAAGTCGTGACGTGTGGAAAAACTGTGATTATCGCACTGACGGCTAATCATCACAATCGTTAACGATGTAGAAAGATGATGGACTATTATTTAAAAGACTTATGATACCGCGATGATAGCAAGAATGAATTGTCATGTTCAATATACTTCGCAAACGCGTTGGTGATAAAAAGCCCATTTGATAAAACCGACAAGCGACAGATGAGAAAGGGCAATCTGATAATCTAAAAGTTTATTTCATACATTTACTGATTTATGTATTAAACAGCCATCGTGAAAATGTGTTGATTTTGTACAAGGATCTTAAAGGCTTATACTCCTGGAAAATATGTGCGTACCACACCTAGCTATCAGAAGCGAGATCCTTTTGAAGCATATTGCTAATTCATTGATTCATTTCTTCGAAAAATTTGACTACGCAACAACGTAAATAACGCAATGAATGTTGTTGAAAAGTCAAAATTTAATTCCATCTGTTAGTGTGTTACACAATTAAAGGTTCCATACTAGGCCCCATCATCTTCATTTTATATTGTGCGGATATAATAAATTCCCTAAAGCGCTGTAGGTACCACATTTATGCTGATGATGTGCAAGTCTATATATCTTTTAAGCCGAGTGACTATGAGAGCGCAGTAAAGGACCTTAACGAAGATATTGACAGGATAGCATGTTGGGCTGAAAGTAACGGTTTGGTACTTAACCCCACAAAAACTAAATATATGCTGTTTGGAACTAAGTACCAAATCAGTGCAGTGCCGGCAACACTCAACGTTACCCTACTGGGTGAGTCGGTCAGTCGAGTCAGTGAAGCACGTAACCTGGGTCTGACCATGGACGACGGGCTGAGATACGAAGCGCACGTGGCAGAGTCAGTGCGCACTTGTTTCTATCGGCTTAAAGTCCTTTATAAAATAAGGCCTTATCTGTCAGAAGACCTTCGGATCCAGCTGGTTGAGTCACTTGTGCTGTCCAACCTAAACTACGCGGATACAGTTATCGGTCCTCGACTTCTGGCAAAAACTGATCGACTGATCCAGAGGGTGCAAAACGCCTGCGCTCGGTTCTGTTTCTCAATCCCACCAAGATGTCACGTAACGCCATTCTTGAATAAGCACTCCATCCTCAAGATGAAGTCACGTCGTAAGTTACACTTAGCATGCCTATTATTTGGAGTTGTAAAGTACAAGCAACCGTCCTACCTGTACAGTAAACTGAGCTGGGTCGCCAGTAAAAGGAAAATCGCGAGTAGGCAGTGCTCCCAACAACTATCCACTCAATCGCACAAGACCGCCTTCAGGGGAAGTTTCAGATATGCCGCATCCAAATGCTGGAACAATATTCCCCCGCCGATAAGGAATCTTAAATCTCTTGGCATCTTCAGAATAAAACTGCCACGGAAATAGGTTTCTTGTCAAGAGGCATACGCACCATAGTACAGGCTCTGCCTAGTTTGGATCAGATAACGGTGTGTTGGTTGTTGTCCTAACATATTATTATTATACTGTTAACCCAAAGTCTGAATGAATACGTTTTACATAAACGAATAATTAAAGCATAAATAAATTCTACTTATCATTAAGCAGTTTATTCGTCCCAGTTCTTTTTTAATTCGGACTGACTATTTTCCGTATATGCCGTAATCAGATTAACAGCCCAGTTTTTTATTCGGATCACCAAATCATTTCGAGTCTGATTTCCGATTAATTCAGAACGGAATTACAAAGTTTATAAAAACGACGTTGATCGGTCTTTGACCTTTTCAAGCGCTCAATATGAAAGTTCCTGTTTTCTGTATATTATCTTTTATTGTTTTTAATAAATATATTAAATTACACGTATGGTCAGTGATTTATCTCGTAGATATAACGGGTCTCGCAGGGAGATGACCTTCTCAAATGTCAGTTATGTTTATTACGATAACTCTCGTATAATATACAAAGGTAGGTATATCTGTTCATAGAGTTCCCTTCCCACGCGATAATAAAAATGAAATAAAATGTTGAATAATTCCGCCATTCACCTTTGAATCTGGATTGAACTCGTGATAATTATACCTTCTTAAAGATCAAAACAGTCTGACTCATCATTTATCTAAGAAAACTACATTGTGTCATGTCCATTAAATTTACAATCGACCAGCTTCTGAAGATTGAGGAAAATCTTTTGACAAAAGCGAATAAAACCCGTTAGATGGAGGCAAACCCAACACTTAGCATCATTCCTGTATTCTTCGAAGGAACTATTCCTAAAAGCTTAATTACTATTTACCCCACGTAATAAGTTATCAACTTACAAATAATTATAAATCTAGACTCCTGCTGCGACTGAGAAGTTTCAGATGGAATCAAATAATACTGATACTTTCGATAGACATGTACGGGTTTTAGCTTATGTTGTGGCGCTATGGTCTCTCCGACAGACCAATTGATATTTTTTGACTGACATTAAGATGATCTGAGATGCTGCTAACAATCAACTGACTCCAGAATAGACCAAACATAACAGAAAATCCTATTACATAATCTTTAAAATACAATAATCTCAGAATGGGATTTTCTCCATATGTAACCGCAAAGACTTCCCACACGAAGCAGTTAAAATTAATGGCAGAAATATATGGTGTAATGGGACAATAAAACGGGAGAAAGTGTTCTGTTACCTTTCGCGGTAACGTTCGTATTCAACGATATGGATTGTTTGAAATGTCAGCGAGATACGTAGAAAGTTCCACATCCTTGTGAGAAGTTGGTGTTATGTAAATATCGACTGGAGACAGCCTTGGAGGAAGTTTTACTTAGTTCACTGAAGTAAAGAAAAGGCTTTTAAGAAGGTGTCACTTTTGACGTAGCGACATCGTCATGGACGCTTTCTGCCTGAAGAAAACGAAGGGCTATGTCGAAGTTTCAATTATTTTTTCCCTGTCAGCCTTGTGCATGTTTTGAAATAAACTGCATGTTAATTGTACCCGGGGTTGGGACAATGCTGATGAATGTCATTCATCATATATAATGTTACCTATGTCTTTTTCTAATGTTTTACCATGTATATATCTCAAAACGGCTGATTGATACTTCCTGTGATCCAGGGGTTGGCTTTTACTTTGGCTAGCTTCGCCTCTAGCCATACAGCGTGGTAATGCCGTCAAGTTCTTGGAAAAATTACCAGTCGACAGCAACGCGGATAAACTTTTAAACGAAAGTTTAAAACAAAACAGAAATAACTAAATCTAATCAGTTTTAGTTATTTTTATTTATTAACTAGCTTTTGCCAGCGGCTTCGCCCGCGTGGAGGTCGGAAAATATCCCGCGGGAACGTATTACCGGGATAAAAAGTACCCTATATGTTAATCCAGGTTATAAACTATCTGTGTGCTAAATTTCATCCAAATCCGTTCAATTGTTTTTGCGTGAAAGAGGAACAAACATCCACACATCCATACATACAAACTTTCGCGTTTATAATATTAGTAGGATTAGTTGGTTTTTACGTATGTTGTGGTCATTTTATGTTATTATGAAATTAAACTCTCCATGTTTTATACATAGGTATTTCAGTTTACGGTTGTATGCAACTTCGTTGATTCACAAACTTCAGTGGTCGAATAAAATTAAGTGTCTCGGTATTTGGAAATTAACTTCAGTAGAATCCATTCTTTAATTCAGAACTTTCGACAGAAAAATGTAAATGATTCAAATGAAATCTGGGTTTCTAGTGAATCATTTTCACGTATTGCCATCATAAGTCCGGCTTCTAATGTAGAAGGATATGTTACAGAATACTAGATCGGTGCAGGGCATTAACCTGATGACTATAATTAATTAATGAGTCTAGATAAAAGATTTTGTCCAACATCCAAGTGTGGCCAACATTGACAACATTTTATTACCCATTGATTCACGATGGTGACATTTTTAAGTTCCGTAATGCAAATTGGAAAGGCTTTATGAAGGTTTTACTTGGAGTTTATCGTCATCATCATTTCAGCCAAAAAATCGTCCACTGCTGAACATAAGCCTCCCTCAAAACTTTGCCATAATCACCACGCTTGGGGTTGGCGATCTCAGTATAGTGGTAAAATGCATAGAGACCGCTGCTGCCCATTCTCTAGTGAGTCTCTTAATAAGTTTTTACTATGGTTTTTACGATACCCACGGGAAGAGATGGGATGGTGCTATTCTTTACGTGCGATACCACACGGAATCGTTATCTTGAAGATACATGGAAATCGTATCCTAAATGATATTCAACTTGAAATTGAGGCCAATGACCACAAAATGACCGAACACCAACACACATCCGTCAATCACTCTTTCGGAATGCAGTCAGATCAAAAGTACTCCACACAAGTACGTGACCTATTTACAAAACATACACCCAATAAGCACCCTTATGCAAATTAGAATAAAGCAGTTATCGGCTTGTATGGTCAAACGGTTAGAAAGCGGTCGTCCTTGTAAGTAAAAGTTATCCAGTGAAAGTGGGCGGCTTTACAAAGTAATGTATAACTTTTATAATACCTACAACGAGTTCCATTACAAGAAGTGTTTTGGTCATGTCTGAGCTCCATTTGGAGTAAGCAGGATTCCAGAATCAGAAACCATGTCCTTTAAGTGAGGTGTACCTTTAAACTAAGAAGTGTGTGTAGCAATTCTGTAAGTGAAAGATAGAAAAGGATTTAAATAAAATAAAAGAAAGAATGTCTAACACTATTGGTTATTATTCAATGTAACGACATTATTAGTGAAATTAACCGTGAACAAAGGCATCGTTAAGACAGGAATACTCCTATTATAATATGATGCATAAGGGGGGGTTTGTGGCTAAGTAATAACAGCCGCACGGATCGATCAATCAGGTTAAGCTACACTGGCCGCAGTTGGTTCGTGGATGGGTGACCCTCTTTACATACCAAGACCCTTCCGTGCATCGGAAACTTCGTTCAGCCATTCATCCCGTTTGTCATTTCTTCATCTTATACAGTCGTTACTAGTCGTCTGAAGCCAGTCTGACAACCAGCCGTTACAAAGAGGTTTCGTATTACCCAGTAACTGAGTTGCGGAGGTCAGATAAGCTCCATTAAAATACTGGTACTCGGCTGCATCTGGTTACTGGAAGATGACATTTACATAGTTGGGAAAAGGCTAAGCAGATGATGATGACATAACATCATCCCTCGGTTCTCCAAAATGTTCGGCAGAGACGCACCTATAGTATAACAGGGGGAGAATAAAAAAAAAACCAATCCAATTCCAATTATCTCCTACAAAAACAACAAATACTATTAGAGTAGTAACTATAACAGTGTTTACTATGTTTGAGGAAGAAGCGAGTATCCGGCGCAAGCGCAGCCAAAACGTTCCGCGTTAAGAAAAAAAAAACGTTAATTAAATAAACGAATTTTAATATCAGCCCTTTGTTTAAAAAGCATTAGAAAGCCGTTTTTTCTTTGGATTTCTGAAATTATTTTCCGCATATTTCTGATGAAGATTACAGTTTATTAGTTTTAAACAGTAGTATAACGTCGGAACGAGGTAATACCTTAAAATATGAGAAAAAAACGAAGGTTCATTATGGAGCAAAGCTTTGATGGAATTGAAGGAAATGATAGCGAAGACAAAGAATAGAAAATGAAGGACGTCCTACTTCAGGATGGACGTAGAAATAACACATAAGTAGGTACTATAGGCGCAAGCTGACGTGAAAATGACATAGCATAAAAATGGTACCAATTTAAATCCTACCTTCAACTAAAACATATTTTAAAGCTAACTGTTATTATTTAAAAATCACGAGACCACACAGACAAACTTAAGACAGACCAGCCAGACTGTACGCATTTAAATTAAATGTTATTGCTTAAAATTAAGATTGCATTTTCTGTGCCTCAATCGGCGGTAACTCGGTAAGGTATGGCAAAATATTATTTTTTTGAAAAAATACCTACATATATTTAAAGATACTGTATTTTATTCCATAGTCCTTTATGAACGAACTACTATCAGGACTTGCGTTTACATCTTGTATACCTATTATATTGTTTCTTTTAATTTTAATTAAACTCAGATTCAGGGCCACGCGGTAAATAAACATGGTATATAAACATACAAACAACATCCTCATTATTTTTCATCCATAAAACCTTGTGGTATGTCATACAGGATGTATGGCTTCCTGAAGGAGTTTACCTAAAGAGAGTGCTATAATAAATAATGTATGGCGCTGTGTCGTGAACGATATGTGTAAATAATGCGATGACCTAGAAATTCTGTAAACAAGGTATAAGGAAGATGTATGTTTGTTTTGTCGGCTTTTTGTAGGAAGTTAATGGTGATTCGTGTAGTGTGATTTAAGATGCACTTACCTTATCTCCTGATGATGATAAATTATATTTATTTCTGTTTAATGGCTTAAAAACACTTTTACACGTTAAAAATAAGTTATGTTTTAAAACTAGATGGGGTTCCGGGTTTCTTTGAGATGAGAAACAGACACAACTTATATTTTCAACTAATATTAATCATGAACTGTTGGGTGACCTTTTTAATTACAACTGTCATAGACTTCACTGACGCTTGAAAACGAATAAGTTAACATGAATCACTACTTTTTTGTGAATAATTCATTTTTCCACGGTTTGATTCGGGGTCAGAAGATGTTTACATAAATGCTTGTTGATCTGAATTAAGATCGATCTTATTCTGGAAAATTATGGAAACTCGGCCATGGAATTGGAATAATCTCATGAATAATGCTACCCATGGCTTTTAAAACAACACAGTTACATTTGCATGCGTAGGTACTAAAAACTCATTCCTAAACCGTTACCTAACCAGAGGTTACATTAACAAATAGATACGGCACACCCATTTCCTGAATGACAAATTGTTATTTATTTAACATATTTGCATCCGGAGTACAAATAATAAAACAATAAATATTATTACAAAAGTCATTATGTTTTTTAAATAACGGAAGTTGATTCATTAGACCGGACCGATTATTTCAATTGCATCCTTTGGAGTTGACTAATATGTACATTGCGCAGTTTGTTCCCACGAAACTGTTTGATTGCATTTGAAAGGATGTAAAAGCAGAATTGAAAGTTGAAATCTGGTTTGGTATAAGAAGTAACGGTAGAAGTTAGAGGATATGATAATGTGGGCTCCAGTTTAAACTAGGTAAATAGATTGGAGATAAGGCAAGGACCGAGTGGCGTCCAAAGTCTGGTGGACGAAGTGTCGTTGGTCCGGCGGTGAAATTGGCGGGTGACATTTTACCATCAAGAGTAGAGGAAACTGGAGGAGACTGGCACAGAAACGAGAAATTGGCACAGGGAAAACAAACAGACGCCTATGTTCAGCAGTGGATAAAATTGAACTGTGGATGATGATAATGATGAAATAGGTACTACAGTTTTATAGAATACGTTCGTGGTATTTTCTCGTATGTTTATTTATTTATATCGGAAGTACTGCAAACTTCTTGAAGCTATCAATTTCCTTATTTCGGTCGCAGAAGAAGCCTCCTAAGACTTAAAAAATTTGTTCCATTTACAAAGAAAATTAATTAATAATTACCTCAAATGGTTATAAGTACCTACCAAAGAATTCATCAAAAAGGTACCTCGATCGTTATTACAATAGCTGTTGCATAAGCAATAGGGGTTATCGACCTACCTACATTTTCTAACTTGTACATACATACATACAATCACGCCTTTTACCCATGGGGGTGGGCAGAAACCACGGAAAGCCACCTGCTACGATCTCTACACACTCCTTTTGCCGAGTTTAGGTTCATACAATTGAAAACACCGGGAGAGGACGCCCTAAGAGGACATATATAGGAGGACAGTGACCTTATTGGTGATGTTCTTCAGAAAGGTCAGGTGTGTAGTACTCGCAACCAGCGTGTGTGTATGACCATTTGTAAATTTTGTAACTTGTTTTATTTCAAAAACTGAAACCATCCATATTTATCGCGTAATTCGACATTTTCTAAGAACGAAACACCATATTTAGTTGATTTTAAGGCTTCTTCAGACAGGCGCAACGCGACAGCGCGACGCGACTTTCGTAGAAAAATTTCCACGAAGTTTTTTTTTTTTTTTCATTTTTTGTGGCAAGCCCTAGTGGATTTAATTTTTTCTGCTCGTCTGTATTCCTCATTATTAGTAAGTAAGTCTTCCGAATTTTATAACACCATGATTTACAGCCCATTACATAATCAATTAATAGTTTTAAAATTATATACCAGGTGTGGAAAAAGGCAACCTACTTTCCTGAACCCGTAAAATACAAAGCTTTCTTACGTTCAGTTGAGCAACATTTTACTTAACACACAAACTTTTACTTCCGATACAGTGTCGTAACTTCCTATAAGTAATTAAATGTTTTAATTATTCATCTCGCTTCAATATATATTCAAATGTCCACATGATGTAATTTTGTCGCAGATCAATTTAGTGATAGTCAAAAGCAAACATGAGTGATTAAAATTACTTATGTGTGTACTATTTGAGGTCGATTACATAACGGCTTATATTAAAAACTTATTAGGCAATAGTGACAATAGTTCACTTAAATTAAGCCATAATGTAACTATAGACTCTTGAACAAGAGTCAACAGTTACATTATGACTTAATTTAAGTGATCTTTTAAAATAAGAATACCGAATCTAAACACTCGATATCTGATTGAAGATCACTGTAGTTCACAATTGAGAGTAGGTACTTTACTGGCAAACCTCTTGACATTTCTCACTGCCAAAAACGACTTCATAATCACGCCTTAAGGCCTAGTTATATCTTGACTTATTCTCCGCACAAAGAAAGGTTTCTTTGTAGAAAAGACCCCTAAGGCGTTACATCTCATTTCAAGAAGGTAGATACTTTATCATTCACTAGCGTTTGCCCACAGCTTTGCCCGCGTGTAGGTCTGAAATTATCGTACAGAAACGTGCTGCCCGAGATAAAGAGTGTCCATGTCAAGCCATGGTCTACCGGGATGTCAAACTTCAACAATTATCAATCCGTTCAGCTGTCAAAGTGTGAAAAGGCAAACCGAAAGAGCTCCTGCCGCATTTATAACTTTACTGCTTTTGCCTGTGGCTTGACGTCGGAAACTATCGCACGGAAACGTACGACCGGGATAAAAAATATCTATGTTACAAACTATGTGTGTGCCAAGTTTTATTCATATCCATTGAGTCGTTTTCGTGTGATTGAGTAACAAACATCCAAATACACCAATATTATTTTTTATAATATTAGTAGTATAGTAGAATGATTATAGTATGGATGTACCATATCTTCACCAAAAGTCCAATTCATTGCTCAACTGCAAAATTGTATCGTCACCATCGTTACTCCACGGGTATGAGAACCCATGGTTACGTAACCCGAAGCCTTTCTTGTTAGATATTAATATTATCTAGATGATCCTCTCTGACCCCTGTGTCGCGCGTACTGTATGAAACATTATGAGCAGGTTCAAAGGGTGTCGTAGTTTCTTCACTTCCACTAATGATCGGTTCTTATTAAAGATAAACAATTGGTATTTGAATAGTAGTCTTATTTTCTTATCATATCTCAGGACAACCAACACACCGTTATCTGATCTCAAACTAGGCAGAGCCTGTACTATGGTAACCAGACAACTGATAAATATATATTTCTAAATACATACATATTATGGATAAATTACACCCAAACACAGAACAAATGATGGTGCTCATCACACAAAGATTTGTACTGGGTGGAAATCGAACCCACTACCTCAGTCTTAGCAGTCAGGGTCATTAACCACTAGACTAACAGGCCAGTCATTTGAATAGTAGTCTTGTTTTTAACCAAACTAAATCGTTCCGGTAAAAATATAACCCTTCTTTTAGACAACGTTCGCACGGATGTAAAAATTGATTGGAACACTGGATTTTCATCTCTCGCTGTTGAACCGAGCATCGATAATCCAACAGAGAACATCCCACCACGTCGAATAAACACTCCAGTCGGTTTTCAACTACGGTGGAGATCCAAAGCGCTAAAAAATCCCCACTGCGATATTTTTACTTACGTGCCAACGTGAAGTTAGGCTTCCCTGAAGTGGGGTAAAAAGACTGCAAAGACCTAAACACGATTGCTACTTCTCATTGATGACTTTTATATTTGTCTTGTTTGAATGAAATTTGTGAATTAATTAATTTTCCTGTCCCGATACTATCATCACCATCATCAGAGGAAACGTCCACTGCTGGACATAGGCCTTCCCCAAATTGGGGGGGTATGCCATAATCACCACGTTTGGCAGGCGGGTTGGCCGGGTTGTGGTAAAACGCATAGCGAACGCAGCTGCCCATTCTCTAGTAAGTCCTAGTCGCCTTTTACGACAACCACAGAAGGTGGTTCTATTCTTATACCACACGGAACAGGGTACCCTATACATTAGTGTACTTTAACAGAAAACCTATAAAATCACTTTTTAATTTGCCCAAGAAATTAATATACAAACTATCCAACTAGCAATTTTGGGTTTTTTGTCGCCCAAAATTGTATTCAGCCTTGTTTTTGCTCGTTCATGAGTTCAGAAACAAAACATAGGCAATGATTGATTAAAACGAATGCCTTACAATTTATTACCCTGACAGAATAATAACACATGCAAAAAGCGAGCAACAATGTCGAGGACGCGAGTGTTGTGTCTAATATCATCATTAATCAATTATTTGCCTAATCAAATAGGTTAAGCAAATTGTAGCATCCGCTTATTGACATACCTAAATATATTTTTAACAAGGTGCTTATTTAGAATTGCAGACTTATTATTGACGATTCGGAAGCTGCTGAAAATGTACACTCTCTAACCATAGAGGAATAAATCGTTCAAATATCTAGATTTTTTTAAAGTTTTTTTGCAGATATATCCTAAGGTTGTTTAAATAGCTATATATTGTACTTCCAAGAGATATACATAAGATAAATTATACAAAAGTACCTTCTTTTTAAGGTTTCGTTGCCAAATGACAAAAAACGGAACCCTTATAGATTCGTCATGTCTGTCTGTCTGTCTGTCCGAGTATGTCACAGCCACTTTTTTCCGAAACCATAAGAGCTATGCTGTTGAAACTTGGTAAGTAGAAGTATTCTGTGAACCGCATTAAGATTTTCACACAAAAATAGAAAAAAAAACAATAATATTTGGGGTTCCCCATATATGTATGGGGAACCCCAAATATTATTGTGATACTGTTCTATGGAACTGAAACTCAAAATTTCTTTTTTCATCAAACCCATACGTGTGGGGCATCTATGGATAGGTCTTCAAAAATGACATTGAGGTTTCTAATATTATTTTTTTTCTAAACTCAATAGTTTGCGCGAGAGACACTTCCAAAGTGTTAAAATGTGTGTCCCCCCCTCCCCGTAATTTCTAAAATAAGGGAATGATAATACTAAAAAAAATATATGATGTACATTACCATGTAAACTTCCACCGAAAATTGGTTTGAACGAGATCTAGTAAGTTGTTTTTTTTAATACATCATAAATCGTAAACCACAATTTACCTTTCATTCAGTCAACTCAAATATAAAAAAAAAACATTTAATTTCATAAACATAAACCTTATGCATAAACCGTGAATACCTGCAGGTTTGTACGGAACCCTCGGTGCGCGAGTCCGACTCGCACTTGGCCGGTTTTTTTACTTTGTGTAAATTATTTCATCACCACTGCTCCCAAAACGGTGAAAGTAAACACAGTGAGAAAAATTCTGGCATGTGAAAAATTCGAAGACATGTGACATCTACCAACCCGCACTGGGCCTGTGTGGTGGATTATGACTCACTCCCTCTCACCGAGAGGAGGCCTGTGTCCCAGCAGTGGGATCGTTATAGGCTGCTGATGATGATGACCTTCTTTTTTTCAAAATTTTTACTACAGATGAGCAGTGTAGCGTAGCGGTAGCGTAGGTTCGAACCCAGACAGGCGCTTAATTCGTGTAAATCATTTCATCACCACTGCTCGCAAAACGGTGAAAGTAAACATAGTGAGAAAACCGGCATGTCGTGGAACTAAAAATTCGAAGACATGTGAAATCTACTAACCCGCACTGGGCCTGCATAGGGATCACGAACCAGTCCCTCTCACCGAGAGGAAGCCTATGGACTAGCAATGGAAACATTATAGACTCATAATGCTAAACCATGAATATCCTACGTTAGTGAAATTACTAAACGTATCAGTAAACGATACGGACAATTTTAACTGGCCATTTCAGAAAAGACAACCATTTCGTGAAATGGTCGAACACTTCATGGAGTGATCAATTCCAATCTACACTACGACAGATAGATTCTTTGCGATTAAAGAAAACAATAAAACGTTAGTCAATAGAGAATGTTTAAAATTGCATTATGCATAGTATTGCAATCATGCTGATTTTGACTCCACCCACAACTCGCCTTGAGCGTCCACTTTTTCACAATAAACAAAATCCCTTTACAGCAAACATCCCATCGTTTCATCACATTAAAGGATCGTCATAGGTCACTACAGGGTACACCGATAGTATCGATTCGAGCTGATCGATTAGGCACACTACGTGCATCGATTCGCCGCACCCGCTTCACGTCACTATTGTTGAATTATAGTACATGTTTCCTTTAATATTTCGAGTTTCGAATGTGTTATGCACTCAATCGATTTGCGTGTCTATGAGTAAAGTAAAAGTCGTTGAATATTTAATTTTCATCAAAACAGGGAAGATTTCAGATGAAGATGTTTATTATTGGAGAGCTAAAGATATTAAAGTGTACTATGGCATGAAGTGATTTCGTATATCTTTTTCTCTATTATTTGCTTCATCAGTCCAGAGAATGAACAACAGCAACCCTGAACAAAAAAAAACATCAGCAGCAAAAGTGGATCATCCCCAAAACATTGCCTAGGTGTTGGCAGAATTCCTTAAGGTGGATGGATGATTATCTCAGATGCCATTTTGTCGCTAGATGGCGCTAGATCCACAATTTGGAACATTTTCAATTTTTACGCCTAACTTAGAAATCTTTAATAGATAACTTTATTGTATGCGAAACCTAGGGCATTAACTTGATTTTTTTAGATAGTCACTGTGCTTGTTAACTGGTCTCATACAAAGATTTGTACATTCTAAAGATTTAGCCGCCTGACTTTACTCTTTACACACACATGCAAAGTAAATAGTAGTAACTTTCGACACCACTAGATGTCGTTTTATTCAAACAGTTTGAAATTAAATTAATATAGGTACACTGTCCCTATAAGTTGTAGTAATGTGACTGAACCTAAATTGTAATGTGTAAATAGTCATCATCTCAGCCGCAAGACGTCCACTGCTGGATATAGGCCTCCCCCTATTTGGGGGGCTTAGCCATAATCACCACGCTTGGCAAGCGGGTTGGCGATCGCAGTGTGATGGTAAAATGCATAGAGAACGCTGCTGCCCATTCTCTAGTAAATCCCTTAGTCGCCTTTTACGACACCCACGGGAAGAAATGTAAGGCAGAAGAAGGAATGGAAGTGTAAATAGTGACGTGTACTAAATAAATAAATAAAATACTATTTATTACATTGTAAAGCTTTTTATTGTACCTTACTATAAATTAATGATATTTATTTAGTAAAAAGGGGTTAATATTTTCATAAAAATAATCGTTTTATTTACTCTCACTACATTTACTTAGATAGTTTCCGTTTGGATTCAAACCATCGAGTCATACCACCATACAAAGATAACATACTTTTTTAAATATTTTGATATTTACAATTATGATTTTGAATTTAGTATTAGAAAGAATTATGTATGTAGATTACAATATAAATAACATCATACGTAAGTATATATAACGGCACATGTATCTTACACAACAACACAAAGGGGTTGCTAGCTAACCATAACATTTATTAATGTTTCAAGAATACCTACTTATGATACAATTTTGAACTGCAATAAATATTCTTTTACAATTGAATTGTTAGGCTGGTACCTAAATACATGAGTGAAACTTATCTTCACAGAAAAATCTTATGAACTAACAAAATAACACAAACTATACATCGCTACGTGCAAAAATAGCTTATTAATTATTCTATAATGTTCCCACTGCTGAGACTCAGGCCTCCTCTGAACTGTGGTGATGAAATAATTTACACTCAGCAAAGTGCCGGCTTGGATTCGAACCATCGACTCGTACCACCATACAAAGATACTTATAAATATTATAATAAAATATCTTCTTTTCTACGCGCTACTTTTTGCAGTCGCCGCCGCCGCCGCGCCGTATCAGTCTTCTGCTTGTCACTTTTTACTTCCATTTATATAATTTCCGTGCGATCTGAATCAAATGCTGGAAGACGCAGTTTTCGCTGCAACAAATGAATTTACACAATTTTGTTAGACTATTCTTACTGAACCCACACCTCAGAGACCTGCAGAATAAGTTAGGAAATGAGTAAGACTTATATTTTTATACCTTTTAATTCCTTGATGTCTAGACATTTAGCATTTTTCTCAACTCTTCTCAAAATAATTTCCGGCAGTACACGTTTTAAAAAATGTTACCAACTTCGGCATCATAGCGTTGATAACTTCCTCATCCCGGTTAACTTCTATGACAGTCAATAGTGGGGTGACAGATATAAAGCAAACGAAGTAACATTTATTCATTTTGGTAATTCGCAATTGACCCTGGACCTAGAATCAAAATAATAATAGCTGTTAAAAAGAAACAATCCAAGAAATACATTATTTTTATACATACATACCAAGAAATAATGATATTTGTTACACTGAACATTGTGTAAAATATGTTGTACTTTGGTATTGTCAAACATAAACTTCATCACAACAAACAAGCAAAAGCGTACTAATGTAATGAACACAAAAATATGGTATCAAGTTGGGACTTACCATTCCAGATGAAGAATCAAAGTTGTGACCATATGACCTTCTTCAAGTCAACAATACGGTACCCTACCAAACCTGATAAGTTGTCACTTGATGTTCTTTCCACAGTTAGTTGATAAGCTTCAGTCTCTGAATCGGGTTGTGGCCAATCAAAATCAACAGTCTCTACTTGCTCTGTAACAGATTCAACTGTATTGAATCTAGAGCTGCAGGCTATGGCTTCGTATCGAATTTCTGGTATACCACGCGAATAGGTTTAGGGCGTATCTTCAGCTGTCGAAAGGTTGGACTGAAATAAAAGATATGTTAAAAAAACAATGTTGAGAGACAGAAAAATATTGATAGGTCTGTAGGTACCTAAATACAACAGGGCAAACCGCGGTTTCTTCCACTACCTTCTGTTTCTTGTTACGCCATGCTTGCATGCTTGTTGTTCCTTCGCTTGCTTTCGGCTGCAAGGAAAAATGGCGGTAAACGAAGACTACAACACGAACCAACGAGTATCAAATAACCTCCACTCACGTAAATCTGATTCGAAATCTTATGGGAATCTAATTTACTCACTATAGATCACTAAAAGAACTTCCATGATGTCTTTTGAATACTGCTTGCACTTTTTTCCGTGATTTTCGCGGTCCTGAATACACATGTCGTATACATTTATGCAAGTTTATTAGTCGGGTTCATCTTAGGCAGTTCAGTTGCAATTCAATCTGTAATCAAAAAGAATAATTACAAACAACAGCAAATGTATCTTATTTATGAAATGTTTCAAGAAACAGAAATAACACCACCATCAAGCTGTTGTTTTCAGAGAGAATATTTGAAATTTGTAGTATGTCATGTGACGACAATCAACGAGTGTTGCTAACGTTTGATTTTGTATTTCATCTTCTAAATCTTACACTTTTGTAAAGTTTTAAGGGTAATTAATTACCATTATAATAATACTCTATATCACCTTGAAAATCATTCATTGCACATAAAAATAACACTTACCGTCAATAAAACACAAAAACACTTCACTTTTCAATAAAAACCAGGGCTTTGAATAACGTTAAAAATTTGGTATCGTTACTTTCATCGGACGAAGATAACGTTATTAGTAGAGGTCACGTAATGCTTGGTAACGATACTTGGCATACGTTTTACCGGTAACTGAGTACCGTTAATTTTTTATTTATTTTCTTTCATCTCTTTCTTCCGTCTACATTATTGAAGTTGCATTTGCACCGTTTGATTGGCGATGTTGTCGTAGAGCGCCGCCGCCCATGGCGTGCCGCTTAGGTTGCGCAGGTTGACAACAACGCATTAAGTAACGATGTGATAAGAGAACGGTGTGGTGTAAAAGAAGATGTAGTGACAAAAATTGAAAAAAGTATGCTTAGATGGTTTGGTCATGTTGAGAGGATGAATGTAGGTCGGCTCACAAAAGGTATTTACAAGGCAGATGTGAGTGGAAACACCGGGAGGGGACGCCCTAGGAGGACATATAGGGACCTTATTGGTGATGTTCTTCAGAAAGGTCAGGTGCGTAGTACTCGCAACCGGCGTGTGTGTATGACCAATTTTATGAACCTAAACGAGGCAAAAGAAGTGTGTAGAGATCGTAGCAGGTGGCGTTCCGTGGTTTCTGCCTACCCACATGGGAAAAAGGCGTGATTCTATGTATGTATGTATGTATGTAAAAGTATCTATACTAGTAACGTTAACTGGTAACGTTATTTTATAGATTCTATACCAAAGTATCGTTACCCGTTTTACCGTTAAAATATTAACTTTATGAAAATAACGTTACTTAACGATACTTATAGTGTGAATTTGGTAACGTTAACAAGCCCTGATAAAAACTGTTTCACGGATGGCACTCATTTGAATGGTTCTCAGTAGTAGGTAGCACAGTTTTTTTTTAAGTAATAATAAACATGGTAAATATCCCGTTTTAAGTTCTAATGATACTGGTGTTTATTGTTTCGTGTGGATTTCATGACAAAGTCTCTTCCGAGCCCCTTTTCTTTAATAAAAAAAACCTCGTCGTAAAGTTTAGTTGCTAAATTGGTGTCCAGATTCTTAAATATTATACCAAAATGTTAAATTTTGCGTTGAAGTTATAGTAACACCCACCACATTTGTTTACCATTTATTTTATTGAAATTTCAATGCGTACTATTTTTATTTTTGAATTCTTAGCAAAGTACGATCTTTTAAAATGTATGGTACGATCTTCTAAAAAATAAAGTTGGCAACCCTGCTTGACGCACTTTGTGTGTGCTAATAATACTAGTAAAATAAGCAATTATGAAAAATCAAAGTGGTTTGTCTGTGTATTCACTAATCTTGCTGGTTTCACATGAATGAAATATGATTCATTCAATAGATGTACGTAGTACCTACGTTTCACCATTGTGTAGGTAGCTTCGCTGATCGCCTGATTTAGTTATAACTTACTTATACATCAAATTCTATTCTCTGATTTTATTCAACCCAAACCAATGGATTAGTACCTAAGCGTATCAGAATGTTATCAGTACCTACTTACATACATTAAAAAGATTTTTAAATCTGGAAAGTCGTGTACTAGTAACTACTTACAAGTAACTACTTAAACTAGATAATACAATAATTACATTAGTATTGTATCTGTGTGAACCAAGGGCAGATCGCAGAGATATTTTTTTCACTTTATGTAAAGCATTCTTTCTCATTCCATAATAAAAAACATTTTATCAATCATAAAATGTTAACTGCGCGGGCAAACCCGCGCGCCCGGCGCTAACTTGCTAGAAACACAATATTCTGGAAACGATTCGCAAGTTTTCAAGACTCAAGCAATCACGCATTGAGGGAATGGCAACAACGCGGGGTGCGAGCGCTGCACAAGCATGCTTGAATGGCAACGTCGCATTATCGAATTTAAAAGATAAATTCTTTTAAAATGTTCGAATATCGAACAGCGCCATCTATTATGAATCTTTACTAATCGTAAACTCGTAACACAACAGCAACCAACTTTCTCGGTGGTTCTATAAATTTCTGTCAGATGGCGCGATTCAGGTCACTCACACATGTAAAGATTTTTCGTTTTTTATTCGGTCTAATTCTCCTAGAAATACTGTTTTTTTTTATAAAATTTGGGCCATACGCGAACATAATACATTATAAAGTCTCATTATACTTGCTTTTATTCTGCAGAAACTGTTTATTTACCGAGATTTCCACACCTGAAAAACGTATGGCGAGGGCTATCTAGGCATTCACCTTAATGACTTTTTGTTAAGTGTTTCTAAGGTTCGCATTAGTAGCCTATACTGTTCCCACTGCTGGGACACAGGTCTCCTCTTTTTCTCCGATTTTTTATTTCTAGGACATGACGGTTACCTCACGATATTTAACTTCACCGTTTTGAGGCAGTGGTCATGAAATAATTAACATAGAGTAAAGCGCCTGGGTTTGAACCTACGACATACATCTCGTAAGTTGCGGCTGTTCCCACTAGGCCACCACTGCTGTTAATAAGGGTACAGTCACCAAAAGACGGAAGTAACCTGGACAGTCGGATACAGTTGAAGTTTAGTAAGAAACCGATTGATGATTTTCGAATGGAATTTATTTGATAAATTAACTAGTTTTTTTTTTTATTTAATTAAATTTTGTTCGGAAACATTCATCGGATTTTTACTAAACTCCACCTATATCCGACGACCCTGGTTACTTATCTCTTTTAGTGACCAGACATATGTATGAAATGGGAGTCTTAATTCAGGAATGAAACTAATTTTGACCACCATTAAAAATATAATTAATCAATGCTCTCATTACATTCATCAGGCCCGACCTCTATCCTTAACAAAATTAATTAATTTTATTAACAACACCATTATTTAGGATAGTTCCAAAGGCAGTCAATTTAATATTAAACCTGGTCAATTAATCAAAGATAACTGACCAATTTGTCTCATTTATCTTGTCTGACTAACAAAGGGATAATGAAATCAATTTGTGCGCTACTTAGAGCATATAACCTAGTGCGCTACAATGTATAGACGACCTGTATAGCCTAAGGCTTCACGAATATACGATTGATATTAAATTTTTCAAATCATAATTGAAACGAATCTAATATATTAAGATTTGTAATTAAAATCTGTGCCTATGTCTCTCGTTGGAAACCATATTACAACAATCGGCATTCGTTTCATATTATACCAAGTTTTAAAACAAATGGTTTGACTTATTTTTATCTCACGAACTGAATAAACACAAAACACACAAAACACAAAAACACAAAACTATATATGTTCGCATATGCGCACGTCATCATCATCATCATTTCAGCCGCAAGACGTCCACTGCTGGACTTAGGCCTCCTCCAATTTGGGGGGCTTTGCCATAATCGCCACGCTTGGCAGGCGGGTTGGCGATCGCAGTATGGTGGTAAAATGCATAGAGAACGCTGCTGCCCATTCTCTAGTAAGTCCGTTAGTCGCCTTTTACGACACCCACAGGAAGAAATGGGGTGGTGTTATTCTTTACGTCCGGCACCACACGGTACACGTATGCGCACGTAACATAAAATATTTATATTACTTATAGTTCTTATGAAACAAAATTATACTCATCATTTCAGTCATTTTCTAGTCTATTTCATCAATTTCGAACTACACTTAAAATATCTTCTAAAGGACTTGAAACACTTTCTAAGACTCAAGTAGGTCATCACAACAAAAATAATAGTTAGCAATATTATTAATAACATAATTTTCGCCACACCTGTATAATTTAACATTGCTGCAACTGTATTTAGTTCAATCCAATTATTTTTATTAAAAATAATGTAATGCAATAATTTCGCCAATTCCTATAATTGTATCTTCGATCTACCAATATCACTGTCCTATTAACAATAGGACTTAACTGTCTAAGTAGCAATAAATTGTCTTTTACTGTTCCACTATCAGATGTACTGAATTATTATGAAGAAATAAGTTCTTCTATTCTAAAGTAAACTAATCGAAACAGTTGCATCATTTTATTGAGAAATTATACAAGACTTTGCTTACGGAGTTAAATCTGTTAGAGAAGACGTTGAAGTATATATATATACAGTGAAACCACAGTTTCCTAGAAGCTAAAATGTACATAGCGTCCTTCAATTTAGCGGCGAATGACGTCACTGGAACGGTACTGATAACCGTAAATTTTGGTAGGTTTTCCTAGAGTGCGTTTTTGGAACCGTTAAGACAAACTCCTCCGTCATCATTTTCATGACAGTTACCACTGTGGTTGCGATAGTGTCTTCTAATGTTAATTACTTACTACTGTATAGAATCAAGTTCTTATAACTGTAAAGACAGCTGTGTTGCTGAGCAATTTGTTGTATCACTTCTTCTTCCCAGCTAAAGCACTAGGAAGTGGTGAAGACGGGCGTTTTTGGGAGACTGCCCTATGTAATTTTGACGCACAAAAAGGCCTGACTGCCAGCCTAGTTTGAATAAATGAGTTTTGTTTTAGTTAAGTAGCGACCACTGTCCTGCTAGGAAACCGTACCTTAAATCACTTTATTTAACAGCTTATACATATATAGACGTACATGTGCCCTTTAAATGCTATAGGATAAAGACTAAGATGGGGCTGATGTCATCCGAGTAGTAGGAATTGAGAGAAACCTTTATTTTGTAATGTTCACAAGATTTGCACTAAAAGTAACTACAAAGTGGCTATTTGTACTCATAACTTACAACAACCGGATCGGTGATTATGGAATGAAGTCATCAGTGTATATAAATATCTTTTGTCAGTTGAAGTCTTTATCTTCACCAACCTTTCTTTCTTTCGATATTCATTACATATGCTCAGCAGCACAAATTTTATTGCGATCGAACGTTTTTCCCTCATTAATTCGTTTTTCCCAATAATTAACCACTAGCTTGTTGCTGCAACTGCGTTTACGTGGCAGAAACATAGGTAAAGGCTATCGCACTCGGCAATTCTGTTGGTTTTTATCAACCTTTCATTGTTAAAACGCTACAGTTTTGAAGTTAGATCAGTACTTCAAGAGACTATCTCTTACAAACAAGCAATTACCAAGTAACCACCTAACAATATGAGTATGGATAGATCTAGAACAAAATATGCCTGCTATACAACTTTCAAATAGGTACCGATCACGTACAATTTCACGGTAAAAGATTAACTATAAAGATTAAGTATTATATCATGAGCCGTCGTTACGAAGCTTCCATCCATCATCATTATATCAACCATGGGAACTGACTTTCCCATAGGTTTGCTATGTTATTACAAATCTGATAACGCTTTTTAAAGCAATTTATTTTCTATTCGTTTTTGCTTGGATAATGTCGTTTTGTATATTGTGTTTATCGTAGATTTTCCTTGTCTTTTACTACGTCAGGTCTTCTAAGTGCATAATTAGTCCATAATGTTCCCACTGTTGGGACACAGCCCTCCTCTATGCGAGTGGGAATGAGCCTCCTCTATGCGAGTGGGAATGAGCCGTAATCCAACATGGGGTCAGTGCAGGTTGATAGATGACACATGTCCTAGAAAATTGGTTCTAAGACGTGCCGTTTCCCTTCACTGTTGTTAGTGCAAAAGATGTCAATTCTGTATGCACTAAATACCAGAGCTTCTTAGAACGAAATGTTCTACAAAATTGGCCAAATTGGATTATCTTGCAAGTTAACATTATGCTTATGTCAGTATTAAAGCCTCCTGAAACTACTTGGTGGACTTACGAAATTATAAGAATACAACCATCACTGCACTAACTCAAGACTCAACTCAATTGTGAGTCTAAAACCTCCGACCCGTTGCCTTATCTATGATTACTGCATTCATCTGTTTCAAACCAAGCAATTTCAGACCGTTCATTTAATTTCAAATACTGCATTCACTTGCCCTCCTACCTTTCAGATGTCCGCAATACAAGGAAGAAACCCATAAGACGAAAGTGTATAAACCCAATTATTACTGAGATAAGGTCAGTTACTAAGTACTCAGTAACTTCGCTACCAGTGAGACGAATATTTTGAAACTAACAATTCCAAGCTATCATCAAGCCACAGTTAAACTCAATAATACCATAACTGTTACAACTAAACAGATAAATGCAGAAGGAGCAACAAAGATTACTATAGAAGCGAACGCACACCAATACAGCAATGCCATGCCAGTAGTCTGAAATCCGTACAATATGTGATTACTGAGAACGCAAGTGCTTTTTTCCCCAATACCATTACTATCTAGTCGACAAAAAGTATCCCATCATCTTTTACCATACCAGTCATCCAAAGCTGTCAATGGGGCAGTAAAAAAAAACTCTGACCGTTCTGTCAAGGGGAAGCGACAGAGATAAAATTGTCATTCAATGGGATTCCAATTGCAAAAACGGAGTAGTAAGTAAATACGGAGCCGCGGCGGAACCTTTATAGCGATCCCCCTGAAAGGTGCAGAAGAGGATACTCCTACATATTCTTCGTTATCATACTTACTACTATTCCAATTCCATTCCTTCAATAATTTTCTTCAACTTAAGGGTCATCATATATTGCACCTCTATATAGTAACAAAAGTGAGCCTACTGTATTGTCTTACAGTTCGACATAACTGTGTTCTACCGAAATGCTATTACGTGATCGAGTTTGCAATTTGATACGATCGCGTGTTACCGCCGCTATAGTTATACGTAAACTTTCATCATATTTGTTTCCATACTACTATTATTATCTAAACACAGGTCTATAACCGTTATATGTAAATTGTTGGATGGATATTGTGATGGAATGCTTTAGCAATAGAATAATGTGTTGGTTTAGCAGGTGGAAACGAAACCACCTGCATGTTGACTTTTCGGGAATCATTCTGCGCCCCATGTTTGAATTTCAAGTCCTAATCTACACTAATATTATAAAAAGGAAAGATTTCATTGTTTGTAATGGATAAACGAAAAATTATATTATATGGAAAGCTACACTATTCCGGAGTAACATGAGCTATAAATTTTACGCGGACGAAGTCGCAGGCAAAGTGCTAGCTTCATATATTTCGAAAATTTTGTTGTCTTGGACATAAATTGTGTTAGATTCGCAAGTACAATTTGTACTATAGAGGTACAGGGTGTATAATAAATAGTTCCAAACGCACGAATTAACTACATATTTGTTGAAAGCAGAACTATCTATCGTTAGGTTTTTAGTACCAGCTTTATTGATTGCGAAAGTTAAACAGCCCTTCACCAGATTAATGGCAAACGTGACGAAGATACGTGATCGACTGAAAGGTTCGTACTATAATTTATTAAACGACGATATCTCGTGCTATGCTCTATAGGGAAGACCACTTTCACCGAGTCGTGTAACTTGATGGAATGTGCCTATGATTGCCGTATTATACAACTTTAACCCAACCTTTGGCTGCCACTTAAGACAGCAATTTCTATGGAGGTAAGTATCGGTAATGGTAGGCTAAACTTTCTTGTGTTTACATCAAAGCATGTCTATTTGGCAGCTATATCAAAAAACTTCGAAGATCTGTTTTCAGATATTGGGTTGGGACTTCATCATCATTAAATCCCAGTCACACTCTTTCAGTTTCACTCACACACACGCATCGCTTGGAATAATTATTATTTAGGGACAAATTTAAAGCTACAGGCTCAGCGGCGTGGGTTCGCTCGAGTAAGGGTCGGGGTGGACATGGATCAAGACGGCGCGGCGGACGGCAGCGAAGACGGAAGGACGGCGGTCTGTGTCAGTGTATCTTTAGAGTGGTAGTGCGTTTACTACTCTCCTGAAGAGGTGTTGTAGCGTCATCGGGAATGATTAGGATAGAATCACCTGCATGCGTGCCGTATGTTTAAATTTAATTCTCTTTTTTTATTGCTTCCGTAAATTACTTCCATATATTTAGTCCATACATCCACATTATTTGTAATAAATAAAATAAATGGAAGAAATTTAAGTTTACTACATACTATAAATTGAAGTGTCTGTCTGTAATTTCAAAATAACAGCTTTATACTAAATGCATGTAAAAGTTTATACAGTACCTACATAGAACCCAAAAATATATTTTATAAATTTTGTCCGTCTGTTTTATCCAGTTAATCTAAAAAAAAACGGCTAAACCGATTTTGATGGGATTTCATTGGCAGTTGTTATAGTAAGTAACAGCCAGACCTAGTATGAAATAAAACAACAATCTGATAATCACAATAGATTGCACAGAAACTTACAAATGCCTACAAAACTTACAAACGCCTTACATGCTTAAACACTTAGACAGTTTATAGAATATAAACTAAACGCACATTCAGGAATTAATTTTCAGATCCGGTGTATTACCAGAAACGAGATGTAATTGTATACTTAAGCTCCGTATAGTGACAGCAGTTACTGCCCGTATGTTTAAGTTGCACTTGGACGTTACGCTGTTACAAAACCACTGGGACTCATGTATAGAAATGTGTTCTTATCGGAACCCGGAAAACCTAATAACAGAGAACTTCCCCTTTACTGAATTTAATATACCTGCATGCTTGTTTAATTTTTGTTAACCCTAAACCTCTTAATAGAGCATTGTATTCATCATTGTTTGTTATTATTGGACTAGCCCTTAAATCGTGAAAGAAAATCAGCTTGTCTTTACATGTATCGACAAAACGTATGGCATAGCCAATTTCTTGATTTGTGCTAGACTGTACCACACTATACAGGGAACCTGCGGAATAATCGAGTAACACACATAAGAATTATACGTAGTCCTCCAGACCGTATTTCGGCCATGGCGGCCAATCTCAAAGGAGACTAGACATAGTGTACAATTGTGTGCGTAGACACAGGGGCATTTGCTCTTTCCTCTCTCTCTCATAGTCCGATGGGATGGCAATCCGACACGACCGAAGAGAGATCAGGCGTAGTACTAACTGCTTGTAATAATGTGTTTTCCGAGGCGCAGGGGGCGCAGCCAACTTCCAAACTCTGGGCTGTTATAAAAAATCCTAAAGCAAAAACCCAATAACACTTTGCCCGACCTGGGAATGGTACCCAGGACCCCACGACGATCAACGGGGCAGTTAACACACAACACACCTTATAAAATGCCAATTAATCGCAATGCCTTGCAGCTTGACAGTTCAGTCATGTTCGTTGCGTTATTTACGTTGTTGGACAGATGAACTTTCAAATCCAAGAAGCAATAATTGATCTAGGAATCTTCTACAAAACCTTCGGATTGTGATGGGTATTAGTATGCTGATAACAATTTACAAATCTTGACTAGCAAAATTAGGTTCTTTATTTTGACAATGACAATTCAAAGTACAGATGGTTTGCACAAACGGAAAAAAAATCTGCGTTATTACCTCCCAATTGGTCAGATTTGATGCAACTGTTTTTGAAATCTCGGTGTGCCTTTCTGCGTATACCCCTGAACCCTAAGGGGATCACAGACGTGGCTATCTTCCACGTATATTTACAAAACCATTTTCCATGGCACTTTGCGTAACAGAATTAACTGGCCTTTTGTGGTTACCTATTATATTCAATATTTCACAAACTGCGCCCAGCGATCCTCACGTAGATCTACCATTTTGTGTGTGATGGACTTCTTGCATAACTTACCTGTAGGTTTGTTTCGTCTAAGATTATCTCAAAAGCCTTATTGGTAATTTTGGGATGGGTTAGACAAGCCCAAAATTGTTTATATCCTTTACAAAGTATAAAAGAAACTCGCTTGCCGCGTCTGTACGCTTAGGTCTTTTAAACTACGCAACGGATTTTAATGCGTTTTCATCAATAGACAGAGTGATTCAAGAGGAAGATTTATATGTATAATACACGGGACGCGAAGACGCTGGCTTTAAACTAGTCAGAAAGAAAAAGAAAGTCATCGATTAACTACGTCCTTTTAAATATTATAACAATTGTTTGCAGCACTTACAGCTTACACAAAGTGAGTTCATGGTAAAGTCTATCGTAAAATCCCAGGAACACTTTAACCAACCTCAGATTGGAACCCAGGAGATCACTCCCAGCAGCCGCGCTAACGACGACGAGACCAACGTGCAGTATCCAAAGTATGGAAGCGATATACCAATGATACACTATCAAACAAGGCTCAGTAGCAGTGACAAGCATTGCTCAACCCGTTTCGATAGTTTACCGCCATTAGCGAAATGATATGTTCTCGATCAGTAATAACATGCGGAGAGATGTTACCGTCGTTGTTCAATTACAATAA
Organism: Aporophyla nigra; assembly: GCA_947507805.1. Taxonomy (NCBI): domain Eukaryota; kingdom Metazoa; phylum Arthropoda; class Insecta; order Lepidoptera; family Noctuidae; genus Aporophyla; species Aporophyla nigra. The sequence continues at coordinate 27,005,246 of OX382295.1, forward strand.
TGATGCTAGTTGCCGCATCATTGGGCTATATGATTGACGTATTGTAAGAATGTTACGACATTCAGAGCATTTTGAATGTATGACTGTTTGATAACGCCTTGGAATACTTCAATTAGGGAGCGGTGTTATCTATGTCTCACAACTTTCAGTTATATGAATTATGAATACTTAATGTTTAACTATTTGTTGTCATCATCAATCGTAAACGGACCTCTAAAAGGACTCACAATAACAATGTTGTACCAAACACCTGTATAAAAACCCTGTACAACAATTTTAGCCAAGATCAACTATGGAATAGAATACTTACTCTTTATTACTTCGGACTTCTTTAACACAACGCATTGTCATTATGTAGTTTGTGCATTGTCACTGTCAATTTCAACACCAAAGTTGGCAAATGATGCACAGCAAATTATATAGTAATGTTATGTTTTCTAAACTGTGGTGACTCTTCAACAAATGCCTCTAGATTCACGGATTAAAGCTGGTTGAAGTTGATTTTTTTTCGTGTGTCGTGGATGTACAATTACACAAAATGCTACAAAAATATTCTATTGGAAATATTCTATCAAAAGTACATTGTTATTCTGTGGTGTTTGTGCTAGTTCCTGGGACCACTATCTTCCAGCTAAATATCGTATTTCCGAATCTCGTCATGAAGTTTGAAGCTGGTATCGCAAAACAGATGATGCACATGTGTTTAATATCGTTCTGCTTCATAAACGTTGTTGGTAACTTGATGCTCAGCATTTTCATGGACTCGACCTTGAAAAGGCCCGTGGTTGGTGAAGGCACCTACTGCGAATACTGTCGAATGTTGCGGCCAGCGAAGAGTTGGCATTGCAAGAAATGTAATGTTTGTATAATGAAGCGAGATCACCACTGCTTCTTCCTGGCGCGCTGCATCGGATTGTACAATCAGAGATACTTCATTTTATTCCTCGGACATGGAATGCTCACGACGTTGTATATGTCTTATTACAACTACTATTTCGTGACGCTGAACGCTATAGACCCAAAACCATTACCGGGACAAACGATGTTTGTGGTTTACTTGTTCCTAAACTATACTCTTTTTTTCTTTTCTTTAATTTTTTTTGGCATTCAGTTAAGGAATGCAGTGACGGGTGTAACTTGTTATGAGTCTAAGTTCCCGGAATTAAGGAAACCTGCGAAATGGAGGCAAAATTTGCTAAATATATTCGGGACTAGATGGTACTTGGCCATAGTGTGGCCCCTGTGCCAAAGTGCAGCACCAAATGAATTCAAAGGTCCTTGAAGGAGCTCTGCTATTAAAGTGAAGGGAAAATTAAATAATAAAATTTAATTAATGTGTTTATCATTTATATAGCTTTTACTAAGTTTTAGAAATCTTGTTCCTTTGGATCTTTTCCAAGAAAGTGTGATCAAAAGTTGAAAGTATTTTTCTTTTATTTACAAACCCCAGTCTTACCACTTCCAACTTGTTGGTTTTCTAAAAGTTATCACAATCTCCAGTATCATCATTCACTGACCCAACATTTCAACACTCTAGATCAACTTAATTTACGACTCTATCGGATAAGTGATAGCTGCTATTATCGCTAATAAACAACAATGAAGAAAATGGCTATTGTTCTTTAACGCCATCGATCATCAGTGGGTCTAATGGACCTGCATTCAGATATGTCTTGGAATGGCGATAAAACGATGCATTAGGACTATCACTTGCAGTATAGTGACAGATCAAGGACTGTAGTTATTTTGTTTTATGGTTGTTATATGCCATGGGAAATAAAAATGCTAGGATATTAGGTAAGTGCTGCTTTGGAAACAACTCTACCACAGATTTTGATTTCAACCGACCGTCGTCGCATTTGGATTAACCAAATACGGCAATTCCTAAATGAACAGTTTTAGCCTGATTGTTTCGATGAAGCTTCTGAAAAACTAATTTATTTTACTAGTTCTGCCGCTCCGTGCCTACGAAAGTTTATGTTGGTACCAAAGATCAATCTCATTCAATTATATCAATTTAGCTGAGTTTTTCTTGGTGTGAAACATTCTCTGCTCAGTGGCAATAAGAAGCAATTCAGTTTACAACCATTCTCGTCATAATAATTATGTTCTTGATCTGTAATAACATATTAGAGGAATGTTATGGTAGTGGCCTACGTTACTGGCGTATTTTGCATAATTCGGTGCAGGAATTTTTGTGAGTTTTACATGTTTATTAACACTAGTTTTGTTTAGATGATTGCCCAAGAAACGTTAAAGAAAAGTTTAAATGCAAATGCAAGGGCAGTGCATCATTATGCTTTGAATATTTTCTTTTGAATATAAAACTTGTTTTCCTCTGAGAACCCAAAAACGGGTACCTAACCTAAACACCGTATGTTAACAAGAACATTTAATATCCTTATACTTAGACCACTAGCCATTTAAAATTATGCTTTATATTCAAAACAATAAGTGTAAACATTTTGATACGGCTTCTGGTGCTTTACTGTCAGTTGCAGACGAGTAAAGAGCTGAAATGCCAGGATCGTGCGCCGGCGCAACGGTACACTTTCAAACTGATATTCGCTACCTTCGTATGTTTCTGCGTATTTATGTGTAAGTACAACGATGTGGGATGTTATGTGGCTTACGATTTATGACACGTAGAAGTTGTTTTGTTTATGATCGTTTTTGATTTGATCAAATGTTTATCTAACTACGTGCAGGGTAGACACAGCAGAGAGGTTTGGAACATTACGCACGAATATGTTAATGAAGTTGTTCATTCGGCATCTACGTATCGAGCTAAATCTGATACGACTCGCCCCAGTGACGGTCTAGCATAAATCATCCCATTCTCTCATCATCATCATTTCAGCCGAAAGACGTCCACTGCTGGACATATACATCGCCACTTCGACCGGTTCTGTGCTTCTCGCATCCAGCTGATTCCCGCAGCCTTCACCAGGTCATCGGTCCGTCTTATGGGAAGCCTTCCAACCCTACGTCTTCCAGTACGCGCTCGCCACTCCAGAACCTTCCGACCTCGTCAGCTATCTTTTCTGCGAGCAATGTGCCCTGCCCACTGCCACTTAAGTTTCACAATTCTTCGGGCTATGTCGTCTGCCTACGTTCTCCTACCTCCTCTTTCTCTCGTCGTATAATTCTAAACACGTGGTATCGTTATGCAAAAATATTGACTTGTTTTCCTGAACTTTAGTCACGCTGCGGTGAAAAAAAAACAAGTTCAACTTCTTTGGACTTCATATTTAAAACTGGTTTCTTATAATGCAGTTGCCATTTAAGAATTTTTGCGGCTTGTCAAATGTCACTGTCAATCTCAAGACTGAAGATATGTTTTGGTATGTTGTTAAACATTGGAGAAATTGTGGTCGACGTTTAATATTTCACACAATGCATTCATTTCACCGAGACTCCTTAATTGGTAACATTATTTCAAGAGTGCCATATTACTTTGTGGTATTTCTGCTAATACCCGGGATCTTTGTCTTTCAACTAACTGTCGTGTACCCGTCTCTTATCGTAATGTTAGATTGTGGCTTCGCTAAACGGTTTATACACATTTGCTTAATATCATTCTGCTTTATAAACGTTGTTGGCAACATGGTGTTCAGCATGATGATGGACTCGAGCTTGAAAAGGCCCGTGTATGGGGAAGGCACGTACTGTGAATACTGTCGGATGTCGCGGCCTGCGCAGAGTTGGCATTGCAAGATATGTAAAGTCTGTATTATAAAACGAGACCATCACTGCACCTTCCTGGCGCGCTGCGTCGGGCGTTACAATCAGAGATACTTCATTTTATTCCTCGGACACGTAATGGTTTCAATGCTGTATGCGACTTACTACAACTATTACTTCATAACTCTGAAGTTCCAAAATGATGCATGGCTCCTATCTGCTGCCCGCATCATCAACCCGATGCTTAGGTTCGTGATACCGGAGCCCCTGAGCATCGTAGACTTGTATGTCCTGTACGTGTTCATGAATATGGGTGTTATATTTTGGTCTGGTAGTTTGTTCTTCTATCATTTAAGGAATGTAGTGATGGGTGTTACTTCCTATGAGTCTAGGTTTCCTTCACTAATGGACTCCACGAAATGGAAGCAAAATTTGCTAAGCGTATTTGGGTCTAGGTGGTACTTGGCCATAGTGTGCCCGCTGTGTTCGAGTCCTTTGCCGAATGACGCTAAGACTCCTTGAAGTAGCTGTAATATTTTTGTGAAAACATTTTTGCAAATACATATATATTGATTAAACTTATTTGTCAATAAATTCATAAGACTATGAATCCAATTTACTGTTTGTTTTACTGCCTCCAAAAACTGTTTGTGATATGAATACATTTTCTGTTACCAACAAGATGTGCCGTACAACCGTTACATTTAATATTCCCTAAATTCAAGCAGTTGACATTAATCTGGAAGCCAAACAGACATTATAACTGATAGCCTGATACTGTATCCATAGAACTGGTTCAATAATACTGATCCACATTCTTCCCAGCTACTGTAAGCCTGAAGCGATACATATCACGCAACGATGCGGTTCTGTCCATAGAGATAGGTTCCATTGCCGGCTGTGCAGGGTGCGGGGGGCACGCGACCGTTACATAAGCGGTGATAAAGCGGCGGACACCCACCGCATGCTAATGTCCAGGAAGTGGGCTTGGCAGCGGCCGGAGTGGCTGTACATACTATGATGAATGCTTGTGGTGGCTACTATAGGGTGAGCGCATGAATGTGAGTTAGATTGCGTGCTAAGTGCAGTCAATCTATTATAGGTTTCATATTGGTAGAATTATTGGCACACTTCCACATATTATATCATTTCACCTAAATCTTTAGTATTTGTTAGTTTTTTATGTAGTATCACGAACTTGACTACCAGAATGAGTTTGGGATTTTAATAGGAATTTCTTCAATTAATAGGAATTTCTTCAATGGGAATTTCTTCACACTGAAGTCCTTATCCACGCGGTAACAGTAAAGTCACCTAAAATCCAACTAATTAGCCAACGGTAATTAAAAGTATAATAAGCGAAATACATGGAATCGCACTACAATTCGTGGCATGCGCGCTGTCCGCGATGGGCACGCGACGACGATGTGGTCACCGTTACGCGGAACCCGTTACCACATACATATGTACTCTATCCCTGTACATTCGACGTAATGTGCAGTGAGGACAGTGGACCATAGACGACTTGACGAATTTGTGTCATACATTGTTCGTACAACCTTTATTTTGCGTTCAGTGATAATGATGCTTTGTAACTTACAAAGTTCATGCTGATATTTAGTATCGTTTCCATCATCATTATCATCATTCAACTGAAAGACTACTGGTCTCCCCAAAGCTTCGCCACAACTACAGGTCCTGACGTGCTTGTTGCACTCGCGAATTCTTGTGTCTTTCATCACGATATCACTTATATCTTTTGCGGATATACGACAAGAAAGCTCAAAGTATGTAGAATATTATATAGGGTTTAATTAAATTAAGTAGCGAAGCTTCATCGGTGAAACCTCTCATGGCAATAAAACATGAAAAAATCGAACTTATAATTTCAATTCGGAGTGTTAACTTCTACACTACCACTTTCGTTCCTAAACGATACCCCAGGAGAAAAATTTTCAGGTACCAGAACCTCATGTTGACTAAGATGTTTCTTTTCATTCGTGTCGTCACTGCTTTGAACTTCACCTAATTTCCCATTCACGATATCTCACAGTTCTCACATCAATCTATTAACTATCTTAATCCTTTGGCAGTCGGTTGCAACACAAATACTTGCGTTTGATGTCAATTCGTCATCTTTATGTTAGTATCACGAGCTTAAAGTGGGGCGAGGCGATCGTATGCAATGTGCAAGTGATGGTGGCATAGTGGTTATCATTTGGTGATTGTCTGTTTGTTTTGCTTGGCTTCTTTTGGGAATGTAACCTTTACAGTGATGTGTAGGATCGGTGCTATTTAATAGTTCAAGCGATTGATTGTCACATTACTTCGGCTGGACTGATTTCGATCATAGATCTAACTTTGGAACTATGGGAGTTTTGGCACTGGCTTACCTATCTATCACAAGATTCTGTTTATTATAGAAAGTATTTATCCCTACTACCCAACTCATATTATAAGGGAGAACGTTTGTGTTTTAGGATATTTGGATGTTTGAATGTTTGTTACTCAAAACGCAAAAACTAGCAAACGGATTTGAATGAAATTTGGCAGACACATAGCAACAAATAAAACCTGGATTAACACACAGGATAGTTTGTATTCTGATAGTACGTTCTCGTGGCATAATTTCCTATCTCCACTCGAGTGAAACCGTCAGCAAAAGCTCGTACTAAAATATAATCTTACTGTCTAAAATATTTAGATATAGTAGTATCAACTTCCGGCTTATACTAAGAACTAAGTACCTAGGTAGATCAGCAAATGATCAACTCTTCTTGATCCTAATCACCTACTTACTTCTAAGTATATATACTCGAGAAAAACCGACCAATAATCCGCACACCTCATTACATACAGGATAGAAATCGTACGGAAACATTCAATATTATCGTACTCGAATCAACCACATTACCAAATTAATACTGCAGCTGCCAAAATTATCTTTCATACATTATCTCAGTACAAATGTACGTAATCAACGTCTTGATAGACCGCATATGTAAGTTGGTAGAAGTTATGATACTGGTGCCTGCTTTCGCTTCCACTCATATAATTTATGCACTAGGTAAATGTATAGCTATAATGTTATGTATATGTATGTTAAATAATATAGGTAGACGGGGCGATTTTCTAATTTTCGCTATTACATGTTTTCTCTGCTGTACGTTACCAAGATTATACTAGTTGGTAAGTATATAGTAGATCCAAACAAAATGATGAATAAGTACTATGAACTATACATATATAATGAATGGTCATGGCCGATGCTTAGCTAAAAATTCAATGACATATTTCAACCAGCTCTAGGAGAATGCACCGACATACCTGCTCTTGATATTGAAAGATAGCAAGAATTTCAGTAATTAAAACAAAAGACAACAATGGTCAAAGAAAGTTGAAAAATGAAGAAGTACACAGAGTTGAATAAGGACCAAAATGGTAAGATTAGAATTCATGCTTTTCGTCTAGCTCCTAGCCTATAAGGCTATTACTAGCTATTACCGTCTGAATGAAAACGGGTTACCTACCCTGTCATTAGTAGGCGGAGAGCAACCAACCTGTTACGACTTATGCACTATCACGACTGCAATAAATATTATTCAGTACTGTTGATTTCTCAGTACCATTCACGCCTAGATAATTCTGTAGCTTTATGATTATTTGAGTAAGAGACGAAATAACTTGATTTCTGAAAATATTGATTAAATCTTTGCTATGAAATGCCATGATAATGGTCCCAATACTGACTGATTTTATAAAATAAAAATATTAACTATTATATAAGTTTTATGAGGTTTGACTTCCTATCGATTGATCTCAAAATCTAGAAGTCTATTTCAATAACAGTAAATCATTAAGTGAATGCACCAATAAAAAAAAAATTACAATTACCAAATCCTAAATTTTGAAATTCCATAGGTCTATCCAAACAGAGCTAAGCGATTGGACAAAATAACTAAGGAATCATTATAATAAGAGGTAGACGTCTACAATCCGTGATTAATTTGGCGTTGCTCTTGACACTCGAAAACCCATCTTTACTTTAATTTGTGAACTTAATGTACCACGTTTTTGCGGCACGATTTTGAGCAAAGTTCAAAGGGCTAGTGAAGGGAGTGTTCAAGGAAAAATGAACGGTACCTCATTATACTGCTCAATATATTATAATAAAACGGAACTCGCGGTAGCAATTAGTATGTTATCGTGAATTACGAATTCTGTTATAATTTTATGACATCGGTGTTTTATTGCAGTAACCGATACAAAATAAAAAATTGCGTGTTTTTCTTGGAAACACACACGTAGTAATGCATACAAAATTAGCTTGAATATTAGTGCATATATTTCTCGTACTATATAATTAAACTCGAATAATCAATGACTGACATTCATAAAAATTTGAACGACTCATGGAAGATTTTTAGAAGAAGGCAATGACGTGAGTATGAAGGTACCTCTACGATGTTAAAGTGACATTCTACTAAATTAATTTTTGCTCTCACTATCTAAACTATTTCACAGCCACTGGGATATTCTACGTAGGTACTAATATTTTACACGGAAATAATCACTGTTCAACATAAACTTTTGAACCTTACCACATAAATAACTCATTCACAGCGTAGGACGCCACAATACTACCATACCCCGATTGTGACGACTGTTACCAAGCGAACGATTTCGACAGTCATTATGAAACAATCGATTTCCGATCAACAATAGATCGATCGATTATGTCAGCGAGATGAGTTTTCGATTCGATATAAATCGTCTGTCAAAACCCGACAGATAACTTAGATAACTTTTATTTTTCGTACAAAGGTTTTATCTGCAATAAATCGCATCATGCTGTTATCAAAATAATATTTGTTGGAAAAAAAAAGTCGCAAGAATGGCGGGAACTTGATCATTGCATCGGCGGCTATCTTGCATCAGTACATTTTTTACTATTTTCACAAGAATCAAGTTAAATAATCGTTAAAAATCGTGAGCTATCATTAACGCAATAGTATTGCTGAATTTTTGGATAATTAGTGAGTAAGAATTTGCTTCTTTGGTTTATAGATAAAAGATGAAAATAATTGTTGTGAGTCATATTGAGTTATTTGCAGAACGCTTACCGTTGTTGCTTTTAATTATTGTGACGGAACTGAAGCTTACCTGTAATAAATAAAAATATATTGTAAATAAAGTGAAAGTAACTTAGGTACACACGCAAGCATACATTTATTATGAACATAATAAAACCGTATTTCCGTTTAAAAACTAGCAAAAAAAGAAAATAATGATACACTATTCTATAGTACATACCTATCTGACAAAATAAATGGGACACTTACCTAAGTACTGAATATTATAAATATAAATGTATACCATACGTAACCATTGTTTCTCGTTGGATGTCCTCAATAAATAAATGAAAAAACTTTTTTACAAAAAAAAAACAACCGACTTCCTTAAAAACACTACAAAGTGAAAAATAACTTTAATTTCGGAAGTCGGTGTCTTAGGATCTGTATTTATGGTTTTTTTGCCACCGACTTCCGAAATTAAAGTTATTTTTCACTTTGTAGTGTTTTTAAGGAAGTCGGTTGTTTTTTTTTTTGTAAAAAAGTTTTTATTTTTAAATTTTTAGTTGTGGTATTCACCCTGCACTAATTCCAAACAAACAATGCATATTTATGCGATAGCAGAAATCGCGGTTGATTTGCTGTCATTTTTTAAAGAGTTCCGGTGTCTGTCTCCCGAACTCATCATCAGATCTATATGAAAATTATATGGGACCATTTCAGAATAAACCCCTTTCGAACAAAAAAAGAATTTTGCAAATCCATCTACATATGACGGAGTTATGGCCGAACATACATAAAAAAAAAAAAAAACATATAAACATCCGAATTGAGAACCTCCTTTTTGAAGTCGGTTAAAAATATAATAAATGGCCAGGCCAAAATGATTAAGGCTGCTTTTTTTTTACTAAGCAGACAGTAGAGTGGGTAAGAGCCCACTCTAGTGTCTGCTGAGGAATCAATTCTCGATGTCAACGAGTATGTCTATCTAGGACAAGATATCTTCTAACTCCTGATCGATAAGGAGTTGTACCTTCCATCATCAGCTCAACGGAATATAAGAATACAAGTAACGGTCTAAACGTGCCTATAATATTCAAAGAATTATTCCCTAACCTTCTAACCTTTCACTGTAAGTTCCTATATGTACTGTTCACCGATGAGGAGTTCCATGCGGTATCTTCGAAGACTATAATTAGTTCACCACGGATGGATAGATAGAACCAGCAATTATTTTTGATCTTTAGTACAATATCCAAATCACATTACGTGTACTGTTTGTTTTTGAGGAGTTCCTTCGTTTATCTCCCAAAGTATACATCAAATCTTCACAAAATTAATATGGGACCACCTCAGGAGTATACCCTTACGAATAAAAAAAGAATTTTCAAAATCGGTTGACAATTGGCGGAGAAATCGGTGAACATACATAAAAAAAAAAAAAAAAAAATACATACAGTCGAACATATAACCTCCTCCTTTTTTTGAAGTCGGTTAAAAACTAGCAGCCCATAACAAGCCGTATCCAAATAGAATCAACTTTCGGAAACTGCAAAATGCACCTTGAAAAATTACACAGACTTCAGAGCCCAAGTTTCATAATGCCAACAACCGGAAAATAGCCACAATACACCTAAACGAAAACCGTAAAATTATTCCGCCCAAATTAAAATATTATGAAACTTAATCAGATTTTTTCATCAACTTGAGTAGTGTTTAAAATTATATTTTATTGGGTTACGTAAATATTGCCAGTGAGAATAATTTCAGGCGAATAATGCTTAGTAAAGACAATGCTTTCTATTTATAAAGTGACATCTGGTGGACGATGAGAGAGCTGTGGCAGACAGCGTGGAATAAGCATCAGTCGGTCAATGAAGCAATCAATTTCATTGATTTATTATTGTGACCGCAACAATAGTAAAACTGCTATTAAATATACAATAGTACCGAGCATTTTTCTGTTGATGAGGCCTGCGCGAACGATTGGATCCTGCATCTTTTCTGTATTCATAGGCCTTTACTCTTTCATCATTTCAGCCGAAAAACGTCCACTTCTGTACATCCTTTATTCTTCGATTGCACCAAACTTTTAATGTCAGTTATAGAATATTTATATTTCTTCATAAAATTCATACTATTATTGGTATTTAAATAACACACTTTCGAGTGAGTAAGTACCACAGAGTAGAGAAAGAAGGTAAGTACCTACTCCAAGTGCCTAAATTAATTTCATTTAAGAACATTAAAACAAAATTGCAGCCATGGGAGCCTACTTTAATTAAAATTATCATTGCATCTTGATTAAATTAAAGAGTTTCTACAATTAACTTAATTGTTCATCATTATTTAACTAAATAACATTTTTAATTGCATGATTAGTGCGCTTGTAATGATCCTCGACGGTAGGCTAATGGGCTAATGCAATCACAAACTTTCGCTATGTTCTTAATTCGCCAAGAAATTATTAGGGGAGTATATCAATTATGTAAGCGCCTAATTCCATCTTCTGCTATTTAGGAATGATTAGATCTAATGATGACGAAGATGGACAGACGATCATCATCTGCCCTGCCTTTTCCCAACTATGTTGGGGTCAGCTTCTAGTCTAACTGGATGCAGCGGACCAGTATTTTACATGAAGCGACTGCCTGACTGACCTCCAAAACCCAGTTACTGGGTAATACGATACCCTTTGGTAAGACTGGTTGTCAAACTTTCGGGTTTCGGTTTCTATTTCCGAGACACGGAAGAGTCTTGGTATGTTAAGATGGTCACCCATCCATGGACCAACCGTGGCAAGCGTTGCTTAACATGAATGATCAACCCGTGCGGCTGTTATTACTTAGCCATAAGCCCTTCAACTTATATCAAGATTATTTGAGAGATAGTCTAATCGAGAAAAGCTATAAGACGAGAAGAATGGAACCACTTATTCATCGTATTTTATAATATTAGGTACCCATAGGTTTTTGTGATTGATAATTATCTATTATTGTTTGTTCAATAAGGCCGCGAGGGTCAGAACCGATAGCCGTGAATATTTTTTGTATTTTTATTAACTTTTTCAATGAGCTTAGATTCTGATATTCGATAATAATCGAATAGACAAACAGTGCGGTGAATAATAACTGTACCTATATAGAATAATTTTCATGGTTTTCCTTAGACTTGCGCAAAATAGGGTTGATCAATGGAACCTGACTTATGAATTGAAAGTTTGTGGACATTGATAATAAATGTATAAAGGTTTCACTTGAAACGTTTTGTATAATGCTTTCGCGCATTCAACGCTCCATTAGTCTTTTCATATTACTAAAAGAGAAGAGAAAACTATACACAAAGACTTAATTAGAGCTCAGTGCGCACTTATGACATCCGCAAACCCGACCCGAAAGTCTGCAACACTTAAACATAAAAATATCCGTATTAATCAGCCTAAGAGCCTTATTTATTAATCTTTTTAATTTTATTACGTAGACAACCTCGCTTTGTTCATAATAAAATTAATTATAATTATAGTGACGCAACGTGGATTATTCGCTGGCTTTCACTGAGCGTAGATTATGCTAATTTTAATGATGAATATGTTAATGTGTGTGATAATTATGTTAAATAATGTAAACGGGTCATCTTGGCTGCACTGCTAACTGAATTGAATGCATTTATTTGACGCATATATGGCGTGCGGGTGACGAACATATCCTTATGTGTCTGGTTCTACTGGGTGTTTATTTACGATTGTTTTAATGTAGTACACTGTTGAGTGGTTATCGGATAAGAAAAAGGTCATGTCACTATAGATGTTGCCAATGTTTATAAGGTTTTAAAATAAAGTTAAGTGCTAGAATACACCAAAAATATCGCTAGTTACTTTTCCATTCGACATACTTATCTACTTGTCTACGCACAAATACCAACTTAGCAGCATTATTTGCTACATTTTAGTAACATAAAAATGCATGTTGTAGACATTTCTTAGTCTTCTACTATTAACATTTCAAAAATGGACCCTCTTTTCTTTTATTTGCATCTACAAAAACGACAAGTAATGAACTAATGAGGCGAACTCTTCCAAAACAACGAAATTTCTTCAAATCTGAAAAAGTAAACAAAATGCAATTGTAACCGTGTCTGATACCGAATCTCATGCAAACACACGACACAATGGGTTACGTAAGCGAGTTGATACCGTAACTAGGCCTGTTCCTCAGCGCCAATGATCGGTAACCAACCGTGACCGAACGGTAACAGAATGATGCTGCAGCTTCGAGCGATCGGTAAAACGTACGAGGCGTAACGACCAAGGTTGATGCAGAAATAGACTGAGGATTGGGAGATGTTACTTTTTGTACATATATTTCGCTACGCTTGACATCTAATGGAGATGTTAGATGGAATTTCACAAGCAGATGTTTTTATGCTTGTCGCACTATCTCACTCCTGGCCAAGCCTCTCTCCACTCCTTCCAACTTTCGTAACCCCCGCGTCCTCTTTCTAGTTTTGATGGAACCTTTCCAGCTCCAGCTTCAGCTGTTATTCTTTTGATTATTTATCATCATCTTTTAATACATCAACCTCCCCTCTTTGGACATAGGCAGAGCATATTAAGCCTCCTCTTTTGCATGCCATCTTTGAAAGTGACGGAAACAGTATAGTCCAAAAAAAGCAAATTGCTCATAAGTGTGTACCTGTGGGCCATAATGTAGCATCATCATCATTTCAGCCGTAAGACGTCCTCTGCTGGACTTAAGCCTCCCCTAATTTGGGGGGCTTTGCCATAATCGCCACGCTTGGCAGGCGGGTTGGCGATCGCAGTATGGTGGTAAAATGCATAGAGAACGCTGCTGCCCATTCTCTAGTAAGTCCCTTAGTCGCCTTTTACGACACCCATGGGAAGAAATGGGGTGGTGTTATTCTTTACGTCCGGCACCACACGGTACGTATGTACGTATGTATTATGTTTAAGAAAAAATGTAACGATCGTGTAAACCCTATGATTAACAATGTTGCGAACTATGGAGTTATTAAAAACATTGAAACGAGGAAATGCCAAATGTTGATTGCCGATGGCTATGATCTAATAAATATGAGTCTAGTTAATACCACACTGGACTTTAAATGTTTGTGGTCTTGGAATTCAAGTAGGTACCTTCAGCTCTGGTGTTTGTAGGAGTTATACATAAATAATTAATGGGTTAAATATACTAGGCAGTCAGTAGGGTTGAGGGCGGGGCTAAATGTATAGAGAGCCAACCTCATAGATACTAGCCACCATTGTTAGGTAAATGGTCTATGGTTCAAACTTAGCGACAATAGTTTCGCTCTCTTCTAATACATTGATACAAACACCATTATAAAGGCATATGAATGAGATAGAAGAATTATAGATGTTCTAATATAAGCTGCAAGGTCTATAGGCAGCACTGGAAGCAAGGAAACCAATGGAGTTACATACGATCACGCACACGAGGGAGGAACAGTTGGCGAGCATCCATGCACTCACTTGTAATGCCTAATGCAACAGCCTGTGCTTCCTGCAGCCTTCCATTGAATTACACATGGTTAGAATCTGTTAAGTCTGAGGAATAACCCAACACTCGTTTCCTCATTAAGTTGGGTCGTTTCTTTTCAGTGACTGTAGTTAGTAGTCATCACGTTGGCAATTGTCATTTGAATATACAAGGTGTTTGGAGCACGGACCCACAATTTTTGGGAGATTGTGTGGGTGTTGTTCTATTTTTCACTTATAGAACCCCATGTCCTAAGTGTCACTGTAACAGAGATACCATTTTTTTTTGTCTGTTTTTGAAACTTACCTGAATCATCGTCTTTAACACGATATATTTTTGCGAATGCGAATCGTAAGGAAATCATAATTATCTCCAGATAGGTACAACATATTTGCAGCCGGGTTAAATTAAATGCCTGCTCGTTGCTATTGCCTCGTTCAAAGGTCCTTTAAACGGAATATTGGCATCGCTGTTATATTGGTGTGTTTCTATTTGTAACAAGTCATCACCAAAAAACACTGACACCCCAAAATGACGAGCATCAATGAATCACTCAATTACTTATTCACACAGTCGTTAACAGCAAAAATTTCGCTAATTATATATTCAAAGTTAACAAATCGTTATACAACGCGGAAGTATTGGGTCGTGCCGACCATTCGTGACTCCAACTATAAGTATCATAGCTGGCTCATATGGAACGCCCTGACATGGTCGCCAGTACCCTGAAGGAGGTACGGCTGATTGGAATTAACCTTTGATTTATAGCTAAGTGACTTTGCCATTAACTCATGTATATTGACAAACACGTGAGTTACCTACTTCAAAGGAAAAATCTTGAGTAAATGATTTTGTAGGTAAATGTAATTAATTCTAAGCGCATCATGTCATCATTCTTACGCGAGGTAAGGACGGCAATGTACAAGATTTTAATCTTCGTCACGCTTGTAATTCAAAAGCAGAGGTTCATAACACTTGGTGGTATTTTTTTATCCATTTGCAACCCTAAATATTAGGACACCATTGCCAATACAAGAAATAGTAGGCTAGCTATATTTTTTTCTCACTTATACATGCTGGACAGATGTGCTGAACGATGTACCTATGTATGTTTCCAAGCAGAACGAGTCCTCTTCAATATTTGTTTTCGTCCAAAATTATATGTTTGTGCACCCACACGCCACAAAATCGTTCACAATCGTTTGTTGAATTCGTTTATCCTTAACATCCTCTCGTCAGCAAAAAAAAAACAAAGACGGCATTCCGATTAATAAAATAAGATCATAATGCTTGAGGCAGTCACAGTGAAGAATTGTTTGATAACTTTGATATATGATTTAGAAACATAATACTGCATGGGCGTTTTAATTGCTTCTTTATAATAAAAATAATGGTTTCCATTATTCATTTTTTGCGTTGAGACAATTAAGTAATGGAACATGTAACAAGCATGTGGGTTTTCAATGCCATGGTCAGAAAAAATCAATGGAAATATTTGAATGGAAGCTCTGCTAAAGATTC
The DNA here is from genome assembly GCA_947507805.1 of Aporophyla nigra. NCBI lineage: Eukaryota > Metazoa > Arthropoda > Insecta > Lepidoptera > Noctuidae > Aporophyla > Aporophyla nigra. Next base: position 27,021,036 of record OX382295.1, read on the forward strand.
AACTCGATAAAAATATTAATTTGGTTTTATGAACCAGGAAGGATTAAGACAGATGTTGGGCTATTGTATAGCTTGAAGTGGTGTTTACCAATCACTTACAGGTTTTAACTACTAAAAGACGACTTACCTATCGACTAAATCTTAAAGGCTACAGGAAACGGTATAAGTAAATTGAGAGTAACGACGTCAGCAAGACAATACATAGGGAATATTATCAGCGTTTAGATTTTCGTAAAATTCTTGCAATGGACTTCGAGGTTAATAAAATCGATGTACAAGTAAAAGCTCTAATAGATCATTTTATGCATAAACGTCAACAATTCAAATAAATGTCAACAGCAAAACATAATAATCTATTAAAGCCTTTGAACGCCATTTCACGTAAAGCTACGATTACAGTATTCAGAGATAAAGCAAACGGGTGATTATTTCTTACTTGATAGATATCCCATTACTGCACGTGCTATAGTGATCTCTCACACCCAACACGTTTAAAAACACGTGCCTTTTAGAAGCACCGAACACTGAATAAGAAAACACAGAGTACATAGTAGTCCAAACAACACGCGATATGAAAATGAATGCAGCATTCATTCATTTATTTATTCATAACAATTAACATTGTGTTGAACATTACATTAATAAAATAAAATAATCACATGCAGAAACAATACATTAAAAATATTAAAAGCCATCGCGGAACATGCAAAGATTGTACGTATAAATCCTTGTAACTTGCAATACACCGATGCCCAAGTATCTAAGGCAGTAGATCAGTTACCATTTAGCAATGACTCGTTTACCAATGACGCAGCTGACCTGCAACAGCCTGGAGAAATGATATTAAAGAATAAAAAATAGAAGACTAGGTGTCATTCAATTCGCCCCGACTCTTGCTCGCGATAGCCAGCGCCGCTGAACCTATATCTTTAAATTCGCTCCTAAATAAAATCATTCCAGTCCAGCTCGTCCCTTGCTGCCATCTACCAGCGATGCCCTAGGCCGAGATCCGTACTCTATAGGAGGTGCCCTTAGAGTAGTCGCTCTAGTTTTAAGTTTTTTAAGCCCGACAACCGCTTAGGTTTACCTGCCAGATGTCATTCCAAAAACAAAGTGTCAGTCAAAAGATACTAGTAAAATTCTGGGTAAAGTTAAATCCTGAAAGGACATTTGTGTAGGTACTGTTCACAATACACCGCATGGCAGGCTGCACCAACGTCTTCAGTGGTACCAAAAGCCACCTCGAACAGCACGTGTAGGAAAACGTGATAGGTACAGTAAAAAGTATGAAGATGTACAAGCGGAGGTAATAAAGATCATTAAGTAAATTAAAGGTACAAAAACTATTTATTAGCTCTTGATTGCTTAACATGTCTATCACGACACGTAATAAAAACCTTTGAAAGATTTGCTTTTAAACTTATGTAGTGATAAGTACCTACAATAATTAAATATTGGCATTTTGTGATTTTTTTACATACTTAAATTGACATCATACGAACACAAGAAACTGGCCAGTTTAATTACAAAGTTAAGACTGAATATTTACAATAGGTAAGTACTAATATCCTCGACTGACATGCAGAGATAATTTTGTTTAAGCACATTCAAGAAATCCTGGTAATATCCAAAGATACCAAAAAAAATGTTTTTACACATCAAAGTACTTAAATCTCTACACAAAAACTACGGCAAGATGATTTCTCGGAACGATCCTTTTGCAAGACGACGCTGATGCAAAAACCTAAATATAAACATGTCTACATCTTCACACAGGAACACATACATTGCTCTTTTGGAATGCAAATCATGCTAAAGCTCATAACCAAATACCATGTATAATTGACAGTTTGGTAGATACCATATATCTCCTATAAGTCAATTTATGACTACTGAGCACCTAAACTCGATCTTTATCTGCTTTCCGTAGATGTAAAGTAAATAGTCGAATTTAAGACCTTGTAGCGTCAACTGTCAAGCTGAATCTCTAACCCAGCAATAGAGACCAAACAAAACTCAACTTTTGTGACATTGTACCAACTTTAGAGCAATCCTAATGACCGCTTAGCGTGATGTTCAAATGACTGTAAAAACATTTCTTTTGTAACATTCTGGCACAAACGTTGCTTGATTGATGGCATTATTAAGGATACGGTCATTAGAGCTGTCAATGTACTTGGCTAGTTGAAAAAGATTGATAAATGAGAATAGCTAATGTTGTCTCATCTCTATTACGTTGATTACATTTTGTCATTACAGAGTTGAGTGTATTATTATTCTACTATTATTTATTATCGGGCAAAAAAGCAGTTTTTAAATGCTGTGGCTTATGGCAGAAAACTATGGGTCGTTCGTTAGGACTTTGAACTCGAAACGACGAACAAAAAATATTTACACTTTTTGCAATTTGAACGATGCGGGATGTGAATAGAATTAGTGTTCATTCTGCTTGAAGTTTAGCTTTAGCTGGAAGAAAAAGCACGCACACAGTAATTATATGTAATTTTAACATCCGCTGCCATTATGAGAAGACCCGCCATTGAACAACAATGCAAAATTAAAACAAAAAGCTGCTTTGAAATTATATATTTCACTAGCAGCAACGCAACACGTTGTTTAAATATTCAGCAATCGAAAGTTTAGCGCTAACAATTGATTCGAACATCAATATTCAATTCGAATGATCCGTCGATAATTGATAAATTAGTGTCATTGACAAATCAAGTTAACAACGACTGAAGTTTTTACAAAACTTCTAGACATTGTTGAATATTCGTTTTGAAATGAAAAAGCGAAAGTAACGAGTTAAGACGAGCGTGCGGGTATAATATGCATAATACATATTAGCATATTGAACGGACGGGCGAAGACCTCTGGCGTCAAGTCATAACATTTTGTGAAGTGCGACGGTCTGTTTTGAAATCTCAAAAATATAATCAAAGAAAAATGTTTGCGAATCGAAGATTTTGTTCGAAATTAAAATAATAACGCGATTATTTGCAATACGTCCCAAGCTCCGCCACCAGGTCTATGCTTCTCGTATCCAGCGGATTCCTACGCCTTTCACCAAGTCACCGGTCTATCTTGTGGGAGACTTTCCAACGCCACGTTTTCCAGTAGGTACGCGGTCGCAACTCCACAACCTTCCGGCCCCATCGGCCATCTGTTCTGCCAGCAATGTGCCCTGCCAACTGCCACTTAAGTTTGACAATTCTTCGGGCTATGTCAGTTACCTTGGTTCTCCTACGGATCTCTTCCAGCGACCGCGTAGGGAAACTCCAAGCTTAGCCGTCTCCATTGCCCTTTGGGTGACTTTCAGACTTTTTATGAGGCCCATTGTGAGCGACCACGTATTGATGATTTACTAGACACTAAAATGTAATAGATTCCAAAACTGACATGCGAAAGACATTCAATATTATAATAAAATGCCTGAGATTTTTTATATAATTCACTAGCTTCTGCCAGCGGCTTCGCCCGCGTTGATGTCGAAAAATTCAACATTTCAACCACCCATTTCACCCTCTTACGAATGGAATTTCAAAAAACCCTTTCTTAGTGGATACCTACTCCTCACAAAGAACACACCCTCCAAATTTCACGTCTCCACGACCAGCGGCTTAGGCTGTGCGTTGATATATCAGTCAGTCAGTCAGTCAGTCACTCAGGACTTTGAATTTTATATATATAGATAAGGAGTCAGGTGAAATCGCTAGTCTTTCAATACCTTTATCAAATTCCACAATAAGGCACGGACGAAGACCTCAACTAAAAAATAAAACAAAAGTACAAAAACCCAAGGTTACTTTTGGAGATTCGGGTCGGCTTCTTAGTAGGGATTAAAATGCATTAACCTTTTTATTACTTATTTGAGAGCTTCTAATGAAAAGCTTCTAAAAAATGAGTAATGCAGATGACGCAGGAATTTAGTTTTATATTAAATGATAAATCATAAAATACGAGTGGCAAGGATACCTACTAATACGGTTTTATTTACTCTAAAATATCAAAATTGAACAAAATAAGCTATAATCTTTAATGCATATTCTATCAAAATCAAGTATAATTTACTGGAAATAAAATGCAGCAAAATATTTACCACTGCGACACAAATTTAAGCAAAAACTCTGAAAATTTATTTCTTTTTTACTTTATACCTTCAAAATAAGCTATCAAGAGGTTTCAATAATAAGCATTAATTAATTAATTACCTAGTCACTAAACATTTGACGAAAATCAGCGACAAGGTCAAACAAAACCAAAATATAACATCGAATAGTTTTACAATTCCAATTAATATAATTCAAGAGACAAACATTACGTAAGTTTAAAATTAAAAGAACTATCATTATCATTATTCCTATAAAAAACTTTTAGATATTACGTGAGACCAGAGCCGCAAGCTGTAGGAAATGCTCTATGGACATAAACAGGGCTATCAGTTTCAACTTTGAATAACTATTAATTAATTTATGGATGTATCAGTATTATAATATTCATCCAAATCTAGGCAGTTGCCGATTCTAATTAAGTTACGAAACAACTGGGCAGGTAAGGTAATTAACATTTTAGTGTAATTATCATAGTCGTCCAAAAAAATTACAATATAAAAAGGTTCCTGATAGGCTAGACGTGCTTTTTTACATTGAATAAAAATATGTAAATGTGTCAAGAACTAGTTAAGAAGCAGATTGTGACAACCCTGGTGTTAGAGTCGTATAAACAGCAACGTAAGAACCACAGTAATTACTGCAGTCATACGGCATATCCACGAGAAGGAAGCGAGCACAATGGACACACTGACTGGCAAGTAATTATATAGTTAGAGCTAGAATCACTAGATCTAATAATTGTTTTATAAAGTTACGCACGTCATATTTGCGTGTGTCCGTAAATTGCTTTAGAGTTGCATGGAAGATTTTAGACAAGGACTGTCTTATGCATATTACTGATAGAAGTGAAAAGAATAGGAAGGGTTTTTAAACGAAATAAATTGCTGTTTACGAATAGCTTAACCTCCGTCTAATTCACAAAACCATGATGTTTTACACCTATCTTTATAATTGTTTGATCTAGAAACTCCTATTGTGTAACACACTATCATTCACAATCTGAATCATTTTGAAGGACATTTCTAATCTATTGCTTTGTATTTCAAAAAAATTGTCTGCTCAACAACGTAAATAATGCAATGAATATTTTTTAACGGTCAAAATGAAAGTAATTCCCAATTTTAGTGTGTTACGCAATTACCTATCCCACTTCTGATTTCCAACACCTGCTGAATTTAATTCAAACGAAAACGTTAATGACAATTTGTCCCATCTCCGTAAACTTAATGAAGCTTGTTATTTATCACAAATGTAGGCCAAAGATACGGCGGTAAACACATTATTAAATCAAGCGTGAACCTCAAGACTAAAGGCAGTGAATGAATTTCCTCTATGACAAACACGCAGTTGCCTCTAAACAAATAACGACCTTATGGCACCGCTTAATACTTAAGGTCAGTACTATGAATAGCTTCTCATTTTGTTGTTGAGTTTGACATCCTAGAGTTTAGCTTTGCTTGGCTAATATTAAAGTAAGATTTTGTGTGAATTTTCAACTAACGTTTGGTTATTCTAAGATTTGAACATATTTATCGTCATAATGTAATGGTACATGTATAATTCATACATAATTCCTAATTTCCGTGTGGTACCGGACGTAAAGAATAGCACTATCCCATTTCTCCCCGTGGGTGTCGTAAAAGGCGACTAAAGGACTTACTAGAGAATGAGCAGCAACGTTCTCTATGCATTTTACCAGCATACTGCGATCGCAAACCCCCCAGTTGGGCGAGGCCTATGTCCAGCAGTCGTAGGATGTCTTTCAGCTGAAACGATGATGAACATGACGTATTCCTACAAGCCTTAGGAACTTATAACTAATTCAGATGCATACTGTCAGTAACGCTAACCATAATAATAAAATGTTTCTAAGCCGTTTCCTACACTGAACATTTTCGTGTATCCAGTTATTCCATCGGACAACTTTATAACCAAACCATCACTATCGTTCCTCAAGTTCACAACCACCAATCTATTTTACAACAGAATTTTTTTGAAACGGAACAAAGATTTTCCATTAGAAAATTCCGTTAACCGATTTTGAGTAACAGAAGTTTTGCCATCCATTTTACAGACGTTGAAATTCGTTCCATCCACCGCCTGACAGTCGTTTACAAAATTATCACAAAAACTTAATTTACGTATTGTGTGTTCGAATCAGATTTCTTTCTTGCGAAATCTGTGATGCTGCACAACTTGATTTAATGGGATTTTGATTTACTTGTCTGTGGTTCCAAACCGCATTCTCTTTATGTTTGTAGATGCAAACATACCTGTAACAAGACAATTGAATAATTTAATACATTAGAACATAAGTACTTACTTTCGAAAGTTACATTAAAAGTACGATTTTTAAACTTGGTTAAATTGATTTAATGACCGCCTTCTAAATAGCAGTCTTCTTCTAATTAGTAACTGCGCAAACTTCTATTTTAAAGCTAATTTAAGCTTAAAAGTTAAGACGAATTCCGGCATTTATAAATTAAACACTTGTACAAAAACGTGAGAACTTCACCCTGTTCGTTTGTTTAGATATCTTTGTGCATTAACTTAAAGGAAGGTCGCACAAAATGTTAAATACCCACATCATTCCTCACTAAACAATTATGAGTGAACTTCTAACGATTACGCTAGAAATATTTTCATTATAATGGTCTATTAACTCTGAACAAGGGGAACTTATGAAAAAAGGTGTAGATACATACAATTAGTTAATGTATGTGTAATGCAGATTATTGCAAATTCAAGTATAGGTGATTTGATGACACAAATTATGTAGATTTATTTAGTGAAAACGAAAATAAAATAGAACAACGAATAAATTAACTGTTTTTAGGGTTCCGCACCTCAAAAGGAAAAAGCGGAACCCTTATAGGATCACTTTGTTGTCCGTCCGTCCGTCTGTCAAGACCCTTTTTCTCAGGAAAGCGTGGAGGTATCAAGCTGTAATTTATATCAAATACTCAAGTCTACTGTCCCTTGCAGCTGTGAAAAAATTAAACTTCTAAGCTAACGCGATCAAAAGATATAGCCGTTTATGCCGCAAATTGCCGCAAATTTTCGAAACTCGCAAGGGAATCAAAACCTAAAGGGTACTTCCAGTCGATCTAGAATTTTGAAATTTGGTACGAAGCAACGTCTTATAGCACAGATAAAGGAAAAATTGCGAAAACCGTAAATTTTTAGTTACATCATTTAATTATTTTTTTTTTCAATTTTAAACTTTAACTAACCCACAGGTTTGTACGGAACCCTCGGTGCGCGAGTCCGACTCGCACTTGGCCGGTTTTTTTAATATCTGAAACAGATTTGTCCTACATCGTATATCTTATTGTATGACCCCAAGAGTCACCCTATAATTTTCTAAAAATTTTGTCGAAGTCATTATTCTGAAAGAATGTCCCTGTAACAACAGAAACCAAATGGTTCAAAAGACTTTGTTGTAAACGACTAATTCTATTTGCATATAAAATTCAGTGGCACTCAGTATGAAGTTTTGTAAAGTTTTTGCCCGCTTAATAGATAAATTCCATAGCCATATTAAAATATTACGTAGATAAGTATAACCAAGCAAATGTCCTTTTTCCTAATAAACCGAACAACTTCAAACACAATTTAAACGTCACTGTGATATTTAAATTTTCATTGCATCTGAAATTAGATCCTGTTCATCTGTGTCTATGAGAAACATGTCAAGATGCTGCACAGATCTAGATATAGGCTACGGAAGAACGAAATTCTGAAGAATAACAATTTACAAATATCCAACAAAATCACGATAGAACTTGTAGCGTTGCCTTGACAATAAATACATGATCAATTAATATTCATACAATACGATACTGTGATCAGCATTCCCAGAGCGTGTTCAAACAAATTCTGAATACTATTATAACAGACGGATTCTCTTGGCCTTGCCGACGCGTGCTTTTTGCTACCAGCGTCTTCAAAAATTAGTTTTTACAGCACTAATTACGATGGTCGTCGTGATGCCGTCATTATTTGCTAAGAGGATTCGCTTTTTGTCTGTTTTGACGTGAAAGATGTTTGCTCTTCGGTGATTAAGCTCCACGATGACTTAGGGTAAACTGGCTCAATGTTCCGGATCGTTCAACGCAAAGTCCCCAAAGTATTTTTAATGTCACATCCGATAAGTGTCCGAAAATGCACATGGCCCGCCGTAAGTGAATAGACCGCTGCCATTCAAAGCAGTTGCAAAAATAACTCTTTCAACATTTAATAAGCTAAGCATGCTGTATTACATCCTGGTAATCCTACCAGGTGTATCTTTACTAACAGCTGCAAGTACGTCAGATTATTCTATAATTACCATAATATTACCAACATGTTCGTGCCTTATCTGTAGGCCACGCCTTTTCAATTACAAATTATAATTGATACACTCATTAAATATTAATCATTCATATCAGGTTAACCAAGCACAATAAAGTTGCTTGGAAAAGGACTCGATGATGATCATTGCATTCAATCAGCGATGCCCTAAGCCGAGGTCTGTACCCCACAGGGTGCCCTTAGCGAGAAGTCGCTCTATTGTTAAGGTTTTTAGGCCCCAGCTGGAGGCCTTAATTATTAAAGTAACCACAGGTAATTCCGGTTAAGCAACCGATAACCTCATAGGTTGACCTGCAAGATGTCATTCCAAAAATTCGATGATGAATCCCAACAATCCTAACAAAATAAACAGCAAGACTTTTTCAACCCAAACTTGGTTAAAATAATCCATTATAAACTATTTAGCAAGCAAATTACTCCGTATCCAAAGCCGTTTTTATAAGCATAAAACCATTATTTAAAGAAGAGTGGCAGTGAAGCAACACACTGCAAGCCTGTGACTAAACGGACCGAGCAGAGTTAGCAAACTGAGGAAACACAACCGGAACATGATTTCGGAATAAACTTAGCAACTGATGATGGCGCAAATCTAGATCAAGACAAAGAAATAGAACATTTCAAATGTTTTATTTTTCAATTAGCATTTGGTGTTTCGTGTTATCACAAATCCGTTTAAATCGATTAAGCCGATTCTTGTTATTTTGCAACTAAAATTATTTCTGGAAGTAGTTTGTTATGCGAATACTTTACGTGACTTCTATAAAGGGTTGCGGGGTTATCGAAGCGATTTTTTTTTTATCTGCTCTGTCATAGAAATGCAATACTTACGCGTTCAAAATATATGGAGTTGCAACTTTTTTCTTTAAATTCAAAAATTTCAAAAAAATTCAGTATTGTATACTGAATTTCATAGTACGGTTGCGTGTCGATTTCTCTGCCACCCTTTTTAAGTAATTCTCGTTTGTGATGGAGTCCCTCTTCTGAATCATCATCATCTGCCCCGCTTTTTCCCTACTATGATGGGCTACCAGTCAAACCAAATGAAGCTGAATACCAGTATTTCACTCGAAGCGACTGCCTATCCGACCTCCACAACCCAGGTACTTTATAACGATACCCCTTGGTAAGACCACCTGCTGAGTCTTAGAAGAAACGACTACGTAACATTGGAAATCACCAGTCATATTGATCTAGTAACCCTCCACGCGTAGCATGACCACCATAGAAAGAACTTTTTCTATTTTTGATTGAATAGAGATAGAACTGTCACGCCAGCATAAAACGGTACAAATCTTTCTACAATCTTTAATTCTGTCTTTAATCTTTCTACAACTGTAATTTTGTCTGTTCTTCCGTCGACAAAAGCCCTTTCTACGGTGGTCATGCTACGCATGCTGGTGACTAAGTTATTCTAATGATTAAAAATGAACGGGCGGTTGTGCAATAAATATTTTATGAGGCGACATGGAACCGAAGTATGAATAAAAGCTAATTACGCGCAAAGACGATAAGGAATCAGGTGACTGTTTATGAACGATTGAAAACCTATAAACACTGCAGTTGATAAGGCATACCCGGCACTTAGTTACTGTACAGCTGACCATTGGTAGCCAAGAACAAAACATCACATCTTTCTAATTTCTAGGCCTCATAAGCCTTCTATTAAGAAAAAAAAAAACCGGCCAAGTGCGAGTCGGACTCGCGCACCGTGGGTTCCGTACAAACCTGTAGGTATAAAGTTTTAATTTTTTTTAAATATTTTTATTACATGATGTAACTAAAAATTTACAGTTTTCGCAATTTTTCCTTTATCTGTGCTATATGACGTTGCTTCGTACCAAATTTCAAAATTCTAGATCGACTGGAAGTACCCTATAGGTTTTGATTCCCTTGCGAGTTTCGAAAATTTGCTGAAATTTGCGGCATAAACGGCTATATCTTTTGATTGCGTTAGCTTAGAGGTTTGATTTTTTCACAGCTTCAAGGGACAGTAGACTTGAGTATTTGATATAAATTTCAGCTTGATACTTCCACGCGTTCCTGAGAAAAAGGGTCTTGACAGACGGACGGATGGACGGACGGACGGACGGACGGACGGACAACAAAGTGATCCTATAAGGGTTCCGCTTTTTCCTTTTGAGGTGCGGAACCCTAAAAAGAGGGTGGGGGGACACTTATAACAACGGTATCACTCAATAGAAGACTATTGAGTGATACCGTTGTTATAAGTGTCTATACTCCATTTGTTTAGGTAATTAAATAAAGGTAAACAAAAAAACCACGTGACTTAGTTAGCCGACTAAACGTAATATCACTCACTTCACTTGTCATGCTATGTCACAGTTGTACTCTTCAATTTAGCAACATTATTAACGAATTATAACGTTGCTAAATTGAAGAGTACAACTGTGACGTAGCATGACAACTGAATAGACTGGTATTACGTTTAGTTGGATAACCACGGCACGTGGTTTTTTTGTTTACCTTTATTTAATTACCTAAACAAATGGAGTATAGTTTTTAAACCCCGACGCAAAACGAGGGTTATAAGCTTGACCGCCATGTGTGTCTGTCTGTGGCACCGTAACTCTTAAACGGAAGAACCGAATTGAACGCGGTTTTTTTGTTTAAAAAACAGTACAGTACATTTCTTAGAAGCATAATGTGTACAAAATTTACTATGCTTTCAAAAAAAGTGTTACTTAAAAATTGTACTACTAATGTATGCTATACAACTATACAAGCTGATGGAATTCTTGGTCTGATGCTGCAGCCACTCTATCCAGCACATTAGTACAATATTGAAAAAATATTAGCAGTTATGTCGTGTTTGGATTCGTTTAGATCAACACCAAGCAGACGAGGCCCGGTAATATTGAAGGATAACATTTTCATTAGCCGTCACCCGATGTGGCGATGCTTTGATAAAAAGTATTAGCTTCAATTACTTAAAGGGCTAATACATATTATTTTTTTACTTTTTAGAGGGTTAGTCTGGGCCGGGGGTTTTTTGAAATTTAATTTTTTCTCCTTCATTATTACCTTTTGCCATCTGAATCCGTCTACCGTCATTCTTATTTTTAAATGTAACTTTGCTGAATTAATACATAATTACGGTTGGTGGCAAACGGATTTAATGCACCGAACTACCTGAGAGCCTGTTTTGGATAATCATTAACTTCTGACATCAGAAAAAGGGGAAATTTGGCATCCTAATCACGCTGACATCATAATACAAAGTGCAATTATCAATCAGCCCCTTACGAAGATTGATCATATTATTATTATTAATATTCCGAAATTTTAAGACTGTATTCAAAAGCTGTCATGCTAAGATGTTATCTAATATTATGATGTGTGTGCCATCTCATAGAATGCTAGGATTGCTAGATCATATCGCCTACGTCGTACATTTTACATTATACTTAGATATTACGTATGTACCTCTGACACACATTTAAGCTTAGGTAGATGAGGTTATACCACTTACAGTCGTTGTGTTGAATTCTCGAGTATTCGTGATTTATCTGCGCGTTAGTAAGAACCTATATCGTGTTTGGCATTGTCAAATTCATTTAAGATAATTCAAAGGTATAGAAGGTAATCTTCGTTTCAGGATACACTAAAATATATCTTATGTCATGTTACGGATCAGATTAAATGGATGTTTTTTTGCTTTGCATCATCAACCATCGCGTAAATAAAAATTAAAATATCCTCACACGATTTCATTGAACAGGTAGCAGTTCTAAGAAACTGTAATAATCTTCATTTTTTACGTGATAACGGAAATCTAAAATAAATGTTTGAAACACGAAGCGCGTTAAGTCGTAAATGAAATCTCGTTAATAGCTGAGTTATTAACTTAACAAAAATACAACAAAAAAGAAGAATATTATTTTAAAAAAATAACGTCACGCTTATCTTTAATTCGTGAGCAGTCAGTGTTAATTAGCGATGTATTTTAATCGATTTTTAATATTTGTTCTGTAAACATAATATCGATAACGGCACTAGCCACTAAGCGACGGAGTGTTACGCACTTGGAAAACAATAATAACAGACCTGAGTGCAATTCTCTTAATTTTAAGAACGTTCACAGCCAGATCTCAGTCTCAATCTGTCAAAAATACCTCGAGCTTCCATACATGTTTGACAACTTTTTGACATTTATTTTGAGATGATCTGCGACTAGATTCTGAACGTTTTAAATTAGAGAATTGTCTTTCTGATCAAAGCAAAAAAACTACACAAAAGTAGAATTAGTGACCGAATTGCTTGAATTTTTGTCGATCATAGAACAAAGAATCTTCAGAAGTAGAAAAAATCACTGGATTAAGAACAAAACACACATCAAACATTGTTTAGATTCCAGACGATTGTTGAAAGAACTGTCAACTGTGAAGACTATTTACCTACATAAAAACTTTAAAATTAGTCAGACACATTTACCCTTTCTGTGTCAGTGGCACATACTGAAAACGACTGTCAAAATAATTGCACAAACACAACAACCATTTTCCCTCGTTTCCAAGTAGACCACACAGCGACATTGACTCACAAATCTCGTAAACTGGTGCTCCACAGCAAAACGCGCATATCACCTGACACGTAGACCCCACTCGTGAGCCACGCTTGACAATTGCACGCGCACGATTGTTCTCATGCCCGGGCCCGTCGCGACCTCCGTGACGAATTGAGTCCCGTCGGGGTGTGAGGCTTTCGTGCTGTTTGTATTTGCAATCTTTGAAAACTCTTAAATTTGAGTTACAAAAATCAAGTAATCTCTTGATTAGTTCGCAGTCAGTGTACGGAATCCGCTTTTAGAGTACTTGGACGAACTTAATATGGACTGAGCTAAAACAAAAATCGGGCATCATTACAATCTTCAGCACCTGAGCGGTGCTGAAGATTTTAAAACTTTATCATATAATGAGATGCTATCTTTTTTTTTGGCTGGGAAATCGTCAAATGACGTCTCCCGCTCTGCGTGGAGCGGAAGGGCGTGTCAGACTTTTACTGACTAAAACCTACCCGTGTTCCTTTAATTGCCCATATGCCAGGGTCACGGTAATGAGATGCTATCCTCCTTACAAATGTATTCATTTTAAAAATAATTTTAGATCACGTTAGAAACTCAATTTAGAATCACACTGTCGATCACAATCTGAATTATTGGGAAGGGCATTGCTACAAGCATGCATTCCCATTACTAGTTGCAATTTATATCACTTAAAAAGAACAGTTCTAATAAAACACTGAATTCTCCTGAAACACTCGGTTCATTGACCTAGAACAAGTGTCTAACATTTTTTGTTACCAATTAGTTTCTAAGATGAGAACACCAACTGAGAGATTGAAAAGATTGAAGGGTATCTAACAAAATACAATTACGTTTAAGGTCACTGACTCCAGTAATAACAGGCCACAGCATGCAAAATTAGAGGCTAAACAAAACAGAAATTACCTTTCGTAATTATTGTAGCAGCTGAGATCTTGTAATCTCATGTTTTCCTACAATTTGATGTATTCGTGCAGAGTATGACCACAGAGTAGTCGTGATGCAGTGTGTCCATGCAAGATGGAGTACGTAGGTGTCGTGTCCTTACTCCTTAAATTATAAACTTTATTTCGTGAGATAAGGTTTTACGACTCACGAAACAGATGTTTTGCTGTGTTTTGTATAAAGCAACTGTATGAAGGTGGTGGCGTCTTCGCCTTTATTGGATTTTATGTTGGTGGAAAGTGACGTTTTATTGAAATTTTATATGATTTTTTGGATTGAGCTTTTTCTTTTGTGTCATATCTTGCTTGGAGATAAGAGACAACACACATAGAAACATACAGTCATTTGCAAATAGAGTCAACGAAGCTCTCTGTTGCTCTCTTTAAACCATGGTAAAAGACAAAAAGTTTCTCATAATTTCATCTTCCACACAATACTTTTTAAAGTGTTTGCTTTCCAACAGATTCATAATAATATTGTCTCAATATATTACTCCTTGCATAATATATACCTATTTGAGAATAAAACTAGACCCTTGACTAATCAAGTAATAATTATAGCGATGAATTCTTGATGACTCTATCACATCATATCGCCCTACCTATCATAACCCCAGCTCACGTCTATATCACGGGTCACTTACTGCTAATCGACACCATCTGTCATTACACTCGCTATAGACAAGTAAATTATTCGCAGTACAGCCATGGGTCAAGGTACGATGCCTGTGCGGGTCAAAACGTAAAGCCATTAAAATTAAACGTTTTACAATCCTGATCGTAAGATCGTGATGAGTTTATTGTTTTAAAATCGCTTCCTGATGTTTAATTAGACGGTAGTTGAATGTTTGAAGAATGGAAATGATGATGCACAGTGATTATGATGAAGTGTTTAAACAGTGAGTGGGTTTATTTAATAATACCGACGTACCACTTGTATAGTGTTGGTCAAATATTCAGAATCGAGAGAAATCTATACTAATATTATAAAGCTGAAGAGTTTGTTTGTTTGTTTGATTGATTGAACGCGCTAATCTCAGGAACTAATGGTCCGAATTAATAAAATCTTTTTGTGTTGGGTAGCCTATTTATAGAGGAAGGCTATAGGCTATATCACATCACGCTACAACCAAGAGGAGCGGAGCAGTAATGAAAAATGTTGCAAAAACGGGGAAAATCGCACGGCTAGGCGATTTGACGCGACGGGAAGAGTCGGGGGAACAAGAAATTTTAACGCGGACGAAGTCGCGGACAGAAGCTAGTTTAATATATTTATTCGTGATTTCATTTGAGAAAAACCCCTTCTGTCATCCAAATAATGAGTACCTACCTACGTTCCAAAACTATGATGAGTGCTTGAAAGGCTCGCACAGAGGCGCGATGCGACAGTCCGACGCTACTCTAATAGAACAAATTCTTTGAAAACTTAATGTAAATCGATCTACTGTAGTCGTATCGCGTGGGTCTGCAATTATGGCTACTGCAATTTCAAGTTTAACCACCAAATCAAACACTTAAGTTAGGTATAATCTTCTAAATAAACTCCAAGGGACATAAAAGCTAGCAAATATTTATGAACATCAACAACTAATATTAACACTACATGGCATCCCATAAAACAAATGTATGACAACTGCAAACTGCAGCTCTCATAACAAATAGTTTCATACGTTTTCCTCCTTCGAACCTTGCTTGGTTCACGTTAACTGATGCCCTCTACGTGTTTCTTATCCAAGCAAACAGACACGACCTCTGTCATTCAGAGAAACATATAGGTACCTACGTAATCAGTCAACATTTACCTATTCGTACAAAGGTAGGACACACGAAACCAATGGGGCAATTCTCGTCATTTTAGAAGGTTTACAATATGATCAGTCCCAGTCTGTCTAAAATACCTCGAGTTTCCATAACCGACTTCAAAAAAAGGAGGAGGTTTTCAATTCGACTGTATTTTTTTAAAATGTTTGTTACCTTAAAACTTTTGACTGGGTGAACCGATTTTGATGATTCTTTTTTTATTTGAAAGCTGATGCTTCCCGTGTGGTCACATTTCAATTTGGTTCAGTTCTGACATTGGCATCCATTATAAAACCATATAAATCTTAAATTTGCATTAAGTAAGTGCGCGACAAATGGACGAATAACGCGATTAGATTAGTGCGGGGTTCATACCATAACGAAATAGTTAAAAATAAAAACTTTTTTCTAAAAACTAACTTTTATTTCGGAAGTCGGTGGCAAACAACTTAAATACAGATCCTAAGACACCGAGTTCCGAAATTAAAGTTATTTTTTACCGACGAAAAAAACGGAGGAGGTTATCAATTCGACGCGTATATTTTTTTTTTTTGTTTTTTTTTTTTTTATGTATGACCACGCATAACTTTTTATATAGTAGTCCGATTGTGATAATTCTTTTTTTATTGGAAAGGGTATACTCCGAGGGTGGTCCCATATAAATTTGGAAAACAAAATCGAACCCTAAGGGTCAGAAAACAGGGGATGATTGATTGTTCACTCAGTGATTGTAATGTATTACCACGCGTATCTTTATACAGAGTAGTCCGATTTTGATCATTCTTTTTTCATTGGATAGGGTATACCTTGCCAAGTATTATTAGTACATTAAATCCACAAAAAATTGTAAAATAAAAACTTTTTAACAAAAAATTAAACCGCCGAAAAAACTGAAAAGCAAAAAATAATAAACCTTAAAATTTTGAGTCGGCGCTGAAAAATCAATGAACAAAGATCACTCATAATTTTAAGGTTTATTATTTTTTGCTTTTCAGTTTTTTCGGCGGTTTAATTTTTTGTTAAAAAGTTTTTTCACTTTATAGTGTTTTTAAGGAAGTCAGTTGTTATTTTTTTGTAAAGTTTTTTTGATATTTGATTGTCACCGAAGTGAGACTACGACTAGATTTTGAACGTTTAATTTGCCTTCTGGTCTACTCAATGAACCAGAATCTTTGAACGATATGTAATCGTTAGAACCATCTATATTCTTGTAGCCTACTTACTGAGGTTACCACTAAAAGATTCCTATAAATAGCATTTGAGGTAAGCAAAGTGACAGAATCAACCCAAACTGAATTGAGACAAGAAAAAGCTACTACCTATGGGCAGACATTCTTCAGCTATGGTTCCAGTTCTTACCCGAGTTGGAGGAGATTTTTTCAACAGCCCTAGGCTGCGGAACTGGTTCTGATTGTTAGCGCTCTAGAGGTTATCTAGACTTCTTTCTTAAGTGTAACGTGTTAATCGTACTTATTTAATAGTATTTTAAACTGTCTAACTAGGTACCATAACACATAATCTAGTTAGGTATATTCGGTACTAGCCTATAACGTGCATTCAATATTTTTGTTTTTATTCGTAGAACCAACTTGACTTTCAAGTTCTACGAACGCGTAAAACTCTTTCTAAGAAAGGCCGTACCTACTATTGTATGCCTTCATAGAAACCGCGTCGCCTATGTATTCTGTGGCACTGTTTTATATGCAAAGCGAATTACTTATCTTGGACACCTTAACTTTGAATTTATATTAGTTATATTTTTAGCGTTGTAGTGATTGTTTTGGTATGTGATTTTTAACGGTTCATTATGTGTTATGTTATCTTAGTTTGTGACGTGAATTTGTGTTTTCAATCAAAAATTTGTCTAGGATATGGACATATATCAAAATCAAAAGTCATTTATTCAAATTAGGCTGAGGATCAGCACTTTTCGAACGTCAAAATTACAAAAGACAGTCCCCCCAAAACGCCCACCCGTCGCGCACTTCCTAGTGCTTTAGCTGGGAAGAAGAAGTGGCCAACAAACTCCCCAGCAGCACAGCTGTCTGTCCAGTTAGAAGAACTTGATATGATGTCTGTATGTGTTAAGTAAAGCCAAGGTTTCATAATAAATGTGTGGTTCGGAACACAACTGCTTGGTTTTAATCATTCCTTCACAAAATACAAGTCTAAATGACTGAGTTAGAGCGAATATTACCGTTGCGGTCTACAGTTTAAATACTAAATAAACGTTTTGTGGGAACCTTTAACAGTTACAATTCCAAATGCATTATGACTTTATGAGTTATGATGAAAATTAGAGTAAATTCCAACGGTACGCAGTGTTTCTAGAACCTGCACAGGCGAACACTACAGAGCAAGAATTGTCAGAAGGCTCATCTGAAAAATCTCGTAAAACCTACCCTTTCAAACAATACAAGGTGGAATTCCGTCTACTTTTTTATCCAAATTACCGAAAAAGTAGACGGGCAGCGGTGTCATAGCTATTGGAATCCGCGGTGCCCAATGTAGCCTAGCTTCGATTGTTTTATGATGAGCAGAGCTGCAACCTAATATATGAGAGTCGGTGAAATTAAGTACAACGCTTTTAACAAGATGGCAGTTAGAGACATCAAAGAGATTTTGAACGGAACAGCACAAAGCTGAACATACATTTTTCGAAAAGCTACTAGTATTGATCCAACTGGACCTTCTTTATTACCTCTCTTATCGGCGCGCAAAGAAACACGTCGGCCTCCGGCGACCAGACAAACCACTTTCATCTCCACCTCTACGACACTCATAATTAATTAGCGTCATAGCTTTAGAATTATTTGGACACAGGATATGTGTACAAACTGAACCGGTTTCACAGTCCATTAATGAGCTTTAAAATAATTTTGATAGTAATTACTACAATTTGTACCGATATCAATGTGTATCGAGGTGATTCACTTTGAATGTAGACAGCTACTTGTATTTATTTAATAGAAGGTACAGTATAGCAGAGCAAACTAGCACAGTAAATGGTACAAGTGAACGAGATCGTTAGAATGAGTATTCTACTTATTACGAACTTTCGAGTTTTAAACATTACCGCTAAATGTGAACATTTAATGATACGTTGACATTTAGAGGGAGGTCACAGGGGTCAGCAGACGAATGCTTTCGATCACATAAGCAACGGAACTGAATACAAACGTAAATATAAAGAATATTTTGCTGTTGTTTGAAGATTTTAGTCTCGAAAAAGAGACTGGCAATTTTTGTAACTTATAAAGAACTGTTAATATGTAAATAATAAAATTATCTCTATACAACTTATTAAACAAAAGAATAAAGACATCAAACTCTTTATCTTACAAACTAATTAATCAGTCTCCTAATTTCAATTTTATCAACGTGTTTTTGTGTAGTTAATCCGTGTGAATTCTTATTATTGACACTTAGCAGATAAATCCGAATGAAAAATGATAATCCTTGACATTCTGTGATAACCTATTAGGTATGTAAACATTTCGCTGACGCTTCAACTTGATATTCTAATTAACAGGACATTATAATCATGTTATTTTGAGAGATCTACGGCGTAGACCATTACGTATGTTTCCGTGTAGACGCTACATATAGGCGAAGCGTCCTCCTCTCTACTAAGCGTAGTACCGTTAAAGTTAGAATTCCAGAAATATATCTTCAGGATCTATGAGCAAGGAAACAATCTAAGGGGCAATTCTCGTCATTTTAAGAACGTTCACAGTCTGATCTCAGTCTCAATCTGTCAAAAATACCTCGAGTTTCCATACATTTTTGACATTTGATTGTCGCCGAGATGAGACAGCGACTAGATTTTGAACATTTACAATTACGAGAATTGGCCTTCTGATAGCTAAGTAATATTCATTAATTAATTATGTAACAATTGAAGGCACTTCATTTTTCCTTAATTTACATACCCACAACTGGTAGTTTCTTCAGGAGAATGAACACTAATCTTTAAATAGATTTCAATCATCCTGTTAGCTAACAGCGGATAGTTACTATACGTGCAGCAGTAGGTACTCGGCATAAAATGATCACTTTATATTCTGCCTAGTTCTTATGAGGAAAATAATGACATAAGGAAGGAAACATTCTCGAAACATTACCTAACAGAGTACATAAAAATTTGATCTGCGGTTATCACAACATCTCTCTCAAGCATTTACGATGCGACAGAATCTAAAAAGAGTAAGTCATAGTGTCAGCCCACACAATAACCATCTATAAAATAAAAAATTTGCGGCTAAAATTGCATTTTACTTTTATGGAATATTGCATAACTTGTGGTTATTTCAAAGTTAAAATGTTAGAATTGATAAATTGACAACATAAAGACGATTAAGCATGTCACCGTCGTTAAAGTGATTAATTAGACAATAATGTACTTAACTTACCCAGTTAACATAAAATCATAAATGAATGTCGTGGCTTTGAACACACTGACAGAACTCAGAGCTTAGATAAGTGATCATCATCATAATATTTAAAATGGTGGATTTATTATTTCCACCGATTCCTCCTCCTTTATTTAGGTTCAAGAATATTGACCCACGGAGGAATCAATTAATTTGAAAGACAAGATTGTTAAATACTTTCAATAATCGGACATTATTGAGATGAATATTGACACCAATAACAATTAAAAAGACGATTTCTAACACCATAAACGAATGATCTGAAGGCATTATGCGATAATAACTGTGGTGAAGGTGAGAATATCAATTAGCATTAATAGATTTGACCTGAATTAGCTAAAACTGTTAAGGATAAAAATATACGAAATAACAGTAAAGCAAATGATAGATGTTGCCCAGATGCCAACCATATTCTGTTCCTTGATTTGCAAATTTAAAATCTGTAGGTGCATATGATGATGGGTGGTGTGAGGATTGTGAGGAATGATATGAACGAAAGGGGAGTAAATGTCAGTGTGTGACAGTGGACAGGAAAAATGGAAGAAAAAAACGCATTGACCATAAGTAACATGGAACAAATGACAAGAAGGTGATGATGAGGTACCTACATATGAGAAACTTAAACGCATTTGGCTTTCAATACATACTATTGTAAATATTGAAAGTGGAATAACGATGTCCTCCATTAATAAACCGGCCTCATTTACTCCGATATATTTATATTACTTATTACTTACTATTTATATTTTAAATTAAAAAACAACAAAAATAACGCATGTTTACAACGTGATTCGCGGCCGCTGGCGCCAGTAGCTCGACCCGACTTTCTCCGGAGAAAGTAAAAGTGGTCACTCCACTCGAATATCGCACTGTTTGTTACTATTTGACTTGTACCGTTTAATACTCCTTTAGTGTTGGATAACGTGTTGTTATCTCAGTATTATGTGTTCTTATTCATATTTTACGTAATTTCCAGACAGAATCCAAGTTTGTGTGTGTGTGTGTGTGTGTGTGTTCTTAGATTTTTTTTTAAGTGAAATTGTAATTCACCAAAGCTTTATTTCAATTTCATGGGCATCTAATTTTTTCAATACTTTGGCTTTCCTCAGCTAAATAGATACCACCTTAAAACACAATAGGACCTGGGTGCTTACTCTCGAATATAATTCCAATAGATCGACATTGGAATTGACAGTCAAACGTCAGGGATTGGCTGGACTCACTGAGTCTAGCCAATCCCTGACGTTTAACTCAACCAACTGACGTTTGACCAATGTCGATCTATTGGAATTATATTCGAGAGTAAGCACCCTGTCCTGTCTACTGCATTACATAAATCAAAGGCAAGCTCTACAAGCGATAAAGTAATCAATCTTACTTCGTATCTCCATACATCTGCTTACAATTAGCAATTAACAATAAACAACAAACAAGACAATGGCAGTGGTAAGGACATTGCCGGAATGCCGTCAATGCGAACGGGTCTCTCCAAAACCCGGCAGTGAGCGAGGATTTACAAAACTTGTATTTTTTACATAAATTATGTATACACTTTGCCTGTTGAAGACGACTTTTAATGTCTTTTAAAGCTTCTGCTATAAGTTAACCTAGTTATTAATTTTACTACTGGAAATAAGAGCATAATAAGTAGTCAAATCAAATACAACTTTGTCAAAAACGTTTTTAATTTCCCTAGACCATGTCTGAATCCACAAGACGTTTTTATATTTTCAGTTCAAAAAATTGAGAATAACAAACTTTAATAATGACGTAAACCTATGCAATATAGAAGATATTATATGTATAATTTTTAATAAACACCAAGAAATAGACGCAAGAATAAAATTAAATATATTGTCTGTTAGCATAATTATTTATAGGTATATCAATGTCCCGCGAGATTTTATAGCTAGTTTTAATGATGGCTCTGTTACCTACTAAATTGTTGCAAAAATATCAACAAATTAAGTAAACATGCGAACAGATGAGTCACTTCCCTCAGTCAATAGTCAGTTTGAGTTTAGTTTATTTTTATGACTTCCGCTGGAAAATGTTTATGCTCCGAACATAGACGGAAACGACAATCTTTTAGATTAATTCACGAGTTTTACGTGTTCGCTATGTATTGCCATGTTTATAGCGGTGTTTATTTGTTAATTTGCCAATTTCTTGATGTGGTAATATTGGTTTTGTGTTTATTTTTATATTCATATTTCCTATCCTGCCTATCATTATTCATTGTTAGCCATTGTATATTTTGTCATGGTGTACAATTACATATAGGTACTTTTATACATAAATGTTATATTTTATACATAATATTGATAATATTAGTGAACTGAGGAAATCGCTGGATGCGGGAACCACAAAATCGGTCGAAATGGAGGAGTTTAGGGGAGGCCTTTGTCCAGCAGTGGACGTCTTACGGCTCTAATGATAATGATGATGAGCGAACTGTGCTCGAAACTCATATTTTCCATTTAATGTCCTAAGCAAACTTTGGACAAAAGAAATGATTCCTAATTTTGTATTGTATTTATTTTTTTCATTCATAAATTCAAACTTCCGTTAAAACCGGTTAAAAACCAATAAAGACAACACAATTACAAATGGCACGTCACTATTACAAAATCTACATAATCGTATAAAAGTACAAACAGTACCGACCCATTAATTAATCAAATATGTTAAGTTTGCCGGCTGTACAATCGTGATCGTAAAAACTATTTATTTTTATAAACATTTAAGTCACGACATGGTACTTTTGTAAAACGTTAATTCTATATAGGAACTGATTTTTAACAAAAAAGTTGTTAAAAATAAATTGGCATAAAAAATGGGAAAACACTTTTGTGAAGCATCTTCATTTGAAATATGTAACTATTTGATGTAGGTAGGTACTTGAAAGTGGTGAAAACGTTGAAGGTTAAGTAAGTCAATTCTTTTAGGAAAGCCTTTTTGCTTGAAGCTACTGTTACCCAAGTATCCATTATCCATTCTGACAAAGAAACAGCCTATCAATATCAACAAACATTTCTTTAAAACAATGACACAATCAAATCGCGATAAAAACGTGAAACGCGGAATTACCACGTAATAATAGAAATATGAACACTCCAACGCTTAAACATCAACACTTATCAATTGTTACAAAAAACACCATATATTTATGCAATTAAGGTACAATTTTAATTGACACGCCCCGGGAAAGCAGTGTCCGTGTCGTACAAATACGGCATTCAATTAGGCGTGCGCCGGCGCTTTTCCCGAGCTAACTTCGGCTTTCTAGCGGCCCGTGCGTGACGACAGGCGAAACGTCAAACATACAGCTATCCCATTTATTCCCATAGCGTCATCTCCCTCTAAGTTGTAGGAGTTAGCACGTATACGTAGTTTTCGTAGGACTATGACTATAACTATGTATGCTATTAAAGGCCTCATTGAAGTCTTTGCAGTTATCAATGCAGTTTAATCGGTTTGCGTGTCACGTACTGAGATCACAATTTTTGGTACATGTTTAGAAAACTTGTTATCATGAGAATTGTTTGCCAAAACTAGATAAAATGCTATAAAGCTGAGATCAAACTAATAGCAGTTTTTAGCCATTACCATAAGACTGAAATTTTAATGCCTTGACTGAAGTCCCGTTTCCTGTACATTACGAAAAGATAGAAAATGTTTACGTGACGAACGATCCCTATCACACTTAAATCCAATATTCTTTCCATTTCAGCCACATAATCTACGATGGTCACGGTACCGTGACTGTAATAAATCTGATATATTGCCACATAGACATAGATAGTACAAACATTACCAACGATATTTCAGCAATATTAATTTCCACTTCATCAACATTACGCATATTACTCTCTTTTATGCAAGAATTTTAATAGCTATCAATAAGGTTACTAACTGACATTTTGTTGGTGTAGAAGACGCACGGTTTGAAAAGGCACACTGGGAATCTGAGACGAAAACTATATGGACATGGAACCTTGCGATTTTCTAATATAACGTTTATTGATATGACCATTGATATTGTAGACATATCCACCAAGTGAATAAGAACAAAGGCAGAACAAAAACTACAAATCAAACAACAGAACAGGCGTAAAATGATAATAGCGGCGAAAACAATACTACCCACATTTACAACAATCAGCCGTGTAAATCAGAAGACAATGGCGGACGACATTGTGGACACCTTGACCTGGAACAACCTCCGCCCCTAATGAGAAGTAATCAGTAACTATTCAATTATATAATGTATTAAGTAGACAGAGCTTAAATCAGAATACTTTTGTTCCTAAGGGAAATATCGAACAAGGTGAAGTCAATACTTGGCATTTCTGAATTCTATATCACAACGATAGCTCACTGCCGTAGGTATATGACGTTCACCATCGCACCTTGAAAATAAGTCAAACCAAAATACAAATCTTGCTTATTAATTGCCGCATGTTTAATAAATAATGAGCTAGACCGTTAATATTTAGATGTTCAATACAAATTTAAACTACTGTTAAAACATTACATTCAGTTTTAACGGGGAACAAAATAGCCTCCTTCGCATCCTGTTATGTTAATGCAGCTGCATCATCTGTTAGCCTATCAAATGCTGCTAATACCATTTCAATTAGACCTTTGGCAAATGAAGAATTTATGTCCTCGTTTCCATAGATGTGTTCTGTTGATCGAACTTAACTGTCGTTTAGCGTACTAATGAGAGTTGCAACATTGACATGTCCTGATTTCCCCATATATGTCGACCGTTTGCTTGGACCTTACAAAGTCGTGATCAACCAAATCACATAGTATAGGTACTATGCATAATAATACTATATGTAAACGTGCATTAGATTATAATAATACAAATAATAATAAATAACCACAGTTTTAAAAATAAACATCATTTGCTTGCAACGGCCGCTAGCCTCTTCGCTTTTCCGCCGTACAACCTCGGTGATAAAATCTTTAGAATACACAGCAATCTTTACTGCCATTATAACTTCTAATGCGTAAACATAAAGACGATTGTCGATTGTTCGATTTTCGTTGAAAAGTTTGCAACTGCGCTCTGTGGATCGGACCCTGCTGTAGACATAAATTCTATGTTTGAACAGCAACTTCACAATTTAATTTTAGTACTAAATGTTATTTGCATTAGACTGACAGGTGCCTAATTTTCTACACTATTTTAAAGACCATAAGATCGATTATACGTTGGAATAGTTTAATAAGTTACCAAAGAACCGTTCCCTTGAGGTACCTTGGCATTACGTCGATGTCTTGTGAAATCTTACGTCCAACGCAGAAATATTTGAACATATCAACATAACAGAAACGAAACGTTTAAGTGTTAGCTAACAGAACCACATACATTATAGTATAGATTTGAATTCACAGCTGATAGATTTGAGCATAATATAAACTTATCTTCTAGATAAGAACTGTGATCATGATCAATATTATGTCTTTTATCATCTTTGTCTAAGGTAAAAGCAGGCTTCCTGTCTTTTCTTCCAAAATCTTTTTCCAAGTATTTACTTAAATCTTTGCAGTAATTAGACCAATATTAACTCCCCTGTGAAAATCCCTATCAACGTTTGTACAAACCTCTTTATTTCATACGAGCAGTAATTTAAAGACTTCTAATATTTGAATGGAATTTGCCTTTATATTTATCCTGACCAAATCTATATTCAAATCAATTCATTAGTCTGTTACTATAACTTCCCATGTCATTCAGAGAACTACATAGCATAACAACAACGGCCTCACCATGTTTGAGCCTCGCTAACGGCTCAATACAAACCGAGTTATTATTAATTCGCTACATATTAATTACAATAACCACTCGACTGGCAAATCGTTAATCGTAGTTTTAAAAGGTTATGGGTAATACTATTACAATCAATAGCTTTAAGTCACATTATTACATTAAGGGTAAACTTATAGCTGATATTGAGAAATTTTGATGAGAAAGCACTATTATTTTCTAAGCTACCTGTTTTCCTTCGATTTCGAACCTGTAAATATAAGCCCCATCAATTAAAATACCAACACAAAGGTTTAATTTGACGAACAAGTTCAATCGTAAATGAAGCAGTAGCATGTAAGGATTGAAGCAGTTTGCGTTCTGTAGCTTCTGACTACCGTCACCTTCTTCCCCATGGGATGACGGTGTGAGGTAATGTCTGTAGCACTATCTCAAAATATTCAGATTCTTAATCAAATCTAAAGTGTCGCCGATGTCAAGAGTAAAACTGCAGGCTCTTGTATATAGTTACCGTGACCCTGGCATATAGGCAACTGAAGGAACACGGGTGGGTTTTAGTCAGTAAGAGTCTGACACGCCCTCCATCGTACGTCATTTGATGATTTCCGACACAAAAAAAGGCTCTTCTATGTATATGCACAGTTAGAAATATTTAAATAGTCCTTAATAAAAAACACTTATAATTCATGTATCGTATAACAGAGGCCGACAAGCTTTACTACCGTTTAATATTTCTCACACTATTCAATGCATACTATCAATAATCAAATTAGGCACCGAATTCAATACAATATAATTATATCACCCGATAAGATCAACCTCTGTGGTTGCATTCGATAGGACACTGAGTAAACACCGACAAACCGAAGTGTAATGCGATTCCAATGAGTTTGCGCAACCGAATCTAGATCAACGTAATATATTAGCGTTTTTAGAGTTCTCTGTTAATTTGCTTAAGATCCGTGTTCTTGCAATGATTTTATATCTGTAGTTATTTATACAACTTATTATTATTCTGTGCAGTGTATGAAAATTAAAGTTAGATGCATCTGGCTTTAAATGTCAATCATCTCTTATGCTACCGGCTTCATCCCGATAGAGATCTTTACCGAGTTGAATAATACACAATGTAGGCAGATAATATTCCATATAGTAGATATAAAAGTACTGTATATTCCAGAGGTTTTGAAAATAGTATGTTGAAAAGAATCCTTTTCAACATAGGTACTTGTTTGTAGGTCTGAACCGAGTAAGTACCTACGTAGACTAACTCAAATTGTTCAGCAAGCCCGTTACGGACGTTAGAAATGTGGAAATCAACACGCTATGTGGTTTCCATGCACACGTAGGTTATCCCTTATGTAAGTTTAGTTATGTAAGTGTTAGATAATTAAATAAAACGCAATTATTTGATAGAGCTAAATTGTTTTTACATAATACAAGAATCTAATATACACCATCGTAATTGTTATGGCGGTGCTTGAAAGTGATGGGTAATGTTGAGATCTTTAACCTACTGAAGTGACAAAGTTGTAGTGTAGGTCTGTTTTAAGTTTTTGGTGTCAACAGTCACCTGATCACTTCCCATTAACATTCTCCTTATCCCAATTTATTAGTGGACAACGTGGCACCGCTGTTTTTTTCTTCCATAGTCTATTAGTCGTCATCTCGATAGTCACCCCCTTTCTAGACATATTGTCTTTCACACAGCCAATGAATCAAATTTTGACTTCCTTTGCCCCTTACCTATATGTATAATATATATACATATATAATATAATAACAATTTATTCTACATTAGGCTGCTTTCGTTGTTAGAATCATTATCAAAATGAAATAGTATTTATCTAAAAGAAAACTGTAACACGTAATCCGACAAAGATCTCAATATATTCCTGCACGCGTAGCATGACCACCATAGAAAGAACTTTGTCTATTCAAGGTACGCCAGCATAAAACGGTACAAATCTTTCTACAATCTTTAATTCTGTCTTTAATCTTTCTACAATCTGTAATTTTGTCTATTCTTCCGTCGACAAAACCCATTTCTACGCGTGCTGGTGTTACTTATTTTGTTGGTATCTTTCGCTTTACTGGAAACTCTTGTATGTTCTGTCTGAGTACATTAATCACTGTGCCTATTGCGTTGTTGAAATTTTTCAGATGGCAATTTCAAATACAATGTTATAGGAAGTGGAAATCAAGGCTTCAACAAATTAATCTGCTATTCCTAGTTCTAATAACAAATACCTATTGTCTACATTTTTCATAATAAAAATTAAGTTGTATAAATTCCTGTAGCCAGAGGAATGTCCAGTATCTCAATGAAATAGAATAATCCATAAAATTAGTTTTATTTCCTATAAAATAAAGTAATTAATAGGACTAAACTGCGTTATATATTTATGAAATCAATGAGTATGTACTTACCAACATTTTTCTCTGTAACGATTTACTCGGAAAAATGTCATTGAAGGTCCTTAGCATTTAGAGGAATTTAAAATAATATTTATAGAAAAAAAACCCTTTTGAACTTTTAACTAAAACGAAGCGATATTTTTCAGAACATGTTCCTCAAGTAGGTTGGCGCTTAACTTAATACCTAATATACGAGCTAATGTCAATAACAGAAATAAATAATGCGACATCTTAATGAACATAAACAAAAAAAAACGAAACCGAGATATATTGTTGTTTGTACTAAAAAGATTGTATTAATAAACAAAGAATAACAAAACTTGATTCACAAAAGAGATAACGAGGAAACACCGTGCGTCGTCATTGCGTGGTAGATTAAAATAACAAAGTCAATAAAATCAATTTAAAGAATGTGTTGATAGTCTACAATATATAATATTAGACGTGGGAGGGACAAAAGACACTGATTCGAATTCAATCATTGTAAAAACAATCACACACGTAACAATAAAGATTAATAACTCGCAAATACGAAAATTGATTTCCCAATACAGTTAGATTCAGACATTCATAGAATATACACGATCTACAGTCAAATGTCTCGTCCAGTCAAAGAAGTTGTTTACGGTAAAATTAGTATTGCGCAGTCACATTTTTGCATAATTTTATAGATATTGACAAATCATCATAAATTCTGATTTTGAAGCTAAACGGAGTAGAACTGATTGGATAGATGCACGTGACAGTAAATCTTTTTGTTTAAAAGCTGAATTCACAAAAACGGCTAACGTTAGACACAGAGGCATAGTTAAGGTGAGTTTGAAAATCTAAAAGAGGATATCTCGAAAGAGCTAAAGATACGTATATTGAAAATTGCATTTCCAAGAGCATACAGATTTTACAATAAGCTATTTATGGCTCAAGTAATAGTACTTCTTATGCATGAGGTTTCTAACCGTAATAAAATAAGTCTGAAATTATTAATCTGTCTTGAGCAAACGTGTTGATCAGTGTTCATAGCTCCTGTATGAAAAAAGTCTTTGTATTAATTAGTATTATAAAACTCTTTGGGTTGATTTATGCAGCAGTTCATTTATGGTATAACTGCAGATTACTGTCTGGATTTCAAGCACAAGATCAAAAGAATTCACCTTGAGTCAGAGATACGACAACCCTTAAGAAACAGAACTATGTGTGACTAAATATACATAATATGTTTTCATAATCGTCCAGATTTAATTCCATTCTAAAATAATAATATTATGGTTGTCGTTTATCATCGACGCTGTAATAGTCCTTCCTCAATAAATATGTCTTCAATTTGTTTTAAATAAGTTAGCGCTATTTATGCTTTTTAATTCTAAGGGAAGCTTGTTGTATAGAAATACTGATTGGTACCTAGGACTGTGATGAGCCACGTTTATTTACGGTTGTATTGTGTTAGATAAGTCTTTCCTGCGTGTATTTACTCTAACTTGTCGTTGGTCATCAGTTTCATATTTGTGCAAATTCTTAACAAAATCAAATTTTCAAATGTCTCCCATAATCTTGTGTTTGTGCCATGAAACCTGCCCAAACATTCGAGCACAAAATGAATAAGTTGATTAGGGCTATGTTCAAAATAAAACGTCAGGTTTACCTGTTTTAATTCAATCTAACGTCATAATTATTCTATTTGTGCTGCGCGGTGTAGTCTGACCATGAATGTTAAAAAATATGTTATCAACGAATTTCGAAGAATCATCGACCTACGATTAACATTGTTTGTTATTCAAGTCTTTATTGCACAATTGTTGAAATCAAGCAAACATTTGAAATGTCTTTATTATATTGCTAATATTTTCAGTACCTTCAGGGCCTCTTAATCTGCTTATTATTACAAATACAAGAAAGTTTACAATGACTCAAATTGACGGAGAAAAATTTAGGCAATATTTTTTGTTTGTTCCTTCGTGTTTCGGTCTCAAAAAATAGATACTTCGCGATTTGCTTCCTTCATTTTTTATCCGTTGCATTAGCAACTTCTCTCTTATATATTAAGCCAGCAGCAGTTTCAGAAACTCCTTCAGCCAATATTGTACGGGCCCAGTATATCGTACTCACACGACTGTGTTCAGTGTAGACCTCGAGGCGAGAGTGAAGTCATCGGAGCGTCGCAGGCGCATGTTTTAATAACATTCTTCGTACGATTTATATTGTTCGCGAGTTTCTTCTTGATGGCTGCAGTAAGTGATGTGTGGTTAAGTAAAAGTTGGACTGAAATCAGTTTTATTAATTTTGATGGATAAGTTGTCGTTGGATATTAAAACAAAAAGTAACAACTACGGCTTGTTTACTTTTCTCTTGGACACTTGCGGTTACAAAGTGCCTAACGATTCGGCGATCTTTAATTTAATATAAACAATATATTATTTATTTTATTGACATAAAAAGTAACTACCCAGAAACAGAGTGACACTTTATTTAAGTGTGCAAATAGCCTGGTACAAAATAAATGATAAATGACTCCCATGTTGGGAAAACCTGTGTTACAGTCGTCAACATAGATGTCATCATATCATAATATATCTATAATAGACGGATGCGTCTATTATGGGTGTTATAGTAGTTACTTACAAATTAATTATGTGTTGTAAAAAAGTACAAGTATTTGTAAAAATAAACTAGTCTAATACAATTATTTTTGAGGATAAAAAACGGGGATGAATATAAAAGGAGATTTATACTCTTTATATATTCAAATATTCATCCACACTGCTGAAGATGAAACCAACAAAATAGGAACCAGACTAAGCAGAATGTCAATACTTAATTTTAGGAAAAACCATTTAAGATTCACACTTATTTCTTTCCGAAAACCGACGATTGTCGCAAAGAAAAAACCTAGACTTTCTGACTTTTCTTGTAAGTATATCCTACTGCTAGATTTCCTTAAAACGTGATAAACCGCTTAGCCCCTCATACAATTCTAATACATAGGTACTAAATACGTTAAGTTTACTCGGCTCCCACGCACCACGCACATAACCTTGTCTTATTTAATTTTATATTATTAAGTAGGCGATGAACTTGAAACTTTTGAACGCTAAATGTTGTACATTACTCGCTTTATTTACTTAAGTGATTATACGCACCTCCATGTAGAGATGAGTGCTGTAACTTTGACGTAATCTTAGTTACTTTAAGAGCACGGAAATGGTGTAAGACATCCGTATTGTAGAAGGAGTTGAAGATATAAACTTACTCTTACTAAACAGTCTTACTTCTTATAGTAGTTTAGAACATGGACAGCAAAGGTAACTTGGGAAGAAGAATTAAGAAGCAGTAAGCAATATATTCCCAGAACAATCATGTAGGGTTACCAAAAGAGATACCTAAGTAAGATTTGTAAGAAACCGATAGGTATTATCGAATAAAATTTAATGTCGCTAATAGAAAACAACAGTTTATTTAGCAAATTAAATATCATTCGGAAACGCCTATCGTTTTCTTACGAAACTTTAACTGGTTGGTCTTCTATTTGGGGACACACACATACATTCGATTGCTATGGTTTCCAATATACAGCCTGGAAAGAGTAATGAAGCACCTAGACATAATAATCAATGACATTAGAGCTATGACAGAGCTATTCGGCGTCAATCAGTTCAAGTCCAATAACAACGATGTAGAATATGAGCATAATTTCAATGAAACTGCTAAAAGAGAAAACATAACACAGGTTGTTAAACTCATTTAAAATACAAATAAAAGTTTCTCACACGAACATCATCCAATAAGCAAACTGAAACAGGAGGCTCGTCAGCAGGACGAGGATATTACAAAATAACAGTAGAACGCGTTTGTAATCGAAACCAAACGGCATTAACGTTAATTGCAACAATATGCTCATGTAACATACCCGTAACTTCACCTAGTCCAAATGTGCAGCACACAACACAGAACAATATAAACCTTATGCCAACAACGCAAAGTTAAGATTAAGTTAAGCAGTTATTCAATATGTATTTAGTAAGTTTTGCGCAACACACATGTTTAAAATCAAGCAGCGTGCGCATAGCGGAACGCATTCTATTTTAGGGCTCACCTCTATTTTTCTTTTAGCCTTATTGTCATAGAAATAAAGTTGATAATCGGTTAGAATTTATCGCGTTTCCAATACGTCACATTGACAATTAGGTGTTCCGTAAAGTTACGATGAAAAATGCGGAATTATGTAATTAAGTGGAGTGATAATGGACACTGATTGAATTGTTCTCTTTGTTAAGTAATCAGAGAGTGACAGGCAATTTGTTTTGTACTGATAGATATCGAATTACAGTAGCCGTGATTACAGTGGCGATCTTATAAAATGGCCGTTCATTAAGAGTTAATGATAAGTTAACACCTACACAAATATTGCTCAGTGTGAGTAATTATATACGATTTTTTTAGACTCACAATATCAGAATGTTTATAGAGATAATTTTACACGCCATTCAAGTCACAAAATAAAACAAATAGAAAATAGCCTGCGAAATTAAAATGTACTTTAGGAAAAGTAGAAAGGCTTAAAGGATCTCATGACACACATGGGTAAGACCATCAGGAAATTGCAGAACTCGTGGAGGACACAGTAATCGTGTTAACTCAAAGAAATGGCAAACTTTAGGATATCTTGTCAACATTCTATCCAATTTCAGAAGCCGTCAGCAGCAATTGATCACAATAATCATTGGGATTAGAAGTTCGGAAGAAAAAAACGCCAATTATTCCCTAATCCCTTCCCTTATCTACCTATATCCTTTCCCTATTGCTTAGTTGGATGCCATCTCCCAAACACACAATCCTTTCGACGGCTCTTTCATCATTTTACTCACTCACTCACTTCAGCCGTAAGACGTCCACTGCTGGACTTAGGCCTCCCCCAATTTGCGGGGCTTTGCCATAATCACCACGCTTGGCAGGCGGGTTGGCGATCGTAGTATGGTGGTAAAATGCATAGAGAACGCTGCTGCCCATTCTCTAGTAAGTCCCTTAGTCGCCTTTTACGACACCCACGGGAAGAAATGGGGTGATGTTATTCTTTACGTCCGGCACCACACGGTACAAATACCATATATATTAGATATTTCATCATTTAACTGGTGGAAACTGGTAACCTTCGTCCACTTTCAAAGGTTTCTTCATGCTACGTAGCATTTACACACGGCAAAGACTCCAACGGATGCCAGGCGCTAACATATTCTGAGCCATTGAAATTATATCTATGTACAATTCTGAAGCAATACATTTTTTGTTTAGAAAATACTGCCTTGTCCTTGTAATTTGTAGTTACAAGGACATATTACCAACGAATTGTTTAGTTCCATCAACATTAAAAACTAAAAAGAATCATATATGAAATAGAAAGAATAGAAAACATTAAAATTAAGGTTGTATATTCTGGACTTCACTGAATGCGTTGTTGGCTGAAATTTCCGTATCTGCCACTGAAAATTCTATGGCTGATAGGGAGCTACCTAATATAAAAGTACCTGTAGGTACCTATAGTTCAAAGCACTGTTGCTGTAATTGAATGCAATATTTGCATTTATCTCAGCAATCATAAAATTTTCAACACGCGTGGTCGATTTCATAAGACATTATAATTTACGCATCCTTAAACATTCGATTTTATTTGCATTAGCAAACACTAAATAATCTAGATCGACTTAATGTCTAGTGTACCTACGAAATATTGTAATTGAATATTAAAAAAGAACACTTTATTTCCAATAAAAACTACCATTAGTATTTCGAAGTATGCATTTGGGGAGTAAAATCAACGAAGTTACACATAAAAATTAAAAACAATGCTTTTACTTTAACAAATAAACCTAAGCATGATAGTGTGGTGTACCGAGTGGTGCCGGACGTAAAGAATAACACCACCCCATTTCTTCCCGTGGGTTTCGTAAACGGCGACTAAGGGACTTACTAGAGAATGGGCAGCAGCGTTCTCTATGCATTTTACCACCATACTGCGATCGCCAACCCGCCTGCCAAGCGTGGCGATTATGGCAAAACCCCCCAAATTGGGGGAGGCCTAAGTCCAGCAGTGGACGTCTTACGGCTGAGATGATGATGATGATAGTGTGGAAAAAGTTATGCAGAATGCAGATGATGACTTTTGAGAAAGCTCCAAGTAAAATCTTTTGAAATAGCAAATTCAATTTGTTATTTAAAAAAAAAATGAAGTTAACTTTTAACTTGCACATCGATAGGTACCGCAAACGACTTCTATAATAATCTTCCGACCACAATGGGAAAAAACACCGCAATAAAAAAAAAAAAACTATAATACTGTGGCCAATCCAATCTGTATAATATCAGACACGAGGCTTCATAACCACAGTGACACTATAAAACAAAATCCCACAAAAAGTACTTACATTAAAAAAACTGAATGGCCGCCATACAAATCATACAATGCTTGTTTGTATAACCGACAAAGGCCAGTGAAAACGCTCCCATACATACAATCATACAGTAGGTATACTGTACAATATTGTTCCACAAAGGAAATTCCGCTTTCCATTGTTTGATGAATTTAACAGGAAGCGGCCGATGCTCACCGTTTTGTTTGATTAACTCGTATTATTGGTGTTGGATAATGTTTCGTAGCACACAATGCGAAACATGAAGGCTCCACTACTGCACTTTGACACAGACAAAATATAAATAACTACTATTGTCACTGTTAATATATTTTAAAAAAATATATAGAAAGAATTAGGGTATTCCGAACCGTTGCCTTGTTGAGAAGGCTGAAGAGAAACTGGCCGGAAAACTTTAACGTAAGAAGGGGATTCAAAAACAGCTAAAAGGGGATAACCTGGACATACCTATAACAAGCTGAAAACGTAGTATCATTAGGCGATAGTAACAACTAATTAAAGAAAGACCCTGCAAGTTGAGTTTGATAAGGAAGACGCCTATGGACAACCTGGAAAGTATAAAATGTTTGTCACTTGCTCTCACTTATTTTCAATAAGATAATAATCGTGGATGTTAGGTGTGTTATGTTAATGCCTTCAACACCCTGCCCTGGAGTTGCATCAGGGAGGCACTCCGGTATCACCGGGTGCCGACCTACCTCTGTCGCGTGGTCGAGGCTTACCTGACGGATAGGGCCGTCATCTACCCCGGTCATCAGGGAGAGTGGAACCGGCGAGAGATGTCGTGCGGTGTCCCACAGGGATCGGTTCTGGGGCCGCATCTGTGGGACATCGGATACGACTGGGTGCTGCGCGCCGACCTCCCTAACGGCGTCAGCGTGGTTTGCTACGCTGACGACACGCTGGTCCTGGCGCAGGGGAGGTCGTACGAGGCGGCGGCCGACTTAATGACACGCGGGGTTGCGACAATCGTCGAAAGAATCCGGCAATTGGGACTCGAGGTGGCTCTGCACAAGTCCGAGGCCATGGGTTTTCATGGTCCTCGGAACGCGCCACCTTCGGGTTCCCAACTCACGGTGGGAGGGGTTCACATCGGCGTCGAGTCGACGATGAAGTACCTAGGACTTGTCCTCGACAGCCGGTGGAACTTCGTTGAGCATTTCCGACGTTTGGCTCCCAGACTGGAGCGGGCGGGGGCTGCCTTAAAGCGGCTCCTGCCCAATCTGGGGGGACCAAACGCCTCCTGCCGGAGGCTCTACACGGGGGTCGTGCGGTCCATGGCCCTATACGGGGCACCGGTGTGGGCGCCCTCATTGAGGCTGCGCCCAGCGCGCCGGTTGAGTGCGGCCCAAAGGGTCATGGCCATCCGGTTAATCCGGGGATACCGCACGGTCTCCTGCGAGGCGGCGAGCCTCCTTGCCGGAGTGCCGCCATGGGATCTGGAGGCAAAGGTCCTCGCCCACATGTGGGAGTGGCGCGAGGACGCGAAACGCCGGGGCGAAACTCCGCTGCCGCGACAAATCGCGGCACGGCGGACAGAGCTCCGGCAGGATCTCATGGCGACATGGCGGGTACGATTGTCGCAACCCAGCGCAGGGCACGCCACAATTGCGGCGGTAAGTCCCCTCTTTGAGGAGTGGATAGAGAGGCGCCACGGCGTCCTCACCTTCCGCCTGACGCAGGTTCTCACCGGGCATGGGTGCTTCGGTGGGTTCCTGTTCAGGATAAAGCGGGAGGAAACGCCCGGGTGTTTCCATTGTGATGATCGTCTGGAGGACACGGTGGAGCATACGGTGGAGGTGTGCCCTGCCTGGGCGGAGCACCGCCGTGTCCTCGTGGAGGCGATCGGCGGCGGCGACCTCTCGCGTCCGGCCCTGGTGCGAGCCATGGTACGGAGCGAGAGGGCATGGGAAGCCGTCACCTCCTTCTGCGAAGCAGTAATGCTCGTGAAGGAGGAGGCGGAGCGCGTGAGGGAGTGGCAGTCTCTGCGCCCTCACGTCCCTAGCCGCCGCAGGAGGAGACGCCCCGGGCGTCGGGAGTCGATTGCGGACTCCCGGCCACCGTAGGCGCGAGCTTGCGGGCGTCGAGCAATGGGTAGCTCGCCGCCCGGTAAGGACCAAGCTCGGGTCGACGGCGCGTAGTGTTCCACGCGCGCCTCAAAGAGATGTCAGCAGCAGTGAAGGGGTCTGCTAGGACCGGTGCCTGCCGGGGTCGCGTGATTGTTCAAAAGAGATACCGTGGCCCCGGCACTGGGCAACTGAAGGAACACGGGTGGGTTTTAGTCAGTAAAAGTCTGACACGCCCTCCCGCTCCGCCCAGAGCGGGAGAAGTCATTTGATGATTTCCCATCCAAAAAAAAAAAAAAAAAAAAAAGGTGTGTTATGTTATTAATGTAGTGTATTACTTATCACACGCAGCAGACGGAGAGGACGAGGCAGAGCAGAGAAAGCGATGGGATGCAAATAGTTTATCATAATATATAGTTGAATGCTTGTGACTGTATGTGGGTGTTGCCTATTGTCAGCAGCTATGTAACACGTCATGTGGATGAATGGATCCTCGTTCAGTTTGCTTTGCTGCCAGCTGCCTCTTGCTAAGCATCAATGGG
Organism: Aporophyla nigra; assembly: GCA_947507805.1. Taxonomy (NCBI): domain Eukaryota; kingdom Metazoa; phylum Arthropoda; class Insecta; order Lepidoptera; family Noctuidae; genus Aporophyla; species Aporophyla nigra. The sequence continues at coordinate 27,058,466 of OX382295.1, forward strand.
GTAACAATATTTCACTGTGGCAATCTATTCAGTCATCAATCCAGGAAAGTTTTGCGAAGTGAAACTTGATACATTCCACACACTTATCATGCCACATTGAATAACGAAACACCTTATCGATTCAAACAGAATTTTCCCAGATTTAGATTAGCAAGAATAAAACCACACGAGTGGTGGGAATCGTCGGTCATATGTCTACTTGGTTATTTAGAGGTAGGGATAAGATCTGAATAATGTAGAAGACAGTTTATAAGAACGCAGTCGAAATATTGGTACTCCGATAGATGACGATGAGAATGGATAAGACCAAATTATACTATAAAACATAAAACCTAATATTATAGCGTCGTTGGGGAGCAAATTAGGACTCACTTATTACGTTAACAGTTTATTGTTCAAGAAAAACAGCTTTTACACACAGAACAGTCTTGACAAAACTCTAATAGCTAGATTTTTATATTGAGCGCGAGGAGTTACCGCTCGAAGGTATCACAGCCGTACGTCAACTAACTAACGCCCTCTAGCGAACCGCATACGAAAGACGCTCTCGGGTTGACACGCTATAATATAGCATTCCTAACAAACATAAAAAAATCCTTAGCCGTACCTGTTATCCAATAAACATAAACAATGCTCAATAAAAGAAAAATACATCAAAATATGAGAGATGAACCAAATGAAATGGACGATAAAACTGCAGTGAACATAAAAGTCTGTACCTATATGGGTACAAAGTTGACACTCAGTATCCTAACAAAGTATCCTAAGGTCTTCGGAAATATATTTAAAGATTAATATAAAGATTTCAGATAGGTAGATAAGGAATGACAAATTGACAATTATAATCAGGTACTTCTTCACCCCCAAATAGGATTGTAAAATAATAAACTAAAGATACCATAGGTGTCCTGCAACGATGTGATGTGATGTGTGTGATGTGCTGTACAATTGTGTCTAATGATTTTATGGGCCATTCACAGCACATTTTCGTTCCCGTTATGTTATCTAAGTCATACTGGTGAAACATTCAAGAAATGCAATCTGAGTTTTTGCCGACGAATCGAAATGATGAACATTCACTATAATTGCTAATGCTAGAAAAGAAACACGATGTGCTAGGAATAAAAGAGTTGTTAAACAAGTTTGGCAACAAATAGACGACGAGACTGCAAACAGTAGTGGGTTGAGCAAGAACCGAAAAATCAATCAATACAAATTTTGTGATCGAACCATGTTGTCAGAAAGGTGAAAAGTTGAAAACGATGCCTAACAAATCTTTTCTGAGCCCGGAGGCCATCTTTCTAACAATACTCCATGATTGATCCATTGAAAAGTTACAAAATTCTGTATTGTTTAACATTAGTGATAGAAAATCAATGACAAGTACAAGGATCCCATGGTATTTATTAATGAAACATGTATTGAATTGATGGGCTTACACGACCATCAATGGCATGGCAAATTGTACAAATTCATGTACAATTTGAACTTGAAATAATACGGGTCAGATGAGAATCGTGTGTCGATATTTCGTAAAAAGTCATAGTTGTTTGATATTGATACTGCATTACAATGATTTTGAAGTATTCGTTTACGAAATTATTAATACGATAAGTGTTAGGTCGCAGTTCACTGGTGTTACTTAAATTCATTGTAAGTACTTTAAGATTTTTACGACCAAATCACGCGCAGGTCAATTTGCAATAGAAATCAAATGGGATTTTTAACTGCGTTTTCATTGTAATTTCAAAATTACTCCTTGACATGGGTGGAATATACATATATCTTTATGCTTTTGTATCTGTTTCTTGAATTCTCTACCCATGCTAACCATGAAATCTTTCATAATCAAAACAAATTAAGGAACAGTAATGATCACGTAAGCAAAAGTCGTCATAACCTACCCACTGTAGAACTAAGTAGATACACCAAACCACATACAGACTATTAAGTTAATGCTAGATTAAATGTGAAGTACCTACAATCTATTTTAATGTTATGCATAGTTTAATTCTAATGTGACCATGTGTCGAGGTTAGCTGGCTAACGTTGGTACTAACTACTACCTGTACTAGCAATGTCATCGGTAAAATGTTACAAATGTTTCAGGGATAGGTAGTTGATGACAAACATGATTGGCTGAACAAGGCTAACTTGTTATACAGAGAAAAATAATTAAAACCCTAGCCAGAAAAAAAAATGCCATCATAATAATTATATGGATCTCCATATTACTGAAACAATTATTTATACGGGATGCAGCTATTTTCAGCCCTGGATTACGCTAAAGAAAGGATAGGGTTTGACTCTGGCTAAAATTCAGAGTAAATCTTCTAAAATTGAATCCTTCCATTAAACTTTATAGCAGCACGGATTTAATCAGTAGCCTGGATGTATTTCGTCATATGTCTTGGCATTTAGGAGCCCTAGAGCGATGAAACAACGTGTAACCGCTGTAACATCCAAATGCAAGGGGTCATTGTAAATCAAAGGTAAGGTTCTCATATTTGAGCTTATAGTAAGCATGATTTTCGTTGGGGTTAGAAGTAACTAAGCTAGGTTTTTTTTTTTGTTGCATAACTTTAGTTTATAATTTTCTTATAAATATGTTTCCTTTTACCTAGAAGTACTTGGCAAATAAAAAGAAAATACTCATGATTTATGTTATGCGGTTTCATGTTGGTTTATAAAACAATAAAATGAAATGTAGTTTGCACAGTTCTGATTTATTATTTTATTGTTATAGATTTCTATAGGGGTCAGCTGGCCTTCTAAGCTAAGAATAATGTTTTACAAACTATCACTCGATGTAGGAACGTAAGAAAAGGATTTTGGGAAACTCAACTCTCTGTTTTAAACCCATATGAATGATAGACAACTGGAAAACCCACACAAAACCATAACTTTCATAGCTTATTTGAATAAAAGCACACATGTTATATAACCCAAAGGCTGCAACCACAGCCAGGTGAAGTAGTAACCGAGTACCGATGTACGTTACGCTTTGTGATGCAAATGAATGGTTCGCACGCCTTGCGCAAGAGTTGTCAGCCGCGGAAGGTCGATGCCTCTGTTCGTCATCCACTCGCTAGGATTTTTCTGTTTATTTACCGTTTTATTTGACAATTTATTATGTTGTTCTTATCCGGTGCTGTTGAATCTAAGTGTCGTAGAAAGGTGCGAACTCGCGAATCAATTTTGTGGTATTAGGTAAGAATTTAGCATGTTGTGCATCATCGATCATCGCGTGGAGGTCCAAAACGTGTTAAAACATCTACCTACTTCATAAATACCGCTAAAATTAAAAGGTCGAATCAAAATAATTATCTCCAATCAGGATTTTCCGACACAGGCATTAAATATATAAAACCGTCAAACGGAACGTGTAATCCATTTCTGTACAAAAAATAATAAAGCTGAACAGTTTGTTTGTTTGAAAGCACTAATGTTTAGAACTACCTAGCGGATTAAAAAAAAATCTTTTTGCATTTGACCGTCCTATTATTGAGGATGGTTATAGTTTACTAGCTTCTGCCCGCGACTTCGTCCGCGTCAAATTTTTGCTCCCCTGACCCTTCCCGTCGCATCGAATTGCCTGCCAGTTTTCGACCATTTTTCGTTGCTGCTCCGCTCCTTTTAATCGTAGCGTGATGTTATAGCGCCTATAGCCTTCCTCAATAAATAGGATACTCAACAAAAAAAACAATTTTTCAATTCTGACCAGTTGTTCCTGAGATTAGCGCGTTCAACCAACCAAACAAACAAACTCTTCAGCTTTATAATATTAGTATAAATATGTATAACATCACGCTACGACCCCCAAGACACGGGCAAAAATAATAAACAAAAAACGTCAGAACGATCGCTAAACGATGCGATCAGAAGTGGGACGGGAGCACAAGAAATTTTACGCTGGCGAAGTCGTGGGCAGAAGCTAGTTTAAAAATAAAATCATCAAATGAAGGGAAACTAACCTAAGTAATTGCACGTGAGTCAATTGTTTTAATTCCGACGTAGGGATTAGAATAGTTAACTAACGAAGAGTGATTAGTTAATCGTTAATCGACAATAAATTAATCTGAATGGTGGAAACGTTTTGGTCGATTAGCCGGAGTTGGAAGTAAGGCTGTTTTGGAGCATTTTAGTATAGTTTCTATTTTGGTATGATAAAAACTAATGCAGATATTACAGTTCCTACAACAATGTCCTCTGTAAGATAAGACTGCTGTGAAGGCGTTTTGCAAGTTTTCCTATGATTTAATATTATGTCTGCCCGGCAGACTTTTCACATAACCCTATACCTTTAACCCATGTTGGCAATATTCTGGTTGGTAATGATTTGTGCCACATTGGAGATATAATCCAGGCTATCGCTCTCTCTTGTCTACCTAAGGCTGATAAAGATGATATTTTTACCAGTGTCTACTAAAAACACATGCTTCCTTTTCGACTTTCATGAAAATGGTCCTTAAAAACCATTTCAGGGTGCAGTTGCAGCAGACAAATTAAAAACAGTCCTTTCATATTCAAACGGATTTAAGTGGGATATGACAACTATCATACACATAAGCTCACGCCTCTTCCCATGGGGGTAGGCAGAAACAACACAACGTCACCTGCTACGATCCTTATACGCTTTGTGTTCGTTTATGTTCATACATCTGGTCATACACGCACGTCAGTTACCAGTACCACGCCCTGATGTTTCTGAAGAACATCACCAATAAGGTCATTATATGTTCTCCTAGTGTGTCCTCTACCGGCGTGTCCAGTCACATTTGCCTTGTAAAATACATTTTGTTAGCTGCCTTTCATTCATCCTCACAACATGAGCAAACCACCTAAGCATACTCTTTTAAATTTTTGTCACTACATCTTTTTAACCGCACCGTTGATAACTATCATTTCTCATACAAAGTAGAAACCTCCCATTAGGGCACATGACACGGTCTAAGGTCAATTTAAAGTTAGTCTTATCTCCAAAATAATTCATCAACCGTTGCCTTAGTACGGAACAAAAGAATAGGAATGATTAAATTCTAAAACAGATAAATAAAGGTCATAATTTAATACTAGATTATTATGACATAATAATCTGACACTACCATATGCCAGAACAGTGTGGTATTTAAACCGTAAAACCGGTTTCTACAGTTTGGCCAGTCTAAATGCATTTTTGTACAATATGATATAAATGTAGATTGCTGTGATTTTATGTGTCAAAGTATAATATCGTACTGTTGTGAGCATATAAGAAAGAATGGTAATAGTTCGTTGATTTTGAATAACTTCCCGAAAAAACTTTTTTGCAAAAAAAAAACAACCGACTTCCTTAAAAACACTACAAAGTGAAAAAACTTTTTTACAAAAAAAAAACAACCGACTTCCTTAAAAACACTACAAAGTGAAAAATAACTTTAATTTCGGAAGTCGGTGTCTTAGGATCTGTATTTATGGTTTTTTTGCCACCGACTTCCGAAATTAAAGTTATTTTTCACTTTGTAGTGTTTTTAAGGAAGTCGGTTGTTTTTTTTTTGTAAAAAAGTTTTTATTTTTAAATTTTTAGTTGTGGTATTCACCCTGCACTAATTCCAAACAAACAATGCATATTTATGCGATAGCAGAAATCGCGGTTGATTTGCTGTCATTTTTTAAAGAGTTCCGGTGTCTGTCTCCCGAACTCATCATCAGATCTATATGAAAATTATATGGGACCATTTCGGAATAAACCCCTTTCGAACAAAAAAATAATTTTGCAAATCCGTTTATATATGACGGAGTTATGGCCGAACATACATAAAAAAAAAAAACCACCCACTCTAGTGTCTGCTGAGGAATCAATTCTCGATGTCAACGAGTATGTCTATCTAGGACAAGATATCTTCTAACTCCTGATCGATAAGGAGTTGTACCTTCCATCATCAGCTCAACGGAATATAAGAATACAAGTAACGGTCTAAACGTGCCATAATATTCAAAGAATTATCCCCTAACCTTCTAACCTTTCACTGTAAGTTCCTATATGTACTGTTCACCGATGAGGAGTTCCATGCAGTATCTTCGAAGACTATAATTAGTTCACCACGGATGGATAGATAGAACCAGCAATTATTTTTGATCTTTAGTACAATATCCAAATCACATTACGTGTACTGTTTGTTTTTGAGGAGTTCCTTCGTTTATCTCCCAAAGTATACATCAAATATTCACAAAATTAATATGGGACCACCTCAGGAGTATACCCTTACGAATAAAAAAAGAATTTTCAAAATCGGTTGGCAATTGGCGGAGAAATCGGTGAACATACATAAAAAAAAAAAAAAAAAAAAAAAATACATACAGTCGAACATATAACCTCCTCCTTTTTTTGAAGTCGGTTAAAAATAATCCCCTAATCGATGATAGATGCGTATTTTGGTTTTCGCTTCGAGGAACTTGATACTGTCTATGTGGCTTACTTAAGTATTCAAAATCAAAATCAAGTCATTTATTCAAACTAGGCTGAGTCAGCACTTTTTGAACGTCAAACGTATTGTTTTAGGTCCAAATATTATTAATTATTGTTTTATTAGGATAAATACTTTCACATTTATAATGAGCATTAGGTATCTAGTAGGCTACCTAATGCTTATGCCTTCTAGCAGCAGCCTACGGTATACGGTAGCTGAAATGTAAAAAAAACTTTTTACAAAAAAATAACAACCGACTTCCTTAAAAAACACTACAAAGTCAAAAATAACTTTAATTTCGGAAGTCGGTGGCGAAAAAACCTTAAATACAGATACTAAGACACCGAATTCCGAAATTAAAGTTATTTTTGACTTTGTAGTGTTTTTTTATTTTTAACTTTTTAGTTATGGTAGATACCTATCTCGATTAGTGCGGGGTACCTACCCCGCACTAATCTAATCGCGTTATTCGTTCATTTGTCGCGCAAATAGTTAATGCAAATGTGACTTATGTGGTTTTCACATGAACCCCATTGTCCAAATGGAACCAAATTAAAATGGGACCATTCGGGAAGCACCAGCTTTCAAATAAAAAACGAATCATCAAAATCGGTTCATCCAGTCAAAAGTTATGAGTTAACAAACATTAAAAAACAAAAACAGTCGAATTGATAACCTCCTCCTTTTTTTGAAGTCGGTTAAAAAGAGCTTGTTATGCTTTTGGGATGCATCCGGTAAGTCTGGAAGCGCGAACCCAACATAGTTGTGAAAAGACTAGGTAGGTAGGTATATGATGAGGCTTGGCAAGAAAGATTACAAGAGATTCGAACTAGCTACTTCCACTATTAAGTAAGAATTCATCTGGTAAGATTAGGGAGTTATTATGGGAGCAGTCTCTCATCGTTTAGCGATCATTCATGATAATGATCACCAATATGGATCATATTTAGGTTATTCTTTGCATGTCTAAAATGTTAATAAAGATCTTTTACAATGCAAAAGATACAACATTAACAAAACTACAACCACCGACTTGCGATAGTGAAACGGCAATCATTAGTTGAGTATTACTTTCCAATTTGCAGCTATTTCTATTAATATCTTCACGCTTGCACTAAATAAGCAAATATATGGACGAACAGCAATCAACCAACCTGTGATTTATTAGGAAAGGCGTACCAAATTGAGAATGTTCAGTTTTAGTCATACGCTTCGAAATACGTGGGCAGGGATCTTGTGCGCAGGTTGAGCAAAAACTTAACTCTGTATAAAATTAATAAAACATCTGTGTTTTCAATAACAACTCGACACGACGTGCCAACTTTTCCCGTCCTTATTATGTTTCCTTCGGTCGCATCCTCTGCAACATAACAATACGACGATGCATCAGACTACTCACATCGCGGAGAAATCGCAGCTCGGTCCCTTCACTTCTAGGCTAGTACTTAGCAGTCATAGGTTATACAAACAGTGGCGCGGCCTCTACTCTAGCATTCTTTACATAAATTAACAACCGTTACTATTTTTATTATTGTTTTTATAATGTCAACATGGATCATATTCCTTACCTGATATGGGACCTTTGGAGTCCTTCCTCTGCTCATTCTGATCTTCAGTCCTCAGTGTTCCACCCTCCTCCAGTTCGGACACTTCATCCTCACACCTTGTCTCACGCACTGCCAGCAGCAAAGCGCACACACACACAAACGTAATCCTCATAAACTCTCTCATCTTCATCGTTATTACGTTAAGAGAACGTCAATAAAGCCCATTTTCGATCAACGATCGATTAAAACTTGACATTAAAACAAACAGTCACATTTTCGTTTGTTGCAGCTGGCTAAACGAATCCAATGACATACGTGGAACACGCGTGCGATTTATGAAACATTACACGAACACTGAACATCACTTCATGCTAACACAAAGACACTAGCATAAACAAAAAAAATACTAAAAAATAAAAAAAACAAACGTAATTTTTCGGATCGATTATTTTAAATTGGAACGTAAATACGCGCGTCACTCAATGTTGGCAGCGAAGGTACTGGCGCGCTGGTTGGTGGGAGATCGGTGTTGCCCCCACCTGCGCGCGCGCACGATCAATGGACGCGCTATCGAGAACCGGCAATAACTGTAGCTGAGGTTTCTACAGATAGCTTATCAGAGAAAACTGTCCGCGTAATTAATGTAGCCTTTTGTGGTTAGGTACCGTTGTAGGTAAGTGGTTGGTGCAGTGGATACAAGCAATTTGCACTGTCTAGCATTATTTAGATTTTTTGCTATTGCATTCTAAGGTGTAAAATTCATAGCTCAGGTTCGGATAGTATCCAGTAATCAATAGGGAGTAAATCATACAATTAGTCACACTTATAGTGTATCCATTAACATAACGTAACATTCACACCTGTTTTACCCGAAGGGTGTTAGGCAGAGGTGTGCATACTTATAGAACCTGCCTGCATTTATCTACACTACAGATGAGTTGACGAAGTCGAATTATAAAACACTAACAAAATGCATGCACGTATGCATGATATTTATATTATATAAACTAATATTATTTGTTTATTTCGTAACTACTGGAATAAATTATTTCAAGATTATGGTTGTCGAACAAACAATCTTTGCACTTTCTTTTGACAGACTCCTTGAGTCGTAGGTAGCCGTAGTGGGCAGTGGGCATGCACCATAAGAGGTCCGTACTTTGTCGGTCACCACTTGTCCCAAAACGTACATTTTAAGAGACTCATCTATCAGAATTTCAGAACATAATCTGCATTAAGATATCGACATAAGATTAATAATTTCGACTTAATATCGTAGATTTTTGTTCCAGAAACCGGATTGTATACTCCATGCTCTGATCATCACTATCACAATAAGACTACGATAAGAAACTATAGGTAATTAACTAGATACCACCTGACAATTATGCTCTTTTTTTTACACACTCGCAGTTATTTGGTGTCACTCTGCCTCCGTAGTACTTAGTAGTTTATCTACACTCTGTACCCTCACCAAAAGCTTCGTATTTTATCTACATAGATATAGAAAATGAGACTGTTTTTTAACGCCCTCCTTCATGCCTTCGATAGCTCAGTTGGTAGAGCGGTGGACTGTATGTAGAGGCCGAACGATTGTTATCCATAGTTCGCTGGTTCAAATCCGGCTCGAAGGAATCTTTTATTTTGTAACTCTTATTTCGGTAAGATTTTTAAACTCTGTAAAATGATGCCGCATTTTATACAATGTTTTAATTAATTGAGTTTATTACAGTCGACTCTCGTCAATTCACACCTGTGTTAATTCGAACATCTCTGTAATTCAAAGTCATCACGAGGTCCCTAGAAAATCTCTTTATATTTCGAACTAAATCAATACATTTTTATGCACTTACTAATTCGAACGAAAAAATCATCGCTACGGAACAAAACGACGCGTTAATTCGAAGTCATCGGCGTCAAACACTCGACAATTCAAAGTTGCAGAGATAAAAAGAGAGAAAGATTACAGAACTTGCAGAGGTACATAATGTATACTCAGGGCCGTAGCTAGGGGGGGGCATTGTGGGGCAATGCCCTACCTTAAAATCACCATGCCCTCTCTTAAAAATACCAAAAACGAAGAGAACCTATTAGAATTGGATTGTATGTTTATAGTTTTAGATAAAAAAATGTAGCAATAGGTATCTAAACTTTTCCGAACATACCATCGTTTGGGACATTCATTTCTTATTATAATAATTATTTTCTCTGTGTATAGATGGCATTTGAAGCGCCATCACATGAACTAAAAGCAATAGACGGATCAATATCATCAGCATGTTATGCCCTCAGGAGCCTACGAGATGAACTTAATGTAAATATTTTAAAATCGGTTTATTATGCATTGGTGGAGTCAAGACTGAGATACAGTATTCAACTATGGGGAAATAGCTACAGGTATAACTCTGATAGGGCTTTTGTGCTGCAAAAGAGGGCGATCAGAACAATAGTTCGCATCCCCCAAATCGAGTCCTGTCGGGAATATTTTAAAAAGCTGTCTATCCTTACCGTACCAAGCCTTTACATATTAACAGTCTTGACCAGCCTGGCAAAGCATATAAATGAATATGAAACGGAGGAAGAAAGACACAATAGGGAAAGCACGCGGAACCAATACTTGAAGCTTGGAATTAGTTCGAAACTGAATATTGTGAGACATTGTGTTAGGTATCAAGCGGTGAAGCTTTTTAATTGCTTGCCTAAGGATCTAAGATGTTTGTTATATAAAACCACCATGTTTAAAAGGAGACTCAGGGATTTTTTGTTGGAAAAATGTTTTTATTCCGTTAATGAATTTATGACTATACACCACAAATGATACATATAACTAGATTTAGTTTACGAGTAAAATGAATGAATTTTGTGATAACATGTATAGAATATTTAATTTGATTTGGTTATGACATTTTTAGATTATTTGAATATATTTGATTATGAAATTTTTATATTACTTAAATTAATTTGGTTTTCAATTTTTTAAGATATGTAGATAATTAAATGGTTATGGTGTATATTACACTATTGTAATGAATTTTGGGTACGATGCGTTTTACTTTATATTATAGTTTTTGATGAAGTTTGTTAATACATGTATCGAATTAGTTTGATTTACAGTGGTTTGAGACATTTTTACATTATTTATATGAAGATTGCTATGACATGTTTAGATTATTTATTGAAGTTTGTTGACATTTTTATTAGATTTTATTTTATTTAAATAATCGGTTCTTGAACTGACATGCTTAGACTATTAATTATTATTTTATATTTTTATTGTTTTTTAATGTTATGGATCTTAGTTGCGCATTGGTTTTAGCATGTATGTGATTTCTTTATTGTAAAACATTCAGACACAGTTTAAAATTGTTAATGAATAAATGAAATGAAATGAATGAAATGGGTCTATTTAATTATAATATGCCAATGCAGAGAAAAATTTCAACCGTCTTGTTCGCTTGTTCTTCATCATTGAGGATTTAATAGCTGTCCTTAAATCCATGCTCATGTTCTGTCACAGAAATTATTTGTTTATGAATAGCTATTGAATGTACATCACTGACCTAGAGGTGATGTTGATTGATTTAGTAGCCCGTGCTTCAGAGCAGATCAATTATGATATACTTAGTCACAAAAATGAAGGGATATAAAAAAAAATACATATTTTTGGGTGATTTTCAACAAGCTGTAACTCTGAGGAAAATGATCGTAGGTACAGCAAAAAATTAAAAGTACATTGTAGCACCATGTATCTAGTTTTCAGATACGGCCATGTTTTTTTTTGTCATGTTTGGGTCTGGAGAAATAACAAAGAAACAACCAAAAAAAAAATTTCCAAATTTTTTGTCGTCTTAAAAAAGGTCTACGGGTTTCAAATTTTTTTTCCATTGTTTCAATCAAAAGTTCTTTTAGGTTTAATGCCCTTTAATTTAACGTATCCAGAATGCCTCTACAATGATTTGCCGCGGAGTTGTCGTGAGTCAAAGCAAAAAAGTACTTTTTAACTTTGACAATCAATAACTCTGGAAATAATGATTGTATAGGAAATCGAAGGAGAGTTTTGGAAACAACACAAAATTTTCTATAAGATACCGTGAATGGCTTTTGTCGAAAGTATTTTTTTTTATTGAAAGCTTTGACTGAAAAAAAGACAAAAATTCGCATAATTACGGATATTTGGATAACAGCACCCTAATAGCGAAACGCACTAGTATTCATCAGAATCTAAATGGGATTGAAGATTATTTCTAAACCATTGCGTCATTTATTCGAATAAATTGTCGGCTCATCAACGTAAATAAGGCAATGAATGTTGTTTAACTATGAATATTAAACCAATTCCTACCGATAAAAAGTTCCGCAATTACCCCTCTGGTATAAGTTTGGATAAAATGGATGAACGAAGAATATAGTCGGTAATTTTTCAACCTCAAAATGTCCCCTAAAAAATCTCTGAATTATTCGATTTTGATTACGCTTTTTTTTCGTAGTGCCCTGAAGCTTCAAATTCTTTGTTTTTGCAAAAACAATTTCGATTTTGATTAGTTTTTTTTTTTCTCTTTCAGAAAAAAAAATTGCCATTTGCGAGTCGGACTCGCGCACCGAGGGTTCCGTACAAACCTGGTATTCACGGTTTATGCATAAAGTTTAATTTTTATATTTGAGTTGACCTCATGAAAGGTAAATTGTGGTTTACGATTTATGACGTATTAAAAAAAAAACTACTTACTAGATTTCGTTCAAACCAATTTTCGGTGGAAGTTTACATGGTAATAAATACATCATATATTTTTTTTAGTTTTATCATTCCCTTATTTTAGAAGTTACGGGGGGTACACACATTTTACCACTTTGGAAGAGTCTCTAGCGCAAACTATTCAGTTTAGAAAAAATGATATTAGAAACCTCAATATCATTTTTGAAGACCTATCCATAGATACCCCACACGTATGGGTTTGATGAATTTTTTTTTTTGATTTTCAGTTCTATGTATGGGGAACCCCAAATATTATAGTTTTTTTTTTCTATTTTTGTGTAAAAATCTTAATGCGGTTTACAGAATACATCTACTTACCAAGTTTCAACAGCATAGCTCTTATAGTTTCGGAAAAAAGTGGCTGTGACATACTCGGACAGACAGACAGACAGACAGACATGACGAATCTATAAGGGTTCCATTTTTTGCCATTTGGCAACGGAACCCTAAAAATTGTTCATAATGGTGATTTTTGCAAAAACAAAGAATTTGAAGCTTCGGAGCACTATGAAAAAAGAATCGTAGCGCTTTGAATTTTTCAGGAGTTTTAGGGGACACACACTTTGAGGTTGAAAAATTACCCACGATATCTTTCGTTCATCCATTTTATCCAAAGTTATACCAAGTTATCCAAATATACTTAATTATGCGAATTTTTGTCTTTTTTTCAGTCAAAGCTTTCAAGTCAAAAAAACACTTTCGACAAAAGCCATTCAAGGTATCTTAAAGAAAATGTTGTGCAGTTTCCAAAACCCTCCTTCGATTTTGTATACAATCATTATTTCCAGAGTTATTGATTGTCAAAGTTAAAAAGTACTTTTTTGCTTCGACTGACGATAACTCCTCGGCAAAGTATCGTTAAGGCATTCTGTGTACCTCAAATTAAAGGGCATTAAATTTTCTAAAAGAAGTTATGAGTAAAAACTGGAAAAAAAATGTTGAAGCCCGTATACCATTTTTTAGACGAGAAAAACTTTGTTTTTTTTTTTTTTGATTGTTTCCTTGTTATTTCTCCAGACCCAAACATGATAAAAAAATCGTGGCCATATCTGAAAACTAGATACATTGAACTACGTGTTTTTTTTTATTTTTTGCTGTATGATCATTTCCTCGGAGTTACAGCTTGTTGAAAATCACCCAAAAATTTGGATTTTTTTAAATATCCTTTAATTTTTGTGACTAGTGTATTTTTTACTTCCGCCCTACCTGTAGCCAATGCTGCCCTACCTCAAATTCGAGTCTAGCTACAGCCCTGTGTATACTTTGAAACAAGTCCAAACTCGTATAATAATCGTGCACGTGAGCCTTTGTTTTCCTAATGATTAGTTTCAAGTTTGACACATATTTCCGCACGCATTGGTTTCATTGGTTTGTTTAGTTAAGTTTCAGATACTGTTACTCTTTCGTGGGTTGTATACAGATAAAAAGTTTGTGTTAGTTATGAGTCCTAAAAAGTATAAATGCTTGAGGATTGCTGAAAAGAAGAAGTTAATCGAAAAAGTAGAGGGAGGTGAGAAGAAAAGTGATGTTGCAAAAGAATTTGAGATTCCTCCGAGTACTCGCTCAACCATAATAAAGCACAAGGAGAGAATTTATGCTGCTCAAACAGCTGAAGTAGGTACAGAAAAGAACTAGTAAAGGTGAATTTCCTCGTCTGGAAGAAAGCCTGGTCATTTGGCTAAGACAGTGTAGAAGATAAAAGTGTCATTGTTAAAGAAAAAGAATAGCAGTTAATAAATATTACGTAATTGATTATGAACATTCAATAATTCGAAGTTTTATTTCTTTTCTCTCAAAAATTTCGAACCATTTGATATTTGAAACACTCAATAATTCGTAATATTTTAAGAGTCCCCCGAGTTTCGAATTAACGAGAGTCGACTGTAGTTGGCAAAAACTCTTTTAGTATGGTTAACTTGTCATCTTCCAACTTTTTTATACAGGATAAGTTTTTATCCAGTGCGCAAACTGTAACCATGAATTCAGCATATCATTCTAGACCCCCTTGCGCAGAATTTTTTCGTCGGCTTTACAAAAAAACATCTGGTGTTTCATAGAAAAATGCAATACCTACAGGGTCAAAATGTATGGAACAGCAGATTTTTTTTTGTAAAACCGACGAAAAATTTCTGCGCAAGGGGGTCTAGAACGATATGCTGAATTCATGGTTACAGTTTGCGCACTGGATAAAAACTTATCCTGTATAAATGATAATGAGAAATATAGTGTACCCACCCGCCGCATTTTGAAGGTGAAAAGTTTCAAAGTAATGTTTTTATTTTATACTATGAAATTGTCGAAATTAAAATTTTCATCAAGAAACGTAATTTCCCCGAAGGATGATGCAAATACTGGGTTGACTATACAGATAGGACACACAGTTGTTAAGTGGATGGGAAACCATTAAATGACGTTTCCCGCTTTTGGGTGGAGCGGAAGGGCGTGTCAGACTTTTACTTACTAAAACCCACCCGTGTTCCTTCAGTTGCCCATATGCCAGGGTCGCGGTATCTCTTTCGAACAAATCTCGCGATCCTGGCAGTTGTTATACAGCCTACCATTCCTATAATTAACACTGTTTTGGGGAATAAAAATAAATTAATCAATAATATTAAAATAATGTAACTTTTTATTTTTAAATATCAGTTATTTATTACAGATTTTTCTTAAATAGGATTCCATGGCGAAAATCAGAGCAATGACAGTTGAGATCTATTCATAATTGTCAAGATTTTAAAAAGACAGAAACTTATATTTTAAACTATTCTGTCTCTATGAATTCCTATCTCGAAAACTTACGGTATTTTTAGCATAATAAATGAGTATTTTTCATATGTTTAATTATTTTTTATAGGACTTAACAGTTACTATGTTTAATAACTGTTAAGTCATAATTTATTTGTAGGGTGCAATATGAATGAATTCACATAAGAAAAATGAATTAATGAATGATGAATCCATTCATGATACTAGGTCTCCACTCTGGGCGGAGCGGGAGAGCATGTCAGACTTTTATTGACTAAAACCCACCTGTGTTCTTTCAGTTGCCCAAATTAACACTTATTTATAAATACTCAAGGAAATGTGTAATCTGACCACACTTAACCTTTTTGAATTTAAGTATAATAAGATCTAGGGAAAAGGCTACGTAGATGATGATGATCATAATTTGTTTATATGTAAATAAAAAATAATACTCCAAAGCAATCCAATACTTTATTAAACTTAATTCAGAACATTATATTCTGTACAACTATATTTGACTCAGCTGATCGCTACATTAGCCTTTTTATTTTTGATCAATTGTTGGATCAAACATTTCATTCTCTCCAACTTCTTC
This sequence comes from Aporophyla nigra, assembly GCA_947507805.1. NCBI lineage: Eukaryota > Metazoa > Arthropoda > Insecta > Lepidoptera > Noctuidae > Aporophyla > Aporophyla nigra. Next base: position 27,074,555 of record OX382295.1, read on the forward strand.
CACAGCCTTCTCTTTCCTTGCCACAAGATATTCAGCCTTCTCTTTCTCGTCTCTGCTATTATTTCTAGTCTATGGACTTTGTATTTGAGTTTGATTACTTCTTTAGAGTCAAATGGTTTGATGTCAATGGGTTGAATATGAGATATTGTTGGCTCTAGTTCTTGACAAGGCTGGAAAACAATGTCTAATGAGGAAATTGATGATTTGATAAGACAATATAATAAAATACCTATTTTTCTGTTATTTTGATTTGAATTTTTTATTTAACAAATGGTTAATAGGTTGTCTTAGGGTTTTTGTTTCTTAGTAAACAATGAAGTACCAACAGGCAATAAACAGTTAAAATTAGTAAAACAATCACCACAAAAACTAGAATTTACTTTCATATTATTAACAAAATAAGCCTGGTTGTCTATCTTTAGATGTTTAAAATATTTTATAATTACTCACAGATATATTAATAGCTGGCACCGCCTCCACAGACAGTCGCCTCAGTCCACCCTCTGTCAAGTAAAAGTCTTTCGCTTCAAAGTGTTCAGAGCAAACGGCACTGGAAGCAGTTGAAGACCATGCCTCTTCTCTGTTCACAGCTAGCTCCCATTGCTTCCTTCTTCCTTTATCACGGGGAAATCTGAAATATGATATAAAATATATTTGTTTTTTTTTTTCAGATATGTCTATGGTTGTATTTAGTCAAGATTTGTCTTATCTTGCCTGAAACATTTTTGATACATTTAATATGAACTATCATAGATTATATATATAGATGGAGACAAATTTCAGTCTAAAAATACCTACCAAACGATTTCAATTTAAGTTGCTTACCTGTGGAACGTAATTCCATCTTTATTTTTAGATATCTTAGCAGACGTGTTTTTACAATTCGCCACAGCACAGCTAACCATTGTATAAGTTCATATATATGATGTTTTATATTATGTACCTATTTCATTTTTACATGGGTAAATCTTGCGGACACCACTTGTACCAAAAAAACAGGTTAACACTGCACTGGTATCAATAGGGTTTATCAATACTTTGTTAGGTTACGTTACTCAATTAAATAAACCTAATCGATCACCGCATATTATTAATTAACCACTATTTTACAAATTCTTCAATAATAACAACCAGAACACCGGAACACGAAACTTTTTAACATTCCAGGAAAGTATCTGACAATTTATACAGTGTTGCCAACAGGATTTTTAAAAATCCGCCAAGTTCGTTGAGTATTTCCGTCAAAAATCCGTTAAAAATATTTTTTTACCCGTCAATAATAGCCGTTTTTCTAAAGTTATATATTTTCACAGTTTAATTTACAATTTAAATTATATGTACCAAGCGTACTTGACAGAATACAATAATAACTAATAATAAAATAATAATCAACTAGGTAATTCTACTCTACTTCTTCTCTTTTAAAATGTAAACCTATTAATTAGCCTTGAATCATCGTCAAAATTAAAAATCTATAATATCGTAATCATTTTCAGTACTATCATGCTCTGTTGCCATTGTAGAAGCTGCAGAAGTCGAGGGCTGATCATAGCTTTGCAGTGTTCCAACCATGCTAATATAGGAGTATATATACCGGATGACATTTTTTACCGTCTCGACCTTCATATGGTGTGTTGTGTAACTAGAATAGAAGGCAGGAAGGCCTTCAGATTCATCGTAGGTGACTAAAGGAGCGCGGGACGCGGGTGGACAGGGATGCGTGTGCGGCTCGTGCGCCTACGAAAGATCAATGAGGCCGCCTATCGGCCGGCTTCAAAGGGTAGGACCGCGCTCCGAAATCAATGATACATGCCGCGCATTGAGTAGGGTGCGTATGATTTGAGTTTCGATGGATTTTAATTTTTTTTTTTTGTTTTTTTTTTTCCAAATTTCTGTTTTTGTTGTTCTAGTATGAAAATGTTACTTTAAATGTGTAGTATTTATTACTAGATCAATTTAATTACATGTTATTCAAAAATAAAAAAAATAAAAATTTCTATGCCAAAAGCTTCTATTCCGTTCACCTATTACCCCCATTTTTTTTCAAGACGCTAAAAAAAGTCACCCAGTATAAGCATCAGGCAAAATATAGGAGTAACAGTTTTACCATTACGTTTAAGCCCTGAGCGTATATTCAAAACGGCATTGACCATGTTTTCTTTCATTTTGTTTCTCAGTTTTGATTTAACACAATTCATAACACTGAAAACTCTCCCCTTCTCAAATTCTTGACCTATCTTATTGCCATCATACAAAATTATTCATATAAAATCATTTGGCTGAAGATAGTTTTTGTTCCGTTAAATTTGCCGTCAGCCGTTAGAAAGATTTTTTCCCGTTTTCAACGTATCCAAATCCGCTAGATATGACGGGAAATCCGCTAAGTTGGCAACACTGACCGGCACATAAACAGTATACCTACTTGAGTACTTGACGTACGTTTTATTCTTCTGACTATGTTTGATTCTTTATGCCAAGGGGAAGTCCCCGTTTCCTAACAGATAAGTTCATTTCATTAGTTGGTGCTGCCAACGTGATGATAAAATTACATATTAAATGTAGTTTAAACATGCCACGGTTTTTAATCATAAATAAATTAATCGATTGAAGGCTGAATAGTTAGTATTAATAGTTATAGTAGTAATATTCATAAGATTCCGCTAAAAAATCCGTCAGCCGTTAAAATATGTTTTGTTCCGTTTTACTCATGCCTGAATCCGCCAGATTTGATGGAAAATCCGTCAAGTTGGCAACGCTGAATTTATAACATTATGATATGTCAAGATTGTATCAAAAGCGTTGACAATCTATGCTACGAATTCCTACATTGCCTACGTTCTCCATCCTCTAACATTGACAGTAGTAAAATGTTACCAATTTTAAAATATTTTTAAGTTGACAACAATGATATTATCATGGACCTAAAAAAAAGAGCGGACGGAACTTCATTATGAAACAATTGAAGCACCACAATGGCGGATGCGTAACTATGTGTGCGTGTGTACAGAGATGCCAGATGAAGGAAAATTACCCATTTTTAAATAATATTTCAATAAGATCTCCCTTGCACTTGGTTTTATTACAAATTTTTGTGGCGGATATTGTTAAAATAAAGGTAAAATAAATAAAACACATTGGATTTCAAAAATATTTACAACTCATTTAATGTTAATAAAGAAGAATACAATAACGATAAATAGTAACAAAAAAATAATTCCCACTTTTAAAGGAATTTGAAACTTGAAATAATTGCAACACTGATTGATTTCAAAATTTATTAAATATATTGACGTAAAATCGAGAAATAAGCTTTAAAATGACATGCTTGCCTATGAAAAGTGATACCTTGGCTTTTTTTAATTGAACCACTTTGGTTTCGACAACTTTTCACAACACACGATGGGATACTTTAATTTTTATAATACAAAATAACACCGAATAACACGCGGGCACCGTTCGAAGCGTAATGGCACTAATGGCCGATGACTGACTTCTTAGCTTCTTACTATGGTGTGAATGTGTGCGTGCTGGCTTGTCTACATTATTGCACTGACTTACTATGGGTGCTTCATTCAGTTATTGTTACGGCGTCCGCTCTTTTTTTTAGGTCCATGGATATTACCTATACACAAAAATATAATATCATTGGTCGACAATAAGGAAATGGGTAAGTAAACAGGGCAATTTTCCGATCCTTGCCGGTTTGCCGTCATGGGATCTGGAGGCAAAAGTCGTCGCACAAATGTGGGAATGGAGCGACGAGGCAAAACGCTGGGGCTAACTCCGCTGCTGCGAGAAATCACGGCACAGCGGACAGAGCTCCGGCGGGATCTCATGGTGTCATGGAGCGTGCGATTGTCGCAATCCAGTGCTAGGCACACCACCATTGCGGCTTTAAGTTCCCTCTTTGAGAGGTGGCTGGAGTGATGCCACCAGTGAAGTGTTCGTCTTCCGTCGGTCCTCACCGACCGCACACGGCTGCTTTGGGAGTTCCTGTTCCGGATAAGGCGCGAGGAAATACCCTAGTGTCACCACTTTGAGGATCGCCTGAAGGACACGGTAGAGGTCTGCATTGCCTGGGCGGAGCACCGCCGTGTCCTCGCGAAGGCGATCCTCGCGTCCGGCCCAGGCCATGGTACGGACCAGGCCTGGGTCGACGGTGCGTTGTGTTCCACGCACGTGCCTCAAAGAGATGTCAACACTTTGTAGAGGTCTGCTAGGGCTAGGGTTACCATCTGACCGGATAAATCCGGTCTTGACCGGATTATTAGGTCTTAGACCGGACTCCGCCCGGATTTTACATCAGACCGGATTTCTTACATACACATCCTCCCACTCGAGCAACGGGTGCTACACTAAGCGATTTGTCAGTATTTTTTTAGTATTTTGCCGCACAACGCAAATGTGGACTGGTCTTTTCTCTTATGATTTCACAGTGGACCAAAGAAAGAAATAGACTTTCAGTGGAGTAAATAAGAGCCATATTGCTTACGCAATACAACTACAAGTATGTGTCATGTGGGCAATATTTTTGTGAAATAGCTGTAAAAACTATTTTTTTGAAAGCGGTTGTTAGCAATCGGAAATATAAGTACTTATAAAATATAATTTGAATAAAAAGAGTAATAAATACGTTAATTTTTATTTGAAACATTATGACCGGATTTTTTTTTCAAAATCAGGAATTTTAGACTAGGGCTAGTGTTACCAGGCGTCCCGATTTGCGCGGGACGTCCTGGTTTTGAGGGGTCTGGGGACAAGTCCCGATTTGCACCTGATCGCGATGCTAAATGTCTCGATACATCAATAAATTGACTAAAAACCATTATCATTACCAAAAAATTAAATGGATTGTATCAATCGCATTCACATCACTATGTACTGATGAATGTACTCAATTACACTGAATCCAAAAATAAGCTCAAACACAGCAAAATGGGTTTATTTAAACCATTTTTTCTCCAGGATGACTCAATCACTTACACATCGTTGGTCAATATGATTGAAAAATTAAAAATTGATTCGTTCTTTGACATGGATCAAATCTATGAAGAAATTAGTAAAATAAAAGAAGTGGTGAAGGCAGCAAGCCAAAATAGAGAGATGACACCGCTACAAAAATGGCATAATATTGTTAAAGATAATCAATAATTAACCGATTTTCAACGGTTATTTTTGTTTATGGCTTAAATTTATGGATCAGAAGTGACAAAAAAAGGTTTTTTTGTTTGTCCCGATTTAAAACCCTAAATCACGATTTTTGTGTTACCATCTGCCCGATTTTAACCCAACCGGACCTGGCAACACTAGCTAGGGCCGATGCCTGCCAGGGTGCAGGGGCGCAAATTTGTTCTAAAGACGGGTGGAGTAATACTACTACTCGTAATTAGTAAATGCGTAACTCCAGCTCCTCCCAGAAAGGAAGAAGTCGATTGATGATTTCCAACCCAAAAACAATAGCTCAAAAGAATTTGGTAAACTTATGCTTGGTCAAGGATTTAACAGCAAGAGGTTTCATATCGAAAAATGTTGAGTTCGAGAAATTTCGAAATCAGTATCGATTTGGGAAGGGGTTCGATAGGGCAGACAGGTCATTTATTTAAAAAAAACGGGTGCTCATAAAATACTAAAGAGAGTTAAGAGGTCCCAAAAATTCTATTCCTAATCATAAATTGTTATAATTACAATTACTTATGTTATTTACTGTTTAGTTTATGTAAACGTACACTTTATTGTATGACGTGAAACTATACCGAACCATAGAACCTGGATTTAGCTAATTTTAAATCAAGATATTTAAACTGTTCACATTTTCTAAATGATTGGCGTGTCATATTTTTCCTATTACTTATTCAGCACGTAATTATAGGGGTGTCCCACTGGTGTGTGATAGCTTCATTATTTTTTTAAACTGGGGAGCGTCCGTGGTGCGGCTGTCACGCCCACATTTAGCGGGTACCTATAATAGAGACATTTAAATTAACGGTTTGGAATACAATGTGATATGACTGCGCGACTGTTATTCCTCGGCTAGTGTTGGGATACAAAAGAACTTGGTATCGATAATTATTTTTATTTCGGGGATTTTGCACATTTTTCCCTTATAAACGTAGATGCATAGTTATGAAAATCATGTACTAGTTTTTTGGTTTTTCCTGTAAATAATATAAAAGGAAAAAAAGCAATGCCTCTGCAACTAATTACCATGACCAATCAATTGCTGCTGCTGGGGAGTTTGTTGGCCACTTGTTCTTCCCAGCTAAAACACTAGGAAGTGGTAACGGGTGGGCATTTTGAGGAACTGTCTTTTGTAATTTTGACGTTCGAAAAGTGCTAATCCTCAGCCTAATTTGAATAAATTACTTTTGATTTTGATTTTGAATTGGGGTCAATCGAAATTCGAACGCAAGTATTTCTTATAAACACGTTTAACGGCTCATACGATTATACATGACGGTTTAAGACTGTTGATTGGTGGGTTTTCTATTCTTTATCTTGTTTGAAGATACGTACCAAAATATTAGAGTACAGACATGTTTCTGAAAAATTAGAATGCATCTATTAAATAACATTACCTACATATTTCAATCAAATTTGTACCTACATATTTGACTATTAAATCCATATCCAATTCCTAACATGAAATGACTTCTAACAATTTCAATAGCAGATTATTACTGACATTAAAGCTAAAACTGGGGTGAAAAACACACTAAAAGCATCTATTTGAAAAACATCCAAATGAAGGTAATTTTGAACCCTTAAAAATGTATGGGGTCGTATACAATCAAGCATATCTGAAGAAAAAACCGTGTTGGAAAAACAGGCTGTGATTTTCCCTAGCATTGGGTCGCAGGGGTCGCGGGCTAACAACAGCACCGTATCGGTATAAATAGCAGACACAAACAAATAAATCACCACTTCGATAACATCTCTTACTTAGTCAAAATGAATTCGATTCTTCAAAACTTAGAGGATCCGGGACGGCCATTCTTAGGTCCAAACTACTGGATTATAAAGAACGCGGGATTATTGTTACCACAAAACCCATTGGGTAAAATAATCTACATCATAATACACGAGATAGTAGCGTTTTTCGTGGTTACGCAATACATGGAGCTGTACGTAATTAGGTCGGATTTGGATCTCGTGTTGACTAACATGAAGATTTCCATGTTGAGCGTCGTGTGTATCGTGAAAGCGCACTCCTTCATCTTTTGGCAGAAACATTGGCGCGAAGTTTTGGACTACGTCACAGAGGCTGATAAATTCGAGAGACAAAGTGCAGACACAGTTAAGACTAAGATAGTCGAAATGTATACTAGATACTGCCGTCGCCTCTCATACTTCTATTGGGTTTTAGTCTTTACAACATTCTTGACAACAACCTGTACACCACTTATGAGATATCTTACATCTTCTACCTTTAGAGAAAATATGCGAAATGGGACTGAACCCTTTCCACACATCTTCAGTTCTTGGATGCCGCTTGATAAATATCATTCACCAGGTTCCTGGATCACGGTAGTCTGGCATACAGTCCTATGTGCCTATGGTGCTTTAATCATGGCTGCTTATGACACATGTATCGTGGTGGTCATGGTGTTTTTTGGTGGGAAACTGGACCTGCTACGAGAAAGATGCAAGCAAATGTTTGGGTCGTATGGAGCTGTGATCAGCGATAACAAATGTACGGAAGTGGTGCAACAGCTTCATGACATTCACATCACGATGTTAAAGTGAGTTCTTTATATCCCTTATTTAATCCCATTTTGACAATATCGTTATAATATGCAGATTTTTCTTTGACTGACATTTCTTATTTTTCGCACTAGGTAGGTAGGTACTTAAGTAGAATATATTTACTGTGTTATTCCACTGCAAGGCAAAAGCCTTCCTTTACTAACGCAATAGGATTCTTATTTGCTGCAGGGCAAGCGGCTCTTCTTATAACGAGAAGGTTCCTTTTAACTTTGCAATAAAAGAACGCAATACCTGGGCAACTTAACTAACCATGAAACCATACCTATTAGTTGATTATAAACTATGAGCTAATTTCGATAACAATTTCTGATTCACTGAGCAAACAAAATTGTTATAAGAGAGCATAACCTCCGTGTTTGATTTGGTATTTCTTCTCAGGGATGTTACTCAGCTAATAAATATTGGTGTAATTCAGTTTCAAATGTTGACCAAGTTGCTTTATTAAAATATCGTAGAAGATTCACTTACAGAAATAAACATTTCGTTTCATTGCAATGGGAATTAAGGAAAAAGTAACGTAGCAGTCAACTAGTACATCATGAGCATCATTGAGAGCCTAGTTCCACCCGCTGTTGAGTAATAGTCAACAGAGGGGTAATTGCGGCACTTTTTATCGGTAAGAATTGGTTTAATATTCATAGTTAAACAACATTCATTGCGTTATTTACGTTGCTGAGCCGACAATTTATTCGATCTAATGACGCCATGGTTTAGAAATAATCTTCATCCCATTCAGATTCTGATAAATTGTGCGTTTCGTAATTAGGGTGCAGGTTATTAAAAAGTAATGTAGTTAGTACTTAAGAAGTACCTAACTCGGCTACTTCTTAGGTATGAACGACATAATCTTATCATATACTATTCTTTTAGCAAAACTCTGTCAGTGGAAATGGTTCATTGAAATGACGTTTTAAGCCTTTGACCGACCTTACATTAGGTGACCCTGTTTTAGGCGCCGCTGATTTCCCTATTAAATTTGATATGTCCTACTAAGCTAGCCAGTCTACTAACTTCAAGTACTACTTCTAATATTTATTCATCTACCCTAGACAGACAAGACGGGATGTTTATTGTATCCTTTTATAAGGTTGTTAATACTCACTGAATTTATTTTTGTGGATGTCGTAGCGGTTCACAAATAAATTCTTCTTGTAGTAGTTCTCAAAATCGATTAATGATAGAAATATATACTTTCAAAACCAACGCTTTAAGAGCGAAGTGCAACTAATCCCATTCAATAACTTTTTCACGAAAAGTCATTCAATGGGATTATATAAACTTAGAGAGTTATATTATGATTATAATTCTGTAAATACATACGTGTTACGGTCGCAAATCATATTGTATTTAACATACAGCCTGACATTGACCTGCAAATGGTAAAAAAAAAACATTAAAAATAATGAATTTCCATCCTCTTTAAGTAAACTCTATACTGTGTTGATAAGAGTGCTGACAAGTCACGTGTTATCAATCATCTGAGCCTAACGCAATCTTGTGCTAAATTTCCGCCTCTTCTAATTTGAACAACAATACCTGACTCTCCACTTTCTGCATCCACACTTACAGTCGGTCCATCTAGCTGAGAAAAAATGTTCCGCAGCTTATACATTGCACCAATGTATTTATTAACCGACTTCAAAAAGGAGGAGGTTCTCAATTCGGATGTTTATATATATATTTTTTTATGTATGTTCGGTCATAACTCCGTCATACATAGACGGATTTGCAAAATTATTTTTTTTGTTTGAAAGGAGTTTATTCCGAAATGGTCCCATATAATTTCATATAAATCTGATGATGAGTTCCAAAGATAGACACCGGAACTCTTTAAAAAATGACAGCAAATCAACCGCGATTTCTGCTATCGCATAAATATGCATTGTTTGTTTGGAATTAGTGCGGGGTGGATGATACCACAACTAAAAATGTAAAAATAAAAACTTTTTTACAAAAAAAAAACAACCGACTTCCCTATAAACACTACAAAGTGAAAAATAACTTTAATTTTGGAAGTCGGTGGCAAAAAAACCATAAATACAGATCCTAAGACACCGACTTCCGAAATTAATGTTATTTTTCACTTTGTAGTGTTTTTAAGGAAGTCGGTTGTTTTTTTTTTGTAAAAAAGTTTTTATTTTAATTCAGTTTACACCCTTCCCATAGTTCTCTAATAGCCGTTATATCAGAATTGCCTTTTTTACTAGCCCTAAAGTGTTCCATAGTATCCATCCATTGCACAGTCACACACACACACTTATCTTTGAATGAAACAAAAAATCTGCTAAAATGAAAATTATGAAAGCTAAACATGATCAGATCAACTATAATAACAAATCACTATTCCTAAGTTACAATGTGTGGCCGGTTGGCAAAAAAGTCTAAGTTAAAGCGTTTATTGCAAACTAAGTGTATAATACGGGTCTTAGGTTAAGTTGTGTTCTTCGTTTTAAATTTATGATTCAATTTGGAACCTCTAACTTCAATATATACCTACTAAACACCTCTATTCTGCTTTAAGGCCGTATTTTATGCTATATTAATTATTAAGTTTTACAGCAATGTAGTAGTAAAATATAGAATGCCTGCTAGTCATTCAAACTTCTTCAACTACGTTTTTGGGCGGAGAAATTCTTTTCGCTAGGCTAAGCGTACGCTATGTGCTAATTGTTTAATTATTATACTAATTGAAAAATATATCACACTAGCTTCTGACTTGGTCCGCGATAAATTTCTTGTTTCCCCGGCCCTTCCTGTGGCGTCGAATCGCCTACCCGTGTGATTTTCCCCGTTTTTGCAACATTTTTCATTACTACTCCATTCCTCTTGGTTGTAGCGTGATGTTATATAGCCTATAGCCTTCCTCGATAAATAGACTACCCAACACAAAAATAATTTTTCAGTTCGACCAGTAGTTCCTGAGATTACCGCGTTCAATCAATCAAACAAACTCTTCAGCTTTATAATATTAGTATAGATAGGTAGTAATAAATACGTGAAAAATCTGGTTAGATACATTGTTTCTAACCAAATTCTACGCAGTTTCGAAATTTTATCGATAAAATATTTGACGCGCGCAACCACTACTATGTAAAGAATGCCATGGCACAACCAGATTGCCTAAAAAAACAAAACAGTAATTTTGAACGCCCATTGATACTAATAATACAAATTTTTGTTAAAATCATCTTTTGTTTCAGGTATTCGAGATTATTTAATTCACTTTTGTCGCCTGTCATGTTCTTCTACATGGTCATGTGTTCTTTAATGCTTTGTGCGAGCGCCTACCAACTAACTGTAAGTTTTCTAGGCCTTAAACCGCTAATACCTTAAACCTTCAAGATTCTAGATCAACATGTAAATAAAACTGAGCGTTGATGGTTCGGACAGCGGGATATTGCCTACGCAATCTTAAAGGTTTCTGTAATGTACACATAGGTAACAGTAGACTGCAGTCAATGTCATGTTTAGGGTTGATTGAAGGTTCTTTCAGACAGGTGCGACGCGACAACGCGAAGCGATTTTGTAGAATAATATGCATGAAGTTTTCATAAAAAATGGTCTACGAGTGTCGCGTCGCGCCATCGATTAGCGGCAGTTTTCGTTGTATAAAGATAATTCTAATATTCATGTTTCTTTCCCACAGTCCGCACAGAATGCTGCACAAAAGCTATTGATGGCCGAGTATTTTGTATTTGGAATCGCACAACTTTTCCTTTTCTGCTGGCACAGTAATGACGTTTTGATCAAAGTGAGTCACATTTTCTTATTAATGTTTCATTTAAGTAAGCAGTTAAAAATTATCACCAACTCTGACGCTCGTTACTTGACCATTGATGAAGCATATTTATTTGAATAGATTTTTGCATGGATTCCCTAAATCTCTTTTAATAATTTCAGAACGAGAACATGACATTAGGACCATTTGAAAGTAACTGGTATATGGCAAACTACAAACAAAAAAAGGACGTCCTAACTCTATCAGGACAGCTCCGCATTAAGAATATGTTTACTGCAGGGCCCTTTGCTTACCTTACTTTGCCGACCTTCATTAATGTGAGTTACCTTATTAAAGACTAGATCACTGGCAAAATCAAAATTCATCGCCACGGTATACTATAACTTCTAGAAAGGCATGATTATTAACACACAGGAGAACGTCAACTGAAATATTTTATTTGGTTCAAGAGGAATTATTTGGGTGATTTGGATAAATCAATTATTATTAACAGTGTCTCCTTGTTAGTTAGTTATCCTTGTTATTCACTCTCAAATTAAAACGTACCTATATGTGGCGTTCCGCGCATAAAGGTACCAGTATGGAGGTATTGAGTTAACCCATTAACGCCGAGGTAATCAGAATTTTTACTAACTTTTCAACGTGTTTATTGAAGTGAAAACTTCTTTAGCGGCGTTGAGCACTTTTTCTGTAATGGGTATAAAATCTTAAACTCGCGTCAGGACACGTGACCTGATCGAAAAAGCGTAGGACGGATGGAGAGTAGACAGCTATCCCCTCTCTACGGCGCGGCGAAAATGTATGCCTGGGCCTACTGTTTCGTTTAGGCGGCGCAGGGCGCTTGCGCGAATGTTCGTCTATGTTACAGCGTGCCACGCGCATCCATGGATGGTGACAGCTGATGGCTCGACCGTCTGTGTAGTGATCACATTGTTGTGTATTCGTAAAATTCGTGAATATAAAGTGCTTAAAATATGGAAATTGAACAACAAATTATTCCCTAACCATTCCAAAATATCAAACATGCTCAACGTTAATAATCAAGTTTTCACTTCTGCCGGCACTCCCGGAGTGCAATTTTTATTATGTTATCGGACCAAATAATTAATGCAATACCTCTATTCCTACGCGAAATTTGATGTTCTTTCAGAATCTGAGCTCACAATTTCGATTAGACACCGAGAAAAAAAAATGGTCGATTGAAACGTGAAAAAACCGGCCAAGTGCGAGTCGGACTCGCGCACCGAGGGTTCCGTACAAACCTGCAGGTCATCATCATCATCATTCGTCATCATCGTTTATGAAATTATTTTTTATTTTTATATTTGAGTTGACTGAATGAAAGGTAAATTTATGACGTATTAAAAAAAACTACTTACTAGATCTCGTTCAAACCAATTTTCGTTGGTAGTTTACATGGTAATGTACATCATATATTATTTTTAGTTTTATCATTCCCTTATTTTAGAAGTTACGGGGGGGGGGGGGGGGGGCACACATTTTACCACTTTGGAAGTATCTCTCGCGCAAACTATTCAGTTTAGAAAAAAATGGTAATAGAAACCTCATTATCATTTTTGAAGAACTATCTATAGATACCCCACACGTATGGGTTTGATGAAAAAATGTTTTTTGAGTTTCAGTTCTATGTATGGGGAACCCCAAATATTATTGTTTTTTTTCTATTTTTGTGTGAAAATCTTAATGCGGTTCACAGAATACATCTACTTACCAAGTTTCAACAGCATAGCTCTTATAGTTTCGGAAAAAATGGCTGTGACATACTCGGACAGACAGACATGACGAATCTATAAGGGTTCCGTTTTTTGCCATTTGGCAACGGAACCCCAAAAACGAGAAAATTTTCGAAAAAATTTTTTTTTCTCGTTTTTGTTCACATTGATACCGCAAAGGTGTAAACTTTTCACTATGATCAGAGGTGATCATGGCACTCGAACATTAAGAGGATTTTTTTTTCAGAAAATTTCATCGAGGCGTTTTTTCAAAATGGCGGCGAGAATGAAAAAATTTTATAAAAATCTTACTCTATCGTTTTCATAAAAACAATAAACTTTAGAAGAAAAAAATTAAAAAAATCCGATTTTTCAAAAATACCACTACTCCTAAGAGCTATGGGTTGTGATGTAATTCTTGACCGCGGTGGATTCAGGGTGAATTGGTCAAATAAAAAAAAAAATCTGGTATTTTTGAAAAAAAATTTTTTTTTTTAAATTTTCGGCAATCAAAAATTGTCTCCAAAAATTCTGAGAAAATTGAGTGTCCTTTAACTAATTTTAAGACATTTTTATTCATAGATTTTTTTTTAAGAAAACGATACAGTAAGATTTTTATAATTTTTTTTCATTCTCGCCGCCATTTTGAAAAAACGCGTCGCTGAAATTTTCTGAAAAAAAATCCTCTTAATGTTCGAGTGCCATGATCACCTCTGATCATAGTAAAAAGTTGATACTTCTGCGGTATGACTGTGAAAAATAAATTCAAAAAAAATTTTTTTCGAAAACTTTTACGTTTTTCACGTTTCAATCGACCATTTTTTTTTCTCGGTGTCTAATCGAAATTTTGAGCTCAGATTCTGAAAGAACATCAAATTTCGCGTGGGAATAGAGGTATTGCATTATTTTTTTGGTCCGATAACATAATAAATAAACACGTTGAAAAGTTAGTAAAAATTCTGATCACCTCGGTGTTAATGGGTTAAGGCTGGATGTAGAATCGAGAAGAGTCCCTTTATTATGCTGATGACACAAAAAAAATCCTAACACTTTTTTTGTAACAGATATCCAAAGTTAAAATTCTGAAAAAAACTAGTTTCGAGAAAATGGAGTTTGAAAGTTAAGTTACAAAAAAACAATGTTCTACTCTCGGCAATTCCTGGCTAACGCCCAACACATTATATTATGCATCAATGTATCACTAACATAACCGATACTGTACTGTCAATATATTAGGTTGGGGAAAAAGTCTTTTCGCATTATAGTATGTATGAACTTGTAATAAAATCTCTTTGGCTATACTATTTGTATCTGGCTGGTTTTGGTATCATTGAAAGTTTCAATTTTAAAGAACATAATTCCAAATTCAAATTAGGAAAATGTGTGATTTTCATTTGTTTTTCGTACCGTCAAGATGAGTGAATCTAATGAAGAAATTCGATACATTTTAAAATTTTACTACAAAAAAGGTAAAAAGGCAAAGCAAGCCGCGAAAAAAATTTGCGATGTTTATGGACCTAGTGTAGTGTCTGTGAGAGTAGCACTTTGGTTTAAGCGTTTTCAATCCGGAAATTTTGATGTCAAAGATGCACGTCGCTCTGGTCGCCCTATTACGGATAAAATGGATGCCATTTTTGAAAAAGTGGAGCAAGATCGGCATACCAGTAGTTACGACGTAGCTGAAGAACTGGAAATTGACCACAAAACAGTTTTGGCGCATTTAAAAAAACTGGGTACACAAAAAAGCTCGACATTTGGGTACCTCACGAGCTCACTGAAAGAAACCTAATGAACCGTGTACTCATTTGTGATTCTTTATTACGACGTAATGAAACCGAACCATTTTTGAAGAAGCTGATAACTGGTGATGAAAAGTGGATCACGTATGACAAGAACGTGCGAAAAAGGTCGTGGTCAAAGGCCGGTCAGGCTTCACAGACTGTGGCGAAACTCGGGTTAACTCGCAACAAGGTGATGCTGTGTGTGTGGTGGGATTGGAAGGGCATTATTCATTATGAGCTGTTACCACCAGGCAGGACCATCGATTCTGAACTCTACTGCGAACAACTGATGAGATTAAAGCAAGAAGTTGAGAGAAAGCGGCCGGAATTAATCAACAGAAGGGGTGTGGTTTTTCATCATGATAACGCTAGACCTCACACATCTTTAGCCACCCAACAAAAATTAAGAGAGTTTGGCTGGGAGGTGTTAATGCATCCGCCGTATAGTCCTGACCTTGCACCTTCAGATTTCCACCTGTTTCGGTCTCTTCAGAATTCTTTAGGCTGTGTCAGGTTAACATCACGAGAGGACTGCCAAAACCACTTGTCGCGGTATTTTGACCAGAAGTCCCAAAATTTCTATAGCAATGGGATCATGTCCCTACCTACAAGATGGCAAAAAGTTATCGAACAAAATGGTACCTACATACTTTAATTAAATGTAAATAAACTTTATTAAAAAGTGTTTTGAATTTTCTTAAAAAATGCGAAGAAACTTTTTACCCAACCTATTATAATAGTATTAAAATTCAAAAACTCAGCATAATAATTATGAAAATATCGACATTTTATAGGACCTACCGACCCAAAAAATGTGTTTAGAAATGTTGTCTGTAGATGTTAATAATTGTATCAAATTCTAGCAAATTTGTTGTAGAATAATAATCAGTAAAAATCACAAAATGCCATATAGTTACCCGATTTTACATCATTAAGGCGTGACAATGCCGTCACTTGTTACAACGACTGTCTTATTAAACTTGCATAGGGTTTAAAGGAAAAAAAAATAGTTTAAAAAAGCGTGGGGTGCTTTTTTAGGTATTTTTTTATTGATATCAGGCACCCCACGCTTTTTTTCCATTATTTTGTACTTTTTAGTTTGGTTTTCAATGGAAGCGTGTTTTTTAGTTTTTTTAAACTATTATTTATTTTCTATTTTTGAGGGTGTTTCGAATTTTGAAACGTATGTCAGCGTAGTTTGTGACGTATGTCAGCGTAGTTTGTGACGTATGTCAGCGTAGTTTGTGTCGTATATCAGCGTAGTTTGTGACGTATGTCAGTGTAGTTTTCGAAGACAGTTTTTTTGCTGTCCTGGTAACCCTGGCAAGGATAATGGCACAAATTTATGAAATTATTGCATTGTCATCGGTCCTTGACAGGTGTGCAAAGTTTGAATGTAATCTGGTCGTTTAAAGTGGGTCAAAATCGCGCTATAAGGAGTCGGTTACAAACAAACATATAACCCGCGCAGATAGAAAATAGATCTGAAAATGGCGTCCGCTCGCATGCGTTCTCGCTCACTCTCTATCGCTGTCTATACTCACACAGTGAAATACGCGCTACAAAAAAATAGTCAGTCAGGATTCGCTTTCCACGCTACTTGACGCACTCCGAGTTATTGTTAAATTCGTTCCGTTATTTTGTTATTTTCGTTGATATTCATTGTTGTTTTTGTTGAGTTGATTGTTATTTGTTTGCGTTACGTTTGAAAAACAGAAAAAACTAATACCAAATTTGCCTAAAAACTCCATTCTCGTCATGGATAATGCATCCTACCACAGTATGCAGTATCCTACCACAAATCCAGTGTCATATGTACCCTTGCTCCTTATTTATTTTATTAATATTTTTTGACATTATTTCTACTATAATAATAGTTTAATAATTAATAGTATTAAAAAAGAATAATTTATAACAAAAAAAGTCAATAAAAAATAAAATTCGATGTTTGAGAACTTGTTTTGCCAACCGTACCATGCGTACTTGCCGCCATTTTCAGATCTATTCTCTATCTGCGCGGGTTTATACAAACAAACATACAAACATACAAGTGAAGCTAATATACAGGGTTATTTATAAAACACCGGCAACCTCTCAGGACTATGTTACTAACATCATAATCAACAACTTCTGTTCTATGACTTTTAAAAATTCATCATATTTTAGTTCATCAGATTTTCATACAAAAATAAAAATATTTAAATTGAACGCTCTAAATGTAACGAAGTCTATGCGAAGCAAAAGAAAGCAATAGTACATTAGCGAGGGGAGCGGGGTTAGGGCGGCGGGGGCGCTTGAACTTGACCTATTTACGGGCGGACGATTTTTGTATGAAAATCTTATGAAATAAAATATGACGAATTTTTAAAAGTCATAGAACAAAAGTTGTTGATTATGATGGTAGTAACACAGTCCTGAGAGGTTTCCGGTGTTTTACAAATAACCCTGTATATATAGTCCTCCAGACCGAATTTCGGCCACGGCGGCCAATCTCAACCGAGACTAGCCATCGGCGCAGGAGATATTATAGTGCTCAAGTGTGTGCGCAGACACAGGAGCACTCACTCTTCCCTCGCTCTCATAGTCCGATGGGACGGCAATCCGAGACGACCGGAGAGAGATCAGGCGTAGGACCAACGGCTTAACGTGCTTTCCGAGGCACGGGGGTATTTCACCGCCAACTTCCAAACTCCGGGCTGCTATTAAGAAATTCCTATTGGAAAAACCCAGTAACACTTTGCCCGACCCGGGAATCGAACCCAGGACCCCACGCTCAGCAGTCGCACATGCGACCACGAGACCAACGGGGCAGTTGCGGGGCAAGTGAAGCTAATTTATAGCGTGTAATTAGAAACTGAAATAGATTTCTTTGTCATGTTCTGTGTGACTGTATAGATCTGGAATTTATCATGTATTTTTACTTTACAGATACTGAAAGGAGCTTACAGTTATTACACATTGCTGAGGAAATAAAAAATCCGAAATAAAGTGAATAATGGGTATTATTCTGTAGTTGTAGAAAAAGTTAGAAGTTCAACTTAGTAGGTAGTGCATTGATGTGAAAGTCGTGAAAGATCTTTTATTGTAATTCTTATCTGTAGTTTTGCAAAAGTATAGAAAATAAAAATTATAAACTGTAAAAAATCATTGTTTTAATAATCAACAAACATACCTAAGTCCTAACGCCTGTTATGCACCATCGCAATCTTGCGAAGCGGAAGTTAGAAGTTGTGACGCTCTAGTTGGTTGCTTATTGTTAACCTAGTCTCATATAATAATAATGTACTCTGTGCCTACTCTGTAGTCAAGCGCATCTATTTCACCTGCCATAGGCGTATGTATAACTGCAACATACTGAAAAAGTAGTACTATTTCATCCTTAAGCTCAGTCCTTCGGTCAGTTTATCGCTGTCGTATTATTTTTTGGCGTGTCGACTGCAATTTACACACCAAGTAATGATTCAACTTCAATATTTTTAATTTTTCTTTAGCAGTTTGATGAGTAGATGAAGTTTTTTGAAAGGATATATTAGAAAGCACTTGGACAGTGATTGATAAAAGCGCCATCTAGCGTTAAATTTATGAACTTGGCTTTTACTCTGATATTGGTAGCAGGGCTTTGAATAACGTTAAAAATTTGGTATCGTTACTTTCATCGGACGAAGATAACGTTATTACTAGAGGTAACGTTATGTTTGGTAACGATACTTGGCATACGTTTTACCGGTAACTGAGTAACGTTAAATTTTTATTTATTTTCTTTCATCTCTTTCTTTCGTCTACATTAATGAAGTTGCATTTGCATCGTTTGATTGGCGATGTTGCCGTAGAGCGCCGCCGCCCACAGAGTACATTATTTTAACTGGTATTTTAACTGCCGCCGCCCATGGCGTGCCGCTTGGGTTGCGCGGGTTGACAACAACGCATTAAGTAACGATAAAAGTTTCGATACTAGTAACGATAATGGTAACGTTATTTTATGGATTCAATACCAAAGTATCGTTACCCGTATTACCGTTAAAAAATTAACTTTATGAAAATAACGTTACTTAACGATACTTATAGTGTGAATTTGGTAACGTTACCAAGCCCTAATTGGTAGACAGGGAATTTCAAACAATACAAAAATCAAAAATAATATCAATCAAATCTAATCCTAAATTTAATCCAGTTTAAAAAAAAAAGACTGGTATAAGTGTAATAAAATAGCATAATATGGCTTTAACGCTACTGTTATTCGATCTTACGGTTTTTTGAGCCGGTTTTGCGGTTTTGCGAAGAAAACTGATAGCCCGCCCAGAAAAAAAAAAACAAAGGCCGTCTTTCTCTTTCACGGAAGCTCTTTCTTTTGATTTCTTTCTTTACACTTACGAGCTTTGAGTTAACATTTTGAAGTAGGAGCTTAATTGAAATAAACATATACACAAATAAACCTAGTATTGAGTGATCAAGTTCAGTTTAGTAAATAAAACACGATTGGACGCGGCGAGAGTTCATTAAACTTCGATGTCGGGTCGGGCAGGCCTGTTAGAAATGTCATTATTGGTTATTGGATTTTATTGTGAATGTTTTGTGATTCTTCCGTAAATATCCGCCAGTGCTGGTGTTTAAAGTCGTGTTGCTATGGAAAATCAGAATCCTCCAGAGAGAGTGGTGCCGGTGCAATATGGAAGAGGTTCAAGAGCTTTTCGTCAGTTCAAAAATCCTCCGCAGCCGCACATGTGTATCCAGGATACTATAAAGGGCACTACTGAGAAACTGTACATAAATGTTTTGGGATGGCAGAAAATAGCGAACCCTAAACAGTATTCCGATCCTATTCCTTTGTATGGAGGAATGCAGGTTGGTGTTTCATTTACATATTTTCGTCGATTCATCTCTGTTTGTAATTACTGACTATCGGATATGTAGCACAATTTTTCCGCTCCAGTTTCTTAACGAGACTTGATAAGATACCCAAACACTGCAGAGTTTGCTTAATTTTGTTAAGAAAATGCTGTGAATACAAAGTATACGTACACTTCACTTTTAAGGAGTGTTGTCGTAAAAGTAGACACATTAACTCAGACCAAGTCAAACAAATTTTGCCGGTTTCTTGATGCATATACGACAACGGACAGATTTCATGACCTACAAAGTTATGCTATTTGATTAATCTCAGAACATACAAGAATAGTAGAAATATAACCCTTAATCAGTGTGATATTATTCCAGGTGCCACAGAATTATGGTCCAAATGCTGGCAGGCCTCCAATGATAGTGTTTGCAGTGATGGTCAACCCGGATATACTCAAAGCTAATGGAAAAAATGCTACCAGCCCAACAGTAAGTAATAGACTTCAACCAACTTTCATTATAAATTAACTAAACAGTTTCCTGGTGGCTTGAAGTTACTCGTGCATTACACATCTATCTTCTTCTATATCTATATAAATAAAACAATATCTGGTTAATTATACCTAAAATGGTTAGACGGATTTTTATGATCTTTGATTTGTTGGATCTTGTCAGTTAATTATTAAAACACAGGACAAATTCATGAAAAAAAAAAATGAGTATAATTAATTTTGCCATACATTTCGTGTGTTAGCTACAGAATACTTTTGAAGTACCAGGTCATCTTAACTGCGTAACAGTTCACTTAACAGGTGTATCAGCTAGAATATGTGTTATGCCTTGATGTATCAGGTTGTCATTACTTGCTAGGAGATCATGCATAGTGACGTAAGATATTTTGGAGGCTTAATGATTCTACTGTCTGGCGATTTCCACCAAACAGTACTTACCAGTCATTTCAAGATTGACCTTTGCCAAGGCAATATACGCTTGCCTCAAATCCTCCACCTCTGCCTAAACTTTGAAGGAATACCCATCAGCTGGTAAATCTTTTTTCAACTATGCCAGAGTTACATTCCAGTCCAACCTAACTAAGACTAGTTAGTTATATTTGGGCGTCCGTTGTCAATCTAAATTTTGACATACAGGCTTTATATTAATTCTAACTTTTGCCAGTGGCTTTACCTGCATGCAGGTTGCAAATTATCCAATAGAAATCGAATAAATATTACCTTCTATTATCCACATTTTAAACTAATTGTGCGGCAAATTTCATTCAAATCCGTTCCACCTTTTTGCATGATTGAGTAACACAAACGTACAAACTTTCACATTTAATATTAATAGGATTATTTATATCAGCCTGTAAAACTGCAAATACGGAACTGTACTTTGAAGTACCAAAAAAGGATTAAAATATCATTTCTATGTTAGTTTTTGTACTGGATCCTTTATCTAGATTGCACTCAGTGTTATCTAGTGGACAGTTGTTTATTTATGTTTATGGTAGGGTTATGATTGTTATGATGAGTTTGTTATCACGTCTCATAAACAAACATAAAGTAGTATTGATTTGAAAATCAATTTATGCAAGTCCATTTATTGGTTGACACAATTTCCATATTGGGATTCCTTATACTTAAAGTCATTTAGACAGTTTTATAGCTTTGTCTGTTTTATTGAAATTTAACTGTGCAATAACTTGTATCTATGTTAGTAATGTACATATTTTTCCCATTATATTTTACTTTGTAATTGGACATAGTCACTCAGCGAGATATGGAAAGAGCTATGCTCTATCTGCTAATGAACTCTCACTAAGGGATAGAATTCGGAAGAGAGGTGATCCGGCAGAGAATCAAAGTTGTCGACATAGTTCATAGAATTAGCAAGTTGAAGTGGCAATGGGCCAATGACTGTTGGGGTGGAAGTGTTCTTGAGTGGAGACCGCAAATCGGCAAACGTAAGGTAGGACGTCCTCAGGCTAGGTGGAGCGACGATTTTCGCAGGGAGGCTGGTAGCAGCTGGATGAGAGTTGAAGACAATCGAGCTGAACGGCTTGCAGTTGGAGAGGCCTATGTCCACAGTGGACTGCTATAGATTGATGATGATGATGATCAAAGGTCAATCCAAACTTCTCATATTCTGCTTTTCCAACATTTTCATGTACTTTTTTAATGTCATTCTAGGATCGTGAAGCCTTAGTGAGCCTCCTTTGTGACTTTGTGGAGGCTATGAACCCAGGGCTAGTGTTAGCAAGAAGTCCCATCATCATGAAAGATAGAGATTTAGCTGGAGAACTGAAGGATGTTTGGCTTGCTGTCCAGAACAAGAGGGAACGGGAGAAGGGCATGACCCAGGATGTTATGTACAAGGTTGGTAATTTAGTTTTAATCAAAATCGGATATCAATGGATGCAATATTTGTAAATATTGTGGTTGAATCCTCCTCCTCTGTATGTTCTGTAGTATTTTTTATGTTCATGCTAGATAATCGTAATTCCTAGGCTGCAATTACTTAATGATACAATTAAAATCGCAAACTGCATTGCATCTACACTAATATTATAATGAGGAAAAATTTGTATTTTTGTTTGTTTGTAATGGATAAACTCAAAAACTACTGGACCGATTTGAAAAATTCTTTCACCATTAGAAAGCTACATTATCTGCGAGTAGCATAGGCTATATAACATCACGCTACAACCAAGAGGAGCGGAGCAGTAATGAAAAATGTTACAAAAACGGGGAAAATCTCACGGGTACGCGATTCCACGCGACGAGAAGGGTCGGGGGAACACGAAATTTAACGCGGACGAAGTCGCGGGCAGAAGCTAGTATATGATAATTCCTCATTTATTTATCACAGCACTTGTATAATTTCAGGTTTACGACATAGATGGCATTGGTGAAGACAATATGAATGAAGATGACAACAGTCAAATGAAGCAGGGTAGCTCCCCAAATAGAGGACCTCATGGCGAAAAGAAACCTGTGAAATCCTCCAAACAAATACTTCTCAATGCTGGACAAAAGTCAGAGTTTGATTCAGGTATGAACAACTGTCAAATTAATCAGAGCCACTCAAACAGAGATAATAAAACTGGTAATACACCAGACACGACATACTGTACGCCAGTCTATGGCCAAATAGTATCCACTCGAGAAAACCACAACCAAATCAATGACATCCAACAAAAGTTCTCCTCTAACGAAATGAAACCATCGAGCTCCTTCAGAAAAGACTGGAATGCGATGCACGGTAAAACGACAGAGGGCTGGGACGAATTCTCAAAACGCAACATATCTACGATAAAAAACGACGAAAAAAAACGATGCATCAAAGAAAAATCTAAGCTTAGCAATGGTAAATCTCATTATGATTTCTTCCCGTATTTTGACAATAAAACGGTGAACGAAACGGACGTACCCGAAGAAGAAGAGAGTATGAACAAAGAACAAAATTCGAACGAAGAAAATTCTAAAATAATTATAGACCCAATGCAGAAACTAGTTCTGCATTCGACTGATAAGAATATATGTGATAATAACACAAGTGCTCTCAGCTCAATAAGCTCATAAAATAAGCTTTTACAAACATTTTTATGGCAGTTGATGTTGAATTATGTAATCGCTTGTATGTCTATGTCCCCTCGTATATGTGGCACTCGCTATCGTAGTTTCATATTGAAAACTCAACGAATAACTTCGGTAGTCAAAATGTCACTAGAAAGCGATTGTAGGAGTGTAACGTCAGGGTGAAATGTTAATGTAACAATAGCAATTTAGGCAGAGCAATATTATAACTATTATTTTACGATGTTTAAAAAATAGTATGTTTTAGTATGAGATATGTATGCATGGCTTGCGTTTGATGAGTTTGTCTTGTTAGTTTCTTAGGTCACATCAATAAACCAGTCCAGCCAAAATTGTCTGTCACACGATTTTAAGGTAGTTAGTGTATAAAGTTTTTTTACGGAAAATCGCAACTAAAAGTGTGCATGAAAATGTGAATGTTTTTTAATCTCTCTAAAATATTGTATAAATGTGAATTAGCTATGTTTTGTCTCTACCATTCAAATATGTATATGGCAGACTTTTCTAAAATACTTGAATTAAATTTAATCTGGTTAGACTGCCGATCTCCAAATAGAGGGGTAAGAGGGGTAGAGATGTATTATGATGGGTAATGGTAGACACAAGGCATAGTATTTAGGTCATATTAGAAGCGAATCACACGACAATACAGCAATACAAAGTATACAACTTGCTTTCGTGTGTGAGTGCGTTTTTTATGGTTGTGTATTTATGTAATGTTGAGGAGTGGTGGCACCGCTCGCGTTGCGTTCGTTCAAACTAGGCCGATTGATGTTACTGTCGTTACTAAAGACTGATTTATCATTGGTCCCCACTAGGTTCGCTGCCTTACATACTCTTGAAGCATCTCCTAGCAAATTATTAAATCTTTAAAATATATTTAGATTTCTTGGTAGTGCAAGAACAAATTTATTTATACATACATTAGCCTAATTTGAACAAACAAGGTGTTCTATATTATTAATAATTTTTATATATAATGCTATATTTTTCATTGTTGCCAATTTACTATTTTTAAATCCTGAGCTTGTTACACTCACTGAATGGGAATTTCAAAGTTTGTCTTGAACGACATGTTTCCCACGGCCAACTGTTTGTTGTGAGAGAGTCAATTGTCCCTAGGTGGCATTAGTGGGCATTGATCTCCCAAATATACGAACAACACTATTTTATATGTCTTGTCTCACTAATGCTATTTAGAATGATAAGTTCATGGAGTATTTGAATTCTAGAATGCAGTGGGTTATTATGTATTTTTATTCTCTAAATTAAATATTGTAATGAGTGTTTGAATTTTGCTCATTATAATATATGTATAAAGATTAAATTCTCAAAGTGACCAATTACGAGTAAAAAATAATTGTTCAGCTCGTTTTATCTCTTTGACAATGATCTCAGAATTTATTCATACATTTTTTTTTTTCAATTTCAGTAGGCGTTACCAAACACTGCCAAATGTTGCTTCATTATCTTAACAATGATTGAATAAGTCACATCGACAGAGCTAAGTAACAGAAGCGCACGAAGATTGGCGATTGTAATTCATATATAGGGCATGTTTTGTTGTCACATCGTAAAGAAGACTGATCTTTCGGAACCTTTGACGGGATTTGCAGTTGACTGTTTTTAGGCGTATTGTAGAGAAACAGAGACATTATCAGTCAGTTTATCAGTTTTTATTGTTTATAACAAATTATCTGTTCGAGTAAGGCAGGCCTCGATGTTTTGAAGTACTGGATTGATTGTGATCAGTCTTTGCGCTCGTTTGTCTGAAGCTAGCTACTCGGTCGTGGTCATTGATCTAACTCGATGTCACTTATGCATGTCTCATTACTTTTTTACCTATACACGAACAACATTCGCGTTTTGAAAATAAATTAGTAAGAAATCGCAAATAAAGTAGATTTTATATGGTTGGTTAGTCAGTAACATAACTCAGTCTGTAGGTACATAATAAGTCATTACCTTTGTGCAATCCTTTGGTTCTTTTATATTATTTAAGTTTTATGTTTACTAGTAATTATATTATGTATACTTTTAATTACTGACCAGAGGTAGAGATCTCAGTTACACCCGTCGCCACACGTAGTTACAGATCTTATGTCATTTAATACGTCTCAATTTTATATAAAACTGCACCTTAATTGCGAAACGCACTATCTATCAGAATCTGAATCGGATTGAAGATTATTTCTAAACCATTGCGTCATTTGTTCGAATAAATTGTCGGCTCAGTAACGTAAATAACGCAATGAATGTTGTTTAACTATGCATATGGAACCAATTCCTACTAATAGCAAGTTACGCAACTACCCCTCTTAACTGTTCATTAATATGACTTCTCTATATGTATTTTTGCTGGACTGCTGTTACATTTGATCAAAGCATCAATTAAATTGTTGCTATTTTTTCCGTCTATGCGAATATCCCATGGTTTCAATAGTCCACCTCAAATAAAGTTATTACAACTACTAGGTACTTTTGATAAATGTTGAGAATTACTGCCATTGACTGAAATTAAGTAATAGAAGTGGCGGGAGGTATACCAGTAGCGGAGCTGCTACTTATAAGGTCATTCGTTAACGCTTTGCATTTAAAAAATAAATAAATTGATGTTGTTGAATTCTGTAAACCCAGTTTATATGACACTTATGTTAACTGTTCAAGTTGAACCGGTAAATTGACTCGACATTTATTTAAAGTCATACACTTAAGATCAATGAAATTGCATTTATTAAATAAAATATTTTCTTGTATATTTTTTGATGTGCTACATTTACATTTAGTTTGGTATTTTATAAAGTATTCATTTTAACATTATTCATAGTTTTTAGATAGGTACAATAATTGTAGTATTTTTTGTATGTGCCCTAGGTACGTAGTTATGCTATACCCAATGTTCCTTTGATATAAATTATATTAATTTGTATTAAATTGTATGATCAGACAACATTGTATATTTTAATTGTAGTTGTATGATTATTTTGTTACATTAATTTTATTTATGTTATATAAAGTGAGTTTCACTTGTCAGTGATCATGAGCCAGTTTAAACAATTTTAGTATACATTTAAAATTGTAAAATCAATCATTTCATAGTCACATTGGTCAAGTAAGTACAAAGTATAATTAGGCTTTTTGGAGTATTGACATTTCGGATTCCTTTGAAATCAAATTCAAGTAGTACAAATTACCATTTCAGAAGATATGAGGTCTCATACCTTCCGTGATACCTGTTCAGCTTTTTAGAAACAAACTTTACATTCTCCACTTATCTTAGTTTCGACGAGTTTATCCATTTAAAAGCTATAAAGCAAAGAAATACTTAATTTTGTAATGGAACCTGACTAGAAATATATGCATTAAGTGAAATTCACTTTATTTCACGTTTCTGGGTTGTAATAGTCTCAAAAATATGTTAGAAGTAAAGCTGTTATACTACATGTTAAAAGAATATTCAGAACTATGTGACGTTTTTAGTACGAAATAGATGTATTTTTTGATTTTATAAAGTAACCTTATATAATGGAATTAAATAACAGATCTCTTGTTTACAGTATTTAAAATTACATGTCATTTACAAGACTGGTTGAAGTTGTTTTTCATTTATTATTATAAAATCATAAGTTACTTCATAAGTGTGTAAATCGTCGGTACAAGATAATCGAGGTGTTTGAATATCTGTGAAAACTGGAGACTTATGTATTCATCATCGCCATTTGGCCTTTTTTGCGAAGGCGTGGCGTGCGATGAATCTGGTGTTTAAAACAACTGCGAGGATCTACGGACTACAGCCAAGACGCGGTACGGCGTTGCAACTTTTTATTACATGGATTTTTACATAGTATACTATGTACTAATTCATGTGATATTTGTAATACATATTAAAACACACTTTCTTATCAGTGTGACTGACACTGGCATGGCCACCATCAGATATGTTAATTTTGATAGCATAAAAAATTACTCGAAATTATTAGAATTAGTCGGTCACAGACTGGTTCAAAGTTGTAAGGGTTTATAGGTAGCCGATCTGTGACTGACACTGGCTTGGCCACCACCAGGGAATTTTATAACAAAAAAATTAGTCGCCAATTATCAAAATTAGTTGGTCACTGGTTCAAAAGTTATGAGGGCTTATAGGTGGCTGATCTGTGTGTGACTGACGCTGGCTTGGTGACCACCGACTATCAATCAGAATCTAAATAATTTTGAAGATTATTTGTGATTATTGCTTCGGTTTGAAAAACCTGTCTAATAAAACAAAGAATTTTGTTGAACTGCCTAAATGAAATAGATTCCTACTGATAGTGTTCAGTGAGACTATTTTTGTTATTTAGCTACCATTTTTTTTTTTTTTTTAAATCCCTAATGGTAGCCATTCCTTGTTAATTAGCTACCAATTTTTTTTTGTTATCAAAATTAAAATTCCTGATGGTAGCCAATTCAGGTGTGGTGTTATTTGTTATTGAGAGGTATGTAACTATGTAGGTACCAGATTATTGTGTACATTAGTGAAGGACTTGAAAGTTGTTGCAAGGATGTGAATGAAAACACTGACGTTTTTCATTTTTTTTATTTTGTTTTTAAAAAACTGTTACAATTTTACGGGAAAGTCCACGGGTTCCTGCGTCCACAAAGTGGATGTGGGAGCGCAGCGAGCAGTACACGGGCCGAGACTTCGTGCAGTTCGTGCACACTCACATAAACGCGCTCCCGTCGCGAGAACTAATCATGAAAAACGATAAGCATTATCCAACAATTTACTTATTATAATTTAGGGGGTATTTTAACATGATTAGCTTTAGAAGCCAACCTACTCAAACTTAACATATTAGGGACCTAGGGAGGTTACACTTACATTCTGTACAGTATATAGAATGGTGTTCTTTCTATTCTAAAGCTCAATTCCATCTTGGTCAAGGCGTTGTCACAAAATAATCATTAAACATGTTAACATTTATAACTTGAAATATTGATATTAGTATTCTTGTGATGAACTAGTAGTGGTTTTTTGACTCTTCATAGTCTTCTTTGGTAAGAGCTTTTGTTCAATGTGTGGTATAACACCACCCTGTGATATGGTCACACCTTCCAGCATTTTGGATAGTTCTTCATCATTGCGCACTGCCAGCAAAATGTGCCGAGGAGTTACTCTAGAAAAATACAAACAATACTTAATATTAAACCACTTTTAAAAAATAGTTCACCAGGTACCACCAGTTTAATATGTATTAAGGTTGTCAATAGATTACTCATAATGTAATTAGAACAAATTAAAAAAAAATAGTTCATAAATATTTAAAAAAACATAAACCATATGGGTGCGCTGTGGGCACACAAATAAAAAACAAGAAAACGCACCCAAGTGCGTTGCTGGCATGGAATGGGTTAATACAATAATATAGTTGGAAATTGGAAAACTACTCTTGTATTTATTAGGCGAAAAATAGGTATAAGATGTTTTTCAAAAACTGAAGGTAGTCAGAATAAAATGTGGCAGTCTTCAATAGTTAGAGTTCTTTGAATGTGACTCTTCAGGTCTCTTATCTAGAAACAGATATTCCACCAAATGAATGCATATGTGGAAACAGTATGTTCTGCCACAGAGCTAAACTTTTTGCCCTAACAAATTTAAAGTAATGGATGCGGGTATCTGCAACATTCAATAAAATTACATCTAAATTTAAGCAAACTCACCTAGTTCTGTGATTATCTTCAGCTGCTTTTGCAGCCAACTCCAATATTTCAGCAGCAATGTACTCAAGCACTGCAGTCATGTACAGGGCCGCGCCTTCACCAATACGAGATGCGTAGTTGCCGTTTTTGAGAATCCTATGGATTCTGCCCACCGGTAGTTTCAAGCCTGCGCGAGAACTGCGAGTTTTGGTCTTTGCCCTCATCCTAGCTGGGCTGTTATCTGTAAAAGTTGTTCTTAATAAGTTTTCATAGGAAATATAAGTCTGTTTCAAACTGGCGCCGAACCAAAATCATGAACGTGAGCTACGAGACTAGAATAATACTCACCGCTTCTGCTGACTGGCTTCCCAGGCATATTATGATTATTAAATAATTACACGATTTAATTTGAGAAACGGTTCCGATGTTTTAACAAACGTTTTTATTTTTAAGGACTCGATCGAAACAAAATTCAACTAACGACCAACGATTTTCGGATTGATTAGATTGTGACTTTTTTTGACAGACAAGATAGACAAATACGCGGGAAAATTCACGGTCGGAATTTTGGACAACAGGGCTTATACCACAGATTATACTCTCTAAAGTCTGATACAAATTGACTTTGTTTCTGCGCTATGCTGTGTGGCTTTTTGCTAGATACGCGGTAGCGTTGTGCAAATGTTGACTGCAAAAAACAGGGACCTATATATTACACGCTTTATATTAGCTTCACTTGTATGTTTGTTTGTAACCGACTCCTTATAGCGCGATTTTGACCCACTTTAAACGATCAGATTTCATTCAAACTTTGCATACCTGTCAAGGACCGATGACAATGCAATAATTTCTTATATAATTTGTCATTATCCTTGCCAGAGTTACCAGGACAGCAAAAAAACTGTCTTCGAAAACTACGCTGACATACGTCACAAACTAATTTGTGCCATTATCCTTGCCAGGGTTACCAGGACAGCAAAAAAACTGTCTTCGAAAACTACGCTGACATACGTCACAAACTACGCTGACATACGTCTCAAAATTCGAAACACCCTAAAAAATAGAAAATAAATAATAGTTTAAAAAAACTAAAAAACACGCTTCCATTGAAAACCAAACTAAAAAGTACAAAATAATGGAAAAAAAGCGTGGGGTGCCTGATATCAATAAAAAAGTGCCTTAAAAAGCACCCCACGCTTTTTTTCCATTATTTTGTACTTTTTAGTTTGGTTTTCAATGGAAGCGTGTTTTTTAGTTTTTTTAAACTATTATTTATTTTTCAATTATGTTAAAAGATGAAAATGTAATGAGCAAGCTTTACGAAAAAAAAGGTAATGTGGTCATGCGGTCCATCATTTATTTACAGTTCAATTCGGTCGAATCACTGACTCATAAGCTAGAGGTGGCTAGAGGTAATCCCTTGTTTAGGAGACAGGTTTTTTTTTTTTTTGTTAATATAGACTTTATTTTTTTCTTCCCTTTGTGTCCATTGTTAGTTGTAAGTTTTATACTAGTTTTCGATTAATATTTGTGATTGATACGAAAGTAAACCAACAAAACAATGGCGATTCGTAGAAGTTGACTTATGCTACCACCTTCTCCGCCGCTTTATCGAAAATCGGAGCAGTTCCCGATCTGCTCTGCTGCCAGGGATGCGTGCCAGCTTGCTGCGCCGGCGCGGTCGCGGCCTAAGATTTTGGGGTCACCATGATCCATGATTGCCGACGAATGTGTTTAAAAAGGTACAGCTTGGCAAAAAAGAGTCTGGAAAAAATGAGGGCGCCTGTTTAGCGGGTGTGGCCACCCTTTATACTAGGACTAAAAGTGATAAGATACTTTGTTGTTTTAATCAACAAACACGAGATCCCGAAAATTCTCAACAGTCAAAATTTCAAGACTTGATAGACACACAGGCTTTTACTTTCATTGTATTTAGTAGATTGCGCATTATTTCGCTGGAATAACTTTTCATCTAAGAGATACTTACCATTTAGGATACTTTATCCCGGTAGTAGGTTCCCAGGTGCTATTTTCCGACAGCTATACGGGCGAAGCCACTGGCAAAAGTACTGTTCCTATAATTCCTATGGTCAATTTGGTGTCCGGTAAATGATTGAGTGTCTGTATAGGTAGAATACGAGCGTTAAGAAAAACCAGGAAGACTTAAATTCAACTAAACCAATCCCTATGCCACAGTCTTGGTACTCTTACTCTGAATACTATTAGATTTATTTACACACATGATATTCTCATAAACTATGAATCCGAAGTAATATGAATTATAATCCTACTTACTACTAATACTATAAATTATATGAAAATATTTATGATTGGGTGATTGTTTCTGAATTTGGATCGGATCTGGATCGAAAATGGCACACCTATATAACCTGGATTAATACATTCTTATCGCAGTAGTACGTCCTCCTGCGTTAATTTCCGACATCCACGCGGGCGAAGCGGCGGCCAAAAGCTGGTTAGTAAATAAAACAATAAAATGGTTTGAAACTTATAATACCGATAAAACTAAGTATTAGAAAGGAAAAAAAACGGCCAAGTGCGAGTCGGACTCGCGCACCGAGGGTTCCGTACAAACCTGCTGGTACTCACGGTTTATGCATAAGGTTTATGTTTATGAAATTAAATTATTTTTTAAATTTTTTATATTTGATTTGACTGAATGCAAGGTAAATTGTGGTTTACGATTTATGACGTATTAAAAAAAAACTACTTACTAGATCTCGTTCAAACCAATTTTCGGTGGAAGTTTACATGGTAATGTACATCATATTTTTTTTTTTAGATTTATCATTCCCTTATTTTAGAAGTTACGGGGGGGACACACACACATTTTACCACTTTGGAAGTGTCTCTCGCGCAAACTATTCAGTTTAGAAAAAAATGATATTAGAAACCTCAATATCATTTTTGAAGACCTATCCATAGATACCCACACGTATGGGTTTGATGAAAAAAAAATTTTTGAGTTTCAGTTCTATGTATGGGGAACCCCAAATATTATTGTTTTTTTTCTATTTTTGTGTGAAAATCTTAATGCGGTTCACAGAATACATCTACTTACCAAGTTTCAATAGCATAGCTCTTATAGTTTCGGAAAAAAGTCGCTGTGACATACTCGGACAGACAGACAGACAGTCATGACGAATCTATAAGGGATCCGTTTTTTGCCATTTGGCAACGGAACCCTAATAATGACTGGCATTGACAAAAAGATACATTTCTTGGATAAATATCTGTCATGTCGGCAGTTCTTTCGAAAACATCATCTTCGAAAACATCGGAGACAAAATTTGTTCCGCTTCAGATTCCGCTAAATATCTTACGAAAACTTGGTATATCATAGCTCACACCACTCCTCCTTATTGTTTTATTATTATTATTATTACAAATAAATAAAATTGGAGTGTCTGTTTTTAATATTAAGATAACCACTTTTTACTAAGTGTATATGGATGTATACACGATACATATACCAAAACAACATTTTTTACAATTTTTGTCTGTCTGTCTGTTCCCGCTAATCTCTGAAATGGCTGGACCGATTTTGACGGGACTTTCACTGGCAGATAGCTGATGTAACAAGGAGTAACTTAGGCTACTTTTATTTTAGAAAAATTCTTTTATATTAGAAAAAAATAACTGTCTTCGAAAACTACGCTGACATACGTCTCAAAATTCGATAAACCCTGGCTGAATCCTACGAAATAGATCAAAATAATGTACTACAGTATTGTACACCTTAAAAAGGCCTACAAAAATGTCCGCAATGGTATATGTCTAACTCTTAGGGATAACCCACAATAACCATTTTTTATCTTTTACTTTTTACGAGAAATAAGGGCTTATTTACGAAGCGATTTTAAGCAATACAGCATTAATCCTTATCCAATTAAGTACCTTAAATACATTGTGCATTTAATATAGATCAATATGGCCCTTTACAGCATGTAATTTAAATGAATAACTTAGAAGATATTAGAGATTTAAAAGCTAGTTTTTTTATATAATTGATAGTTAATACAACTGGAAACATAACAAAATGACAGATTAGCTATCTGCACGCGAAGCATGACCACCATAGAAAGAACTTTGTCTATTCTTGGTAGAATAGAGTTAGAATTGTCATACTACGCTAGCATAAAACGGTACAAATATTTCTACAACCTTTAATTCTGTCTTTAATCTTTCTACGATCTGTAATTTTGTCTATTCTTCTGTCGACAAAACCCCTTTGTACAGTGGTCATGCTACGCATGCTGTTGATGATAAACAAAGCAGTGTTGCCACAAAAAATATATTTTCATACCAATTGTCACCACGACAGACTCTTTTTTGCCAAGCTGTATGTAGTACATCTCCTCGTTGGTAAAGTGGTCGCAAGCGCTAGTGCTGGTATAAGCGATCCGCTTCGTTTAGGTTAGGTTTTGATTTATAATCAAACAGAATTAAGGACTTTCATAGTCGACTTATGCTAGATAAGACCAGGCAACTATGAGAAAGACGAAAGCAATACCGGGCGAAGCGAGCTCGAGAATGTTGCACACGCTCGGTAAAATAATTTTCTTTTGATTATTCCAAATGAACTATTATAGGAATTACTTGCTTTGTCGACTTATTAATAAGTGAGTACAGTTTTAAGTTAGCAAAAACAGTTCATCATTCAGGCTATCGACAGCTTGAATGATTTGGGGGGGGGGAGTCATGACCCCCCACCCCGGGGTTCGCATCTGTTTCTATGGCCCCAGAACTGGAGAAACCGTCGAAATCACAAAACATTTTTTTTTCACGCGGATTTCATACTGCCGATTTCTCTAATCTGGATCATAAGTCCATCTTCACTGACAAGAGTGATATCGTTGGCAAACAGCATGCACCAGAATGCGTCTTCCTGTATGTCCGACGTTAGATCGTCCAAAATATTTTCTTTTGTGTAAAAAAAAATCTACAAATTTCCTTCACTCTTTTATCAAGTTCCCACTGTACTAAGTGAGGGCAACATGTTCAGGGTTTGTGGGAAATCGTTTCGCTATAATGTGACGTTTAAAACTCAAACACAAAACGTTTACTTCAAATAAAGCAATTACAAGCACTTTTGAGTTGTCATGGGATCGGTCAGTTAGAAAGATGAAGCTGGTTGCCTATTCAAAAGCGTAGACAAGACACCTATGGAGAAGAACATGCAAGAAAGTCCACAGACAGACACTCTTTAAGAATCAACAATTGTTACAAAAATTTGTCACATCATTTATGTTGAAATTAGACATGTGAGAACGATATAAAAAGGCGTACAGATTAAAAGCGTTCGTAATAAAAACAAAATAGGTTAAATAACTATTTAGAAATTCAAATACGCAGTGGCTGAGGAAAGTGAGAGTGGGAAATGAGAAAGAACTTCAGGCCCATAAAAGCTGCAATGGTGGGCGCGCTGACCAATGGTTAATTTAATCTTCTATCTGATGAAGAGAAGCCATTTCATCAAATGTGACCACTATCACTATATTTTTTGACTTCTCATGGTCACAGTGGTTGAGAGTTTTAGTTATCGCCACTGCGCCTTGTACAGCTTGGCAAAAGAGTCTTGAAAAAATGAGGGCGCCAGTTTAGCAGGTATGGTCAGCCTGTATACTAGGACTAAAAGTGATAAGATACTTGGTTATTTAATCAACAAACACGAGATCCCGGGAATACTCAACAGTCAAAATTTCAAGAATTGATTGACACACAGGCTTTTACTTTTATTGTATTAAGTAGATTGCGCATTATTTCGCTAGAATAACCTTTTATCTAAGAGATGCGAGTGCCATCATGATAACATAATGAAAACTTATTCAGAATAAAAAATAAATTAATTCATACTTAGGGAATGTCCATTGAACCCCACACCCAAGAAATAATGTTCAATAATCGCACTTGCGGCCACCATCTAGAAAGAATGATGATGAATGAGTTTATACTCGACAAGAAGACTGTGGTGTCGTGTGGTGCCGCATGCCGGACGTAAAGAATAGTATCATCCCATTTCTTCCCGTGGGTGTCGTAAGAGGCGACTAAGGGACATACTAGAGAATAGGCAGCAGCGTTCTCTATGCATTGTAGATTATCATACTGCGATCGCCAACCCGCCTGCCAAGCGTGGCGATTATGGCAAAGCCCCCCAAATTGGGGGAGGCCTAAGTCCAGCAGTGGACGTCTTACGGCTGAAATGATGACGATGATGTGAACAGTGAAATACAACTGGGAACATAACAGCATGACAGAGAAGCTACTTGTAGTTGATAAACAAAGCAGTGTTGCCATAAACAATATATTTTAGTTCCAATAGTCACCACGACAGACTCTTTTTTGCTTACGCGACGTCCTGCGTGAGCGATCTAGACGCGAACGCGAAGCGGCGCGGCGCGACGCGAAAACAACAAACAGTCGAAACCTATTGAAGTGTCCTACGTGCCCAAACGCACATGCGTGCGGTGCGGAGCGGCGCGAAACGAAGCGAACGCGATCAGTTGGCTTGATATTTTCGCGCGAACTGGATGCGGTGCCGTCGTATTTTTTTTTTTGGTTATAATTTCGGGTTTATAGAAATTTTAATTAATGCTATCCAAGAACGTCCTATATTATGGGATAAAAGGAATATAAAATATCACAACCGGTTATTATTATACCGCGAATGGGAGGATTGGGCCAAATTAACTGGGACTTTCTAAGTATACAACATTAGTCCCACTTCTTCGCCGTTCATACTTCTTGAGTATTTGATATTTAAGATATGAATTTTCCAATAAATTTGTTTCCGTCCGTCCATGACAAATCCACAGTGCCCACTGAACGGCGGCGTCAGTGGCGGCTGTGCGAGACGATTCGCATGCACGTAGGACATAGCCGCCGCGTCGCACCGCATCGCGTTGAGTTCGCGTGTCACCGCTTAATAATCGCGTTCGCTTTGATCCGCCTACGTAGGACGTAGCGTTACGCGACGTCCTGCGTGAGCGATCTAGACGCGAACGCGAAGCGGCGCGGCGCGGCGCGAAAACAACAAACAGTCGAAACCTATTGAAGTGTCCTACGTGACCAAACGCACATGCGGAGCGGCGCGAAACGAAGCGAACGCGATCAGTTGGCTTGATATTTTCGCGCGAACTGGATGCGGTGCCGTCGTATTATTTTTTTTTGGTTATAATTTCGGATTTATAGAAATTTTAATTAATGCTATCCAAGAACGTCCTATATTATAGCATAAAAGGAATAAAAAATATCACAACCGGTTATTATCATACCGCGAATGGGAGGATTGGGCCAAATTAACTGGGACCTAAGTATACAATATTAGTCCCACTTCTTCGCCGTTCATACTTCTTGAGTATTTGATATTTAACATATGAATTTTCCAATAATATTTGTTTCCATCCGTTCATGACAAATCCACAGTGCCCACTGAACGGCGGTGTCAGTGGCGGCTGTGCGAGATGATTCGCGTGCACGTAGGACATAGCCGCCGCGCCGCACCGCATCGCGTTGAATTCGCGTGTCACGCTACGTCCTACGTAGGCGGATCAAAGCGAACGCGATTATGAAGCGGTGACACGCGAACTCAACGCGATGCGGTGCGACGCGGCGGCTATGTCCTACGTGCATGCGAATCGTCTCGCACAGCCGCCACTGACGCCGCCGTTCAGTGGGCACTGTGGATTTGTCATGGACGGACGGAAACAAATTTATTGGAAAATTCATATCTTAAATATCAAATACTCAAGAAGTATGAACGGCGAAGAAGTGGGACTAATGTTGTATACTTAGAAAGTCCCAGTTAATTTGGCCCAATCCTCCCATTCGCGGTATAATAATAACCGGTTGTGATATTTTATATTCCTTTTATCCTATAATATAGGACGTTCTTGGATAGCATTAATTAAAATTTCTATAAACCCGAAATTATAACCAAAAAAAAAAAATACGACGGCACCGCATCCAGTTCGCGCGAAAATATCAAGCCAACTGATCGCGTTCGCTTCGTTTCGCGCCGCTCCGCACCGCACGCATGTGCGTTTGGGCACGTAGGACACTTCAATAGGTTTCGACTGTTTGTTGTTTTCGCGTCGCGCCGCGCCGCTTCGCGTTCGCGTCTAGATCGCTCACGCAGGACGTCGCGTCACCGCTTCATAATCGCGTTCGCTTTGATCCGCCTACGTAGGACGTAGCGTTAGAGTTTTTTGCCAAGCTGTACACTTCTTGTACGTTAACATAGAGATGTCAATGTAAGTCAATATTCCCAATGTCCCAGTCAAATACTATACTCTATGGTCTTAATTCACGAAGTGTATGGTTTCAGTTCAGTCATGTCAATTGACCAAATACTACATTTGTTTATGGCTTGGGTATGGATTGTTAGGACTTGACAATGGTTGACTAAATCAGACTTGGCTGTATGGGCTCGGCTCCCTTTGCCTGTCCCAAAGAGGGACGAAAAGAACCAAAAAAAAAAATGACAATGGTTGACTTGACATTGACAATGACATTTGTTGAAATTCTGCAAACGTTTGTGTTTGTAATTTACGACTCGTGTGTCGGTATTTTGATCTTGTATTTGTAGAAAATGATTGATAGTCTTATTATATAGGAGCAATAAGTCATTTTTTCTTTGATTTTAGGAATATCTTTCATCTAATAAGTAAACGCTTATCTTTTAACCGATAACCTAATAGTGCTTCAGTGTTTATAGGTTAAGTAGGGATCGATTGTAAGAGAAAATGAATAAAACTAGGCCATGGAACCGCGATAATCGTGATCGCAATATGCGAGGAGGCTTTAGAGGTGGCCGAGGGGGAAATAGAGGTTGGTCCGGTAACCATAGAGGTTTTAAGGGCCAATGGGGTAACTTTGATGGGCCAAGTGGTGGCAACAAGTCCCACAACAATTATTTGGGAAACAAGGGTCAGTGGAAAAAGAGGGACTCCCCTGGGAAGCGACTGTCTGAAGAAGACATTGGTGTTACAGAGTATATAGGCAAGCATGTAGGATTTAATGGCATCATCAAATCAAGGTGAGCTACCCATAATATTGTACCTATTCAGTCAACTAATGCAATATCATTCAGTAAACTTATTTACCCGGACAATTCAGTAAATTAATAATACATAAAATTAGGTCTTTTAAAACCTAAAAAACAATCAATTCTATTTTAATGTAAATTTTGACATTCAGTAGTGCCTTTTATGTGCTAAATAAATGGTTTGACTTTGACTTAAATATTATATTCTGAAGCCCACTAAATACAGGCCTATGTTGCTTGAGTTAGTATTATCGGCCAGTCTTGCTGTGGGCTGTCATTCATAAATTTTTTTACTCACTAACCAAAACTCTAAACAGATATTCAGATTTCCAAGTATCAGAGATAAACGAACAGGGTGAGATAGCCAAGCTAACATGCAAGAATGCACCGGATGCCCCAGAAGAGGATGCTGTCAGCGAGGATGAGGACCTTCTTCTCACAAAGTATAACCTGGAGATACTGCCAATGGAGACTTGGGATAAAATTAATACTTTGGCTGTGAGCAAGGATCCGGATCCTGACTGTGTTGAGGTAAAGTATTATGTAGTTGTGAGTTTTAGCTGTGGCAGGAAAAATAGTTAAATTGCTGTAAATGCAACTATGGGACTTCACTTCCTTTTTAACCGACGAAAAAAACGGAGGAGGTTATCAATTCGACGCGTATATATTTTTTTGTGTTTTTTTTTGTTTTATGTTTGACCATGCATAACTTTTTACATAGTAGTCCGATTGTGATAATTCTTTTTTTATTGGAAAGGGTATAATCCGAGGGTGGTCCCGTATAAATTTGAAAAACAAAATCAAACCCTAAGGGTCAGAAAACAGGGGATGATTGATTGTTCACTCACTGATTGTTATGTTTAACCACGCATAACTTTATACAGAGTAGTCCGATTTTGATAATTCTTTATTCATTGTATAGGGTATACCTTGCTAAGTATTATAAGTATATTAAAGCCACAAAAAAATATAAAATAAAAACTTTTTACCAAAAAATTTAACCGCCGAAAAAACTGAAAAGCAAAAAATTATAAACCTTATAATTATGAGTCGGCGCTGGAAAATCAATGAACAAAGATCACTCAAAGCGCCGACTCATATTTTTTTTTAAGGTTTATTATTTTTTGCTTTTCAGTTTTTTCGGTGGTTAAATTTTTTGGTAAAAAGTTTTTTTGAAGTAAATTATTGAATGAAGCAATTATATGAATGAAAAATGTATCAGAATGGTACAGTAAACAATACCTAAAAAACAGAATTTTAACTAGTTTGGAATTTTTTTAGAAATATTTCACAAGTAGCTTTTGCCAGTGGCTTTGCTCGCATGTAACTCAGAAATTATCCTGCGTGAATGTATTACTCGGTTAAAAAGTACCCTATGTGTTAATCCAGGTTATTAACTTTGTGCATGCCAAATCACATCCAAAATAAAAGAGTAACAAAGAGCCATCCTTCCATATCACTCAATCAAACAATAAAATTAATATTATTAGTACGATAGGATAGGACTTGTTACTCGATCAGGTAATAATTCTTTGTTTTAAAACTACAGATTGATATGGAGGGGGTAACAAAGGAGCAAAGAACTAAAATCCATGATGCTGTGAAGAAAGCGTTTGGAGATAGCATAGTTGGCAGTACTGTCAATATTGATGACAGGAAACTGATGCGCTTCCAGAAGTTTAAGAAAGGAGGTATGCTATAATGAACTTTTATTAAGGTTTGTTTAAAAAAATATACAGTATGTTAGGGTAAACACCGTTATCCTTGAAACCAGTGATTTGGTTTCGTTAATAGAACGTAAAACCAATGAAAAAAAACAACCTTTTTTTTTAAAGAAAATCTGTATTTTTCCACAAGAATATTTCACCCTAGGCGCGAGGGCAACAAACTTCGCCGCCCGCGTTGCCCGACGCCGGCGCACGGGTCGCGGTTCGCGACCCCAGTCAGCTGTCAGTCTCGGTAGCGAGTGCACGTAACGCCCGCGCCGCGTCTCGTCGCTCATTTCTCGCGCGTAAATTGTTTTACAATGTCTTACACAAATGAACAGTGGACCGAAATGGTTCGGCTTTACGCCATTGCGGGTAATAATGTGAACGGGGCGCGTAGGATGTACGCAGAATTGTTCCCTGGACAACCTGTGCCAAACCGTGAAACGAAGTTGGCGGCGACACAAAGGCTACGTACCTACGGCCAGTTCACTGTGCTGGCCCACACAAGAACTAAATGATAACGAACGCATACCATGATACCACGGATGGTATTTTCGCAGTGACTTAAACCTCGATAACATTTCCATTTTGTCTACGGACGAAGATAATAAAAAAATGTATTCAAATCATTTAAAATCCAAAGCCATTTCGAATCAAATTTACATTTAGACTCGTCACGCAAAACCTAAGGTAGGTATTTGTGCCTGTCCTAAGCCAGGAAAAGTATGAAGGGAAAGTTACATCACAGGTAATGTGTATTTATGTGTTGTGTGGGTGACAGGACGGCCGGCGATCGTTGTAGTGATTACGTCACTCATGCGCATATCCATGAATTTGCGGGTGGTGTGGGATAAAGTCCGTTCTAAACCTTTTTAGGAATTTTTATTTTTTATTTTTTTGTAACTTGTTCTATTATTTTATATTTAAGTCAAACTACCCATGGGTTAAGTGACAACGGTGTTTACCCTTACATCCTGTATATTTTCTTTCATCTGAACTGGGTTCACATGGTGGATTATGATCTACTCTCTATCACAGAGCAGTGGCCTGTGTCGCAGCACTGCAAACATTTGGGACCATGTTTTTGGGGTTATAGTAATGACCTTTCTTTATTATATGACCAAAATCACCATCATAGTTGTCATGAACGTAAAGAGGTTAGTTGAGCTGACTAATGATTTTTAAATATTTCATAATGTTCTATTTTATGGTTTCTAAAGTGCGCATAGACAACAGAGTGAAGTGGATGTGGCCAGCTGAGTATGTGCACTTTGTAGTGCATAAGGAGAATTGTGATACAATGGATGCAGCTGTACGCATTGCGGAACGAATAGGGGTGCAGTAAGTTCCAACTTTTTATTTGTTTAGTATATACCTATTTGCTTATGCTTGTCATCATCACCATAATTTCAGCCAAAAGACGTCCCGTGTTGGATATAGCCCTCCCCGAAGCACTGCCATTTTGACCGGTTCTGTGCTTCCCCGCATCCAGCGGATTCCTGTAGCCTTTACATGGTCAGTGGTTTACCTTGTGGGAG
Organism: Aporophyla nigra; assembly: GCA_947507805.1. Lineage (NCBI taxonomy): Eukaryota > Metazoa > Arthropoda > Insecta > Lepidoptera > Noctuidae > Aporophyla > Aporophyla nigra. The sequence continues at coordinate 27,115,997 of OX382295.1, forward strand.
ACCTTCCAACCATACGTCTTCCAGTACGCGGTTGCCACACCAGAAACTTTTGGGCCCATGGGCCATCTGTTCAAGTAGCAATATGCCCTGCTCACTTCCATTACCTTGGTTTTCCTGCTGATCACTTCATTCCTGATTCAATCACGTAGGGAAACTCCAAGCATAGTCCTCTCCATTGGCCTTTGGATGACTTTCAGCCTTCTTATGAAGCCCATTGTGAACCACGTCTCACTGCCATAGGTCGTCACCGGTAAACATGTACTGGTCAAAGACTTTCGTCTTGAGACACTGCGGTATGTGGGACGAGAAGATATTGCGTAGCTTCCAGAACGCTGCCCAGTCGAGTCGAATTCGACGTTTGAGCTCTTTCTCGAAGTTGGACCTACCTAACTGTAACTACCTAACTTGACAGTTTGTCCTAGGTACACATACTCGCCCACTTCGTGCGTAGTGCCTGCGATCTTTATGAGAGTGGCCGTTACATGACCCGTGTTGCTTATAGGCTGATTATTTATTTAATCTGCTATAAATTCCATACAGATAAATGCGTGCCCTCTGCCCCCTGACAAAATTTGTGGCTCTAAAAGCCCAGTTTCAGGATGGCTTTTCACAAACTTTCGGAATGCTTCTGGGCGGAATCGAACATTAACTAATGTCATTTAAGGACTCAAATGGATGTAAATAGCTTTGCAGGTCAATGTCGTAATACAAGAGGAGTATACTTGATAAACCTTAGGGCAAGTTACAGTACCTGGCTATAACTGAGGCACATCGAGTAATTGGAAAAGTCTGGCTTTTAATGAAAAAAATAAAAAATACTCATTTTAGAAAAAATAATAACAAACTACGCATTGTAGAATGTCTGCTTTTTCCCTAATACCTACCTATGCGATAGTCTGTTTGTAAAGCTCTATATACAGGGTGTCCAGTAAATAGCACGACATACCGCAGGGGGTGATAGCTTGGGTCACTACCTATCAATACAACACAATATATGTTCAGCAAAATCTTACGGATTTACAGTTTTACAAAATTTTCCGAAATACCGAAAAATCTCTACCTTGAAACAG